>CP050231.2:15422877-16078938 GCA_012066045.3 Morus alba
TGGAATTTTTGGTGCACAGACACCAGTCAACCAGTGAGCTTTTATGGGATTTGGTACCGGTCAACCGGATGCAATGTGGAACACCTATTTTTGCAGTTTTTGAGATTTTGTTAAGAACACGAAATTTATTTTATGATGATCAAAATTTGATCGTGATCAAGAATGAAAGAGCAATTGGGAAGATTAAAAATAAAAAATCAATATATGTTTTGATTATTTTTTATGATCTTATTTTTCTTTTTTCCAGAATGGAAGCATAATATTATAGTTGATTATCAAAATCCAAAATAGAGTTACTCGTAAAGTATTTTGTGCTTAGATAATAATCCGCGAGAGAACGAAAACCTTATACAATGTTCGCTAAAATTTGTGAGGACTCAAAGTTTTCTCCTCAATTGGAGTAGAAACAAGTGAGTGCCCAGAGAGATTAGCAGAAAAATTGGTAAATAGTAGGGTGACAAGCGCTATTGCCATTCCAATTTGTTTATAACATCAATTTAAGGGAATGTTTGGTTTTAGGATTCAAATTATAATTTGAATCATAGTTTATAGTTCGTTACAGTATTTTCTCTTATAAAAAATATACGTAAATATAAAATAATTATAATCACATGATTCTAATTCATGAATCAAACGTCTTAAATCAATTTTGAAAACGACAAAATTTTGTTTTTAATTTGTAAAACAAAAAAGGGTATAACCAAGTGTGCTTTCAAAACACGTTTCTCTCTTTCTAGGGCAATTTACACTGTACCCCTAATACTTTACCAAAATAACAAAGATACCCCTTCTATTAATTTACCATTAAAAATTTGAAAGTGTAAGAAATGCCTCCGTATGTGTATAAAAAAATTTCTAAAATATATATAATCTTTTACCCTTATTTAACATCAAAAAGTGAGTTTAATTATTTTTTTTCTTCAAAAGACCCTTTGTTTTAATAACGTTTCCCATCCACTAAAGTAGCATAGTTTTTTTCGATGCAAATTGCACATCTTTTTCTACAATTTTTTTCTTTTTTTGTGGTAATAACCATTCTTTCAAAAAAAAAAAATTAATAATTCTTCTTGAGCTAACAGTTATTCTTACAACATACGATGACCATAGATTTCACTTTTAAAGCTAACAATGATTCTTATAACTTTCTGAACTAGCAATGATTCTCAAACCCCTTCTAAATAACTATCAGAAATTAAACTTCATTCATTCATTAAAAAAATTTCTTATGACGACAAATATCAATCAATCTAATTTCACAAACTAAATGTCAAGCTAATTAGATAAACTATAAATACATTTTACAAATAGCAACTTCCAATAATAGACAAAAATTTTCAAAACGAACCTAACTTCACCAAAAATCAAACCAGTTAATATTATAAAAGTTAATTTTCACAGAGAAATCACGCAAATCAAAATAATTTCCTCAAAAGTAAGCACAAAATAAAAAGCTTTGTTGCGATTTTATTTTATTTTATTTTTTTCAATATGAACTTTGTTGCACAAAACGGCCATGGCTAGGAGCGCAGAAGGGGCAAGGTCAGATGGTGGGAGCGAGCGAGGGTGATAGCTGCAGATCTCCATGCACAGAGTGCAGTTTTTTTTTTTTTTTTTTTCATTTTTAGGGTGGGAAATGTAGTCTCTAGTATTGAATATTTACATGCATAGAGTGCAGGTGTCACGTATATGCATAACTAAAAAGCTTCAATCAATCTAAAAAACTTTTTAACTTATATATAACTCAAGGACGATATTTGAACAGCAGACACTGAATCTTGCTAGCTAGTTAAACATTTCTTGAAAATTATAAATTTTCAAGAAAGTTGGATTAATACCTATATAGTAAATGAAAAGGGACTAATTCACAGAAAAGAAAAGAAAAAAAAAATATATTACAAAATTAATAAATCAAAAGAACAACGCCAAAAGTAAATTAGCTTTTGTTTGGTGGACACCGTCTATGTTGTCACTTGTATCAGCCATTGATCTGCAGCAAGTGCTCAATGTCTTCAAAGAAGGATTTTGATTGGATCTCATGATTGTTTGCTAGGGCTTGAACGAACTCTTTGGGAACCAAGCATTTCTTATCTGAGTACAACTTTTCCTGAACACTTGGAGATGCTAAAACTTGCAGTTCTTTTATATGCACTGACGATTGTTCTCTTTGCTCCTGCTTGTATAAATACAAAAAAGGAAAAAAAAAAAAAAAGAAAAAGAAATGAACTATTAGACATATATATATATATATATATATATGTTAATGTTAGATTAATTTACTATTGAATTTAGAACGGTGAGTGTAAACGGCAAAAAGAAAAAAGAAAAGTTGACAACCGAATATTAATTTCCTCATCATTTATACTAACAAACAAAAGTTTTTTTTTTCTCGAAAACTCTCATAAATAGCAGCACAAAAACCTAAAGACGAGAAATAAATACATGCATTCATGGTTCTTAATAAAAGCGTTCACCAGAAGCGCCAGACAAGGATTTCATTCTTAAAACAACATTTAATGAGTAACAAAAGAAAACTAGTAGATATAATAACGAGTATTGAAGGGAAAAAAAAAAAAAAAAAAAAAAAAAAGAGTAAAGAGTATGTATTATGGGCAAGCTTAACAAACATGTATATATAATTTCGAGTCTTTGCACTGCCTAGAAAAGGGAATAAATTAAAGACGACAACTCCTTTAAGGAAGTGGAAATTACCCGAATTGATGGTATGAGCTGAAGAACAGCAAGTTGAGCCTGCAAGAACTTGACGTACTTATAAGCAGCTTGGAACATCTCAGCAGTGTTCATCTTGCTCCCACCTGGAATCAGCTTTCCTAGCTCTTGAGTCTTCTCCGTTATCTTCCTCCTCCTCTCTCGGGCCGCGATGCTCTGCACTGACACCGCAGTAGTACTAGTACTACCGCTACTACTATTGCCTCTTTTCATGTCACTCTTCATCTCCTGGTTTCCACAAGCATTAAAGACAAGCGCTTGTGACGACGGGAAAATGTTTACATCTCTCCGACTTGGATTTGGCACAAACGCAGCATTCGAGAGCTCAGAAGCATAAGTGAAACGACAGTGATTTTCGGACGTAGTAATCTTTTGTCGTTTGGGGTGACGTGCTTCTTCATCCAGAGAATTAACATCGGGTTTTTGGAGAGAGAGAGACTAAGCTGTGTTCTGCTGTGGAGTAGAAGTTCGGAAGAAAAAGCTGCACTGCAGTCCTTAACATTCGTATCGAAGAGTGAATCGATGGAAGTGTCGGAAAGTGACAGACTATTATCATCGTCGAAATTGAAGAAAAAGGATGAATCCAGCTCTGTCTGTGTTTGTGGAAAGTTGATATAACCTTCTGGGCTAATCAGACTTTGGAGAGAAGAAGAGCCCAAATTGTAGCAAAGCTTAGAGCCATGGAGATAAAAGATAGACGTCATGCGTGAGATAATTATGTATCAGAAGACAAATAACTGGAGGAAAATCATGACAAAGGTTGGAGAGAAAATTATTTGAAAAGATATTGTCTTGTCTTGTGTAGTTTGACGAGACTACGAACTAAATTATCAAACTATACAAACTAATAACCATACGAATCTGCCGACCGATACTTAGAAGTTAGAACTTTTAAGCGAGAGAGAGAGAGAGAGAGAGAGAGAGAGAGAGATGGAGAGAGAGAGAGAGAGAGAGAGAGAGAGAGAGAGACGTGGGAAGGTGGGCAGTTGGATATAGTGCGAACTTATAGGAAAATAGAGAGGGGATGATCACGATATCAGTAACTACCACTAAATAGATTAATTATTCAGAACATGGTGTACCACTCAATTATGCGGTACACTGAAATTGTATTATTTTAATATTTTATTTATATTATTTTTTTTTATTTTTTAATAAGTATTTACATTAATTATTGAGTCAAAAATACTTATTATTCTACTTAATTTCTTTATTTCAACGACTTAACTTTAAATTAATATTTTTATTCCTAAAATACTGTAATCAAATTTCTCTGAACATCCCTTACTACATCAGCTGAACTTTCTTCTTCTTTTTTTTTTTTTAACTTAAGTTGCTAACATATATATATTTTTTATAATACTTCTACTTTTTATACGTTCCTTACTTTGAGTTAAATATATTCATATACATTTTGAATTCAATCTTTCATGAACTATCGTTCTTGCTTTGTCCATTTCGTTCCAAATTGAGCACATAAAAAAAAAAAAAAAAAAAAAAAGGTCAAACAGGAAACATGAAACTATATTTAACTCAACAATTGAGTTTAACAAAAAAATATAAATAAGCAATATAATATTAAAAAATATATTCATGTACTTGGAGTCTCAATATCCTCAATATCATATTAAAAAATAAAATAAAAATTTCTAATCAGCTTCCTTCTTGTTTCTAATTTCATTAAGCCAGAATGGTCTTCCAGTACTTGAAGAAACCCCACACATTGAGTTCATGCTTGGTTCCATTATCTACAATAATAGTAATAGTAATAATGTTAGTGTGGGAAAAATACTATTATACTAGTATTGATGATGAAATTGGATATATAGTATATAATGACTTACTTGAGTACTTCTATGAGACGTCATCGCGTTGCACTTCGCAACATGGTTGTAAAAGGAATGTTGTTTGACATACCAAGATCCTAAACACATAAAAAGTACGATAATATCAATTATATATAATTTGAAATTTTTGATTTTCATACGCATTACTTATTAAAACTTTCAAGTAGACGTTTGGTACCTGCAGAGGTATTGTGGTAGTAGGGTACATATGCCATTGATGACCATATAAACTCGTATCTTGTCGGTCTGGAGTTAAATTAACTGGAGGACGTGCTGTTGGGTAATTGACTTCTTTCTTTTCTTTCTTTTTTTTTATTCCTTTTCTTTTCTATTGTTTTGTGGGGCTCAACAGATGGAAAATGAGTTTTATAATGCAATCAGCAATAAAAAGTTGAAATCAGCAATAAAAAATAAAAACATTTCCACGATGAGAGAGGAAAAGAGAGAGAGATAGAACTGACCGGAACGACGAGAATCGGCGGCGCGACAGCGACAATCGGCGGCGGCGAAAGCGGGAATCGTAGTCTGCGACGTCGAGAATCAGCGGCTAGAGAGAGAGGAAGAAGGGCGGAGGAATTTCTGAAGAAGATGGCGTGCGAATGGTGAAGATGACGAAGGGCGGAAGAAGAAGATGACGAGACGTTTCTGAAGAAGGGGAAGAACGGCGATGGGTATAAGGAAGAATGGTGCGTGGGTTTGTTTTGAAATTTTAGGGTGGGTTAGCTTAAAATGATTTTCCTACAAAACTTTTGTTCTTTTTTTGTTACCAAAAAAATGTTTTGATTCTTTTGGTAGCAAAAAACTTTTTTTTAACTAAAATATGAATTTGGTAGCATAATTATATTTTCTATTATTAAAATTTGATACTAAAAAATTATGTTTTTTATTATTGAACATTATTTTAGTAGTTAAAAGTATATTTTTTGTTACTAAAATTTAATTTTGTAGTAGAAAGACATATATTAAAAAATTAAAAAAAATACTTTTTGATGACAAATATTATTTTAGACTCATTATTCTAGTAACATTATAATAAAAAAAATATAGTTTTGAAATTAAAATATATTATTCTATGTTAAAAAGTAATCAAATAGTAAGATTATATATTACTCTATGTGAAATATAAACTTAATTAATAATATCACATATATATACATATGAACATATCACTTGCTACACCTACACAAAATAATTAAATTATCAAATAATTTTTATACAAAATATACTAGGATGATTGTTAAAACTTAATATAAGACATATTTATGGAAAAAATAATAATAAAAAAAAAAACAATACATGCACAAAATGTAAGTTTTAAAATTTTTATATGATTTGCTACCAAACACAACTTTTAGTAGCAAAAAAAAATACCTTTTGTCACCAAAATAAAAATTTAGCAAGTAGAATCATGTTTTCTGCTACCAAAATTGGTACCAAAAACTTATGTTTTTTGTTACTAAACATTATTGGTAGCTGAAAGTATATTTTTGCTACCAAATATGAATTTGGTACCAGAAAGACGTATATTAAACATTAAAAAATAATATTTTAATGTCAAAAATTATTTAAGAATCATTGTTCTAATAACATTATAACAAAAAAAAAATAGTTTTGAAATTGAAATACATTATTCAAAGTTAAAAATCAATCAAAAAGTGAGATTATATACTACTCTATGTGGAACATATACTTAATTAACAAGATCACATATGTGTACACATGAACATGTCTCTTGTTACACCTACACAAAATAATTAAATTATCAAATAATTGTTATACAAAATATACTAAGATGATTGTTAAAACTTAATATAGGACATATTCATAGAAAATTGAAGGGGGAAAAAAAAAAAGCAATACAAGCACAAAATATAAATATTAATGTTTTTATATGATTTGCTACCAAACACAACTTTTGGTAGCAAAAAACGCCTTTTCGTCACCAAAATAAGAATTTAGTAGTAAATTCTTGTTTTCTGCTACAAAAATTTAATAGCAAAAAGTTATGTTTTTTGGTAGTAAAAAGTTGATTTTTCGCTACCAAATTTTTGTGCCAAATAGTTATATTTTGCTTCCAACACTTGGTAGCAAATGTTATATATTTTGCTACCAAAAAATAATTTGGTAGCAAACACCCTGAGCAAAAAAAAAAATTTACTTCCCACTAACTTTTTGTTACCAAAACATGTTTGGTAGCAAAAAAGTAATATTTTACTACCAAATTTTTTGTGGCGGAATCTTATGATTTTGTTACCTAATATTATTTTGGTAGCAAAAAACTATTGGCGGGAACTAAATTTCATTTCTCATCATGTTATTTGTTATTAAATTATATTTGACAGCGGATTGTGTTGTTTTTACTACCAAATTTGATAATTAAAACCTTGATACTTTCAGCTACCAAAGTTTAGTAACAAAAAGTATGTTTTCTGCTACTAAAAATTTTTTAGTATAAAAAAGTTTAATCTCTTAAAGTGATTATTCTTATAAAGATATTTGATAATAAATTTACCATAAAGTATAGAATACGATAAATTCAGCACAACAAATTACATTACAGATCCTCTTAACTTTCAAAAATTTAGTTAATTCTGATATATCCAGAAAATAATTGAAATTTTGGTCAAGGAGTTCGGTTTTATGTTGTTACTCATTCCAACTACAATTACAGCGCTAGCTCCTGGCTCTATTTCATCTCCCAATTTCCCTCATACTTCATATGATGGATTAAACAACATATTCTTAAAAGGATCAAATCTCAAGAATCAAAATTGTATTTTATCTTGCGTGACAAATCCATGCTTGATTGGACACTCGAGAGTTCCAAATGAGTTTGGACAATGTGCATATAATTGCTCTGTGCGTTGTCTCCACCATTGAATTTATTGTCCAGCGTTTATCTAAATAGAATCGGGAATCTCTATTAAATTTTCTTTGATGCACGATATTGATTTACATATTAAGTGCTATTACAAACATAAAATTTAAGAGAGTTTTCAAACTTGATGATCTGTTGTGGATGGCCTATTTTCAAAATTATATCAAAATACGCCTTTTTTTATTATTATTATTATTACTACTACTATTATTACTATTATTCTTATTATTACTATTATTATTATTATTACTATTATTATTATTATTATTATTAGTATTACTACTATTACTACTACTACTATTATTATTGTTGTTGTTGTTGTTGTTGTTGGTGCTACTGCTGCTGCTATTGTTCTTGTTCTTGTTGTTCTTATTTTTGTTGTTGTTGTTGTCGTTCTTATTCTTGTTCTTGTTCTTGTTGTTTAAGTTTTAGTGAATTACTTGATTTTCTTGATGAGGTACTTTTAAATACACTTTGTAAGTTCAGAATATTTAGTAACTTATCATCACGTAATGATCAGGACCAAAAAAATTATATATATCCAACTTAACATGGCACTGAATCGTTTGTTTCATTGCAAATGTGTGTGTGTCTATATATACTTATATATATATATAAAAAATATATATATATATATATAAATATATCAAATATTCAATCGGAAACGGAGGAATGACGATAGAGGAGTATCGTGCACATTTTAGCATTTGGGCATTATCCAAGGTATTATAACATTAATGAGTAGTATAGCAACATTACTAAGCAAACTAGGTTCATATTTTCCAGACAAATTTTGTTATTTTAAGTTTTTGTAATAATAAAAAAAAATTATATCAATTAAGACCCCCATTTAGTTGTCATGTGATTAGGTACCTGTAACCTAATTGCGTCATATGTTTAAGATGTTGCGCAAGCAATTTTCATAGCACGTACATGCGAGAACCCTTGCTGAGATTGGTCTCAAATGCCAAACATACGAGACAATCTCTGGCCTGGAGATAGAGCGTGCATTTAGTAGATAGATCCAAAATCATGATTCTGAATCTTAGTTTAGAATCAGTGTTTTCTTAATGATTCTGAATCATGATTCAAAATCAATGTTTTGCTTGGATGATTCTGAATCATGATTCGAAATCTGATGTAATGTTTTAGATTAGCTCAAATTATGATTCTAAAACCACCTACATCTTGATTCAAGGTAATTCAAACCCCCGATTAGAAATCATGGTTTCAGAATCATGATTTGAACCCAAAATCATAAATCATAGTTCTGATTTCAGAATTATTGTTAGAATCACCTTGATTTGAATTCCCGTACCAAACAAACGCAGAATGTTCGAGCTTGCTCTCAAAATTGAGGAATGCTCTTTTCGGCATAGAGATTGTTGCACAGGACCCATGAGTACTTTGTAGCTATCTTTGCGGTGATGTATTAGGTTTTATTAACGTGAACAAGATTCTCCTTATTTAAAAGTATTCTTCAGCACCTGTGTAAAATTAGCTCAAAAGTAATTAGTTTTGGAATCATGTGAAAACTCGTAATATGTGGCCCAAAAGAGTGGTATTGATTTTCCTATAAACAGGAAGCAGTTTGTTAGAGTGAAGGGTGGAGACTGGAGAGCGAACTGAAAGAGTAACAGTGTAGAATCTCATCTTGCCGTTAAAGAATAGAGTCCCATGCTTGTAAGATGTACGTCCTATATATATATATAGGGGAGAAAAATGTATGCGTATTGAATTTTTATTTTTTACACTTAATTAATACGTTATAGTTAAAGAACTATATTAACCAAAGGATATTAATAAAGAGTAAATAATAAAAATCTTAGTATCATATATATTTAAAAGGTGAGTTCACCATCTTTCTCCTAATTTGGAGGATAATTTAAGCATTATATTTTTAATTTTGTCTTGGTTTTTTCTCTTTCCTTCTTTTTTAAGCGGCTCTAAATTCATGGAACTTAAACACAATAAAGTGAAGATAATTATTTTCTGTTAGGGATAATGATAAATTTTTATAATGCGGGAATTCACTCCAAGTTTTTAAAACTGCTGAGTTACTTGTATTTTACTATTTAGTGCAATCGCGCAAAATATCACCATTTTGATCACCATCATACTTAATTTTTTGTTATCTTTTTTTGTTTTTGTTGTCATTTTTTATGAAAGGAAGGTCAAAATATCAGTTTGAGACTTTTTTTTCTTCTCTTCCTGAAACTGTCCCTCTCTCTCTCTCTCTCTCTCTCTCTCTCTCTCTCTCTCTCTCTCTCTCTCTCTCTCTCTCTCTCTCTCTCTCTCTCTCTCTCTCTCTCTCCACACACACACACGTAAATGAGCGAAGCATGATTTTTAAATGATAACAGCTTTTACGTAAAATTCTTGTTGGAGATTTATCTTGAAGACTGAAGACGTGAAGATTTCTAATGCTCTTAGTTTATAAAATTATTTTGTGTTTGAAGTAATTGAAAAACTGCTTGGATTATGATTTTTTGGATTTTTGTGATGATTTTTTAGAATTATCAAAAATCTAAAAAATTTGAAAAATCTGGAATTTTTGGTGCACAGACACCAGTCAACCAGTGAGCTTTTATGGGATTTGGTACCGGTCAACCGGATGCAATGTGGAACACCTATTTTTGCAGTTTTTGAGATTTTGTTAAGAACACGAAATTTATTTTATGATGATCAAAATTTGATCGTGATCAAGAATGAAAGAGCAATTGGGAAGATTAAAAATAAAAAATCAATATATGTTTTGATTATTTTTTATGATCTTTATTTTTCTTTTTTCTAAAATAGAAGCATAATATTACAGTTGTTCATCAAAATCCAAAAATAGAGTTACTCGTAAAGTATTTTGTGCTTAGATAATAATCCGCGAGAGAACGAAAACCTTATACAATGTTTGCTAAAATTTGGGAGGACTCAAAGTTTTCTCCTCAATTGGAGAAGAAACAAATGAGAGCCCAGAGAGATTAGCAGAAAAATTGGTAACGAGTAGGGTAACAAGTGCTATTCCCATTCCAATTTGTTTATAACATCAATTTAAAGGGAATGTTTGGTTTTAGGATTCAAATTATAATTTGAATCATTTTTATAGTTCGTTCATTATTTTTCTTATAAAAAAATCGTAAATATAAAATAATTATAATCACATGATTCTAATTCATGAATCAAACGTCTTAAATCAATTTTGAAAACGACAAAATTTTGTTTTAATTTGTAAAACAAAAAGGGTATAACCAAGTGTGCTTTCAAAACACGTTTCTCTCTTTCTAGGGCAATTTACACTGTACCCCTAATACTTTACCAAAATAACAAAGATACCCCTTCTATTAATTTACCATTAAAAATTTGAAAGTGTAAGAAATGCCTCCGTATGTGTATAAAAAAATTTCTAAAATATATATAATCTTTTACCCTTATTTAACATCAAAAAGTGAGTTTAATTATTTTTTTTCTTCAAAAGACACTTTGTTTTAATAACGTTTCCCATCCACTAAAGTAGCATAGTTTTTTTCGATGCAAATTGCACATCTTTTTCTACAATATTTTTTTCTTTTTTTTGTGGTAATAACCATTCTTTCAAAAAAAAAAAAATAATAATTCTTCTTGAACTAACAGTTATTCTTACAACATATTATGACCATAGATTTCACTTTTAAAACTAACAATGATTATTATAACTTTCTGAACTAGCAATGATTCTCAAACCCCTTCTAAATAACTATCAGAAATTAAACTTCATTCATTCATTAAAAAAAATATCTTATGACGACAAATATCAATCAAACTAATTTCACAAACTAAATGTCAAGCTAATTAGATAAATTATAAATACATTTTACAAATAGCAACTTCCAATAATAGACAAAAATTTTCAAAACGAACCTAACTTCACCAAAAATCAAACCAGTTAATATTATAAAAGTTAATTTTCACAGAGAAATCACGCAAATCAAAATAATTTCCTCAAAAACTAAACACAAAATAAAAGCTTTGTTGCGATTTTATTTAGTTATTTTTTTTCAATATAAACTTTGTTGCACAAAACGGCCATGGCTAGGAGCGCAGAAGGGGCAAGGTCAGATGGTGGGAGCGAGCGAGGGTGATAGCTGCAGATCTCCATGCACAGAGTGCAGTTTTTTTTCTTTTTTTTTTTTTTTTTCATTTTTTAGGGTGGGAAATGTAGTCTCTAGTATTGAATATTTACATGCATAGAGTGCAGGTGTCACGTATATGCATAACTAAAAAGCTTCAATCAATCTAAAAAACTTTTTAACTTATATATAACTCAAGGACGATATTTGAACAACAGACACTGAATCTTGCTAGCTAGTTAAACATTTCTTGAAAATTATAAATTTTCAAGAAAGTTGGATTAATACCTATATAGTAAATGAAAAGGGACTAATTCACAGAAAAGAAAAGAAAAAAAAATATATTACAAAATTAATAAATCAAAAGAACAACGCCAAAAGTAAATTAGCTTTTGTTAGGTGGACACCGTCTATGTTGTCACTTGTATCAGCCATTGATCTGCAGCAAGTGCTCAATGTCTTCAAAGAAGGATTTTGATTGGATCTCATGATTGTTTGCTAGGGCTTGAACGAACTCTTTGGGAACCAAGCATTTCTCATCTGAGTACAACTTTTCCTGAACACTTGGAGATGCTAAAACTTGCAGTTCTTTTATATGCACTGACGATTGTTCTCTTTGCTCCTGCTTGTATAAATACAAAAAGGAAAAAAAAAAAGAAGAAAAAGAAATGAACTATTAGACATATATATATATATATATATATATATATATATATGTTAATGTTAGATTAATTTACTATTGAATTTAGAACGGTGAGTGTAAACGGCAAAAAGAAAAAAAAGAAAAGTTGACAACCGAATATTAATTTCCTCATCATTTATACTAACAAACAAAAGTTTTTTTTTTCTCGAAAACTCTCATAAATAGCAGCACAAAAACCTAAAGACGAGAAATAAATACATGCATTCATGGTTCTTAATAAAAGCGTTCACCAGAAGCGCCAGACAAGGATTTCATTCTTAAAACAACATTTAATGAGTAACAAAAGAAAACTAGTAGATATAATAACGAGTATTGAAGGGAAAAAAAAAAAAAAAAAAAAAAGAGTAAAGAGTATGTATTATGGGCAAGCTTAACAAACATGTATATATAATTTCGAGTCTTTGCACTGCCTAGAAAAGGGAATAAATTAAAGACGACAACTCCTTTAAGGAAGTGGAAATTACCCGAATTGATGGTATGAGCTGAAGAACAGCAAGTTGAGCCTGCAAGAACTTGACGTACTTATAAGCAGCTTGGAACATCTCAGCAGTGTTCATCTTGCTCCCACCTGGAATCAGCTTTCCTAGCTCTTGAGTCTTCTCCGTTATCTTCCTCCTCCTCTCGGGCCGCGATGCTCTGCACTGACACCGCAGTAGTACTAGTACTACCGCTACTACTATTGCCTCTTTTCATGTCACTCTTCATCTCCTGGTTTCCACAAGCATTAAAGACAAGCGCTTGTGACGACGGGAAAATGTTTACATCTCTCCGACTTGGATTTGGCACAAACGCAGCATTCGAGAGCTCAGAAGCATAAGTGAAACGACAGTGATTTTCGGACGTAGTAATCTTTTGTCGTTTGGGGTGACGTGCTTCTTCATCCAGAGAATTAACATCGGGTTTTTTTGGAGAGAGAGAGACTAAGCTGTGTTCTGCTGTGGAGTAGAAGTTCGGAAGAAAAGCTGCACTGCAGTCCTTAACATTCGTATCGAAGAGTGAATCGATGGAAGTGTCGGAAAGTGACAGACTATTATCATCGTCGAAATTGAAGAAAAAGGATGAATCCAGCTCTGTCTGTGTTTGTGGAAAGTTGATATAACCTTCTGGGCTAATCAGACTTTGGAGAGAAGAAGAGCCCAAATTGTAGCAAAGCTTAGAGCCATGGAGATAAAAGATAGACGTCTTGCGTGAGATAATTATGTATCAGAAGACAAATAACTGGAGGAAAATCATGACAAAGGTTGGAGAGAAAAGTATTTGAAAAGATATTGTCTTGTGTAGTTTGACGGGACTACGAACTAAATTATCAAACTATACAAACTAATAACCATACGAATCTACCGACCGATACTTAGAAGTTAGAACTTTTAAGAGAGAGAGAGAGAGAGAGAGAGAGAGAGAGAGAGAGAGAGAGAGAGAGAGAGAGAGAGAGAGATGGAGAGAGAGAGACGTGGGAAGGTGGGCAGTTGGATATAGTGCGAACTTATAGGAAAATAGAGAGGGGATGATCACGATATCAGTAACTACCACTAAATAGATTAATTATTCAGAACACCGTGTACCACTCAATTATGCGGTACACCTGTTTAATAAAATTGTATTATTTTAATATTTTATTTATATTAATTTTTTTTTTTTTTAATAAGTATTTACATTAATTATTGAGTTAAAAATACTTATTATTCTACTTAATTTCTTTATTTTAATGACTTAACTTTAAATTATTATTTTTATTCCTAAAATACTGTAATCAAATTTCTCTGAACATCCCTTACTATTCCATCGGCTGAACTTTTTCTTCTTTTTTTTTTTTTTTTTTTAACTTAAGTTGCTAACATATATATATATATATATATTTAATACTTCTACTTTTTATACGTTCCTTACTTTGAGTTAAATATATTCATATACATTTTGAATTCAATCTTTCATGAACTATCGTTCTTGCTTTGTCCATTTCGTTCCAAATTGAGCACATTAAAAAAAAAAAAAAAAAAAAAAAAAAAAAAAAAAAAGTAATCCAAATAGGAAAGAAACATGAAACTATATTTAACTCAACAATTGAGTTTAACAAAAAATATAAATAAGCAATATAATATTAAAAATATATTCATGTACTTGGAGTCTCAATATCCTCAATATCATATTAAAAATATATATATATAATATATATATATATATATCTAATCAGCTTCCTTCTTGTTTCTAATTTCATTAAGCCAGAATGGTCTTCCAGTACTTGAAGAAACCCCACACATTGAGTTCATGCTTGGTTCCATTATCTACAATAATAGTAATAGTAATAATGTTGGTGTGGGAAAAATACTATTATACTAGTATTGATGATGAAATTGGATATATAGTCTATAATGACTTACTTGAGTACTTCTATGGGACGTCATCGCGTTGCACTTCGCAACATGGTTGTAAAAGGAATGTTATTTGACATACCAAGATCCTAAACACATAAAAGTATGATAATATCAATTATATATAATTTGAAAATTTTGATTTTCATACGCATTACTTATTAAAACTTTCAAGTAGACGTTTGGTACCTGCAGAGTTATTGTGGTAGTAGGGTACATATGCCATTGACCATATAAACTCGTATCTTGTCGGCCTGGAGTTAAATTAACTGGAGGACGTGCTGTTGGTTATTTACTTCTTTGCTTTTTCCTGTTTGCACAATATGGATAAGAAACAGGAGGTTTTAGCAAAAGAAATAGGTAAATTAACTCAAATTAAAAAGAATTTTTAAAAAAAAAATAAAACTAAAATGAAGTAACTAAAACTTACGTGAAGATGTTGCTTCCTTCTTGAATTTTGTTTTACACTTCTCAAAATGTCCTTTGAGTCTATTATTTGATACATCTTTTGATCGTGCACGCGGGGGGGTTTAAGATAGGTGTGATCTTCTCAATTGAAGATGGAAAACAAGAAGCATTTTCCTCATTGGCTTCCTCAAGTTCTTTGTGAATTTGTTTGTCGATCCTCAGCCATGAAATTTCTTTCTCAATCTCTTCATCAAGCTCTAATAGTTTCTTTTGGCAAATTTTCCTGGTTACCTCCATAAACTGACCTTTATATATTGCATTACTTGTGTTAGGTCCCTTTTTCAAATCGGTGTCACAAAAGTATTATAACACTAGTTGTAACACTGATGATATATACGTGCAGATGGATATATTTTTTCTTTGATTCAGCATCAATAAATTATAAATGCAGAAAGATCAATAGAAACATAAAAGACACAAGAAATTGATATCGCAGTTCGGTACGCACACCTACATCTGCGGGGTCATGCTCAGACAGTGAACAATCCACTAAGATAAAGAGATTACAAACACCAATCAGTCTTACACACTCAAAGACTCCCTCCTTAATGTTGTCGCCGCTGTGGAGAATCCTCTTAGTGGCCTTATTCAGCGAGCACCACTCGTCTTTAAAAACTTTCTCTCAAAAGTAATACGTTCTTCTCCCGAAGAACTACCTTTTGTTTTTTTCACTCAAAGAACATGAAAACAGCTTTTTTTCTGTAGACTATTTCACTCAAAAAGCACTACCACATTCATGGCTGCAAACCAAATATATACACCCCAAATTAGTCTATAGTCTCATCTATTCTTCTACCAAAATCACCCTAAATAAAGCGACTTCTCCACCAAGGATTCTTCCCATACATAGAGCCTATCAATTAGCCACCAAAAGTCAACCAAATCAACTCCATAAACTTATTTTCTTTTATTGAGGAAATCATCCTAAATCCGGTGTAAGTCGCCAAAAATAAAGTCTCCATAGTAATCTACAATCTTGCTGATTTTGTTTTTGAATTTACAACATTTTGTCAACAAATTTGCCAACTAATAATCCTAACAACTTGCAATTCGAATCATACTATTACGCCATATCAAATCAGAGGCATCGTCACTTTTAAAGTCATTGGTACGTTGCACATAATGCATCATCCCTTTCTTTGCCTGTTTTGTCCAACGCTTCAAAATGTACCGAGTAGGAATTCTCGTAACATTCTTAATACTCAAAACTCGTAATGCATGACGACACAAGATACCCATAGACTCAAATTTTTTGCAGGAACATGAAATATCATCATTGGTTGCATGAAAGTGCAGTACAAATACTTTCTGACTCCCTTCTTCACAAACGTCAAAGGTTGACAGTCCATCATGAGCAGCAACTTCTTTCCATGTGATTGCAATGCTATCAAGTAACTCCTACTCAAACAGTTTAAAAATTTTATATGTATAAACCTGAGACGCGTGATCCAAAATGCCACTTTTTTCACCAACATCGAAGGAAAACCTTGTTTACATTGAAAGTCCTCGTTTAACTCAGAAGAACGGATGCCTGCTGTTAAATCCTTAAAAGCAATCACAAACTTGGTAAGACTTGTAGTGGTGCCAGCCATACCAGTCAAAACATTGTTTATGCTTTCACTTCTTTGGGAAGATCTAATTTCAGCAGTAAAGAAAAGTCCTACTAATTTATTTAAGGACCAAGAAAATTAATTAAGTTAATTTCCCATAAGTATACTCTTAAGTTACCAGTAGGTTACCCTCTAAATCTAGTTAGGTTCTAAATCTAAACGTTTCTAATTATGGGATTTGGGCCTTAAAGATTGGGTCTTAATTAATAATAGGAAACAGTAGAAAATAGGTTAATATGAAAAGCTTAAAAAGTACATAGGCTAATTTTTAGTTATAGAAATTAATAGGTCATAACTTGTTGAGTTATGGTTAATAACTAAATAAATTATTAACAAACTTGTCAAGTTATGGTTCATAACCAGACAAGTTATGGACGAAAACAATAATTTGGCCTATTTATTAACTCATGTAAACTATTGGTCTATTAATTTTAATGCATTTTAAGTTTTGGCCTATTTTTCTCTTTCTCCCATTAATAATTTGGTTGGTTTCCTTTACAGTCAACCTATGGGTTACTTATTCATTGCTGGGCCCTTAGGCCTATTTATATTGCTTAACTTAATTTAATTCTTTAAATGGTGATCTCTAGTCTTATAAATGTTTTTAGACCAATCAAATTTTCCAGCTTCAGTTGACGATTTTACCCTCAGAGAAAATTATCATCTTACCCCTAGCGGGTTTTGATGATTCTAAGGTCACAAACCTGAGACATTTATCGCCTTTGACATTCTGTTCTTAATACCTTAAGTTAAATCTCAGAGCCTGGTGACCATTTGACCATTTGACCATTTGACCATTTGTGGTTAAAATGACCCTTTTTTTTTGCCCCTAACGTCTTTCTATTGGACCTCAGGGTTCTAAGTTTGACTTTCTAAGTCCCTTACTGCGCAATAAGTCTCTGGAGTTTTCTAAATAGATTGATGTTAGTTTTGGAAATGATTTCGGATACGGAAGTGTGTAAGTAGTGAATCTTATATAATAAAAATTTTCATAAAATTTTGAGATATTTTATACATTACATTGATTTATGCATGAGTAAATTAATCAAATTAATTTATTTACCTTACTTTAAGATCATTCTATGTATGACCATCGGTAGATTCCGAATTTTTATACTTAATGGAAATTATCATAAATTCATATTGTGTATGTGTCCCTATTTTACATAATCTCATTATGCGTAATGCACTCATTCAATATCTCGTCATATGTTCCATTCTTAATGAGAATGACATGTATTAGTAATGTTTTAATTGAATATCACAAACTTTAATTAAATTCATTATGAACGCTGTTTTGATTATTATCTTTAAATATTATCATCTCGCATATAACATTTATATACATATTTAAGGTCACATAAATAATCTTAAAATTTTCACTGATATTCATAAAATATTCAATAATATATGCACATAAAATAATAAATAAACTATTTTATTAAATAAATAATAAATATCTAATTATATGTTTTTAGGACATTATTCTTAACAACTTGAACATTCACTATTTTCCAAAATTCAGAGCCCCAAATTGAAAGTATATGGAAGAAGAGAGAGAAAAAGGGACGAAAAATATCAAGTATCGGACAAACTATGAAGTATCAAGTATCATCTTTCTTTTTCAATAGCGACCTTTATCTAAGGAACCTCTAATAGTTGTTGCAACAAGTTATTTAACACAAAGTTAGGAATCTTACAACTAATGTGAATTGGGTCAAACCCATTATGGACGCCCAAGTGTCACTTGGGCCTAAATTGTAGGATATTATAATCGTCATCTTTAAACATGAGAATTTGGTCTTATCTTTGATTGGTCGTTGAGAGAGTCTAGATTCATTCCTTAGAGATATGAGTATTGATTCTGATGTTCTCACTTCTCATAGTAGGGCTCCCAGGCAGTTAGCCTTCTCAACTAGCTCTGGTTTGGAAAGATGAGAATCTTCGCTATATGTAATTATGTTATTCAACGTCTTCACGACAAAAAAATTTGATTTTATCATGGTTGTTAATTTTTTTTTTTCCATGACTTCCTAATGAAAGTCGAATTACTAATGAAGGACTCTTCCTACTGATGGCACATTTAATCGAGATAAAGCCATTCAATGAGGGTTGGTCGGAGAGATGAACGCTTACTCATTTGACCTTAAGTCTGCTACCGATAGGGCTTGGCTTGAGGTTACATAGTGCGTTGATTGTGCAACTCTTTGAGAATTCCCTGTCGGCGTTTG
The DNA here is from genome assembly GCA_012066045.3 of Morus alba. Lineage (NCBI taxonomy): Eukaryota > Viridiplantae > Streptophyta > Magnoliopsida > Rosales > Moraceae > Morus > Morus alba. The sequence continues at coordinate 15,441,811 of CP050231.2, forward strand.
TATGTAGCGCTTCAAGTCCTATCCATTCAGGGCTTCAAGTTTCAAATGAGAAGTTCGTTCTTATTCATGGATTTTTAGTAGCATCACAATGTTTGGTTCATGGATTCATAATTATTCTCAATTTACATGTATTTTTTGTGAAAAAAACACTGTAGCGAGCCACGAATCATGATCCAAACAATAACACGAATCTACTAACTAAATGCACAATTCAAACATCCTCTTTATTCTTGTATTTTTCTGGATTTTGAATATTATTTTGAGATTGTGAGCCACATGATGTGTGGCTAATTTTCTTAATTGTTAGGGTTTAGATGAATCTCTATTTGTGATTATTGTTTCTACGTTTTAATGTGCATTTAATTAAAGTTCTTCGTTTCTTTCGTGTTCTATTTTGATTTGAATTGTTGCTGCTAAATTCATGATTTATATATTGCTATGTTTTGTGAGATTGTGAATTGGGCAAATTTAGATTGTGAGGATTAATACTCGAGAGGGGAACGTTCAAGCAATCAAGAAACATGTAGAACAACTTAGGTTGGTGTGAGGTCGAGAGATAAACATTGCCTAGGTAGCCGACACAATTTTAGGTTGTGAAATTAAGAAGTGGAATTCCAAAAATTATTTCTAAAGTGGAACTTAATGAAGGTAAAGATGAATAGTTGTATAGAGATATAGGCTTGATATCACCTACACATTCTTTATGCGGCACTCGAGAGAGGGTATAAGGACACACAGCACTCTAGGTTCTTGAGAACGTTGAACTAGGTTAGGCACATTACTACCAAGAAACATAATCGCAATAGAGTGAAATCGAAACCCTAACATTGCCATCATATTGATTTTTCCATTTTAATTTCAGCTCATGTTATTCATAATTGTTACCTTTTCTTTTAATTTAGTTTCCTTTATTTTAGTTTTTTTTTTTTTTTTGAGTTTATCACATTCAAATTTAATCTCTTAGATAAAGTTAAGATATAATAATCACAATAGCTAGTTTATATTCTTAAAGTCAATCCTCATGGGATGAGATCGGTCTTTAGACCACTTTATTACTTGTACAACTTGTGTACTTGCAAACATAGTCAAAGTTTTTGTAACAAGTTTTTGGCACTCTGGTTCCTCTAGTATTTACAGTTAACCAGCAGTTTTTTTTTTAATTACTATATGTCATTTGTCAAATTTAACCTTTTTCAAAGAACGTAAAACGCAGGCCCTAGATGATCGTTGGCGGAACTATATTGGGCCTAGTGAGTGCAGCTGCCCCCCAACTGGCCCAACTACCTTCATTATATTATGTCCTCAAAAATAATTTTGTTGAGATTTTTTTCTTATTTTGCCCCCACTGAAATTTTTAATTTACACCATTTACACTTTTAAGTTTTTGGGGAAAAATTCAATTATACCACTAAATTTAACTTTTGGATTTTAATATATATATTTCAAATTAGAAATACCAACTAAACTAAAAATTAACTATAATATTACATGAATTCATAATTTTTTAAACCGCGAACTTTAAAAAATGAATTAAACTTGATTAAAATAATCATAATATAACTTTAGTTTAATTCATGCCTCCACTAGACAAATTTTCTGACTCCGCCACTATTAAGATGATATATCATATAATTTATTTTTTATACAATATAGGATAGAATCAGTGTCTTTATAGAGTAAAACCGACTCTACATCCTAATCAATGTCGTTTTATCAAATGATCATTGTTTATACCCCTTAATTGGGATCGAGCAGAGATACTAATATTTTAATCAAACTTAACAATTGCACACAATAATTGGATGTTACTAATGGGACATATAAATAATTGATCTTTGAATAATAAAATTTGAACTTTTCTGAAAAGAGTGGCTGAGCGAAAAAGAAATCTCGCTAGTGGCTAGTACTAGAGCAAGTTTATAGAGTGCAAGCTTTTGCAAAAGAAAAAAAAAATCTACATAGATATATTATAACGAGAGTGGCACAATAAAATATTTAGCCAGGATCATAAGACATCTTGTCATTGTAAGCACAATGATTATGCTGGAATTACAATATCCATCACTAGTGCTTAATTAGGGGTGCCATTTTAAATTATTAATTATATGTCTCTGACACATAAATTATAATCCTAAGCTTAATTTAAAAAAATAAATTTATTTAAAAAAGGTTTTTATCATCATCAAAATTGTAAACTCATTTTTGTATCACAATTTAAACAAATGTTAAATTAATCTCTTTTTAAAAAGGTTTTTACAAAGTACCTAGATACTCAAACTGATTGTAAACTCATTTCTCGTATCACAGTAGTTGATCTCAACAATAAACAGTCATGAGTGATTTATCAGTTTATTAATTTATCTCAAAATTTTTAAAATATGTTTAAAAAGTATACATAAATAATGATTGTTAATTTTGACATTTAAAATTTAATTTTTTTATAAAAAAATACTACAACAAAATTAATAATTTAAATTTGAACATAGAGCTATGTAGATATAATGCTAGGGACTTTAATAAGAGCAAAAGTACACGGGTGCTTTTGGACGTTTTGAATAAGGGTTAAATTTTTTTCACAATTTAAATTGTATATATGGTTTAAAATGTAAAAAAAAAAAAAAATAATAAAAAATTAATTTTAAATTTTTATAAAAAAAAGATTATAATAATAAAATTTTAGTTATGAAAAGAGTAACTACTTAGCCTTTAATAACTGAACATATAAAATAATTTAGATTATTTATATAAATACCCTTTGAACTATTTATCATTTTCAAAAAACCTAGGTGGTCTCCCACAATTTTTCAAAATTTTGAACTATTTATCATTTTCAAAGTGCCTCATAATTTATCAAAATTGTGCAAAACATCCCTTAATTTATAAAAGAAGGATCAAATTACTCTTTCGCCCATTTCCATTCATAATTCTAACAAATTTGTTGATCTAACGTGTCATTAATTAAAGGTTAACTAAAATGTTTAAATTCTTATAAAATTTATAAAAACGATTAAATATCAAAAATAATAAAAAAATGAAATTTAAAATAACTTTCTTTAAAAAAAATAAAAATAAAAAAAAATAAAAACTGCTTCTTTCTCTTGATACTTGCAAACCCAAAAATGAAAACCCTAATTAGTTTTTATAGCCAAACACCCATAAGTTCGTTCCTCCTGCCCCCCTTGTGCTCCTCCCAATCGGGTCCTCACGAATCCAATCAATCCATCATCCAATATGGGTTTCTGTGGAGGATTAGCGTCTTTACTGTGTCTAGGCGTGGTAACAAAGAAGAGGCTCACAACGAAGCTCATGGATGTTTTGGATCACTCATTTAAGAGGTTTCAAGAGAATTCCTCATGGCGGGATTCACGACGGAGCTCGTAGGAAGAGCAGAGAGGCCAATGGCTGCGAGGTGAAGGGGAATCGTCGAAAAGCGAAGGAGGTGCGGCTGGGATGGCGGCAGTGCCTGGGAGTGTAATGGGTTGGCTACTTTATTAATCCTAGGATTGTTTCCAAATAAACTTAAATGGAGGGATCAAATTAGATTTATTGATCTCGTGGTTGAAATTAAATGGGTGTTAATTTTTTTTGTTAATATTGTTCTCGTGAAAAGTATATATATTTTGAAATATATTTTTCAACCTTTAATAGTGCATCACTTCATCATGAAATTAATCTAAATAAATTTTATGGAGAAAATAAAGAATACAACTCAAAATAATGCTAACATTTATGTCATCAAAGTGACATAGTAAAAATATGTCATTCATTAAATCAGTTAAAAATAATCTTAACTCACACGAATTTATATGTTGAGTGGGATAAATAAAAAGATAACAAAAACGGATGGTTATATAATTTTTAAAAAATTTTAATGAGTAATGTGGAATTTATCTTAGTTGGGACCATTTCTATTTAGCTAATCTAATAAGTAATATTTATCTTTGATTTGAGCAAATAAATGATACGTGTTTGTTGATAATTTTCCCTTTATTTTAGGGACAATTTAGTCATCATATTTAGGACCAACAATTTCGAATACCACATGATGAAACAACACAAAAACGACACGAGATAAATGAGTTTAGATGGCGTGATTATTAATTAGGTCATTAACGAGTTGACACAAATAACACAAAATAAATGGGTTGGATTCGTGTCCAGCCCATTTAACACACTTAACCGTTTAGTTATACGGGCCATTATTAGGTCGACAAGGCCCAGCCCAACCCGACCCGTTTATTAAGCCCATTTATATATTTTTTTGTAGACAAAACCCTACTTCTAACTCTGAGTTTTTGGAGGCTTCTCTTTCTCTCATTCTCTACCCGCCTCTATCTATTCAACAGAGTGATATTTCTCCTCTCATTCGCTTCTTCTTCTTCTTCTTCTTCTTCTTCCTTCATTTGCCCTATTCTCTCTAGACTCTGCAATATCCTATCAAATTCAACGTTGGGAAAGAGAAAATCTTGCGTTTCTCATTTCTTTGTCAAATTGGCCTTCATGAAGTCTTTTCTTCTTTGTCTTCGTCAAATTCGGCATTTAAGAAGTGAAATTCTCATCTCCGTTTAAAGTATTTCCCATTTCTTCAGCAAATAAATTTTTTTTTCTCTTGTTCAAAAAATCCACTTTTGTGTGGATTTTTGATTTATGAACTTCATATGATTTTTGCATCAAAGGGTTTGATTTATGTGTTTATATTGATCCTATCAAAAGGTATTGTGGTCGGATACATGTATGCTAATTCTTTGTTGTGCTAACTAACTAAATTTATTATTTTGGTTAGTTGTTGACTTTTTGTGCTAACGTTCTAATGTTATTTTTGACTTGTTTAGTTTGGAGTCATGATAAGTAAATATGTAGCTTCAATTGTGAAATAACTTTTAACTTTATAATTTTCTAATTTTGTAGGATGACCTTTGTGATGTCGTTTTGCTTGTTTTTGCTAAGAAACAAGATGATCTTCCCAATGCAGGTGCGTTTGGTAGATGGATCCAGAATCATGATTATGAATATAGGTTCAAAATTAATGTTTGTTTGCAGTGATTCTGATTCATAATTCAAAATCAGTGTTTGGTTTGGATGATTCTGAATCATGATTCAAAATCTAATGTGATGTTTTAAACTAGTTCAAATCAAGATTCTAAAACCATCCACCCTCTTGATTCAAGGTGATTCAAACCCCTGATTCTGAATCATGGTTTTAGAATCATGATTTGAACTCAAAATCATGAATCATGGTTCTAGTTTAGAATCATGATTAGAATAACTATGGTTTGAATCATTGTACCAAACGAACCTGATTGTTGTAGTTTGGTATAATACGTTTTTCCATTTATTTTCTAAAGTTTGACATGCATTATTTTCTAGAATTTTTTTCTCTTAGATTTGTTTGATTGATTCTTTTTTTTTTCCAAATTTTAGATGGATGATATGTAAAATGGTGTTGAATTAACTCTAGAGTCAATGCTACTTAAATTTGAGTTTTTAGAGTTTTTTTGTCTTATCATAACCTAGATAGAAATCTAATTAATTCTTTATTTTTTTCTCCCACTTGTAGATGGATGATTTACAAGATGGTGTTAGAGTAAATTTAGAATCGGGCAGCGCTACTACATCCGCCGATGCTACTAATGATGCACCTATTGCATTGGAGTTGGAGGAGGATGTTGAGCCTAAAGCTAATTCTAAGAATCTGACAAACAAATCCAAACGTAAAAGGAAGCATACTTATGTTGTCTGGAACCAGTTTGAAAAGCTTCCAGTGGAGTGCAGACCTGGAGCTAAAAGCCAAATGCAATGAGTATGGTGTGGTGTATATGGCTAATAGCAAGAATGGGATTGGAAGCATGCAACATCACATGCAATCATGTGTACATAGAGACACGCGTGACGTAGGCTAACTATTGATATCGCAAGACAAAGGACTTTAGCATTGAGTGCAAATAGGTTTGATGCTAAACACTTTCATGAATTGATAACAACAACAATCATTTTGCATGACCTTCCATTCTCCTTTGTTGAATATGAAGCTATTAGGTCTACTTACAAATATTTACATCCTGAGATAACTTTGGTAACTAGAAATACTTTAAAGGTAGATGTCCAAAAAATGTTTTATTGGGAAAATTCAAGGATAAAATGTATGTTGGAGTTGAGCCCCGATAGAATTTGTTTGACATATGATTTGTGGAATTTCTTAGTTACATATGGATATTTGTCATTGACTACCCATTTTATTAATAAAAATTAGGTATTGCAAAAGAGGATTTTGAATTTTTGCTTCATACCACCACCACATACTGGTATTGCATTGCCTAAAAAAATTTATTCATTATTGTGTGAGTGGGGAATTGAATACAAGGTTTTCAGTCTTACTTTGGACAATAGCTCTGCTAATGATTTGTCTATTGATCTGTTCAAAAATCAGTTGATTGAAAAAAAAATACACTTATTTCTTATGGTTCTTTTTTTCATATTCATTGTTGTGCCCATGTTTTGAACCTTGTAGTGAAAGAGGGATTGAAAGATATTGATTTAGTAGTTAAAAAGATTCATGAGTGTGTGAAATATATATTCCAAATTAAAAAGAAGAAGTTTTTAGAGTGTGTAAATCTTGTGGGTCTTGATTCTAAGAGAGGTTTGAGGCAAGATTTACCTACAAGATTCCACATTCCTCAAACTTATTTAGTGTCTTGTATTATGTTTTTATTTTGTCATTTAGATATTTTCTAATTGAAAGGACTATCTTGATCCATATGAATGGAAAAGGCTAGTAGAAAATTTGTGAATTTTGGGTTATTTTTATATTATAACTTGTGTTTATTTTTTAGTCAATAAATAAGTTTTGAATACAAATAAAATTACTATTTTCCAACTATGTAAACATGTTATTAGTCATCATGTCATATGAGAGAAGTGAAGATGCATAATTGTCTGCTATGGCAAAAGCAATGCTTACCAAGTTTGAGAAGAATTAGAAATATTTCAGTTTGATATTGACAATTATGATAGTGCTTGATCCTCGTAAACAAGTTGAATTTAATAGATTATGATATTGTCCAATGTTTATGTGGCTAAATGATCATATTCATTTTATTTGTTTTAAGAGAAATTTGGACCTATTGTTTTTAAAGAAAACTCTAAGGAACAAAGGTTTCTACAACAAATCAAATGGAATCTTTTACTCATTATAGGTCCCTTTTCATCCAACAACCCAACAAACAAAAGCATTTTTATATTGCCTAAATTTAGTAGCAAAATGAATGACACTATAGCATTCATGGTAAATATTTATATGTTGATGAATACTAATTGTTCATTCATCTTGTTTTGTATTAACTTTTTTTGGTTTTAGGAATTCAAAACTTTGAAATAAATAGAGAATTTCTCTAGAAAAAAATTAATTTGGAAGTTTTTAACTAGATAAAAGGTTACAAACTAATCTAAAGTTGGATGTTTTAAATTTTTGGAAAAAAATTATATTCAAATTATAATTACTTTTAAAATGGTTTTTTTGATAAAAAAAATAACCCAATATAAAATGTATATATGAATTTGCCTTTAGTGTTGGAGGATTTAGTATTGGATCAATATAGGAGTTCAATTAAACCTACCATAGTTGATGCATTAGTTTTGTACTAAATTGAAAATTTGGAGATAAAGGTATATTTATTATTTTTTGTTTATTTAATGTATTAGCTTATGTTATCTTAAGTCTTAATCTTTAAGTTATCCATTAAAAAAAAAAAAAAAAACAAAAAAAGAGTAAAGTTATGGATGAAATTATTGAAGATGTTTTTATCTTTGGATATCAATGAGCCACGCGGGATATTCTAGTTCAAATCTCAAAAAATTCACAACCTCAAAACCTCAAATGCAATGGAAGGTAACATGAATTGATTGAATGGCAAAACGAAAGCTATAAATTTCCTTTTATTAATAAAATGTTTCCTTTTTTGTTTCGCCATCAGAAAAAAGGAAATGGAAACTAATTTTGATTTTTAGAACGTAGTTGGCCTTTCAACTTAAAGGTTTAAAGAAGAATTTTTTTTTTTTTTATTTATTTTATTTAAAATTTAAACATTCAAATGTTATAAATATTTTCAAACTCATTTAAATTTACTTTTTTATGTTAATAAAAAATTTTTTAGATGTTTGGCAATTTAAATTAAAAAAACATATATACTTGATAATCTAGTAGTATAATATTTGTGTTTGATATTTGGATTTTTAATGTGTGTTAGCTATTATGCATGATTTTAACTCACGTGAGTGATATTAAGTAGTCGATAAATAAGTTTTGAATACAATATAAAATTTCTACTATTTTAGTGAAGTTGGTATAAGTTGGTGGCTAAATTGCAAAGTTTTTTTCCAATTACCTACGATTGATCGTCGTAACGCTTAGTAATCGTGTTCATGTGTCCTCCTTCATATGATGCGTTTCATCGATGATATTTGAATTTCGACACGTTTATTAATCGTAAACTTAGTTCGATTAGTTACTATAATATGTACTATTTTATTTTTCACTTTATTTAGACTTTAAATACAATTTTTTTGAACATTATAATCATATTAGATATTATCCAAATATATTTTATAAATTTATTTGAGACTATATTCATATCTGATTTGTTTTTACTTTTAATGTATCTTAATAAATTTTATTCCACATTTTTAAAGCTAAAAAATGTGGAACAAAATTCCCAAAAATTAATTAAGAGATCAAATAAAAATCTGTAAAAATTGATTTAGGTTTTTTTCATCCTTTTTTAGATTTGTCAACCAAACAATAATGCATTTCCCAATTGCCTAAATTTAGTACCAAAATGACATTAGACACTATCGAACCCCGTGCCAAATGACACTAGTTTCGTATGGGGATTTTGGTCCCCCAAGCAACTGGAGATAAATGTATTAACTTTTTTTTTTTTTTTTGCTTGAATGTATTAACATTTTAATAAATAGAGAATTTCTCTAGAAAAAATTAATTCTAACGGTAAATTTTTAATTAGATAAAACGGTTAAAAACTAATCAAAAGAAAATTTTAAGATTCGTTTAAAAATTATACTCAAATTATAATTACATTTAAAATTTAAATTTTTTATAAAAAAAAATACTGTTGTAATAAAATGAATATATAAAATACACGTGTCCTTAATAATTTTATCTTTGACTTTTCCATAAAATAAAATAAAAAAGAAAGAAAAGGAAAAAAAAAGAGTAAAGTAGAATTCCCACTTTGCCATCATTGAATCTTGTGGTGGATACCAGAAGGGGCCCACGCGGGATATTCAGTTCAAATCAGCAACAACAATTACTGTAGTTGCGACAAGAAAATAATAATTGACCCCTCACCTTTAAGCAGTAACTGATTGAATAAAACGAAACGAAAGAGAGATAACAATCTACGGCGTTTCGCTGCTTCCCCAGGTGTTTCGCCATCAGAAAAGAAGACAATACAGCAATGGCACTACGCCTTTTCGAAAAGGCGAGAGCCAAAATAAACGTGTTTATTTTATTATTTATTTAATAAATTAGATTATTCAATTTTAATTTTATTATAATAAAATATATTTATGAAATCAAATAAAATTTTAATTTTTTATTAAGTAAAAATCTATATAAAATCACATAGGGAGGATAATGTTTAAGGATAATAATAAAAGCTCGGTTTCATAAATCAACAAACTAAAGTTCGGGCTCTTTAACATTAAAAGGGCTTATTTTTTAGAATTTAATTTGAGTTATAATTTTTAAGTTAAATTTAAATTATAATTTAAGTTTATATTTAGTTATGTACATTTAAATTATGGTTTGAAAATAAAAAATTTTTTAAGTTTGTGTTTAAATGAGTCAAAACTTAAATTTATATTTAAATAATATTTTAATAAAAATTCAATGTTGATGGAAATTTTAATAGGGTATATTTATGGATTTTATTCTTCTTTTTATTTAACGAAAAAAAATCATCTCAATCGAGAATTAAAATAAAAAATTATAGCATTTTTAAGAATAAAAAAATATTGTTGGGAATTAATTTGAGTTCATTCCTAAACTCGAGTTAGGATAAAAACTTAACTTGAGTTTTAATCTTAAACTTCGAGTTCAAACTCGGTTCAGAATTTAAACTGAATTCAAATCCATTAAAAAAACAATGGAACTCAAATAAAGTTGTAATTAGAGAGTTGTATTTTTTTTTTTTTTTTAATTATGAATTAGACAACCTTTGAGTTTTTCATGGCTTCAAATTGATGGGTTCGATTTTATTGCAGTATTTTTTATAAAAATTAAAGTTTTTTAAAATTATAATTATAATTATTAGTTTAAATCTATATAATTAAACAGTTCGAAGTATTTAAAAACCCACCTAGATTCAGTGTTATATTGCACAGTAATAAATGTGATATATTATTTTATATAAAAAATTAGTGAATTCACTTTTTAAACGTATTATTTTAAGATTTTTAGTATTATTTTTTATTATTATTTTTTAATTAATATAATTCTTTAAATAAATGATATTAATTAAATATAAAAAGTAAAAATTTAAAATTCGTGCACTGAAATATTTGTCTCTTTTTTCTTATTCTATATTGTGCTTGTCTTGCAAGCCTTAATTCTATTTCTAAGTGTCGCTTATGACAATTTGTAATCTATATATAAGAAATGTGAAAGTTTCACATTTCATTTTCAACCAAAACGACAACTCTTGGTTGAAATTTTTTTCTTCTTTTTTAAATATCTTTTCCTTTATAATGAGATTCTCTGGCGGCGCTTCTGCATAGAGAAAAGCTAGAGAAGAATATTTGAAAGAGTTGTCTGCAAAATAGATGGTTGTGTCACCCCAAAGAGGAATTAGTGGCGTCTAGACTTATTTAAAAATTAATCAATGATTAAGAAAAAAGATTTAAGGTTTATAATCCTTAGAATTTATACATGCTTTAATAAATACGATAATGAAAGAAACACCACCGTTTTCTTACTTCTTAAATGAAATTCCTCACCTATTATGCGTTATTTTTAGTGTCACTTAAAAAGGGTTAAATATACATTTGAAACTTAAAAAAGTGAGCAAAATATCCGTAAGATATAAATTTTATAAAACTGAATGAATATATGAAATTACATGTCTGAAAGAATCATTCAAAACTAAACAACTTGTTTTCTAAAAGGTAAATAAACTTAAATTTCAGATTACATGCAACCAGTAAGTAATTTAATGTTAAATTACTTGTAAACCATCACCATTATTATAACACAAATATAAATATTAAAACATTAAAACATTTATAAAGATCCCAACGATCAACTCAATAAGATCGAACCCCTCAATGCCATAAAAATGCTAAGACCAGTAAGAATGACTCTAAGAAAAAAAGATCTTCTTTCAACCTATCTTGTTTAAGTGGGATTAAGCGGATGCATTTAGATCTATGGTTCAAAAAATATCTTATCTTATATGGCTCCAAAATATCTTTTAAAACTTTACGAACTCGACCACAGTCACTTTTGCGATCTTCTTGGCGGTAGAATACAACACGAGGAATGCAAGCCATAAAGCAAACCAAACCTAGATCTGCCAAGATTCACCTGACCCATGGAGGAGCACAACCCACCTATAAAACAAGGCAAAAAAAAAAAAAAAAAGCAAAAACCACACAAGATTAGGAGTCTAGAGACCGCCAGGAGGTGATTTCAATTTTATCAAACATGTCAGCAGCCACTTGAGAAGAGAAATCTTTAAAAAATTTTATAATTCTCTTTGTGCTTTTTGCAAAAATATTTTTAACAAAACTGTTTTATTTAGTTTAATGTAAAATTTGTTATACTGAACTCAAATATCTAAAATTTTATTTCAAAGTTCAAAAAAAAAAACAAATAATTGTAATATTTATTTTAGTTGAATGAAAGCATGGTCTTTATTAAAAAAAAAAAACAATAATAAATACCAAAGTAACATATTTATTATTATTTTTTACTATACTAAGTACTATTCGACTATTTGTCATTATTTATCTGTTAAAAAAAATTAAAAATTAAAAATAATAATATAATATATATCAAACCGACGAATAGTTAAAATGACTCCATCATTAGTTCAATAGACCTCACCTCACTTATTTCATCACGAACAGTTTTGTTTACGATCAGATCAGTGACAGTCGTAAGCACCAATAGTGCTTGTTTGGACGGTGGCTGGAAAAGGAGATTCCAATAGTAGGGAGGATTAATTCATTTAATTTGTTGATTTGAGTTTTTAATTTGAATTTAAATGTGATAAAATGTTTTACCAGAAAACAAAAGCGACAAAACAATTTTTATCGTTTTTTTTTATTATAATAAAATTTCTTTTAAATTTGTTTGACACTTTAAACTCTTTACGTTAATTTTAAATTTTAAAGGAGTTTATTTTAGTAATTTAAATTTAAATTTAAATTAAAATATAATTTTATGTGAAAACAAAAGCGACAAAACAGTTTTGTCGTTTAATTATTTTTAAAAAGGTTTTCTTTTTAATAAAATTTAAATTCTAAACGTTCGTTTGCGAGAGTGAATGAAATTTTTTTTTTTTATTACATCATAAGTTAAAACTTTTTAATTAGTGCTTGATTCAGCAAAATAATAATAATAATGCTTGGATAATGCATGTAAAAGAGCTTTTTTTATCTTAAAAGAGCTTTTAAAATTGTTTAGGTGAATAAATCAAAAACATTTATTGTTATAAAAAATAATGTAATATAAGTATGTAAATAAGACAAAAACATATCTGAACAAGACAATTTTTAATGTAAATGTAAATATTAATGCTACATTTAGCACTAAAACACGTGAAAAATAACATATTTGGTATTTTTTTCTCCAACAAATTACAATAATATTCAAATTATATTTATTTTTTATCATAAAAGTGAAATTTTAATTTTAAGATAATTTGAAAAGGACAATGTTGTGATGCTTAGTGCTGAAATTTTAAAAGGGCTACCCGTGACCACTCGAGAAAACCAATTTTTTTCCAGTTGCCTAAGTTTGTCAGCCCAAAGATTTCAGGCTGCCCGCTTGAACCCGAGAACTAAGTTGTACGGGTTTCAGGCAAGTCTTGGCTGCCTAACCAGGGTAAGGCAACCTAAGCCCGTCTGAAATGCGTGAAAATTTATATATATTTTTTATATTTTTTAATTTTTATAATATTATACCTTAGGGCCAAAGTCCGACGAGTTGCTCTGCTGGCTTTTAAACTTCCAACCCTAGAGAATATACTTTGGGCTTCATCATGTCCGTTCCATTGGTGGAGGCAGGATCATGGTTGGAGGGGCTGCGTTATGGGGATAGAAGGGAGGATTTGTTGGATTTTGGCCGCTTGTCTTGGGTGCATTAGAGATGAGGATTTTGTAACTTTAGGGCTTCATCTCCCACATCGTGGCGGCATTAGAGGTGAGAGACATGTGTGGGGTTTCATCTCCCCTTGTCACTAGTGTTTTTTTTTTTTTTTTTTTTTTTTTTTTTTTCGATGCATTTTCTCCTTTTTGTGGTAGTTATTTGTATAAAATAAAGGAGATATTGTTGTTTCCACAATATAGGTGTTGCAATTTGGTTTTTGGATTTTGTTTCTTGCTCTAATAATAAAGGTGGTCGGTCCACTCTTTAGTTTTGGTTATATATCCGTTCACTTCGCTGATTTGAGTTTATAATTTAAATTGAGATGTGATAAAGTCTCTTAATATTTTCTTTTAGAAAAAAATTTTTATATGACGTTTTTTAAAAATTTTTTCATGTGATTTAAAAAATTTAAATTTTAAATTTAAATGTATTTTTAAACATAAGAAATAAGCTCGAGTTGGTTTCTTGCGGTGGGGTGCATAATTTCTGTGATAAAGTCTTTTAATTTTAATCAATTAGAGTTATTTATTGATATATGTGCTCAATAGTTGACGTGTCCTTTCTTTCTCATTATTAAAACTTGGTACATGTTTCATCTTTTTGTGTGTTTCATTAGAATTTATTTATAGATGTATTTTACGATCAATGTTAAGTTTCATTGTGTTATAAGACCTCTTCAGTCAACATCAGTGTGTATATTTCCTTTAGGAGACATTTACCCATTTTCAAAAAAGAAAATAAATAAAAAAGATGAAAAATCAATATATCAATCAATCACTCTCAAATGTCAAAATTTAACAAATCCATACTTTCCCTAAAGGGGAGAATGAGTTTTGGGTTGGGGGCCCCCATTTTGTTCCTCACATTTCGTTCCTCAAGTTTTTTTTTTTTTTTTTTTTTTTTTTTTTTTTTTTTTTATTTTTTCCTTTCTTTTTCTTTCTCAATTTTTTTATTGCATCTTTTAACTTTTAATTTTTATATATTTTCAAATATATCTCCCTTAAATTTTTTTTTACAGTTAAAAAAAATATATATATTTTTTAATTATCATGCTAAATTAATTTATTCTTAAATATATCTCTAAATAAACTTTTTTTTTTTTCATTTGATCCTTATAAATTTTAACTTTAGTTGTGAAACATTTTACAAGAGTTTTTTTCTTTAAGTTTTCTTTTAATCTTTATTTGCCTGTTATTTACTTCATATCCTTTTTTTTTTGGCATTTTTGTCTTTATTTTTTTTATCATTTTTTTCTTCTTTTTTCCAGTAATTTATATGCGCACGTTTTTACTAGTATATATATTAAATTTAACATCAAAAGTAACATTCTATTAAAGAATGATTTTCTATTGAGAGGTTAAAATTAGTAAAGAATTATATCTAATTATTTTTTTGTCTAAAAAAACTCAAAAAAAAAATTAAGTTTTATTTTTATTAAAAACTTACGTTCTTTTAAGTTTTAACTTTATTCGGACCCTCAATTTTATTCAAAGAAACATTGCAATTCAAATTTAACATTAAATTCAAAGAAATTTTATATTGAAGGTTAAAATTAAAAAAAGAGATGCACTAATTTGACATTGTGTTCGCGCGCGCACTAAAAGTCAATAATAAAAACAAATGACGTAAATGAATTTATGGCACTCTCAATTATTTCATGACACAAGAAGACGAGGACGATGTTTCTATAAATGGAACTTACTTCTTTGCTCACAAACACACTCAGGCAATTGAAACCAAACCAAACCAAACCAAACATAATTAGTTTGAGTGTTGTGCTGTCCTGTATGAAGCCGAAAGGCAGAGGTTATAACCGAAGATCAAGAAGCTTTTCAAGATCTCGTGTTGCAATTGAGGGTTCTTAAACATCATTAAAAAAAAACGAAAAAAGAAGAAAACAAGGAAGATAACATTTCCATATCTTGTCTCTGGGAAATCTCCCAGTTTTAATTAATAAAAATCCTTAACAATCAAAACTGTGTTAATCTTTCTTCAACTAAAATGGCTGCTGCTGCTGCTGCTGCTCATGCTAATGGTAGAGTACTCTGCGTTTTGCTCTTTATACCTTTTCTCTTCTTATCTCTGTTTATTACTATAATTTATTTTATTTTATTTTATTTTTTTACTCCATTGTTTTTAGTTTATAGAAGATTTTATTACTGGTCTCTGTGTTTTGCATAGTTTCTTGATTTTTGAGACTGTTTTAATTATGAAAATGAAAAATGTAGGAGAAGAGCGCGAAATACAGAAGACTTACTGGACAGAAAACTCTGCAGATTTAACAATAGAGTCCATGATGCTCGACTCCAAAGCCTCTGATCTTGACAAAGAAGAGCGACCTGAGGTATAATAATTTGTATAATTTTCTTTTCATTATAACAAGTCTATATATGTAAATTTCATTTAAAAAAAATAAAAAAGTGCATGCGTTGTAACATATCAACGAGATTGATTTTCCCTTTTCTTTTCCTTTATTTATTTCTTTTTTTTAGGAATGAAAAAGGTAAAAGTTTACAGAGCACAATGTTGTTATGTTTCTTCCTAGGGGAAATTAAATTAGGACAAAATTTAGTCCAGAACCTAGGAATTATTATGGTAATTTTTGGATTATATGCAGGTATTGTCTGTCCTTCCACCGTTTGAAGGAAAATCAGTTCTGGAGCTTGGAGCCGGTATTGGTCGTTTTACTGGAGAATTGGCCCAGAAGGCTGGCCAAGTTCTTGCTTTGGACTTCATTGAGAGTGTCATAAAGAAGGTAAACCACAAACTATTCATGACATGAAAGGGAAAACTCAATATTAAGATCCTGTTTATTTCACTTGTTCGAGTTTAGAATTTGAGTTTTATTACAGTAAAAAGTTCTTATAAATAATCACATCTAATTTTTTTATTACAATAAAATTTTTTTACATAAAATCACATATCAACTCGAATTAAAAACTCAAATTAGTGAACAAAATGGGTCATAAACGTTTGTGATTTCAGTCTTTTTTTTTAAACTGACATTTGTCGTCTCAAATTACTAATGAAAGTTGTTTATGTACTTATTTAATCTTTTATTGGGGAGAATTATATAGTAGGCCTAAGTTAAATGAAACCACTATATTAATATAAGACAGTTTTAAACGGTCAGATCATTTTAAAATCATGTGATAATAATTTGACATATATAGAAAGCTAGGGAAAAAATCTTTTTCATGCCCTGTCTTATTATTCTCCTATTATTAGTGCATCTCCAAATATGTGTGGTCTCATTTTGATTTATTGGGATTTTTTTTTTCTTCTTCTTCAGAATGAAGAGATTAATGGACACTACGAGAATGTGAAGTTTATGTGCGCTGATGTGACATCCCCCGAACTGAAAATCTCTGAAGGATCGGTCGATTTAATTTTTTCAAATTGGCTTCTCATGTATTTATCGGATAAAGAGGTATAGAAAGGAGAAAAGAGAATTACATTTTATAATATATTTATTTTTTATATTATAAAATTAATTTGTTTAAGTTGAGTGGTCTAATATTTTTATATGATTATCGTTATGTTAGAGTTAAATTATGTCTCGACTCTAAAAACTATAAGATTCTTTGAATTCTCAAGAAATATTCTCTCAGTTTTCTCAAGAGTTGATCTCTTTCTCTCTTTAAATTCTAGTAAGAAATTCTCAAAATAGTGAAAAAAATCCTTTTTTCATTAGGGGTTTAAGTATTTATAGATTTTCATTCCTTCTTTCAGAACTTGTTCTCTGAAATTCTCTTCCACGTCAACTCCTTTTCTTGATTTTATGTTCTTTTCATTTTTTAGCACAATTTATCTTCCTAGAGTTGGAATCTTCCACGTAACTTTAATTTTCTTCTTTTATGAAACGTTGTCGTTCCTATTAAATCTAAACGACATCATTTTTTGTCTAAATTCAATTCTCATCCCCACAGGTTATATTTATATTAAGACAATATGGGACTGAAGTATTTTTTTTTCCCTTAATACACCACTGCAAGATGGTATTCTACTAGGAATCACCAATTTTGTATTTTTTATGAAAGTTTAATATCTTAAAAAGTGTAATTCTTCTCCCATGATTTTCTTTTCATCTCCCCTCAAACTCTAATTCTATATTTAAATTATCTATAAAAAAAAAAGCATATAAATTTAGAGTATTTGTCTGATACAACCTCCCTCACCTCCCTCAGGTCAATTTCAATGGTTAAATCTAATTAAAATTATATCAAATTAAAAAAAAATGTAAAAAATAAACTATTTTTTTTATACATAACTGACAGTTAAAAATAAAGCCTAGTTTATTTTTCAATGTCTACTAGAAAAATCTCATAAATTTAAAGTGTTAAATTCTATTAAAATTACGCCATATAAATTTTTTATATATATTTTTTCACAAAATTTTAAAGGTTTATTTAATTTATACATTTAAATCAGTGATTCTTAATTATAACTTTTAAAGTTTAAATTTTTTGTAAAAAAAATATTGTAATAAAATTAAAATTATAAATTTAAAAATATAAAATAAACAACCTCAAAGACCCGTTTAATTCATATATTTAAATTAATAATTTTTTATTCTAATATTTAAATTTTAAATTTTTTATAAAAAAAATATTTTAATAAAATTAAAATTATACATTTAAACGTATAAAATAAACTGTTTTTTTTTTTTTTTTTTTTTTTTAAATTATTGTCGTTTTCCCTTCTTAATCGTTCTGATTTTACACATCGGTAATTCTGTGATATACGCCCCGCAGACTACATTAGTAGTGAAACGTGCCAACTATTGGATTATAGGGACCACTTGGGCTTTAATAATGGGCCCTTGTGCTCTCCTTCCAAATGTCTTCTCAAGATTGATGATGCTCCTTTCGATTTTCATTTTTGTTGAAATTATTTATTTATTTATTTTGGTGTCGGCTAGTAGTTGAAATTAATTTATCACATGTTCGCATAGATTTTAAGAGTTGTTTAGTTTATTTATTTAAAATTTTAATTTAAATTAAAATATAATTTTATGTGAAATTTTTTTACTATAATAAAAAAATTAAATGTAATTATTTTTAAAAAAATTTAATATAATAAAATTTAAATTTTAAATTTAAATCGGTAAAATAAACTGTATCTATTATCACACACTGTATACGATATTCCTATTGCTTAGAAGTCTCTTTTGCATTTCCATGGATTGTAGGTTGAGAGTTTGGCAGAGAGGATGGTAAAATGGTTGAAGGTTGGTGGGTTCATATTTTTTAGAGAATCTTGTTTCCACCAATCTGGAGACCGTAAGCGGAAATACAATCCAACCCATTACAGGGAACCTAGATTTTATACTAAGGTTTGCCTTTTCACGTGCTTCTTTTTTTTTTTTTTTTTTTGACTTTTCATTTGCAGACTTGTTAATTTTACATTAATTTTACATGAATAACTTAAGAACTGTTATACTCAGCAAAAAAGAAAAAAAACTGTCGGTTTATTTTATCAATTTGAGTTTAAAATTAAAGTTTTATTATAGTAAAAAGTTCTCAGAAACAATCACGTTTAATTTTTTTTATTACAGTAAAAAGTTCTTACATAAAATCACATATCAACTCGAATTAAAAACTCAAATTAGTGAACTAAACGGACTTTTAAGAATTGTTATAATGGCATCTAATAAAACTACATAAACTTGATTTCACACTTGTAATTAACAGTGTGTTTGGTAGAATAGAAAAGAGAGATAAAAGAAAATAGAGAAAAGATTTTGTAGAGGAAAATAGAATTTTAAGTTATTTAGTAGAGAAAAAATGAGGAAAAAATGAAAATGAAAATTCATAAGCCTACTAATTTTTAATCATTCTAACTTTAAAAAAAATGAGAAAAAAAATTGATAAAAAATGATAATGTAAAATAACAATTTTAACATTCACCATTAATCATATTTTTATTTGCATTAAATTATTATTATAAAATGTCTTAAATTTGATATTTTTTTCTCTTTTTTTTCTCTTTTACTAAATAATATGAGAAATTTATTTTACTTCTTTTTCTTTCTTTTTTTTTATTCATCCTACTAAACATTGTATAAAAGATATGAGAGCTTCCCTAAAAATAAAAAATAAAAAAGAGGAGGCCGATGAGATTAATTATACTTGGTTAGAGGCGTAAAGCTTTACTTGACAACTTTTTATAATAAAAAAATCGCGGTCTTTCCTATAGGGAAAGTTTTTCTTTCTTGCGAAACAAACAGCTTATATTTCCTTTTTATAAGCTCCTAAGTTATGGTAATCATTATTTAGGGAAAGTTATTTTAAGGGCTATATTTGTTAAATGTATATTTTAAGAGATTAAAATAAAAAATTAAAAAAGAAAGTTTAAAAAAAAAAGAAAAAGGACAAAATAATTAGACCAAAAGTTTAAATAGTATTTTTTTGTTAGAGGTGATAGTGAACGTTGTCTATAATCCGGCACCAAATTATAACGGTATATGTATATTATTTTTAAAAATATGTGTATTTTTTTTAAAATATGTATATTTATTTTTAAAATATGTATAATATAAGGAGATATATATTATTAAAAAAAATATACATATATCGTTTCAATCTGATATCAGATTAAAGACTTTATCCTAAACTATAAATTATAAATTATAGATTATAGATGATAAATTTAGCACATTTTTCAGAAAAAAATAAAATAAAATAATATTAGCACACAGCTGATTCCGAAGCACCGACGTCAAGTGACTGTGAGAGACGTGTGGTCCAATATATATAAATATATATATATATATATATATATTTTTTTTTTCTTTAATCCATAGTTCATCATAAGGCAGGACTATTAGGCTGCCACGATTGCAATTTTTATCACCCCTAACCATTGTGACATAATGGTTTTTGTAATATACGGTTACATAAGAAATAGTAGTAAAAAAAAAAAAGACCACGAATCCCTCTTAACAGTCATATCCAGACAAATAAAATTATAAAACTAATCCCTACTAAGCCTCACATAATCGTAACACATCTTCTTCTTGTCGAGATTTTGATAATAGAGTGATCAGGAATAACTAATTCGAGATAACTTATCGGGAATAACACATTAAATTTATTCCAAGATGTCCTAAAATTAAAGGACTAAAATGATATATGAGCTACAATTCGGGATTAGAAAATAAGATTTATCCTTAATTTCTCATGAAAAATAGACGGGGTTTAAGGGTGGCCTTTGTATTCTAAAAGAATATACTATATAAATGGAAAATTTTATTTTTAAAAATGTATGAGTCTGAATTTTTATTTTTATTTTTATAAATATTTTTTTATTAATGTAATTATTTAACTAAATAAGTTATAAATTAAAAGTAAAAAATAAAAATCTTAACTAATATATTATTAAAGAGTATTTATCAAGATCACGTAATTTTATATGCTCTTCTTATTCTCTCCCTTTCTACTTTTTGTGATGACAAAACAGTCCTATTATAATGTTTTTATTACTTTTTCAATCTTAAGCTAGAATCACCCAGTATGTGACAGTTAGTCACACCATTGGTGATCGTTGATCACACAGACTATAGGCAAATACTATTTGACCCGACGGAGCCATACTCCTCTAGGTGGGTCCCATCCCACTAGTGGGACCCACCACATAATGTGATATACAATATAATGTACAATGGACGTACAAAACATAATTGATTATTTTTAATCATTATACTTACAGGTTTTCAAAGAATGTCATACACGTGATGAATCTGGAAATTCCTACGAACTCTCTCTTGTTGGCTGCAAATGTATCGGAGCTTATGTGCGAAACAAAAAGAACCAAAATCAGGTGCATTAAAATTTGCAAGACTTGGTTTTTAATACTGATCCTTGCAGTCTCATTAAAGTGTATATATTTGCATAATTTCTGCAGATTTGCTGGATATGGCAGAAAGTTCGTTCGCAGGACGACAAAGGGTTTCAGAAGTTTTTGGACAATGTTCAGTACAAGTGCAGTGGCATCTTACGTTATGAACGTGTGTTTGGCCCAGGTTTTGTCAGCACTGGAGGGCTTGGTAATTATCCATTTTTCCTATTGTCCACCATATGTTTGCTAAAAATACTAAAATAAATCTTGAAATGTTAAAACAAACACCATGTACCAGTTTTCCTGTTTGATGGTAAAGAGCTTTAGTCACATTTGTTTTTGTGTATGAAAGGCTATGCAATCATGTCATCGATGTAAACCTCCATTTCGTTGTGAATCATATCATGAAATAGCTCAATAATGTGCAACTTGTGAAACATGCCGTGTATATTGATGCATTGATGTGATACTATACTAGTCTGTAACTTGGGCAGTGATTTATGGATGATTGCGTTATTGTTTGTGTTTTTCAAGTTTTCCATGGCATGATATAGGAGAGTATTTGGTTGCTTGTGCAGAAACAACAAAGGAATTTGTAGAGAAGTTGGAGCTTAAGCCTGGCCAGAAAGTTCTAGATGTCGGGTGTGGCATTGGAGGAGGGGACTTCTATATGGCCGAGAACTATGACGTCGAGGTTGTTGGCATTGACCTCTCTATAAATATGATTTCTCTTGCTCTTGAACACGCAATTGGTCTTAAGTGCTCTGTTGAGTTTGAAGTTGCCGATTGCACCAAAAAAGAATATCCAGAGAGCTCATTCGATGTCATATACAGCCGGGACACCATATTACACATTCAAGTAATGCAATTTTCTGTGTGTCATCTTTATTTGAGTATTCAACTCTTTTGCTTGTTCCTGTTGCTCAAGTACTTCTCCACATGACATTCGAGCAACCACCGCAGGACAAACCAGCATTGTTTAGATCATTCTTTAAGTGGTTGAAGCCAGGAGGGAAGGTTCTCATCAGTGACTACTGTAAGAGTCCTGGTACTCCATCTGTGGAGTTTGCCAAGTATATCAAACAAAGGGGATATGATCTCCATGATGTGGAAGCATATGGACAGGTTTACTTGAATTTTTTATTTCGATTTTTAACCAATTTATACCAATAAATATGAATATATATATATATATATATATATTATGACACGATTTTGTGGATGTAATAATCTCAGATGCTTAGAGCCGCTGGGTTTGAGGATGTCGTTGCAGAAGACCGCACTGATCAGGTTTATGTCAAGATGCATCATTTTACTGTAAGGGTAAAATTTCTTACGCTGCCCGAGTCTTACACCATGTTTATTGCTCGTTCTAATTACAGTTCATAAAAGTTCTGCAACGAGAATTGGATGTTGTTGAGAAAGACAAGGATGAATTCATTGCCGACTTCTCTGAAGTGCGTTTTCCCCTCTCATTTGTCATTCTTTTTAGTTATGATCTACAGAGTTTTCAATAGTTTAGCTGTACTAGGCAGACAACTTATACTGTTTCCTCATTTCTTGCTCCTCTTATTGTTGCGTCTACGTTCTTACTATACTCCTTCCTGTGTTTTTGAATTGCAGGAGGACTATAATGAAATAGTTGGGGGGTGGAAAGCAAAGCTAATCAGGAGCACATCTAGGGAGCAAAGGTGGGGCCTCTTCATTGCTAAGAAGAAGTGATGATTTGAGTAGCTGTTTCTAATATGTATCTTTGAGTTCCTGGTCCTCTGCTGTTCCGAGCTCTTAGTATTAAATGTCGTTTAAATAATAAATGTAACATCTCATCTGCTGTGTCTTTGTCAATGCCCGACTCTGTTGTTGAATAAGGTGGGCATGAGTTGTTTTATGTCCTTCTGGCAAATTTCTTATGTATTGGCTATTTGATATTCTGCTCTGTTTTATGGTAATAATATTGTTTCGGATTTGGCATTTCACTGAGGTTTGGCCTTGTTTTCCTGTGTTCTTGGACTGATGTCTGTCTTTTTCCTTTTCGTAGTTAAGTAATTAATTACTTTAACATGGAAAACCTATTCCATTCTGATTTCAAATATAGGATTTGCTAATGTAGACAAATCTTTGATTATAGTATGAGTTTCTTTTTACCTTTAGGCTTTATTTCTAATTAACGGGATAATGTTTTAAATACCTATTAATAAAAGAATTTATAGTAAACTCTTTGATATTAAAAAGTTGATATTTGTAGTATTACTGTGTATATTCAAATTATATGATGTAATTTTCTAATATTTAACTTGTGTATATGATTTTTAAGGCTCGTTCAGTTCGTCAATTCAAGTTTTCAATTTAAGTTGAGATGTGATGTTTTATGAGTTTTTAATGTTGAATAAAGAATTATCAACTATAGCCACGTCCACTAACTTTACATTTATACTACATCTATACTGTGTTAAAAATGTCAATGCTTCATGAGATTCTAACCAGTACAGTTCGCAAGTATCTTCTTGTGATTCCAAAACCTAAGCTCTAATTAGAATTTTGGTCCCTCATTACTTTTTTTTTTTTCTTCAGAAAATTAGCTAAATGAACGTTTTTTGACCACCGTTTTTGTAAAATGGCCGAAATTTTTATCTTTTAAACAAGGCCTTTTATGTGGTCCCCCAACACTTCTAATGGGGATTTTCCCATCATAATAAGGCCAAGAATTGACGTAATTTTTTTATAATAAATTATAACAGTCATTATTTTGAGAATCAGAAGTTGCTTTTAAGTTTATGACAATAAATGACTATCATGTACCGCTCTAAATAAATGTCATGTATGATTAAATGTGTCTATTAAAAAAAAACATGATAAATGTAATCATTCACGATAATATTATTCATGTTTAAAAAAGGCAGTTAGTTATGATGGAACAACTAATATTAACAGTAAAAATGACAAATGTGCATATTATTATTCATATTAAAAATAATAGATGTTTATTGATGTACGACAGTCGATTATTAATGTGTCTTTTAATATTATTCATATAATTATTCATAATTGGTGTACATGACAGTCACTTATTTGCCATATGCTAAAAAAGACTTCTTTTTTATTGAATAGTAATTATTACAACTCAAAACAAGAGAATTATGTTAGTCTTTTAACCGATTATGATGGGACATGAGGGACAAGTCCCCCATTTTCAAACTGGGAGATTGTATACAAATCCTAAACAAATGGCCAAAATTTTTTATTTTAGAAAAATGTTTCTTTTTTTCTACAATAGTTAATATGTGATTGACTCACAATCAATCAGTGATTGACTAACACGTTGTTAAATTTCTTAATGATTTATCATTAATAAAGATATAATTTGTTGATTGAAATTTATTAATAATGAAGAATCATCAAGTTAATAGTAATAAATTAAAATCAATTAATAGTAATTGAGTAAGTGAATTAATGATTCACAATTAAGTTAATAAAAAACGGTCATTTTACTAATTTTAAAAAACTTCAGCCATTTATGGAAAAAAAAAAAAAAATATCTGAAAAAGATCATTTGGCTCTATATCCGTTTTTTCTTAAGCCGTTGTTTCTTTTCTTACTTGAGAAAACATTTAACCATTACTTCAATTTGTTTTGTTGATTATTTTCCTCTTAACATTTATATATCACTTAACAACTTGCAATTTTACAGTCAAAGCTTCAAAATTATCAAAAACAAGATTAGATGAAGTTGATGGAAAATTTAACAATTCATTATTCTGTAACAAAACCTTTTTCTTTTATCCTGAGATATCAGTTATTCACTTTGGTTAGATTTGTTCTTCCAGTTTTACAATTTTAACGTGAAAGCTTCAATTGAGAGATTTTAAACAAGGGTTATTTACAAAAATAACACCAATTACAACAATTATATATGACTAACACATTTTTCATACTTTTATTTTTAGTAATGACACATCAATAATTGAGAGACCATAAAATTAAATTGTTAAAATTACCTTGACAAAATTCAATGTCAAATTTCAGCTTCCCTTTTAAATTTTTCTCTTCATTTGAATTCTCTCTCGTTTTTCTCTTTCTTCATTTGAACTCTCATATATTTTTCCTCTCTTTCTTTCTCCTCTCTCTCCTCACTTGAATAAGTTGAAGATATCTTTTCATTTGAACTCACAATTTTTTCTCTTATTCTCCTTCTCTGTCTTCATTTGAGCTCCCGCATTTCTCTCTCTCTCTCTCTCTCTTTCTCTCTCTCTCTCTCCTCATATGAACAAATTGTAGATATTTCCTAGAGGCGTTTAATCCTGATTTGTATCTAATGCACGACACAACCTCGTTTAGAAGTATTAATAAAATGTACTTTTTTTTTTTTTCAACATATATGATAAGAAATCTTAAAAAAAAAAAAAAAAAAAAAAAAAACATTTGGGTTATGATTTTAAATGGACCAATTGGTCAAATTTGTTTTCAATTTGAACAATAAGTGGAATATCAATTAGATTTGCTCTCTGAGCATCATTATGTGTGCAAAACAATAATTTTCGTTTACCAAGTAGTCATTACGATAATGACCAATAGTAATTATTGTTGTAATGCATATACTAATTATCATAATTACTAGTGATCAGAATGGTGATTACCAGCATCATGTACTAAACTTCTTGTTTTATGAGTGAGATTTTAATGCTAAATTTACTTTTAAATTAGTTCTCTTAAATAGACAATATAAACGATCTTTTTTTAAGGTTTCTTATTTTAGATTTTTAAGTTATGTATGTTTTGTTGGATGTTAAAAGGCTATGAGAATACTTGTTGGATTCTTAATGGAGGTTTTGAAATCCATAATATAAAAGTGGCACGTAGAGATATGAGAGGTGGCTCTTGACTTACTAATTTATCTTTAATTTTTTCAGTCTTGACCACCAAATCAATTTGAGTACTATGTTATTAACTCATGAAACGTGGATCGTCAATATTTTTAAGATTTCTTTTAATGTTGGTGACGCATTTGTCTTCCTATTTTAAAAATCTCTTTTTTTGCGTCAGAATATTACTTGTACAATTTTGAACCTGGCACGTGAGAATCATACTAATAATACCTTAAAACAAATCCTACTAACATGGACCAGACCAAATACGTTTTAATAATTCCCTTTTTTATTTCTAGCTGAAAAAACAAACTCTGTTTTTTATTTAGAGAAACAAAGAGTTTTTTTTTTTTTTTTTTAATAATTAAAAAAGTTTAAAAGCTGTAGTAGTTCGAGGCGTTTTGCTGGTTCAAGCCAATAATTTTGCCCACACATGATTCTGTCTTCCTCCCAAAAGATCTGGCTCATTGCAATAACAAAAATGTTTTTCATCCCGATCGGGATTTTAATATTTAGAAAATTATTATTATTATTTTTAAACAGGACAAGAAGTGGTTTTCAGATCTATGAAATAATATTCTCAGCGATCCATAATATTATATTAGGCTCTTGCTATCAGTCGAGCTCACTATTAGTCCCCAATTTACCCAGTTTTGGATTAATCAATTTTTCGTTTAGTTTGCTGATTCGAGTTTTTAATTCGAGTTAAGATGTGATTTTATGTGAGAACTTTTTACTGTAGCAAAAAAATTAAATGTGATTGTTTGTAAGAGCTTTTTACTGTAGTAAAACTCGAATCAATGAAATGAACGGGGCCTTAATATCATTACCAACAAATCAAAAGACATAACAAATGAATATGTCCGTTAATTACACATAACTAAGGTGAATCCATGAATGATCAATAGTAATATTACGAATTACATAAGGATTGTTAATTCTTTTCGGGTCCTACTTTAGTATATTCGTTTTCCTTTTGAAAAGGATAGTTTGGTGTATTCGTTTAGGGTCCTAATTTAGTTTATTCTAAATAAACTTATATAAAAAAATATGTTACTTACATTAATTGAAATCGTCAAATCATAATTTCATTCTCTCTTGTCAGGTGGTTAGGGTTTCGAGTTTAGAATCTCTTCTTAGGACTAAACTCTGGCACCGTCACTAGTTGATTGCCAGACATTTGGCTCTTAAAACGGAGATTGAGGTCGTGTAGGTGTGGTCAATGATTGATGGGCTAGGTCCATTGGCGATGGAGGTATAGATTTGGCGAGGAACAAGAGGTTGTTGGTGGATATGTGGCACAAGGGCATCATTCAGGTTGTTAGCATTTAGCTTTGTTGGTGGCCGTTGTGCTTCTGTTGCGATAGCTATGCTCATATCCAATTTATTTAGCTTCCATACAATAGTTGTTGGCATCTACTCTTGTATGGCTAAGGCTATTCGTAGGTTTCATAGGGTTTTGTTAATTTTAATAAAGACGTCACTTTCATCAAGTTTATGTATTGTAATAACGGAGGTGGTTTTCCCACTTTTTGATTTCGTTTATGTGTCACACCCGTCTGAGTTGGTTATCAACGATGTGTGTGTTTGTTTATACCTAGATTTGTTTTTAAGTCATGTCGCTTGTGTCTCTAGTATTAGGGGTTTTGGCTTGATCGATTGGTTTCATCCATCGATCATAATGGTTCTTGTTAACGAGTTTTTGTTGCGCTCAATTTTGTTTGTGCTCAACAGGTCCATATTATGAAGTTGTGGTTGGCATATGCAACAATAACAACAATTTAGGAAGAAATTTGGTTTTGTTTTGTAAATTTTTTACGGAAGAGAACACCACAATAAATGTGTTTAAATTTGGAGAAAAAAATCAGAAATTGATCTTATGTTATTGCCATATATTTACTATATGAGTTTATATTTTGAGTGGGGACTTGGTGTAGGATTTTTATGTTAGAGATTGCCAATTTAGTGGGAATGTTTTAATATAACTTGGTACTAGTTGTCCCCTTTCTATTTATTAATAAGAAATTAAATTTATAAAAAAATATATGCTATGTATCTTGGGTTAAGATTGCACCTTCGATTTTTAGTTAATGGTAAATTTATACAGTTTCCAAGTCAACCAGTTTGACGTTTATTATTATTATTTTTTAAAAGCAACAATATTGAAAATTATATTTTCAAGTTATTCTGCAAGGTTAAATCTGTTGTACTAAGTTACAAATTTATCCACAAACTGAAAATGTAAATTTGTAATTCATGGGTTAAAAGCAATTACTGACCCAAAAACAGTAAAAACTTCAACATAAAATTAGAATTCACAAGTTTATATTGTTGACTAACTTAAAAAGAAAAATAAAAAAAATAAATAATAGGAACAAAAATGTAGCATTATCTACAAATTATAAAATATTTTAAATAGTAATTTTATGCTGTCAGTGTCAAGTGGCTGCCTGAGTGTAGGAGTGCAACATTGTTGATCCTTCTTTGTGTAGAAAGAAAAAAATAAGGGTAAAAGTTGTCAAATACTAAAAATAATTAGGGTATGTTTAGTTCGTTAAAACTAGTTTTTAATTTGAGTTGAGATATGACTTTATGTAAAAGCATTTTACTATAGTAAAAAGTTATATGTGACTATTTGTGAGAACTTTTTATTATAGCAAAACTTAAATTCTAAACTTGAATCAACGAAATGAATATGGTATTGATGTAAGTGTAATAATTAAATGGATGCGTCTACTAACATTTTATTTTTTATTTTTCACACTCCTTTTTACTATTATTAAATTACCCATTAATAAAATTATTTTTAAAGATAACAATATTTTTAAAAAAAAAAACTCATTACACACCCAATATTAAAAAAATGCATCTATTAACACCATAATTTTTTATTTTTAACATACTCTTTTTTAATAAAATTTTTTATTTTACTGAATTACCCATTTATGAAAACTACGTTCAAGGAAAAAATATTTTAAAAAATACATATTACACACCTCACACTAAAAGAAATGACACTCTTCTAAAAAATATCATACCTTACTTTTTCCAAAGGAATAGAATGGATTACAAAGTGAAAGAGTCTCTCTAAAAAAAAATACTTGATTTATTGTTTTTCTTAAATTTTGTTGTTCTTTTTCTATCCAATTTTGTTGTTCTTATATAAAATTTTGAAGAAAAAACAAACGTCTATAATTATTTTGTAAACCTGTATATGTATCGATTAAGAAGTATATAAACATTTCATTCCTTCCTTTGTTTATATACTGATTTTATATAAACTTGAAAAAGAAATCTCTATGATTGAGTACTATATATATATATATATATATATATATATATATTTAATGAAGCATAGCTATGTATTTCTAGGAAACAAAGCACAGCTGATCTTGATTGATTTTGATAATTTTTCGATATTGTACACAATAGAGTTTTCTGAATGGAAATTTTTTTTAGGATATCACAAAGAGTATTACGGTTTGTTTTGAGATTTTGACTGCGTTTAGTTTATAAATTAGAATCATGTGATTAAAACTATTTTTAATTTACGTGTATTTTTTTGTAAAAAAGATATTATAACGAACCACGAACCATGATTCGAATCAGGGAATAAATTCTTCTACAACCTTGACATTTTGAATCACTTGTTAATGCTCGACAAAAGTTATTCATATGATATCATATTATAAGGCTTTTTTCCACATAAACAAAGTGTGGCTACGTTCAACAGAAAGAACAAACGATCGAATTTTCTATGTAAGCAAGAACATCTGAAAAACAGAAACAAAAAAAAAAAAGCACATAATCTATTTCTAGAAAAAAGCACATTCAATCCTTAAAAAATAGAAACATTTTGAATTTTATCAAGAAAAAAAAATTCACTTTTTTAAAATTTTGAAAAGAATATAATAAGTAAAATGGAGTGATTTAACATGATGTGTGTAAAAAATAAAATATGAGTAATTTTTTAAAATTTTATTAAAAATTTTAAAAGAAGTGCAACAAATAAAATGAAAATAATTTAAAAATATGTGTCAAAAATACTATAACAAATTATAAAATTAAAATTATTTTTAATTTATGTATATTTTTTATAAAAAAAATATCTTAATAAATTATAAATCATAATTTAAATCTTCTAATTAAATGTCTTCGGTGTGAATAGAGCCATCCTAATCAAATAAATAAAAAACTTGTTCGTGCATCAAGGATGGGGTGAATCAGTTCACGCAAATCGAGGAAGAAAAACAGATGGGGTTCACGTGTAATGTGCAAGCTAAACTTATCACGTGACCTGATAATATTGGCAAATCTTACAGTAGAACTCCCATTTTTATTCCACTAATAGAGCTCTGCTATTTAATTGTTAAATTAAGGGCATATTTTTTTATCTAAAAAATTTAAAATAATAATTTAAATTTTAATTTTATTTAAGTTTATATTCTTTTAAGTTTTAATTTTATTTAATTTTATTCAACTTTATTTAAATTTTAACTTTAACTCAAATTATAACTTAAATTTAACTCAAAAATTACACTCAAATTATAACTCAAAAAATAATTTTAAAATTTTTAATAATTAAATTTATATAAACTTATATTAAAAATTTACAAGGTAAAAATAAAAGACTCCTTTTATAAATTTTTTTTTTTAAAGACATGTTCTTTTGTCTAAAAAAATTCAAAGAAAGACAACTTAAATTTTAATTTTATTTAAGTTCACGTTTTTTTAAATTTTAACTTTATTTAATTTTACTCAATTTTATTCAAATTCTAACTTCAATTTAAATTATAATTCAAATTTAACTCAAAAATTACATTTAAATTACACTATAAAAAAACAACCTCTGAATAATTCTCAACGGTAAAAATACAAGACTCCCATCCATGATTTTTTTTTTTTTTTTTTTTTTTGAGTTCTACCGTAAAGATTGCCAATAATATTAATAATGGATAATATAATAGAAAACCTTGAATCACTATTAATGAGTTTCTGTTGTAAAACTAAAAATAATAAAATATTAATAATTTTTACTTTTCACCGGTCGACACATCTGTTTATGCTATTATTTTAATTAAATTTAACCGTAAAAAAGTGATCCTGTTAGTAGGCCACCTGTCAAAAGTTTCCCTAATAATAGTTATTTAATAATAATAATAATAATAAAATCGGATTCAGATAGATTCAGTAACTTGGGCATCGAGTATTGGAGCTTCACCGGGAACATCGCCATCCCAACCAAATTTACGAAAACGACCCCCAACAACCATGACCTATAGGCTATAAACCAAGACGAGAGCTCTATAAAATCAGCATCGTGCAGTGCAATTTTCCAGGCAAACAAACAAGCTGAAACCGCCCACAACACACAACACACAACACAGATCCCTTTTTCCTTCAGTTGTGGGAGCGTTTGTCCTATGCAGCAGAAGGGTCGCGCCTTCAACCGAAGATCCAGGAGCTTTTCCAGAAGTCGGATTGCCATTGAGGGTCTTAATTCTCTCGCTCTTCCGAGGAATTTTCCTTTTCTTTCTCGCCAAACAAACACCCGAAAATTCCATTTCGATCTCCGGTTTTTCTGTTTTCTCTGTTGTCGACTACAATGGCTGACGCTGCTGCTGTGAATGCTAATGGTAGAAGTAGAAAAGACGTTTTCTATTTGTATTGTTTTGCTGAATTGTTTGATCTTGATGTTTCTGATGTAGTTGTGATTTTTCTGAATTTGGATTGGAAATGTAGGGCAAGAGCGTGAGAAGCAGAAGAGCTACTGGATGCAGCACTCCGCGGATCTGACGGTGGAGGCCATGATGCTCGATTCCAAAGCATCCGATCTCGACAAAGAAGAGCGGCCTGAGGTATATTCTTCGTATAAATTTTGCATATTAAGAATGCTGATTGTTATTGTGAATGTGATTAACTCTGTTCTCTATATAAGATAATAAATACTGTTTATTAAACAGAAGAAAAGAAGTTTGTATGAAATCAATGGTATATTATTCCGATTTTATTCTTGATAATTAACAATATTGTATTCTTTAGATGTGAACATTGTTGCAATTTTATTGTCCGACTGTGAAAATTGGAGAAATTTTTTTGACCGGAATTTCTAATCTTACTAAACTTTCAACCAAGCAGATAATATCACTCATGAAATTGCAAAAATGCGGTCTTTCAATGATCTCAATTGTAGTGCAGATCTATATTCCTTACTTTTATCAATTAAGCAAAAATAAAAGGTGTATATATATATATATATGTATATATATATTTAGTTTACTGTATGTTTTGTTCAAGAGATTG
This sequence comes from Morus alba, assembly GCA_012066045.3. Lineage (NCBI taxonomy): Eukaryota > Viridiplantae > Streptophyta > Magnoliopsida > Rosales > Moraceae > Morus > Morus alba. The sequence continues at coordinate 15,474,199 of CP050231.2, forward strand.
CCGGTTATTTTGTTTGTATAAATTTAGTTTATGGCATGGGATTGGCTATTTCTACAGGTACTGTCACTGCTCCCACCATATGAAGGTAAATCAGTTTTAGAACTGGGAGCGGGAATCGGCCGCTTTACTTCCGAATTAGCTCAAAAGGCTGGCCAGCTTGTTGCTATGGATTTCATAGAGAGTGTCATTAAGAAGGTAACCACATTTGATACAATCCTGAAGTGAAATGGGAAGTCACATGTATTTGTGGGGGTTATTTTCTGATTTAATTTGTATACTTGTATGCAGAATGAAAGCATTAATGGGCACTACAAGAATGTCAAGTTTATGTGTGCTGATGTTACATCCCCTGATCTGAACATATCTGAAGGCTCGGTGGACTTAATATTCTCCAATTGGCTTCTCATGTATTTGTCTGATAAGGAGGTAATCAATGTTTACAAGCATCTGATATGCTTTATGGAACTTCAAAGTCTTCAAACTGTGCCTTTTTATGTTCATTGCCAGCATCATTACATGTAATTTCTCTTCTAGCATTCTAGCTGTCTTGCTCTGCTTTTTTTTTTTTTTTTTTTAAATAAACTTTTTAGTCCTTTTTTATTGGCGCTCTTTTTGTTTTTAGGTGTTTTTCAATTGAATTTTATTGGTGCTCTTACTGGAGTGTCATATTCAGATTTCTTATTCTTATTCCATGGATGCTATAACGTTTCAATCACAGGGATATGACGAATCCTAGAGTAATTTACCATTTGTTTCATTTTGTTGAGCATTGCCATTGTAATGAAATAAGATTTGCCATTAACATCTCGTTGCCGATAATTTCTTTCCTTCCAATATACAGGTAGAAAATTTGGCAGAAAGAATGGTCAAATGGTTGAAGGTCGGAGGATATATATTTTTCAGAGAATCTTGTTTCCACCAATCTGGAGACTCGAAGCGAAAATACAACCCAACCCATTATCGGGAACCTAGATTCTATACCAGGGTTTGTCTTCTTATTTTCTTATTTAAACATGTTCAGTGGAAATGACTGGATAATGTGATTTGAACTTTGTCTTTAGTCTGTCAGTCATTGTAGTAGTGCACAAAGTATTAGTATACATAGGATATGCCGTGCTTTTGCTCGTTAGAGTATTGGCTAAAAAAGCAATTAACCTGCTATTTTTATTTATTTTTTTTTTTTTTTTTTTTTTTTTTTTTGTTCTTGTTCTATTTTCTATTTCCTTAACAAAAACCATTCTCACTACTTTTTGTTTTTGTTCTCGTTTTCAAAGTATTTGCGAACCAAACAACGCGGTTTAGAGACCGTTTTCATTTTCTGACATGCAGAAACATTTAAAAAAAAAACTGAAACAATTCCAAACAGCACCTAAATCACTAGTAAAGCTAACGTGAAACTATTGTTCAACAACTTTTGCACTCATCACAGTTTGTTTTGCTCGTCTTTTGTAACTGGACAAGTTTTTATTTATTGTCATTATCATCATTATTATTATCATTATTATTTATTATTATTGTTTTTATTACTATTACTATTACTATTACTAATGCTATTACTGTTATTATTATTATTATTATTTTAACCTCGTTATGGTAATTCTAGTCAACAAGCTTAAATGTTTTTGGATCATTTTTAAACTGTTTAGAATGGTCAAAGTTATGTGTTACTGGCCCAGTTTGCCGAGTATATCCATTTATTACATCAAATGTTCTTTTTTTTTTTTTTTTTTTTTTTTTTTTTTTCCTCTTTTCAATTTCTACATAATAAATTGCTCTTCCAGGTTTTTAAGGAATGCCAGGCACGGGATGGATCTGGCAATTCCTTTGAATTGTCTCTTGTTGGCTGCAAATGTATTGGAGCTTATGTGCGAAATAAAAAGAATCAAAATCAGGTGATAACATTTACAACATTTAAAGGGTAGGTGTTCCTTTATCAGTTGAATAGGCTCGCTGATAATATGTTTGCGTAATGCAGATTTGCTGGCTTTGGCAGAAAGTCAGTTCACAGGATGATAGAGGGTTTCAGCAGTTCTTAGATACTGTTCAGTATAAATGTAATGGCATATTACGCTATGAGCGTGTTTTTGGATCAGGTTTTGTCAGCACTGGAGGAATTGGTATTACACATCTCCTCATTTGAACTTAATTTCTCTCATCAGAAATCTAACAGAAACATATGAAAGCAAATAAAGATCCCCAAATGCATATGCTAAGTACAAAAATTGTCTGCACATGACATGAAGCTCAATTTGTTCTCTGTGTGGTGACTGAATAGATAGATACAACTGTGTTCCGTAGATTTTGCCAATTATGTATTAACCTGAGTACTAGCATCTGTCTTTCAGTATCTCTAGTTTCTATCTATAAAATGTGTACGGTTAATGCTTTACATAGTAAAAAGTTGAATAGCATATATCTTAAGATATCCTTTGTGGAAACTTCCATTTATCATTTCCTATTTTTGGTTGCTTTTGCAGAAACAACTAAGGAATTCGTGGCCAAGTTAGACCTTAAGCCTGATCAGAGAGTTCTAGATGTTGGCTGTGGCATTGGAGGAGGAGACTTTTATATGGCTAAAAATTTTGATGTTGAGGTTGTGGGCATTGACCTCTCCATAAATATGATTTCTCTTGCTCTTGAACGTGCAATTGGGCTGAAGTGCTCTGTTGAATTTGAAGTTGCTGATTGCACTAAAAAGACATATCCAGAGAACTCATTTGATGTGATATACAGCCGGGACACTATATTACACATTGATGTAAGGAACTCTCTTTTTTATTTTTATTATTTTTTTTTTTTTATCTTGATTCCTTCATTGGAGCATGAATGCATTCCTTGATTAATCCATTTTGCTGCTAGTGTTTTATTCTTGTTACTCTGAGTACATCTTCTCACGTAATCTTAATGTATGTGCGTGCAATGTTCAAATAATTACAGGACAAGCCTGCGCTATTCAGGTCATTCTATAAGTGGTTGAAGCCAGGAGGAAAGGTTCTCATCAGTGATTATTGTCAGAGTGCTGGAACTCCATCACCGGAATTCGCTAAGTATATTAAGCAGAGGGGATATGATCTCCATGATGTAGAAGCGTATGGCCAAGTATGTGCACATCTGAAATGTTAACTAATGACTTCCCTCAGATTTTTCTTCATTGTTCTTTTGCATAATGAGTTCCTTCTTTGTTGTACCTCAGATGCTTAGGGATGCTGGTTTTGAGGAAGTCATTGCTGAGGATCGCACTGGACAGGTTTGTATGAGCAGATGGCTTTATCATGTTTGAACATCAATAGATTTGTATCTTGATTTTAATTTTTTTTTTTTTTGTTTTTTTGTTTTTTTGTTTTTTTCCTTTCTTTCTGTTCAGTTCATAGAAGTTCTGCAGCGGGAATTAAGTGTTGTTGAGAAAGAAAGGAATGAATTCATCAGTGATTTCTCTGAGGTGAGTTTCTTCGCTCATTTGTCACACCACATTGGTAGTTCTCTCTCTATATGGACCATCCTCATTATATGTTCATTTTCTGGTTACGATCTCATGTAGGAGGACTATAATGATATCGTTGGTGGATGGAAGGCAAAGCTAATCAGGAGTTCATCTGGTGAGCAGAGGTGGGGCCTGTTTATTGCCAAGAAAAAATGAACTCTGAGACTTATCACCTGCTATTCGAGTACTTAGGATTTGTTTTGAACTATCTTTCCGTTCTGTTTCTTTCTGTTCTAGCTGATGAGATGTTCCTGTTTCCTGTTTTGTTATGAAGGACTTATATGTATTAGTAATAATGGCGAGAACTGATACGCTTCTATAATTTCTTTAATGGAAATGTTTTACCTTATGCTTCCTAGTGGCTGCACGTTTATTTGTATGTCGGATGGCTAAGCAGTTGCATAGCAAGGTTTATTCGTGAACAGAATTACGTGCTCAAATCCATGCCAGTTGTCTTTTGACATTACCGAAAGTGAAGGTCATATCTGTCAACTGAATTAGGTTGTTGAATTGATTATACGAATTTCTCATGTTAGATAAAATACTCCCTCATGTCAAATTTCTGCTACAAGGCTTATGGCATGTTGATGATGGTATATTCTAAGTGGACGTTTAGTTCATAGGTTCAAAACGAATCATTCTCGGTTTACATGTGTTTTTTATGAGAGAAAATACTGTAAGGAGTTACGACTATGATTCGAGTCATGACACGATTCCTCATACGAAACACCCTATAAAAGATTCTGCATCATATATAAACTGCAAGCGATACCTTTTTTCCCTTTAGCCCCTTAATTGTGGGGTTTCTGTTGCAGGGTAAGTCCATACATTCCCTTGTAAGTTATGAGAGCGTCGAATAAAGACGTATACATGAACAAATGTATACCTGAAAGACTTGCCTATACAATATTTGCAGTTATACTTAAAACTTGATATGTAAGGGTCACTTCAGTATATTTACAACATCTTTTCGGGATCTGACTACAATTGGTGAAGCAGAGAGACCATTCTTTATTAACTGCTCGTGCGGAGCAAGAAGAAGATCACATTTCTTATTACTCTCTTCGGTCTCTTTGAGTTCCTTTGTAGGTGAAGTTCCAAACATCTGCACAATTAAGCTTCCACCTACCAAAACGTTAGAGCAATCCATTAAGGTTTAAGTCGGTATGACCAAATCTTTCTTTCTTTGATGAATGTCTCATCTAATCAAATAGGCTTTGCGTCCCGCTTAACTATTGTTTTCTCCATATAAAAATGCGCGGATTTTAATATTTTAAGCCTATTTTGATGTGTCGTGATAAGTTGTATTGTATTGTGACATATAATATCTTATCGACACAATACAATTTACTATAACATGTCAATTGGAAGCTGACAATAATGAACTCCTAAACCATCCTTGTAATCTTTTTCAAACTTTAGCGGACATTTAAGTTTTCATGCTCTCGATGCGTTGAGAGACATCTTGGAGATTGAGAGAAATATATTTACCAAGAACAAAAGTAGCTCCAATCCATCCAACTGCACCCCACCTTTCACCGAGGAGAAACCACGCAAAACCGGCACCCCAGACTGGCTCAAGCCCATAAATTATGGCTGTTTCAGTCGCTGAAACGTCACGCATGGCTGAAAGCTGCAGGGACAAAAACGATCCATGAGAAACGGGGTTAAAAGGCAGTGCTAATAATTACACCAAGTCCATGGTAGTAAAAATGCTAAGAAATTGGAGGTCGTTGGCAAGAGAAGGGAGAAGAAAATGAGACTTGAAAACATTCAATAATTTACAAGTAGAAACCAGATTATAGCAGTGAATGAAATGAGTGAAAATGACAGGACAAATTACGAAAAAAATTGAGTGAATGACAGGACAAAAGAAAGCAATCTAGTAGCTAGTACTACGGTATCCAATACAATATGAGCAACAAATAAGGTATAAAATGATTAATGAGGAATTATATAGAATGAAAAATGAGGAATGATACCTCAATAAATGAGCAAATTCCAGTGGAAAATACACCAGTGTAAAGGGCAGGAATCCATGGAAATGCAACGATCCAATTCCATAACTCTGTCCAAGCCCATGTTGGCTGCAGATAATCTTGCTCACCATCAAACCACCCTCCAAGGAATACCCACATGATGGAGAAAAGAGCAACAACGCATGTCTAAATGAAACCATGGAATTGTTCAAATTCACGGAGTGGAATTCCCAAGTGTTAGAAATTGTTTATAGGAGATTTTTGAGGTGTGAATTGCAAGAAGTGGTTTCCTCACCTCGTATCCAAGAATTGCCAAGAAGTTCTCCTTCTCGGTGCTTCGCGAAATATGTTCAGTTCGAAGCATGTGGATTCCAAAAAATATTGCACTCAAGAAGTTCAGAAGATCACCAATCTGTCACATAACAAGGCCATAAATCAGCCATGGTATCCACATTACTGCCATTAAATCTTTGATCTGCTTACACCAACTGTTGTCCAACACAATGTGGAGCAGAAACATCTAAAACATTGCTTTTTTAAAAGTCTTGTAGTCGCTTACATTTGGAGGGGATCCGCTGCATTCCAGTAAAGCAACTCCAATTGTGGACATGAGAACTCCAAACCAGGTTCGGGCGGGTATAATTGCTCCCAGCATGCCATCAAGCAACGGTACTGCTATTACCTATTCAAAGTAGCACGTGATGATATTGTTTCTACATATTGAAATTGGAATCTTAATCCATACCAAATGAAAAATAAAAGAAGATTCAAGCCGTGTAGCTCGAAAATATATAATTGTAATTGCAACTACTGTTACGAATTAGATGCACTAAAGCCTATATTGTGGAGAATAATAAAAAAAGCGTTCAGTCTCAATGTGAGGATTACGTCTGTTTTCAGCTGCATTTGAACTTGGTTAAGTTGAAAAGGAAAACTATTAGGTTTAAGAACGATCGGTATGCTAACTCTATATAAGAGTAATAATTAGGCTCCATATGCTCAACATTAATTACAATAGTAGAGGAGACAACTGAGGGTCATTGGAAAGTTGATGGAATAAAGTAAGCCATTTTGAATATAGGATACTTTTCCAGTTTCCTTTCCTGTTGGATGCATATTAAGGTCTCGCTCGCTTCAGATTCAAGTTTTCAATTTGAATTGAGATGTGATATTTTTTGAGAGTTTTTAACTGTAACAAAAAAAGTTAGACGTGATATTTTCTAAAAGCTTTTAACCGTAGAAACTTAGAATTAAAAACCTAAATCGGTGAAATTAACAAGGCCTAAAAAGATAGCAAAATAAGAGTGACGTTTGTTCAAAAAGTTGTTGAACTCAACTGTAACCAGAGAAATGAATGATGCACGCCCAGCTTCTGAAGTAAGTAGTCCAACTGCCTCAATGAAGTATGCTAGACTCAACCAGAACCCCAACTCTATCCCTGCATTACGGGTCCGAGCATTGTCTCGAGCCCGAAACACAAACGGCAAAAATGGGATTGCTGACATGACAAATCTCACTGCCGAGAAGGCTGCTGGGTCCATGGTAGCTTCAGCCCCTTTAATAACCAGAATGTCACTTGCTGCACGTTGAGATTAAAGCATTCCTTAAAACGATAATGTCTTATTAAAGGATTATCTACAGAATGATTAGTTAATAGCTTAACGTTGTTAAAGAATAGTTATAACAAGTATGAGCCCATAATGATTTACAAAGAATCATGTCATACAATGATCAGTTTTAATGTAATTATCAAACAAAATGTCTGACCTTATGAAATAAATAAGCAAATTCAACTCTTAAGTAGGTGAAATTACCAATCCAAAATTAGATAATCGAAACAAAATTCCAATGGAAAATCTCTTTTAGGATAGAAGAAGCAAGAAAAGACTATATTTGTCATACACCTACCATAGACAACAGTGATCACATTGAGCAAGATAATACTCCTGACCTTCTTCGAAGCAAACAAAATCTTTCTCCAAAATGGTTTCTTTTCTCTTCCAACTGGCATTTTCCACACCATGTTTGATCCATTTTCTTTACTGAAACTTGTGCTCTGTGTAGCTGACACAGACCCAGTTCGACTTCTCCCAATTTCAAGTGATTTCTTAATCGTCCCATATAGTTGTCTGTAACTAATTACTCTTTGAGAAGAAGTAGAAAAAGAGGAACAAGGGGAAGAAGCAAAAGAGCAACAAGAGGAAGAAGAAGAAGAAAGGTCTAAAGAAGAAGCAAGGAAATCGAGTCTTCTACCATTATGTGAGCTTGGGACGTTGGAGAAACAGATGAAGTCTCTTCCCCATTTCGTTGAAAATGGACATGCCATGAACTTGCGACTCTTATTCTTCAGCGCTTCTTCTTTCTTCCTCTGTGGTTTTCAGCTGGTTAGACACAAACAGGACATGCGAACGAGAAAGAAAGTGGATTTTTCAATTTTGATACATTTATTTCAGTGGGTTTTTTGGAGCCACGAAGTGAAAAGCGACAAATACATCACGCGCGCGATATTTGTATTGAGTGCATGCTATATATATATATATATTTCTTCTTCCGCTGAGTGGAATATAATTTTCTTTGCGACACTCCGACCAAGGGGAAAAGCACGTGTGGCACGTGGAATTTGAGGTGGAAATGGCAAGTAAAATATTCAAAGGTCAAATTTCGTCTTCTATAAGGTATTTATAAAAAAATAAATAAATAACTTTTTGAAATGTTTGTGGCCACAACTTTTGTTTGGATTCTAATTGCAAGTCTCCTTAATTTGATATTAAATATGATTATAAAAATTATAAAATTTTAGGCTCAAGCCACAATTTAAGTCATATTATTATAATATTTTTTTTATAAAAATTTAAATTTAATTTTTTATTACAGTGTTTTTTTTTTACAAATTACAACTCAAGTTATAGCTTGAGTTGCCAAAAGAAATTTCTCAAAAGTTAAAAGAAGAAGTTAACTATGGAAAATGGCGTGGAAGTTGAGAAGATAAAAGGGTTCTGGAAGTTCTTAACCTAAAAAAAAAAAAAGGAAAAAAAACTGTGAAGAATGATAAGAAATTTAAAACAGAAGATATGATAAATATTTCTATGTTAAAGTGCCTTCTTTCCCCCTCAGTGGTGTAATTATTGTTAGATTTTATACTATTTCTTTTTTTTTTTAATCAAAATTTTGAAAACGATCCTTTGGATCTTTCTTTTGTCTGTGTAATTTACTAACATGTAGGAATGTTTTATTTATTGATGAACTTCAATTTTAATTAAAGAAATTAATTATTATTTAGTGAATTTGCAATTGTCTGGAGAAAATGCTGTTTCCTTATATGCCTTTAGTTGGCTTCCCTCTTCTCTTGTTTTCTGATTTGATTTGAGGATGTTGGCCCTCCAAGTTTGATCCGATTCTTGCCTTTATTATCAGATTTGACTGATTTAGACTTTGTGGTTTTCAAATAACCTCTTTTTTTATTTATCCGTGATGGTCTTTACGGGTCTCTTATCAACATATTTTTTTAATTGATACGAGTTTTTTGAGTTAATCTTCATCTAATGAAACCAATTAACATTTTTCTCAAAATTTTATCCACGTGTACAGTAATAATCATGGAGCTGATTTTGACCAAAACAGTCTTCATATACACAACCATTATGATAGCTATAAAAATGTCTAATTCATGCACGTTTTTGTTGTGGAGAAATTCAGATTTCAGATGCACTATTACTACCAAAGTCGTTGGATTTATAATGGAGATGTACTTTTCATACGTGGTTCATGTGCACTGAAGATGATCAAGTCATTACTTATTCTGTACATTTGTCACCGTAGAGAACTGTCTGATTTTTTGCTACTGAAGAGAACCGGTTGAGTATTTCTAGCGGACTTTGAGTGCCAATGGACGTTTTCTTTTTTTTCTAGCGGATCTCTAAGGTCTTTTAGTTGGCTTTCCTTCTAAAATAATCGTTTTCATTTTCATTTTAAAATTATTTTTAAAAATGCGTTTGTTAATTTTATTTAGAGATTAATTTCTCTCGTTTGGTGGTTTAATTTTTAAAAATATATAATAATATTTAAAATAATAATATATTAAATAAATAATATTATTAAATATATTAAATAAATAATATTATTAAATATATTAAATAATAATACATCGCCATCCTTCATCTCCTTGGAAGAGGGGGTGGAGGTGTTGATGGCGGTGGGTCGGACAAGAGGGGGGTGGCGGTGCAATCGCAATAATGGGGATTGGGGGTGGCGCGGCGTATGGGAAGAAGAAGATAGCCACCACCGGCGAGGGAATCTCCGGTGTGCTCCTTCATCTCTCCTATCTCTCCTTCATCTCCTTCAGTCGGTGTTGATGTCGGAGGGGGGGGGGGGGGCGGGTCGGACGGTGGTGGGCAGTGGAGTCCTTCAAGAGAGAGAAAAAAAATGAAATGGGGGTGGTGTTGGGAGAAGAGAGAAAAAAAATGAAAACTGTTTTCAGGAAAAGAAAATGAAAACGAGAAAACGACTTTTTTCGTTTTCAGTTTTTCACAAAAAGACAAACGTTTTTGTTTTTGTTTTTTGAAAAGTTTTGCGCCAAACGCTTTTTTAGATTGTGTTTTCATTTTTTAACTTCGAAAAAATGTGAAAAATGAAAACGAAAACGAAAACAAAAACAAACGGGACCGTTATCTAACATTTTTCTCCCAAGGATCCCAAATATCTAAAGAGGCTCTGGTTTATGTTTGTTTTTGCAAATCAAACAAATGCCAAATACACAGAATTAGTTTGAGGAAGACGTTTTCACTAGCTCGCTCGGACTATCTTGTTGTATTGCATAGCCTTTGCGACCAATGGGATTAATGTTGATGGCCGATTTTTGTACAAGGTCTGTTTGAGGGTCCAAACCCAATAATCTTATCTTGTGCACGATTTCGCTCGTTTCGTGGATCCCAATCACGTTCAGATAACTTGTGTAGGCCATGGTTTGGTGGGTCATGAGAAAATTGAGTATCTATTAGAACATTGTTTTAACTTGAATCTTAAACTCTTTAAATGTCTCAAATTTAGTCCATGAGTTAAGGTTCCAGCAAAATTTGAATGATGTTTCATGTTTTTGAGGATTAATTTGATTATGGATGGGTTGTTTATTTATTTTATTTTTTGCTCTTTTAGTAAAGCTTGATTATGAATAGATAAATAAATTTAATTTGTTTTTTTTTTTTTTTTTTTTCGTCTTTCGTTGTCATTAAGAACAAGAATTTATGTTTCCAAGTTGAAAATCTTTTATCCAAAGCATATAATGATCTAGTTTTGTTTATTATTGATAGTTGTTAACATATGAACTTTTTTATATAATGAATTGGATCTTTAATGTTTCTTTTGCAGGAAATGTTGAGAGAAAAGGGTATTTGCCCTCATTTTAATATCTAATATTATTTAAATATTTTTCTTACATTTTTAACAAAAATGAACTGAGAGATTTAATTTGAAATATTTAGAGTTTGGGACTTTATTGATGGTTGATTATGTCGAGTGTCTAGGTCTAATAATCTCATCTTGTGACGCGGTTGGGTTCACTTTGTGGACCCAAGTCAAATTTAGAGAACTCGTAGGGTTATAAATATACCTAATTTATTTTGTTGTCTAATCCGATTTAAGTCCCATTTAAGTCCCATTTAAGGGTTTTAAAATAATTGGACTAAATAGGAATTTTACTTGCATCCAAAAATTTTATCAAGGCACCCAAAGTATTTGAGAGTCATAAATTTATTTAATTTTTCATATGAAAATCTCACATAGTTTCATAAATACCCTTATACACACCTCATATTTTTCACGTTTCATTCTTTCTTAAATAGATTAAATTTTTTTTTTTTTCTTTTTGGTTAAGATCTTTCGATATGACCTTTTTTTTTTTTTTTTTTTTTTTTTTTTTACATCTAAATATTTTTCTTGGGTGTGGATTTAAGAGGGGCTAATTGGTTTCCAGATGAAAAATGCTTGCTTTTTCGTTTAGTTCGCTGATTTAAATTTTTAATTTGAGTTGAGATGTGACTTTATGTAAAAGTTTTTTACTGTAGTAAAAAAATTAGATGTGATTATTTCTGAGAATTTTTTACTGTAGCAAAACTTAAATTCTAAATTTAAATAAGTGAAATAAACAGGGACCAAGACTTTCATGAATGAAACAACTTTTTTCATCTAGCAATTCATATAAAAATTAGAGTGAAAAAACGACTGAGAAAAAGAAAAAAAACGCTTGAGGAAATCCGATCCAACTGTCGAATTTCTAAAAGAAAAAACTTTAAAAAAGGACTTGATCAGAATCGAAAATATCTTCAGTCAGTATCTCTAACTGCTTCTTCTTCTTCTTCTTTACTCTGGAGAATCAGATTTTTTTTTATTCATTTTCATTGAAAGAAAAGAAAAGGTATAGTGTGTATAAAGGGTATTTACAACATTATGTGAACTTTTAATATCATAAATAAAATAAATTTAAATTTTAAATATTTTGGGTGTCTAAATAAAATGTTAGGGTGTCAATAAAATTTCTTAATAATAAATAAGTGATGAAGAATTCAACCCAAAATATTATTTCTTTCACCTTTTAGAAGCCCAAAAAATCCTTCTATTAGCTTTTGAATGCCTAAAAATCAGGAATTTAAGTTTAAAACCTTCCCCATCAACAAGAGAGCAAGAATGTTGCCGCTTTAGAGCAGAATGGAGGCTCAATTCTGTATCAAGATGCGTCTCCAAAGCGTCACTGCAGGTGCCTCCACGGAGATTTCTTGCGTGCTCCGAGAGGCCCTTTGTGCCTAGAAGAACTTCCTTTGCTTGAAAGGTGCTAAAGATGACAAACCGACGAGGTGACTGTTAGGTCAAAAACAATAGGAATAAGTTAGAGAAAAAAATTTGCGAAAATGGGTATATATATAAAGTTTTACTAATAAGGGGAACAAATAAAAAGTTGTGAAAATCTATATACAAAAATCAAAATTTCAAAAGATCCGGGGGGGTCCATCCCTAATTTAACAACACTTTGCGTTGAACCACTAACTCTATGATACACAAATTTATGTCTTTAATTAGTTTTTTTTTTTTTTTCTTTTCCTTCTAGTTTTTTTTTTTTTGAAATGTATTTTCACGTACGAGGAGAGATATAAGAAAGAGTGTATGAGGAGTTGGTCTCATTCACTTCATTAATTTGAGTTTAGAATTTAAATTTTGTTACAATAAAAAGTTCTAAAAAACAGTCACATCTAATTTTTTTGCTACAGTAAAAAAAACTCTCACATAAAATCACATTTTAACTCGAATTATAAACTCAAATCACCGAAATAAACGGGTCCATAAGAAAGAGTTATGATCATCCAGTAGTCTAACTTAGCTTGTGATCACAAATAGACGCCGAATTTTTATTTTTTATTTTTTTTAAGGGAAGGGCAGGGATGTGAATTAGACAAAAATCGCAAACTAAAATTATAGAAGTAAGATTTTATTTTTTGTAGTTATCTTTACAATACACAAAAGTTACGAATTTGTATTAGAGTATCATTGATTTTTGGTTCATTAATATGACATTTTAGGTGTGACCTATATATATATATATATATATATATATATTATGAAAATGTTCCAAACTGATGCTTAAATTGTTGGTTGAATTGGCTATTTCGATCATAATCGTTTGCAGAAGATCTTATATTATGCATCACATTGTGATGAAGGATTCTAATATAACTAGCGAGAGTAATCCTAAATTAATTATTATTATTTGAGTTATATCAGAAACTCTGGGTTTATGCACTTATTTTGTATCAGCTTGGTAATTAATTATAATTTATAGTTGAAAAAAAACACATTACCTTCACAAATAAATTTTGTTCACTCAAATTGTACCTCATTCAGTCTTTTTTTTTTAAATTTAAATTAAAGATTATGACTCTTGGTCCCCGTTCACTTCACCGATTCGAGTTTAGAATTTGAGTTTGTTACAGTAAAAAGTTTTCATAAACAGTCACATCTAATTTTTTTACTACAATAAAAAATTCTCACATAAAATCACATCTCATCTCAAATTATAAACTCAAATCAGTGAAGTCAACGGCCGTTATTGATTGGAGTTTTAGCATGGGTAGCCGTTTACATCTTTCTGTCTCCATAACTAGTGTTTAGTGGCATCATCTAGTAGAGTTGAACACCTTATGTCTTAATGCTAGTATATATATATATAGTGCCACGTCATGATCTAGCATAAAATTCAAGTGCATATTAGTACGCACTTAAATTTTATATAATTAAACTTAAAATTTTATATAATTAACAGTTGAATTTTATAAGATATGTCATTATTATTTATAGTTTTAAGCAACATTAATCTAATACTTGCTCAAGAAAAGGTGGAAATCATTATTACCTTTACGCTCTTATGAAATTGAAAGATATCGATATTTTGACAATTATTGAACAATAATCCAAAACAGAAGAATTCATCCAACTAATATAGAGCTAGTGCTGTGCTGGGAAGGGTTTTTTTTAAAAAAAAAAAAAAGATATTTTTCTTAGATTAAATACTTTTTATTGGTTTAATATGCTTCATTTTGTTTTGTTTGCATTAGGCTTTTGATTTCTTTATTTTTCTTGTTTTTTTTTTTTTTTTTTTTTTTTGTTTTAGTTTTGTAAGATCTTTTTTAATACAGTTTTTGCTTATAAAAAAAAAACTAATTATATGAATGTGAAAATACACTTGAGTTCTTTATTATATAGAATTAAAATTGCATCCTTAATTTAGTATGGAATTAATAGATGAATGGGAAAAAAAAAAAAAAAGGAAATACTCCTCCTTTTGATAATTCGATTGATAATATGTGAATGCAGCGCCCTTAATGTATGTATTTGTCAACAAAATGATTCATATTGCTTCACTTGACTCCATCTTGTTGATTCTCTCTCTCTATAAGACACACCCGTAAGTACATTCCTCTTAAAAGATCGGTTTGTTTATTTCACCGATTCAAGTTTAGAATTTGAGTTTTACTATAATAAAAAATTTTTAGAAACAATCACATTTAACTTTTTTATTACAGTAAAAAGCTCTTACATAAAATCACATATCAATTTAAATTACAAACTCGAATTACAAAATTCTTTAGTCCAATAAAAAATCACTTGTCATTTAACTGCTTAAATATCTTTTTCCAGCTGTAATGATAGTTCCAGTGCGTGTGAATATCTTGTTCTAGGCGCTGCAAGAGAATATATATATAAATATATATATATATATATATCTAGTATAAATGTCTGTGTACATGTGTCTCAGTGTCACAAAGCAAGGTCATTTAGATTCCGCCTTGTAACGTAAAATTCACAAGAACACATGTTATAATATTATATTGGAGATATGCCAAATTATAACAATGTTGATCCTAGTACGTAACTTCTTACAAGAAACAAAGTTATTATCATCTGGATTATTCATGACCTTATCCATTGGTGTGGTTCAATCAGTTATCTTATCTACAAGAGTTAAAAATTGGTTCTTGAACTTTAACTAACTGTCGTACTAGTTTAGGTCTTCCTCAGCGCTCTTTTTAAATATACCATTTTGCTCCTTTTGAATTTTGATGACAGCGAAACAGCCCAATTAATTTGACATAATATTTGTAGGTAAAGTCTTTAAACCGACGCTTATTATTTATCAAATTAAAATGATAATTGTATAATTCAATATAAATCGTGTATATTTATATATAAAGATATATATTTAAGTATAAGTCTTATATATTTACACGTTGTATAATTATAATACCTTAAAAAATTAAATAAAATTAATTAAGATAATTTAAATTTATTAGTGTGCTTAATCTGATTTAATTAATTTAATTTTTTATTAACAAATGTTTTTGAAGTGTAATTTAAATATTTTCAAGGAATTTAAATATTTTTAATAATTATATTTTTACCCATAAATGTGTATGGACATATTTTCTGGATTGCCATTTTAAAATATTTAGACACTTATTTTTCTGTTCTTTTCATTTTTTTTTTTTTTTTTTTTTTTTTTTTTTTTTTTTTTTTTTTCCTCCTTCCTTCCCGTGGCTGCCCACAGACCACTCTCTCTCTCTCTCTTCGTCCTCTCACTCTCTCGGTTGTCTTTCTCTCGTTTTGCTTCAAAATCAATTAGATCTTGAATCAAAGAAGAATTTCAAAGAGTTTTCAACGTTAAGAGAAGGATTCAAGGTAAGATTACTGAAAGAACCTCTCTTGAATATCAAGATTTCAGATTTAAAACTTATTTTTGGTTTGAAATGAAATGAATTTTGGGTAAAACTATGGTAAAAATAGGGATCTTGGGTTCTTTAGACTTGTTTTAGTACCTAGAACTCAGATTCAAGTGTTTTCCCTTGAGATATTATGATTTGGGATTGGATTTGCAGGTTTTTGAACTGATTTCTGCTAATTTTTTCACACTGGTGTTCTTCATCGGTCGACCGATGCAGTCGATCGGACTACACTGAGACCACCGGTCGACTGGATTGCACACCACTGGTCAACCGGTGGTGATGCACTGCTCTGTCACCAGTCGACCCTATAGGCCTGAAAATGTTGTTTTGACCTCTGTTTTTTAGGAGAACCCAAATTAGCTTCATTTGGGGACCTAGAGTCAATGGATTAGCATCTTTAATCCATGTTTTAGAATTAAAACCCTTGGAATGATGATTTGAAACATGAAATTGATTAAGGCACACTAATAGGAAATCAAAGGATATGATTGAATCTGAATTACTTTAGGAATGAGATTGGAATCCTAAAGTGTTGTCTTGTAACAATGATAGCTGAAAACTCAGATTGAGTGGCTTGAGAAAGTGGAAGCTGGAATAGTGTGCCGCTAGCCACAGGTTTGGTAATTTTAAGGTGGGATTTATATTCCCTTTTCCTTGTGAGCCTGATTTTCAAAAAGAGTTTTAGCCTTGCAAATGTTTTAAAGAAAGGGGCTTGTTTGCGAAAGAAAAATCTTTAAAAACCGTGGCTTATTGTAGTTCACAGAACCCATGGCTTGTTGTAGTTTATGGGGACCCACAGCTTGTTGTAGTTCGTGGGATTATAATAACGATTTCATAATGTTTAATGAATAATTTCTTAAGAAAAAAGATCTTGTGAACCAGTAAGCCTGTTAATGGCCTAGATAGGATGTGGAGAGTGCATCATTGGGGGCAGAACCCGAAACCCGGCCCGGGAAGGCTTATGCACTTGGTTGTGTAAGTAATTTATATAAATTACTTGCTAATGCCTGTAATACAGTAATTTTCAGTTACATTTCCTTTGAGAAAACGGATATGAGGTTCTGGCTGTTGTGTTGGAACTGAATGTCTTATTTATTCACTTATTCATTTATTTATTTAACGCTTCCTTATTTATTTATAAAATTTATTTCAAATATATCCCACTGGGTATTTCGCTCACGTTTTATTGTTTTAAAAATGTTAACCCCTCACGGGAGACTCTAGGAGTAGTGCGGAGTAGCTGAGTTGCTACCACCCGGTTGAGAGAGGATTGTATTCATCCTCCTGTGAGTATAAATGTAAGAATTTGTAAATTCTGTAAACTCATGTACTTGGATTTCTAGACTGTGGTTGATGTCTGTAACTGTAATGTTTTATTTACATGTCATGTATGTACGGTAATGAGATCCTATGGAAAGATCCTGTAATTCATTTTAATTCAGTGTGTGGGGCTTGTTGTGTATTTCCTTTATTATCGTGCGTTTAACCCTAATCGAGCCTCCACATCACCACCCCTGTCCCGGGGCGTGACAACAATTCAACATAATGCCTTGTACAATTTAGCATATAGAAGTTATATGACAAGTTGTACAATTCATAATATGTCTTGTATATTTACATACGGTAGTTGTACAATTCAGCATAAATCTTGTATAATATCTTCCGCCGGATCAGTCAGGCAAATAGTGCATGTCGGACGGAAAACATTTCCAATGTTTGTATATACCTATGGTTTTTATTTATAGTAACTGTTTATAAAAATAAACGTTCTATAAATATAAATTCATCAAATTAAATTATAACTCAAACTGCTTTTATATGATATATAAGAAGGTACTAATAATAGCTCCATACATTTAACTTTTTTGCCCTTACAATTGAGTTCATACATACTTTAGTACACTTATAACATTTATATCTGCTGGTTTGTCACTCGTAAAACCCCCGTGCAATGATGTTATGGACCGCAGTGGGATCTTTGGAAAGACATACCCATGCAAAAGATACTCCACTTCTGCAAATGCATCGAAAGAGGCCGGAAAAAGAAAGTTAATATTTGATTACAAAATTAATCATGCTTGCATATATATATATATATATATCATATGAAAACTTACTATGCAAAATGTAATCTCAGTTTATATATTGTAGACTGTTTAAACTATAAAAAAAAAAAAAAAAATGAATTCAACACCTAATTTGCGCAATAAGAAGAGAAATAAAGAAAGAAAGAAGTTCAAATTTTAGATCGTCACAGTACTAAGACTCTTGTTTTGTATGTTGCAAGAAGCAGTTCAATACCCCAATTAAACCGTTCTTGACAGGTTATTTATAATGCTTCTATAATATTTGAGCATTATACGATAACACTACCTAAAGTAGAAAGAAAAAATAGTCAAATGCTATATA
Source organism: Morus alba (assembly GCA_012066045.3). Lineage (NCBI taxonomy): Eukaryota > Viridiplantae > Streptophyta > Magnoliopsida > Rosales > Moraceae > Morus > Morus alba. Next base: position 15,492,330 of record CP050231.2, read on the forward strand.
AAGTATAATTGAAACCGTGTATATATGTATATATATGGTGTTTGTGTATATATATATATATATATATATAGATGATTACATATATGTATTTGGTATTCTACCTTAATTTCAAGTAGTTACATTTCCCAACTACCCGGTGGGGGGTCTATGCCATGCTCCTCATAAACGACATCCAATAACTTTGAAATATTTTGGTTCCCAAACTGCCCTCTCTGAGTGTGGAGTATCTTTCTCATTTCTGCCATGGTTCGAAGATATTCAACTATTTCCCCAAGGGGTAAAGCTGGACAAGGGCTGTCTTTGTAACTGTCAATTATTGACTCTCCCTGCAAGGGCTTCAAGGAGGGAAGGTGGTGAAGCAGTTTTTATAGTGAAGCGTTGGGATTTTATCTTGTTGATTATGTGAAATTACCTGGTTGTCCCCTGGTTTGATGAATACAGATCTATGGTGATCAAACGGCTGACAGTCCATCTGGGTGAGAGATTAGAGGTGTTTAATAAATTCATAAATAGTTGCCACAATTTTGCTGTTTGATTCTTCTGCATTGCCGGCTGAAAAGGGCGGTTTATGGTTTTGTTAATTCTGGGAGATAAGGTCTGAGTCAGGCTGAATGAGCTAAGCTAACAGAAGCCTAATAAATTAATGTGATAATTTCTATTAGAGGTGCATAAAATACTGTGTTTAATTACAGAATGTAGAGAAATTAAAAAAAACAAAAAATCCACGGGATGTTTGTTTTCTTTTAGAAAGCAATATTATTCTTTAGCCCCACATTTGTAAGAAAATCAGTATAGCTAAAAATGTGATAAAAAAAAGGGATATTTACCTTGGTATATCTTGTGTTGTGGATTTTTTCAAAATTTATAGATGCGTTTGAAACTCGTTTTAAAATTATTTTATTTTTTATATGAAAATAAAAATGAAAATGAAAATGTTTTCAATCTCAGATATAAATCATTTTTGAAAATGCGTTTGGTAATTTTATCAATATATTATTTTCAGTATAAAAAATCTATTAATGTCTTTATCTCTCTCTCTGTGCTAGAGAGAGGAGAAAACGGAAACAAAAAAAAAAAAAATGATTAAAAGTCATTTTTTATTTATCTCTCATTTTACACTAAACTATCATTTTCATTTCCGTTTTTTATCTTTAATTGTGTTAAATGCTATTTCTCTTCCATTTTCATTTTTTTCTCAAAAAACGTGAAAAACAAAAATTAAACCAACTCCAAACATGACCTATAGTTCAGTTGTTGACCTGATCACAAATGTATACCGTTAAATTAGATTTAATATCTAAATTTGTACTTTTTCACGGCCAACTCTTGATTTTAATCTTTAAAATACCTAAAATGCCCTTAAATAAAAAAATAGAAAAAAACTAAAAAACCTTAAACTTATAGTTTTGACCTCAAAAATATATAAAACAACATTGAAATGGATTTTCTTTATGTTTTAAATTTTTATTGTTTGTAATATTGGAGAGTTTTTAGTTTATCTTCTCTCTTTTTTTTGGATAGTTTGGTCATTTTAAAGGTTAAAATAATTATTGACTGAAATAAAATATAGATTTGTTTATTAAATTTAATTTAAAGGTATACATTTGATGAGATTAAAAATTAAAAGTATACATTTTGAATTAGCTTAAAACATAAGATATAAAAATGTAAATATCCTAAAAAAATATTAATTTGCAAGATAGACAAATAATTTGAAAATAAAGAATCATAAGCTTGTACAGAAAAGAGAAAAAACAGAAAAAAAAAAAGGAACTTATTTAGCAGTGCAGTGTAGGTAATTGTGGCCTAGCATCTGATTCTAACTTCAAGAAGTTCTATCTCAAAAGTCATATCAAACATAAAAAATTGAAAAGATACAAAATACAGAAAGTTTATAACAAGGTTATTACTCTAAGAAAATGCTTGAAAGCACCCATTAATAAAAATGGGACACTTATAAACTTTATGGTGTGAGATTGGTTTTTTATTATTAATAAGTGGTGTTTAATACTATCCGTATACTATAACATTTCTCGTACTCTAAGGTTTTATTTGGAATCTAAATTTTTTATTGAAAAAAATATGAAGGAAACTCAGTAGTAGGAAAAGAGGAAGGCGAAAAATTATTACTTTTTACTGATGTTTAGAAAGTTAAAAACCCATTAGGAAAAATTATATAGCATATTAAGGCCACATTTACTTTATCAATTTAAGTTTTTAATTTTAAATTTTTATAATTAAATTTTTTTAAAAATATCACATTTAATTTTTTATATTATAATTAAAAATTCAAAAAAATTATCAACTCGAATTAAAAATTTATATCTGTAGATCGTTTCTTTGTACTCTCTCTCTCTCCTATACCTTTCTCTCTCCGTCCTTTCTCTCTTTTACATATGAATTTGCTTCCACCGAAATTAGGGGAAAGGGAAGGGACATGGATAGGAATAAGGGTTCTTCGTCTCCGGAGTCAAAGGCGTGACAAAGAAGACGACGCCATGGCTATTGGGATTAGCAAGGTTTTGCAGAGTTTGGTTTTGCCCTAAATCTCTACGGATTATGAATGAGAGAAGAAGAAAGAAAAGCATGACCGATTGAAATGTTGTTTTTCTCAGATTTTGTTATGGAAACTGAAATCTATAGTTTCTCTATTAAAAATTCATCCATATTTTCTTTTAAAAAAAAAAAAACTCTCTCTCCTTTTTGAGTTCCAAACATGAAAATTTGAAGGTCCGTTCACTTCACCGATTTGAATTTAAAATTTGAGTTTTGTTATAGTAAAAATTTTTCAGAAACAGTCACATTTAACTTTTTTGCTCCAGTAAAAGGCTCTCACATAAAATTATATTTCAACTCGAATTACAAAATCAAATCAACGAAATGAACGGATCCTAGGTTTTTTTAGTTCATTGATTTGAGTTTTTAATTTGAGTTGAGATATAATTTTATGTGAAAATTTTTTACTATAGTAAAAAAGTTAAATTTAATTATTTTTTAAAACTTTTTATTATAATAAAATTTAAATTTTAAATTTAAATCGGTGAAATGAATGGGTGTTATTCCATCTGATTTTTAATGTTTTTCTCTGTAAAATGGAGGTTGCAAACAGACCCACCCTGAGATTATGCTACTATTTACTACATCAAATGCTAGCTGGAGTATAGCCGGCATGTTGTCATTGGTGATGCCGAAAAAAAGTTTACCTCTTTGGCAGTTCAAATGGTCATGTATGGAGATCGGAGGCATCTCTCTTATTTTGTTTTTTTTTTCTTTTTTCTTTTTTCGTTTGCTCTGAATTTTTTTCCTTTTTTTTTTTTTTTTTTTTACAAAAAGAAATAATAGAAGAATCCGTTTATGTGTTGTCTTTATGTATGTTGATACTAACTTTGAGGAAGCCAGAAATTTTTGTAAAGGTGGCTAATTTTAGTTATATTAAAAATTTATTAAAATTTAATTATTAAGATGCTACAAATTATTTCCGATAGAATTTTAAGTCATAAAAATATTGTTTAGATAGTAATATTCTTAAAGATATTTCTTTAAAAACTAGTATTTTTTAAAATTAAAAAAAAATTTAAAAGATTAGATTTTCAAGTTTAAGGAGGGGTTATATCTAATTTCCTTTATAAATATACTTATAATACACATAAGTTGAAAACAAATTTAAAAAGTTGAGGGGCGCTTAAATCCCCAGCCCCATTTAACCCGGCCGTTCAAAGTTTTCGATTCGGAAATGAGATGTGACATTTTTAAAAAGTTGAAAATTTTGATGGACATTTTTAAGCTTTTCCCCAGCCCCTAAAACTAAAAAAATTGAACGTCACTGAATACTAATAAGCTAAATGCTTGTACCAAAATCTAGTCCTGACTCCTGACCTTTTTTGCTCAGTCCTAAAAGAATATAATAATTGTGTGAATATCAGGTTACTTGTATATATATATCTCAATTATAAGGGTCTGTTTAGTTCATGAATTTAAATCATGTGATTAGAATTATTTTTAATTTACGTGTATTTTTTGTGAGAGAAAATACTGTAACGAACCATGAATCATGATTCGAATCAGAAAGCGAATCTAAAAACCAAACGGACCCTAAGTTGTCACCGGGTGAAAATTCTTTTTGCCTTTTAAGAAACATTTGTTCGATGATATGAATTACGTGCATCAAATTTATTCTATGTATCTATTCTTCTAAAGAAATTTAATTTAATCTAATAAATACCTAAAATGACTATGTTAATCCTTGGTAGTAAGCAATTCAAAATTAACCATGTTAAATATGACATGTTTAATTAATCAACTTTGGTAATTAAATTAATATGCTTGGTTCGACGGATCAAATAAATTTGAATGTTGACATCCAAAGGGTGAACAACTGATATTATTGCTCGGTTCGGCTCACCGACTGAGACCTTTGATTTCGTGGAACCAATCACTGAGCCAGAGGGGAATAGGCGGTGTCGGCTCACCGATCGACAATGACGGTTTTTGACAATTTTTGGCATCGGTTTCAACGGTTTTGGGTGTAGCTTTCCAGTTGTCGGAGAAGATAGGATGTCTTTAGGGGGGCAACAGCGCACATGTTATCATTATAAGACATAAGATGCTAGGGCTCTAATATCATTAGACTAATAGACTTAGAATGTTGTGGGCCTAAGCTTGTTGATGCTGTAACAAGTAGAATAGTGAGTGGTTTAAGAATGCACGTGTATAAAGAAGAATTGAGAGTGATTTAGTTATAGGTTTTTTTTTTTTTTTTTTTTTTTTTTGAAATTTTAAAAGGGATGTATAATGACCGGTGGTTTAAAAATGCATGTGTAAAAAATAAAAAATGGGTGTCAATAGACATACCCTTTGCTCTATTTGTTTAGTGAATTTTGTATAGTTTATATAACAATACATAAAAGTGTCAAAAGCTCTTGTAATAATACACTTCTCAAGAGTTGTCATGTGGCGGTCTCTTCTCATCTCCCTTCTTTTTTTTTTTTTTTTTTTTCCTTTCTTTACTTTTATATCTCTAATATTTTTACCGTTTAAATTTTTTTTTTTTTTAATTTTGTGAAATTTTTTATAGTTTAATTTTTACGTGAGTTTTTTTTTTAAAATTATTTTTTTTCTCACTTTACTGCTATCAAAGTAATTCTTTTTACATGTGTTTCTATTTATTTATTTTTTTTTTTGTCAATGGCGCATATAATTATCTTTAAATGGGCCCATGCTTAATTGTTTTGTATAATTTCTATCATATAAAAGTTATCTTTACACTTTTTTATAATGCTCTCACAGAAAACTTTCTAGACTACCATGTTGTAGTCCCTTCTTCTTTTTTTTTTTTTTTTTTTTTTTTTTTTTTAATAAATATTTTGTTCTTTTTTTTTTTTTTTTTTTTTTTTTTGACTTTTTGAGTTTTTTACTCTTTAATTTTTTTTAAGTGTGATTTGTTCTTTTTCTTATTTGAAATTAGGGATTAACTGTTTTGAGAGAAAATTTAAGGGTTTCTAATTTTAAAATTTTTTTCATTCAGATGTGTGTAAGGGACCAATTCGATGCTAAAAAAAATAGAAATAGCCTCATTAAATGTTCACATGAAAAAGAAACCACCTAAATTTTGAACTTGGTTTTTAAATTGACTAACATTATAAAGAATTTTAAAGTTTAAGAGGTGAATTGTGAAGATTAAAAGTTTGATACCAATTTATTAAAATTATAAAGTTGGGAGGGTTTCCATAAAAAAAAAAGCCTAAAAATTTAACATCTCCTATTACATTTAGCTATAGGTTTCAAATATTTGTAGTTTAACATTCTTTTACAGGTTTCAAAAATTATTAATTTAATACTTTTTTTACAAAATTATGTCTAATTCTTGAAAACAAAAAAATATGTATTATGCTTCTCGACAGTCCAAAAACATTACAATTAAAAAGAGAATTTTGAAGAATGGAGTTAATTTTTTATGCTATTAGAGCAAATGTTATGGCTACAATTAATCTCATCTCATTTCTAACTTAAAAAAAAAAAATAAAAACGTCGTTTTTTCATCTGTAGTTGGAAACGTTCTTTGAGCAGGAGGGTGTTTTTAATATTTTTAGTTATATTTTTGTTTAAAAATATGATTTTCGTTTACTAACAAAAGAAGTGTTTATGTAGTTTTTAAAAGAGTGGAAGATTTATGTAATTTAATTTTGTCTAGATGGTGGTGTTTGTAAGGTTGTTTGGTTTTCATTTCTTAAAACATGGGATAAACATAAAAATACATGTAAATCAAAAATAGTTCTAATCACATAGTTTTAATCTATGAACCAAAAATCTACTAAAAAATGGATAAACCAAATTCATAAAAATAAGTAGCATTGATCTTTACAAGACATGTCCAACGTCTTGTGCATTATACAAAAAATAAAATTAAGGTCTCATTCATTTCATCGATTTGAATTTTTAGTTTTAGATTTATATAATAAAAAGTTATTAGAAAATATCACATCTAACTTTTTCTGATACAGTGAAAAACTATCAAAAATGTCACATCTTAACGTTCAAATTGAAAACTTGAATCTGTAAAGTGATCGAGACCTAAAAGGCGTTTAGGTATCAATTCTCTTCTATTTGTCAAGTATCAATTCTACATTATTTTTGCTCCTTTGTTTTCCTGGTTTGTTCTTTTTTGCCAAAAGCTCCTCAACAATAAAGTAATTGCAATGTGCTTCTTTGAAATACATTTTTTTTTATACTCTGATCCCATTAAAATAATTTCATTCAAATAAGTCCTTAATTCTTTTTCCCACCAAAAGATTTCTCAAAATTTTTTTTCTTTTTTTTTTATTCTCCAAAATACCTTTTCTTACTTTATAGCTTATGTTAAAATAGTTTTTCAAAAAATGTGTCCACTTATTTTTTTCTATGAAAATAAATACCCTTTTAGTACACTACCCTTCATTTGTAAGATTTCTTGTTTTTTTTTTTTTTTTTTTTTTTTTTTTACTTTTCTTTAATATATTTAATCTATTTATTATATATTATCTTCACAAGATATACTTACACTTTCTCCGCATGTATACAATATTTAACCAAAATGCATGTAGAGTTGAAATATGATTTCGATCATTTTACCTTTTTTTTTTTTTAATTTGTAGATCTTATGTTTTCAGATGACCTTATTAAATCTTTTTTCAAAAATTACTATTAATGAAATAAATTTTGTCATATGCGCGATAACATAATCATAATTTTTCTTGTAGTCAATATTTTTCTTTTCCAACCATGATCTTGTAAATATTTTTCCCTAATTACTTCCCTCGATAATGTTTTCTTGGATGTCTGTCTCTGTTTAAACGTTTTTCTCATACAATCCTTTTAAATAATTTTTTGTATATGTACTCTATAAATAATTTATTTTTTAATTTTCTCCATTAAAAGCTTTTCTCCCTTTAAATCTTTTAAACTTTTTTTTTTTTTTTTTTTTTTTTTTTTTTTGGTAAACTCAACTGTTAGAACGATAGTGAATAAGTAAAACTAAACCTTAGAAGAATTTTAGATTTTTATTTCAAAAAGTTACAAAGTCAAATGCTTCGTTTGATATTACTTTTAAAGGCTGTTTTTAGCTTTTTCTTGAGAAGTTACAATAAGTTAAAGTGTTTAGTAAAACTTATTTTTGCCCAACAGTTTCTTAAAATTAGTGTCCCATAATAAAATTTGAGAAGCACATCATGGATTGCTTTTCTCTAGTAACTTCTACTGTCATTGTCCAAGTTTACTAATATGACAATAATGATAAAATTTAATTCCCAATAAACTCAATTTATTTCTTTCACATCAAATTAAGGAATGTATTTTATTTTAAATGTTCATATGAAAATTAAATTTTTTTAATAAATATCTCATGCTAAATTTTAATAATATATTTTTGTTATAGTGTTGCAAGCTTGAAAAGTAATTTACATTCAAGTCTTTACGTTATTTAATTTTTTCTAGATATATAATTCATCTCATTGAATAAAACTAATTTGTTTTTTTAATAAAATGAAAGTTATATTTATTTTAGTATTTTGGTGTATAAATATTATTAATATTGACTATAAAAATAAAATAAAACTAATTATAAGTATATTGTTAAAATATGCCTGTTTTAGTAATTATATATTCATAATAATTTTGTACAAAATTTACCTAATACATAAAATTTTGCTTATAGTCTTCGTAGGGAAGGTCCCGTTTATTTCGCTAATTCGAGTTTAGAATTTGAGTTTTGTTACAGTAAAAAACCCTTATAAATAGTCACATTTAACTTTTTTTTACAGTAAAAAGCTCTCACATAAAATCACATATTAATTTGAATTAAAAATTCTAATTAACGAACTAAACGGGACATATTTCTAATCTCAATAATTTTGACTACCTATACAGTAACAACATGATTTTGTAAGAACATAGTAATGCCAAATTGGCCCAAAGAATGTTGCTTCTCTTTTAGTCACCTCTCATTTTTACTCTTTTGTTGTTATTTCTTATTCTTTAACTTTTTCATATTTTTAATATTTTCCTTCTCTCTTATGGATAATTCATTTTAGATTAGATAATTCATTTTAAATATGTCCTTGCTTAATTTTTTTAGTTAAAAACTCTAAAATAATTTTAAATACTTTTTTTTCTTTGTTTTAATTAATAGACTTAACTTTTAAAGAAATCACGTATTTTAATGTAAGATTAAATTTATAAAGTTATTCAGTGTGCATAATTCGTGACTTAACTAGTTTATTAAAAAAAGATGTTTATTTTTTTTTTCATTGAAAAGAAAAGGTATTTAGTTAATTAAAATTAATTAAATTCAAAATATAAATAAAAATAACAAAAGGCTTAACAGGAAACCACGTGTAGATTCACCGCCTAAAGAGACTGCGCGTGGAAACTCACCGACTTAGGAAACGCGTGAAGCAATTAAAGACTGATCTGAGAGCCTTTCTTTAACGTTAATAACCCCAACTTTTCAAAATCAGCATTTTTTAACGTTATTATAAGACAAAATTGTTCTTGTGGATAATTAACGGTCAGGAGAGAAGAGAGAGAGAGTGTGAGAGAGAGAGAGAGAGTGTGCAGAGAGAGAGAGAGAGAGAGAGAGAGAGAGAGAGAGTGGGAAGAGAAAGAAGGAGAAAAGGTGACGTGAAATTTTCTCGAGCGACAAACACTTTTCTTGCTTTTTCTAGTTTCTTCAAATTCATGATTCCCTTCGCTATTCCTTCCGGTATTTTCTCGTGACCCAAACAGCAAGCAAACGGCAATGCTCTCGCTGCAAAGCTATTGGCGGCTGCTCCGCCACGTCCAGTACCAGAATCAACCGCCGGTGCCGCCGCAGCTTCAATTGGCGTCTTACGGCGATGATCGCTCGGTTCTGCTTTCCAATGTTACCTCCGACGGCGCGTCTTCTTCTTCCGTCAGTATCAAGCACTCCCAGCTCTCGGATTCTCACGCAGGTTACTGGTTTTTTTTTCCCTGTTCCTTTTACTTCTGATCGAGTTCGGTTTGGTTTTCACGTGTCCAATGCTTTGTCGTTGGGGTTTTGGAGCAATGTTGACTGTGACGGTCTGTTGGAGTTTGAGTTTGTTACGTGTAGGATTTCGAATTTTCTGTTTTGTGGAATATTTGTTTCTAACTGTTTTGTTTTTCGACTAATTGGTTATAATGATTGTTTCGCTTGTTAATTCTCGTACAGATCTTTTTGTTGTTACAGATCTTTTTTCGACTAATTGGTTATGGTGGATTTTGTTATTTGGTTTTAGCTGTCGTCACAGATCTTTTTTCCTTTCTTCTTCTTCTTCTTCTTCTTCTTCTTCTTCTTCTTCTTTTTTTTTTTTTTTTTTTTTTTTTTTTTTGCATTTTATTTGCAAGTCTTTTCTGGCTGCAACCTGTACAGACTGCAATTTTCTATCCTGCCGTTTGGTTGTTCTTCCTTGGGCTTGTGGTTTTGCTGGCACCATTTTCTTACTCACTACTAGAGGTTTGCTTTTTTCTCGTATTTACTTTCTCTCTTTTATTCTTACGCCTTTTATCTCGGGAATTTTGTTTGTTCTTGGTTTGGAATTCGGCATTAGTTTTAATTTTGATCGTATTTAGCCGTTTGTTATCGAATTCTTGGTTTTAAAAAATGTTCGGACTAGATTTATTAAGTCCTAAAATAAAAACCCTCATTATTCTATTCCTTTACCTCTGCCGTTTCTATGCTTAAATTTGCCGAGAATTGTCTGTGTGTGTGTGTGTGTGTTTTCGTAAGAAATGTCTTTTCCTCTGTTCTTTTGCTTTTTAACAAGAAGCGCTGCCTCTCCTCATACTTCATCATTTTGGCAGTTCGATTTTTAACGCCATTTTTCTAAGGTTTGCTTACTTGGGTTTCTCTCATTTTAATTTGGTACTCCTTTTTAATTTCTGCCAACTTTGTAAAAAGGATAGATACTATGGTGGGCTTTTTACAACTGGTTCTCAAAATATCACGACTTGAATTTTACTGGGGCATTTCTATTTTCTTGCAATTTAGGCTTAGTGACGTTCTTAGTGATCTTAATTTATGCAATATCTGGTTTTGTAATCTTTATAAGTGCAAAATGATTTGTTGTACATGAATGTTGCAGTATTTCTGTCGTTTTCAAAGGAAGAAGGAAAAAATATCCATTTATTCAAGAGTTTATTGGACCACTTCTACTCGACTACTCTGAGATTAACCTAAATGTTGCAGTATTTCTGTCGTTTTCAAAGGAAGAAGGAAAAAATATCCATTTATTCAAGAGTTTATTGGACCACTTCTACTCGACTACTTTGAGATTAACCTGTACTCATTAGAGGTAGTTATAATAACATTTTATTTGGTAGTTTCTCCTACCAAAGGTACTTTGTTTGATTCATCTCGTAAGAAAACTTATGCCTACCTTAGCTTCTTACTTTGTCACTATTATTTGTTTGTATCTTGTTCGTTGAGCATAAAAGTTATTGCTTCTTTGGTTACACTGAGGAAATGACTCTTCATTTTGGTGTTTTAAACCGTTTGATTGTTTACTGCTTTCAGTTATGAAAGGAAAATAATGTTGTTTCCGTCTTTGGATATTTGTTATTTTACTGATATTGGTTATTGTGTTATTATACTTTATTACGTTACGTTTGTTTTGGAAGAGGATTACCCTACGTTTGATTATTAACTGTTTGGCAAACCATTGTTTTTTTTTAATAACCCCCTGACCTTGAAAAAGGAAGAAAAGGGAGAAAAATGATATCATCCAGTTTATGATCCGAGCCAAGCAGCAGGTACCCTCCTTTTCTATCTTTGGTTTTTGGGTGTTGATGGGTTTTCATTTAATTGTTTTTCTTTTTAATTTTTTTTACCTATTGGTTTATGTGGTTTTTTTGACGTTTCTTTGATTATGTTTGTTATGCGTTTAGGGAGTGACCCTGAAAATTCTCTTCCGAATCTTTGTTGAGTTGTGAATAAGTAATACCTAAAGAAAATAGGAAAAGAGTTATTGAATTCCTATGATTCTTTTTTTCCAATCATTAATTTCGTATAAGTTATCATAAGACTTTGTGAATCAGGTTTTATCTCTCAATGTCTTGCTTTTTTTTCCTTTTGCTCTGATGCGTTAGCTTTCTTGTTGCTCTGTTGCAGCTTGCAAGTTGTTTGTTTTAACCTTTTTTTCTTTCTCATTCTGTTGTTGTTGTTGTTGTTGTTGTTGTTGTTGTTTTTCCTTCTCTAGTCTTATGCATCATTCTGTATTTTTGTATATTGTTGTTTTCGTATTCTTCTCAAGGTATCTCTTAAGTATTCTTCTTCGAGGTATCTCTAAGCAGTTGACCTTCTCCAATTTGTTGATACAGATCTTGTTCCTTATTATCTTACTCAGGTATGGCAATTTGACACAGTTTATTTCTATCTGTGTTTATGATTACTATTTCAACTTGAGTGATGAGGAAATGGAAAAACATCATAATATTAATGAAAATAAAACTTAAAATTTTGTAATGACTTCAAAATTATGTAATGACTTTATTCTTCTAATACACAGTTTACAATCTATGTAATAAAAAGGAAGTAATTTTCTTGAAGTGACTGTAAAATTAATTCAAAACGACCAAACTTGATCGCATATTACTGTTCTTGTGATTTTGTGGCATGAGAAAAAGAAAAAAAGGGACTGACATTGGTTATCTTAGCCTGTTTTTGTATGTGTAGATTATTTTTCCAAAAATTAATTTTTGTTGACAAATTACAATTATGTGAATTTTGTAACACTAGGACGGTGGCTGGCTCTAAAGCTTAGTTGTCAACAATTATTACTTGGGAGTTGGGGCATGCGTGAAAAAATGATTGAACAGTGGCAAGAATATGAGTTGGTAACTTGAGATTTAGGTGTTGAGATTGACACTCTTGGTAGAAAATGAAAAAGAAAAATAAAAGAAAAGTTTTTAAGCTTTCAACATAAAAGTCGATCATATAGGTGGAGGTGAATGTTAGAGAGAGGGAGAAAAAAAAAAAAAAAAAAGCAAGGTGCCTGTGCTGGCGTTGGTTTCTATGGTGTCCTTCAAAACATGATATTGTGTTGTATATATTGTGGAAGGTAATATATGTTCCATAATGGAAATATGGTGCTGCCTTTGGTGAACTTCTTGTACCCATCCTTGTATCTGACTTTTTATTTTATTTTTTATTTTATTTTATTTATCAATATTAGGTTATTTCTTGTAAAAAAAACAATAATTCCATATTGCTCGCATTATACAGGAGCTTTAGATTGTGCTAAACATTGTGACGAAGTTTACATTTCATTCTACATTTGTACCATTTACCTTTTTACTATCTCATTGGAATTAATTCTAATTTTATGCTTAGCGTTCATTTAAGCTTAGAAATTAGTACTCTCATTAGTATTTGTATTTGGTTTCTGAGCATTTCACGTTTCATGCATTTGATGAAGAGCTCTTCAAATTGAGCCACACTTTGCTGAGTGTTGTGGAAATATGGCAAATGCTTGGAAGGTATATTTAACATCTTTGATGATTTCCACAGACAAGTATTCATCCTCCCAAGAGTTTAATAGTATTTGTTTTTATGTTTTTTCCTCAGGAGGAGAAAGGCAATATTGATGTTGCAATCTGCGACTATTTAGTTGCTATTGAGGTTTAGTTACTGCCATAAATTTTTTGTGTAAGCGCCGCCAATTTTTCAGTGGTAGAATCTGTTTGGATTGTGAATTTTTATTTTTCATTTTTTATTTTTACGCGTCTCTTATTTAAAATTTAGATATGTTGTTATAAGTAATGAGAGGTGTGTATGGTAACTAAATATTGTTCATCATTCTTTAAACAGGTACGACTTCTTATTTTTATTTTTATTTTTATTTTTTGACAAAGAAACCAGAGAAAGTTTTATTAATGAATGAGATAGAAAATTTACAAGAATAGAGGAAACAAAAAACTTTGTCGAGGATTTAGCCAGAAGCCTATATATCAGAGTGAATCCAAAAGGCAATGTTGATTTTAGTCCTATCCAAGGTTACATGTATATCCTTCTGATTACTTCCTTTAAGAATTCTTCAGTTTCTCACCAGCCAAATTTCCCACCAAATAATCCCTAACAATGTCTTAAGTAGATAGGACTTCTTATAAAACAATAACATTACGGCATACCAATTATGGTTGGAAATATCAATGAAGCCTGCATGATCTGGCTGTTGTCCTTGGTAGATTCACTTTGTTGGCTTGTTTGCATAGGTATATGATCTTGGTTCCTAGCACTAGGGACTCAGTACCACCCTGCTTGAAGTGACTAGCTTTAGACTTATATCATATGTTAGTTCTTGTAATTTGTTTTGTTTGCTACTGGTAAAGACAATTGACAATAGTATGGTGCAGCTTCGTCAAAATTTGGCTGATGCATGGTCAAATTTAGAAAGTGCGTATATGTGTAAAGGAAGGTTTAATGAGGGAACACAATGTTATTGTTAGGCTTTCGCACTAAATCCATGTTTGGTAAATTTCTCCTTTTCATGCTTTCATATTTTTTGGCCTCTTATCCTTCCATAGGTAAAAGGCAGAATGGGTTTATGGGAGATAGCCAACAAAATGTTCGCAAAACATTTAGTGGGAGTTTCACGGCTTTCCTTTTTCCTATCTCGCTCTCTATGTCTCCCTCCTTTTTGCTTTCTTTTCTTCTTCCTCTTCCTTCCTTTGCATCCTATTTTTTCCCTACTTTTTCCTCTTCTTCTTCTTCCTTCCTTTGTCTTCAGCTTTTATTTTTTTTCCCTCTACTATTTTTTTCTAGGTTTTAGCGGTTGTCGCAGATTTTTTTTTTTTGCAGGTTTTTTCTGGCTGCAACCTGTGCGGACTCTACAATTTTCTATTCCTGACATTTGGTTGTTCTTCCTTGGGTTTGTGCTTTTGCTGGCACCATTTTCTCGCTTACTCCTAGAGGTTTGCATTTCTCTCGTATTTCTTTCTCTCTTTTATTCTTACGTCTTTTTATCTCGGGGATTTTGTTAGTTCTTGGTTTGGAATTTTGTATTAGTTTGATTTCTAATCGTATTTACCCGTTTGTTATCGAATTCATGGTTGTAGAAAATGTTTGGATTAGATTTATTAAGCCCTAAAATGAAAACCCTGATTGTTCTGTTCCTTCACCTCTGCCGTAAGAATGACAAGTCCGTCTTTTTTTTTCTCTTTCTTTTTTTTTTTTTTTTTGTTTTTTCTTTTCCTGTGTTCTTTTGCTTTTTAACAAGAAGCGACGCCTCTCCGCATACTTCATATTTTTGGTAAGTAATATGATTTTTAGGGCCATTTTTCTAAGGTCTGCTTACTTGGTTTCTCTTATTTCAATTTGGTACTCCTTTTTAATTTCTCCCAACTTGGTAAAAAGAGTAGATACTATGGTGGGTTTTTAACAACTGGTTCTCAAAATGTCACATGACTTCAATTTTATTGGGGCATTTCTATTTTCTTGCAATTTATGCTTGGTGACGTTCTTAGTGATCTTAATTTATGCAATATCTGGTTTTGTAATCTTTATAAGTGCAAAATGATTTGTTGTACATGAATGTTGCAGTATTTTTGTTGTTTTCAATGGAAGAAGGAAAAAAAAATCCATTTATTCAAGATTTTATTGGACCACTTTATTTGACTACTATGAGATTAACCTATACGCATTAGAGGTAGTTATAATAACATTTTATTTGGTAGTTTCTCCTACCTCGGGTAGAGTTAATAAAGAAATTATGCCCGTCTTTGTTTGATTCATCTCAAAAGAAAACTTATGCATGTCTTAGCTTCATACTTTGTCACTGTTATTTGTTTGTGTCATGTTCGTCGAGCATAAAAGTTATAGTAATTCTAGTTTATTAATCTGATAATTTGATATTAGACGCTTATCAATGTGGTTCATTTAACTAATTCCTTGACTTTCCCAACCCTCTCAATTCCCTTTTATTCACTACCACAACTCAAAGACTCAAAACTAATTCCTTGCAGCAATCGAGATAAGCTAACCGCATAACAAACTTTCAACACTCAAAAAGACCACCTTGTCCTGCTCCAAGCCAAAAGACCATACTACCCTTATTTTTTCCCGCAGCTTATATAAGTTAGACGGATTGGAGGCCTATCATAGGATTTCCATTAGGACTCATGGAATCTCAAATGTTTTTTATCAAATGCCTTTTGCAATCTCATTTA
The DNA here is from genome assembly GCA_012066045.3 of Morus alba. Classification (NCBI taxonomy): domain Eukaryota; kingdom Viridiplantae; phylum Streptophyta; class Magnoliopsida; order Rosales; family Moraceae; genus Morus; species Morus alba. Next base: position 15,508,026 of record CP050231.2, read on the forward strand.
ATAGCCTAGAGAGAGATTGTGATTATCCTTGACAGAATAGACCATTTTTGACAGGATGGAGCACTTCGAAGGAGAAAGTTTTATGCTCTGTAGAGTTGGTGGAATCGATCATGATTTTATTTGTGTGAATTAAGAATCATGAGCAAGTATTTATTATTGCAATAGCTCCACTTTAAAATTGATGCTCTGTACAGTTGATAGAATCTATAATGTTTTCATTTGTGTGAATTAAGAATCATGTGCAAGTATTTATTACTGCAATAGCTCCACTTTAAAATTGATGTTCTTGTCTTTTTTTTTTTTTTTTTTTTGGCCAATGCTATTGTCATTCTTTGAATCTTTTGTTCGCAACCCTTTTGTAAGAAAAACCTGAACATGTATTAATAACCCCAATGCCTCTATTTTGGACTGTTAAAATTATGAGGAACTAAACGATCATATTGTTTGGTGGTTATTTCTTCTTGTATATTGAAGCATTCATTATGTAATACTACTATGGGTCTGAGGCCATGTCACATTTCATGTGCCAAAAATTGTCCCATTTCGTTCTCAATACCAATTCTTAGATGTGCTACAGCCTAATATCATTTTCAGATTATGTAGGAAGGCATCTTTGATATGCTTTGGCAAAATCTCAAAATGAAATAGAATAAAAATTAGAACCCCTTTTAGTAACATGTTTATTTTACCTCATCTTGTGATTTTTTCTTTACCACCTATCTTGATGTTTAGGAGTTCATTTTAGAGAGGATCATCAAGGATATGTCATGATTGTTCGGTTTAGGGTCAAGTGAAGGAATTTCTTCAGCCAAGGAGCAGGTAAGTAACTTTCTGCGAAAAACTTCTTTACTAGAACCGAGGGAGGGAATCTTTCGGTGTGAGAGTCAAAGCATTCCACACAATCAGGACCAGCCCATAGCTTTCAAGCCTGGACGATATATTCCCTTTCAAAAGAGGTATGGGAGGTCATTCAAAACGTGTTTTTAAGAGTTCAAAGGACGGAGATTGGAAGAATTGAATCCGAAGGATCAAGGAAATCCAAGAGAGGCCTAAGTGAGCTTAGAAGACTAGAGAGCAGTGTCAATTATGATAAGAAAAGTAAGTTTAAGGGGGCCAAAAGAAGTGATAAATAAAGATTATTTCATGGAATGTGTGTGTGTGTTTGGGGAGGGGGGTGTTTAGCAAAGAGAAGAGAAGCGTTAAAGGAAAACTTGAATTGAATGAAGCCTGACATAATAATTTTATAACAGACGAGAAAAGAATTTTATGAAAGATTGATTGGAAGTTTGTGTACAATGGATACCAAAGTTGGACATCACTTCTGTCGGTTGGGAAATCAGGGGGAAAAGTCATTTTTTGGGACAATAGATCAGTTAGAATAAGCGAAAGTTTAATTGGGCAATTTTTGGTTTCTATTAAAATAGTGAATGGAAATTCATCTTGGTGGTTATTTGTGGTGTATGGACCTAATTCATATGGGTGGGGGTGTGGGGGGTATGAACTAGTAGGTTTGAATTCCATTTGTGGATCAAATTGTTGAGTGGGTGGGGACTTTAATGTCACAAGGTGGAAAAGCGTGAAGATGCTATGTTTCGTTATGTGGTAACAAGCTTCTTTCCTCAACTTCTTTTTCCCTCAATTTTTTCTTCTTCGTCTTCTTCAATCACAATCTAAGGCATTTTTCCGAGAAAGTTTGATATCTACCGTCAACTACCAAAATCCGAAGTCCATATTCTCACCTCGGTCGGACATTGAAACCCCATCCATTCTAGCGTTCTGGAATTTCTTGGTTACAAAAAACTTTGTGATGATCAACAAAGTAATGTTTTCTGTAATCACTTTTTATGCCCTTTTTTCCCTTTACAAACAACTTTGGTTTCTTTATGGCTTATTGTTTCTACTTTTATTCTCTTCTTAAAAGTTAGATACTATTCTATTTGTTATCATTGTTTTAGCCTTATTTACAGTCCATTACTTAATCGTTTTTCCTATGTACAATTTACTGTTCCATTTTGATTTTTGTGGGATGCATTATTGCATGTTCTGATTACATATTACATTACATTTTGGTTGGTTGGAGGAACAATTCTGATTTTGTATACTGATTAATTGCTTCTTCGGTTGCATTTAGGAAAGGACTCTTCATTTTGGTGTTTTAGACCGTTTGATTGTTTACTTCTTTCAGTTATTAAAGGAAAATAACATTGTTTGCGTTTTTGGATATTTGTTATTTTATAGATTTTGGTTAGTGTTGCTATAATTTATTACGTTACGGTTGTTTTGGAAGAGGACTAACATTTAATTATTAACTATTTGGCTAACCAGTTGGGTTTTTTATTGGTTGATTCATTTCGGCCAAGTTTTAAAAATTGTTGCAATTCTATTACATGCGATTTCTATTGATCAGATTTTTTTTTTTGTGTGTTTTTATCTATTTTAGTGAGGTCAATTTTCTTCCTGTTTTCCAGTTATTTTATTTTTTTATGACTCTACTTAGTTTGCTTTCTTTTGTTTTTTCTTCTTTGATCGTGTCTTTCCTTATAGTTTTTTGTTTGTACATTGGATTTCGTGATTTGTCTATGTATTTTGTTTGTACACTGTACAGATTCTTCTATAATGTTGGGCCATTTGCAATTTAAAAAGTAATAGAAAAAAAAAAAAAAATAAAGTGACTTGGTGAATACGATAAATTGGTGTTTTTTCATTTGTCTTGATGCTTATCATTTTTATGCTCAGATTCTTTTGTCGTAATAGTTGTGAAAAGCTTTAAAGATGTGGATGTATGGTTTAGAGATTATCATCTTATGTGATTTTCAGGCTACATCATGGGTTTACACGTGGAGGACGATTGAGATTTTAACATACAGGTTACGTTATTGGGACTAGGATGTTGTTGTGCATACTAGTTGTGTGTGTGTGTATCTTTATAAAAACGATGGTTGTGGCTCGGAGCTATTTGAAAAAACAAAAACCAAACAATGAGTTATTCTGTTATACTATGTTTTTCAATTAATGTTTTACAGTTCTTTTACATGAGACCGTGGCTCATTCATATGCTGAGAAGTATTATCTAGCTACATACATGAGATTGTGCTTGTGTCAGTTTCTGAACTGTGTCAAATGAGCACATCTGAACTGTATCGACTAACTGTATTAGAAAGCAGTGTTTGTTTACTGTTTCTCTTCTCGCCGTTTATACTGTTCAAAATTTTCGCCTTTCTAAGAGAAAAACGAAATCATCCAGTCTACGATCCGAGCCAAGCAGCAGGCACACTCCTTTTCTATCTTCTTGGGTTTGTGGGTGTTGATGGGTTTTCATTTAATTGTTTTTATTTTTATTTTTTTATTATTATGTGGTTTTATGAATCTTTCTTTAATTATGTTTGAAGGTGGGCCTTGACACCATGGTAAGAGCGCTTGCGTTTGCACCCGGGATCCAAGGTTTGAATCTTGAAAACGGCCTCTCTTTCAGGGGGTCGCATACATATAGAATTGAGCTTTTCTCCAAACCTGTCATAGTACGTGAGCCTTTATGTTTGTTATGGGACCTTAAAAATGCTCTTCCGAATCCTTGTTGAGTAAAATAGGAAAAGAGTTACTGAATTCTTATGATTTTTTGTTTTCAATCATCAATTTTGTATACATTATAAGATTTTGTGAATCAGGTTTTATCTCTTTTTTTTCCCCCCTCTTGCTTTGATGCGTTAGCTTTGTTGTTGCCTCTGGTCTGGAGCATTGCAGCTTGCAGTTGTTTATTTTAACTTTTTTTTTTTTTTTTTTTTTTTTTTTCTAATTATGTTGTTGTTTCGCCTTCTCTTCTAAATGAGTTAAACTTGTCATAGAGTTCACTTCAATTTGTACAGTTTGGAGAACAAATTGTGAATTTATATAGCACGTAGTACAAATAATTTTGAGTTTTTCGATATTTTAATTTTTAAATGTGACAATTAAGAATCAAAGTTTAGGCGATAATTGAAATTTTTTGAGAATATTGTGTAAATATTATGATAGAAAGTATAAAAAACTTGAGAGGTTAAATATAGGAAGAAATTGTAAGGAGGCAATTCAAAACATAGTTCCACTCCTGCTTGGATTGCAAATCCTTTTTAGAAGATCTGAATGATATAAAAAACATATTATACAAAAATTGCCCTTAGTGGACAAAGATAATATAGTAGATTATAAGTGGTAATCTACCAAATGTTTCAAAAATCAAAGCGAAATTTGATTAATATAGTTAAACTGACTAAAAAATATATTAATGAAGAGTGAAGAATAAAATTTTAGACTCTTTAAAGGGTATTTGTCTCTTTTTTTTAAGATAAAAAATTATTATCAATTGAAGTTGGTGATCAATCATCAAAGAGTAATCTGGTAGATTACCTGTAATAATCTACCAGATTAGTTTGACTATACAGAAAGAGTACCTGTAATGATCTACCAGATTAGTTTGACTATACAGAATTCAAAAGTGATACTAGATTATAAAACAATACACAAACTTCCATACCTAACAACATATTATCAAATCATTCACAAAATTACATATTACTAAATCATTCACAAAATTATTGTTCTCAGCTATCCATAATATCGTATCTCTAACTTATCGAACTAAAAAATAATAATAATAAAATAATAATAATAATAATAATAATAAAATGATCTCACTCATTGGCAATTTAGAAGACACTAAATGGATGTGGGTCAACTAATCACTTAAGATAAAAGTAATATCCATAAAACGATGAAACAATGATAAAATTGAATTCTTATGGAGAAATTACATTAGAATTATAATCTCACAGTTGTCTTAGTTTAATATATTTTAAATGCATTAGTGCCTCACTTTAGTAATCACTATTATTACATTTTCGATAAGACGATTCCACTAATTCAAAAATAGAGTACACCACAATCTTATCCCTGTATATAAACATAGTATTAACATTGTGGTGTTGTCTATTTTCAAATTGGCGGAACGATTTTACAAAAATAAATGTAATTCAAAATAACAAGAAATATTACTTATTAGTAAAATACAGTATTTTATTTATAATACTGTAATATTGGGTTTTAAGACGTGCTTAATCATAAGCACCAATTTAAACACTAAAGACATTAAGACATCTTGAATTTCTAGTTATTCGGATTATATATTACAGTGTTCAAGAAGGTTGGAAATTTTAGAACAACACCACATTCCAAACTAATAAACGAAGATCAAAAACATTATTATTATACGAATCTCATGTAAAAGTGAAAATGCTATTATATTTACGTCAGAAATAGCGTGTTTGCTACATACAATATTATCATTTATGATTGTGCGGTGTGATTCTAATATTCTTGGCGGTTCTTGCCTCCTGCTTTCTACGTAGCTCTAGTGGATAGGTATAAAAGCGGATTTTGGCTAATTTTAGCTTACCAAATGGCCCGACTACCGGTACTAAATAGGGTCTATTTAGTTCGTTGATTCGAGTTTTTAATTTAAATTGAGATGTGATTTTATATGAGAGCTTTTTACTGTAGCAAAAAAATTAAATGTGATTGTTTCTAAGATCCTTTTACTGTAACAATATATTCCCTGTTAGCATTTTCTGCATTGAATTTTTATTAGAGAGTTTCCCTATAGGATTAAAAAAATAGAATTATCGATAATTGTATTTTTTTAAAAACATTTTTCAACCGTCAAATCTACATAAAAAACTATTTATCTTATATATTTTTTTAATTTTATTTAATTTTAATCAGATTCAATAATTAAAAAATTGGTCTCACTAATAAGACGGCTTAGTCCCTTTTTGTTAAGAGGTTTTTAAGAAGACATATTTAGAGTTGTCTTTCAATGTGCCATTCTTAGCTTAATCTTCTGACAGCAGCTCCTAGCTTTTTATGTATATATATATATATATATATATATATATATATATTGCCTAGTGGTGTCTATTTTGTCGTTGTGCCTTTCTTGGGGCCCGACACGACACGCTTGACCCCAGGCCCGTGACGGGCCTGGGCCGGGCCTGAGAAGAAAAACTCAGGCCCAGCCCTGGCCCTGGCCCTGGTCCATGAGGGCAAGGGCCGTGCCTGGGCCCAGGCCCTTCAAGGGCCGTGCCTGGGCCCAAGCCCTTGAAGGGCCGGCGCTCAAGGGCCTGGGCCCCTTCAAGGGCCGTGCCTGGGCCCCGGCCCTGGCCCTTGGCCCTTGTATTTTTTTTTAAAAAAAAGTTATTCAAAAAAATATATATCATATGCCCCAAAAGATGTGATTTTATTGAATTGACGTAATAGGAGTACACATAAATGACTGCCTCATTAAAAACCTTGCTAAGTAAAACCCGTGGGGAGATCGGGACAAAACCTCAGCGAAGGAAAAAAGAGTGCAGTAGCTAGGAATAGTAAATTACAAATCTAAGTGCTTCCAGAAGATTCTGTTATTTCTAAGTTAGAAAAATATTCTTGCATCGAATCATCTGTGTATTGTTGTTTTCATCTTCTGGCATCTTCCCAGTCTTTAACGCACATTAATCCCTTCAAGATGTCTAGATGCATTCTGCTTCTCTTCTCGTCAAGAATTCGGTTGCATGCGCTAAAAGCTTGCTCTGATGCTACCGTTGATACTGGAGTTGTCAGAATGTCACGAGCTATTATGGACAGTGTTGGAAAACGATCTGTCTTGCTCTTCCACCATTGTAAGATGTCTAGTTTGTCGTCATCGATTACAAAATTTGCTTCAAAATATTTGACTAGTTAAAGAACGCTTATGTTGAGGGCGATCCTGCCGTTTTCTCTTTCTTCTTCAAGAAACTCCACGGCGATCCTTAGGCCCCGAGGCGGTAGTTGATGACGAAGTTCCCTGTTCTTTTTGACCTGTGCTATATTTTACTTCATACAAACTAAAAACTTTTTCTAACATTTTCTTAGCGTCAGTAATACTTAGTTGCATATCTATATTTAAATTCTCTGCGGTAGCAGTCATTAATGATTCAGTTCCATCTACTCCGCACCTAGGATCTAAAATAGTTGCCAATGCATACAACATAGGACAACCTGACCAATAACTTTTAAATTTATTTTCCATTAAGTTAACTATATTTTTAAAAAGTTATGTATCCCTATAATAAGAAAATGTTTCTGAAATATTAAATAGTTGATGTAAAGCTAAATGTACAGTAGGATAATAAACACCAGAAAGTAATTCAGTAGCATTGTAAAAAACTTCTAAAAATTTAAAAAAAATACTCAGCAATTTGCCAATCAGAATCGAAAATTAAAATTTGATCATTCTTACTGTTTACATATGTCGTGATAAGTTGTGAATATGGGAGTGCCGCCTTCAACATTAAATATGTTGAATTCCACCTATGTCTCACGTCAGTTGGAAACTTTCTTGGGCGCATCTGACTGTTCTTGCAATATTGTTTGAATTCTTGGAGCCGAGCTCCAAAACTAGATATGAAGGATAATGCTTCTCTAATATTTGTAAGATTAGCTGAGATATGTTCAATTCCTGCCTGAACTACTAAATTAATTATGTGACATGCACAACGTTGATGAAAAATTTCCCCTCCAAATGCCGGTTTCAAACTACGTTTAAACAAATTAATTGCAGCTGTATTAGCTGACACATTATCAAAAGTAATTGTTAAAACTTTATCTTCTATCCCATAAAACCCAAAAATTTTCATTATTGTACTAAAAATAGCTGTTGCGTTATGAGGATATGGACATAAACGAAAATCAATTATTCTTTTTTGTAAAACCCAATCGTCATCAACATAGTGCGCTGTGACACATAAATATCCAGTTTTATTACACCCCTCCCACAGATCAGAAGTGCAAGACACAGTAGCATTAAAAGTCCTAAAATTATCAACAAGAGATTGTCTCATTGCATAAAAAACTTTCATGCAATTAGAACGAGTTGTGTTTCTACTTACCCATTTAAATTGTGGGCAAAAGGCTATCTGAATGAATTCTTCGAAGGAGGCATCATCTGCAAAAGAAAGAGGCAATTCGGCACTAGCTAGAAATTTAGCTAGTGCCTCATGAGCACGTTGTGCATCGTATGTAAAATTTTGTAACCCATGTGATGTGAGTGATAGTGTTTGTTGGCGGGAGTCTACACTCCTACCTTGGTGCAACGGTAGACATACTTTCCAATGTCTATCCAGATGACCAGTACCCCCACCATTTTTATTAGAAAAATGCTTTTTACAATATTTACATACCGCACGAATTTCCATCTCACCTGTTTTTGGATTTGGTCGGGGCTCCTCGATGAAATGCTGCCATGCCGGAGAAGTTCGCGTTCTTTTTCCTCTACTGCGATCTCTAGCTTCCTCGTTGTGTACTGAAGCTTTATCCACCGGAGCATTTTCTGGTTCAGTGGGGGTGGGGTTGGAAGGGATCATTTCTTCTTCTTCATCAAAAAATGTCTCATCACCAAGCTCAGGAAGAGCAGTGAAATCAGGAAAGTTTGGTGAGGCCATTTTCTGGAAATTGATAGAACTTGATTGAACTTTGTAAATGAAAGAGTTAGAAAATGAATGAACGCGAGAAAAAAAGCTTAGAATCAAAATCAAAGAGAGAAGTTGAGAGATAGAATGAGAGTGAGATGAGAAGATGAGAGTGAATTGTTGTGTGAGATTTATGGTGGAATTAAGGGGTATTTATAGGGAATTTTAGGGTTAAATTTTAGTATTTTTCCGTTGGGCCCAACGTGCGGCACGTGACGGGCCTCCCGTTTGGCCCGTCACGGGCCTCCCGTTTGGCCCATCACATGCCAAACGGGAGGCACGTGATGGGCCAAACGGGAGGCCCATCAGTGCCGAACTTCAAAGCCCGCGAAGGGCCCACTGGACCAAATGAAACGGGCTTTTTCGTGGGCTTGGGCCGTGTCGAATAAGGGCCGAATCCGGGCTTGGGCCGGGCCGAATAAGGGCCGTGATGCGGGCCTCCGCGTGCTTGGGCCGCGGACTGAGAAGTTGAGGCCCAGCCCTAGTCCATTACACGTGCCGTGCCGGCACGGCCCGTAACAGTAACGAACCGTGCCGTGCCGAATCATGCACTATTGCGGGCTAGGTCGGGCCGTCCATGGACGGCCCGCCCATTTGACACCTCTATCTTGGGCTGCTTTCTTTTGCCCTTCCATATTATTTTGACTTTCATATTTTTTTTTTCTACTAATAATTTTGAAGGAGAATTTGGTGCGGGATTTAATTATACTTGATGCTAACCTAATTAGAATGTGTTCGTCGCCTTTAACATTAATTATTCCCTCTCTCCATTCTTTAAAAGAATACGTTTGTTTTTCAGGCTAATTGAAAGGAAAAGGTAAGTATATATACTGCTGGAAAAAGAAAGTTAGACATTCTTTTAGCGACAATAATTATTCCAACAAGTCAATCCTTTGAACCTTAATTAGATTTCAGTGATTAGTAATATCTATCTGGGACAACTCCACAGAGAAAGCAGTCAATTTATATACATATATTTATATATATTGGCTCAATTACAGCAATCTGGTTTTTGAAAATATGGAGAATATAAATCCACATATATGTAGTAGGGGTTTCAGATTATTCAGATGTAGGCCCTCCATCCAACAAAAGGCTAGAAATAATTAAGCAATTATGTCTTTCTAAATTCTGGATTGGACAGATGTACAGTCTCACTCGAGAATTGAGTCATTCCATCATAATGACCAAGGGACTATATTGCACATCTTCTTCAGCTCATGAGAGAGAGAGAGAGAGAGAGAGAGAGAGAGAGAGAGAGAGAGAGAGAGAGAGAGACCTGTTTGCCGGCCAGGATATGGATACGGAAATGGGACCTAAAAATTTTAAATTTATTATAAAACAGAAAAGAGGCAGGGAACGAAAAGTCCAAACGAGACACAGTAAAATTGGTATCACGTAAAAGTGTAATATACCATTTTATTGCAAACTGTACCTGTATGCAAAAATCCTTGCTAGCCAGCTAAAAGGACAACATAATATCTATCACATAGCATGTATTGTTGTGGGATCGGACAATGAGAAACTTTGGATATATATGTATGTGAAAATCTTATGTACATGTTTGGGCATATATGTGAAGAAAGGGTAAAAGAGTGATATATACGAGAGAAACAAAGGAAGCCGTACAATAAATCTCTGCAGAGAGAAATTAATAAGAAGTGGGGTGCAATGCAATGTAATGTAGCAAATGGTGCATGGAGTGGACTCATGTGTTGTAAGTATATGGGCAAGTGAAAAGAAAAGAGAGAGAGAGAGAGAGAGAGAGAGAGAGAGAGGCAGTTTGGATTTAGAATAAGTGTGAAAGGCACGAGACGTGAGGAGAACAATAAATGAGAGAAGGGGTAGAGAAAGAGAGAGAGAGAGAAAGGTTGTGAATAGTGATGACTGATGAGGCTTATGATAACCCTCATGATCGTCACGTCGTTTTTCATTTGCTACTCCCAAAAACCTCCCAGAATTCCACGCTTCCTCCTCTCTCTCTCTCTCTCTCTCTCTCTCTCTCTCTCTCTCTCAGCTATCTTAATTTGCTTTTTTCCTCTCTTTTTCCCTTTGTCTTCCACACATTCACACTTTTCTCTCTCTTTCCTCTAAATTCTCTCTCCCGAATATAGCCTCGCTAGTCAACCTCATGTTTTCCTCACTTTCTTCCAAGTATTAAACCTACACACCATTGTAGCTCTCATTCCCTTCTCTCTCCCTCTCTCTCCCTCTCTCTCTTTCTGAAGAATAGTACTACACAACAATCCCTACCTCCGAATGTCTCAAACTCTTATATCACTTCACTGTTTCAGCTCCAACTAACCCCATTTTTCAACAACAGCTAGCTATTACTCTCCATCATCAATAGCATCTCAACACCAACCCTTCTCTGTATAAACCTTATATACATACATATATATATTTATATATACCCACTTTTCATTTCACTTGCATGCTCTCAATATTCCCTCTTTTCGTGCCTATATATATCACATCAAAACACAATAACCATAACCCTAGCTAGTAGTAGTACCAGCATAGTAGTAGTAGTAGTAGTACTTTTGTCGTTTTTACCTTTGTGTGGTGAAGAGAGTAGCCAAAAACTTTGTGTGGTGAAGAAAAAGATCATGTGGATGATGGGCTATAACGACGGAGCTGAACTGAACCTGCACGACTCATTCAACAGTACTACTCGGAAGGTTCGTCCACTCATTCCAAGGCCTTTGCCTTCTACTAACAACACCCCAACTTCAAACCCTCCATGCTTAAGCCGTATTCATGGCTCTGCCGATTTCTTTGCTCAATATCACCATCTGGGTACGCGTTATTTCTCTCCTTGAATGTGTATTTCTGCCTTTAATTTCATCTCTTTCATATATTTCGAGCAGTTTTATGAGATTGTTAGCGTAAACTTTTGCAGCGACTGTGGCTGAGCAAAACAAGAGAGAGTTTAATACAAGTCCACAAGTGGTGGTGAGCTCACGGTGGAATCCGACGCCGGAGCAGCTGAGGGCTCTTGAAGATCTCTACCGGCGAGGGACTCGGACGCCGTCGGCTGAGCAAATTCAGCACATCACTGCTCAGCTTCGGAGATATGGAAAGATTGAAGGGAAGAACGTGTTTTATTGGTTTCAAAATCATAAGGCCAGAGAGAGGCAGAAGCGCCGCCGTCAGATGGAATCAGCTCCAGAGGATCGAGAGCTCGACATGCCCGAAAAGAATAAAGAATTAGGTATAATAATAATAATAATAATAATAATAATAATAATAATAATAATAATAATAATAATAATAATAATAATAATAATAATAAGACAAACTGATTTGTTAAGAAAACGTTAATAGTATCTTGGATAATGATTACTACTATATCATATAAAAGTGCATGATCCTATGATCTAATACTGTTATATGTGAAGCATTTCTATATAAAAAATATGAAGAATAACTAATATTCTAATCATTATTTTGGCATAGTCACAACAAAAGTTCACGTTATAATAGTAGAGCATAAAGTAAAGAGTGAGTTTTGTTTGATTTGGTTGGCCTTTTCGATTCCGTTTTGTTGTTATAGGTGTTTGGTTTCGGTATTTGCTTTTTTGTTCCATTATTCCAATTGTTCCTTGAGATGTAAAAGTTGTATTCTTTTTGTTTTTCTTTTTGTCTACAGGAGCAAGTAGGACAGTGTTTGAAGTTGAACAGACCAAGAACTGGGCACCCCCTACGAACTGCAGTACTCTTGCAGAGGTCTAATTCCTATCTTCTTCATATATCTGTCTTTTGTCTTTCTCATCCATAGAATAATAAATAAGAATAAATCCTCTTTTTTCAACTTAAAAATTCTAATAAAAAAGAAGGCAATTAGCAGGGTTAATCTGCTTATGATTATTTGTGATAATCATCGTCTTTAGGCCGAGTTAAGATTCAAAAAGTTATAAAAATAAATAAAAAACAAACAAACATATTCGAACATACATATCATCATTATCCTGAAAATGAAAAGGGAATTGCCAACAACAAAAGCATTGTTTGTTGGGAAATGAAAAGGGTCTAAAAGCTGCACTCCTTCCTTTCTGTCGGGGCTGCTGTTATGAAACTTGGCGGAGGGGTTTAGGGTGTTGTGCATGCTATATAGACTTATTCATGTCATTCATTTCGGCCAATAATCTTGATTCGAGCACCCAAGTAAAAGATTCTGTAGAAATGAGCACCCTTATAGTAGAAAGACAATCGTAGCCCTACTAATCTACAATACACTACTCTTTAAATTCACACACACAATCAGAGCCTTTAGCTGTCACCACACAAAATATGGATTTTTTTTTTTTTTAGATGTTCATAATTTTTGCATGTCATTGAAAAGTAAAAGAAGAAGAAAAAAAAATGTTTTGAATTTGCAGGAATCTCATGTTTCAATACAAAGGGCAGCAGGAGCAGCAAAAGCAGGAGTAGTGGGCCAGGGTGCAGAGTCATGTATAAGGACAGATGGGTGGATCCAATTGGGAGAAGGGGAATTGCAATTGCAGCACAAAAGGAACAACTTTGTTGAAAGGAATGCCACGTGGCAGATGATGCAGTTGTCTTGTCCTCATCCCCATGCTTCTCTTCCGACCAACCTCATAAACACCCCTAATATTACTAACACCACCACCACCACTACTACTACAACAAGAAGAAGCAGAACAACAGCCTCAGTTATCAGCTCAACAATGGACCAAAGGCTCCTTAAGACCTCTACAAATGATCTAAGCATCTTCATCACGCCAGCTTACAGATCAGAGAATGGCCTTATTAATAATGGTTATAGCTACTTAAGCAGTTCTAAAGTCAACTCTGAAGAAGAAGATTACAATAATAATTGCAGTGAGGAATCCCAAACCCTTGAACTATTTCCACTTAGAAGTGGAGATGACAATGGAAGTGAGAAAGAGAGTCATGACCAAATTTTATCGGTTTCCGCCATGAACGCAGGCGTCATGACAATGCCTTGCCAGTTCTTCGAGTTCCTTCCATTGAAGAACTGATCTAGCTGATCAGCAAACGTTTGTAGTATCGTTGGAAAACGTGACCTTTTTTATATTTATATTTATATCTTTTGTTGTTTTTGTTTTGATGTTTACATTTCGTGGAAGTGGTACAATGGTATATGTGGGAATGAAAAAGAAGGGTTTGCCTTAAAATGCATTTGGACCATGTTGGTTGAACACATCAATGAAAAAGCTAATGTTAAAGCATATTACACAGAAGGTTATATATATCGTGACAGATATATGTCTTGTTTGAGTAACTGGCTATGTCATTTTGGTGCCTTAAGTTGACGAGAGATCTAGAGAGAGAGAGAGAGAGAGAGAGAGAGAGAGAGAAGGGGAGAGTTTCAAGAAAGGGATTCGAAAATAGAATGAGAGGTGAGAGTTTGATGTTGATATAAGGAATCTGGAAATGGGGTTAGATGCAAAAGGCTGATGTTGAAGTGACTAAGGATTTAGGTTAGAGAGATATTTTGTTCTTTTGTTACATATTTAGCATATGATCATATGCGTGTGAGAGGCATGTGAGCTTGTACAGTCCATTCAATTAATCCTCGGGAAACAATATTCTAACCATAGTTACCACAAGAATATATTTCCCACAAATGGAAAGCTAAAAAGTGCATTGCAAACTAAAACCCAGGAGCCGAAACAAATAACCAAACGCAACAGTGTATTTTCCAAGGAAGAGTAGATCGAAACTGTCCAGAAGATCATGTAGGCTATCCTTCATTGGACACAAATGTTAAGGAGCAAAAGCTAGGGATTATTATCTTTTCACGCCTAAACATAGTTGACATCGATATAGCTACTACAAAACTATCTAGCGATCCTAGCTACTTATATATATATATATATATATATATATATATTTGTGAACCGCCTCCTTCTCCTTGTCGTGCATGGCATGTACCGATATGTGTTTGCGTATGCGTGATAAACTATATATTACAGAACATTATACGTACATACAAAGAAATTCATTAATTCATTTGTTTACCAAATTTTTCGTAATTCCATTGGTTTCTAAACTTTTCTTATGTGCTTGTTTTTTTCAAGTAAATGATGTGAGAAGATATAATAAGTATTAGAAATTGCTAGGGGGAAAAAAAAAGTATAATAAATTAATGAGAAAATATGATTTAAGAAACCTCTGGATAACTTAATTTACGACAGATCACCTCGTTAAAGCTCTCTATAATTTAGAAAAACTCAAAGAGAAAATCCTGGAAAAATAAAAGATTGCATGTTTACTTTTTTCAAAAGAGGAAATGCTCAAAAAAAAAAAAAAAAAAAAAAAAAAAAAAAAAAAAACACCACAACCGCTTGAGAGAACAGCCCAACTGCAATCATTGAATTAAAAAGTTTTTGTGTTTGAGAAACCATCCCAAAGAACCATATCAAGCATGAAACAATGCACCTAGATCGCCAAGAATGTGAAGAAACATGAATACCGTAAGCTTTATATTCATTAACCTACCTGGACAACATTAATAACAAACAATCTTTGTATTGGCACCATCCTTTGGGGCAACATTTGGCCCAGTGCACATAATGGGAAATCTTTATCTCGGTACAAGCCTCCTAATCATGACACCGTTAGTTAGATCTTTGACTTAATGAAATTTCCTTTCTGGACCTACTTTCATCATAATATGAGATGTTGGGCAGTATTTTTAGAAGCATTAAAGGCACAATTAATTCGGAGTCTAAAGCTTTCCTGAGCCCAATCACTTCTGAGCTCAATCTTGCGTGAGCACAAGCTCGCTTGAGCCCAATGCAGCCCGAGCACAATCTCGCCTGAGCCTAATGTCACCTAAGGCCAATCACGTATGAGGTCAATCTCTTCCGAGCCCAAGTTCACCTGAGGCCAATCTCTCCTGAGCCGAAACTCTCCCAAGCCCAAGTTCTCTCCAGCCAAAAGTTCAAAGGTGTAATGTTATCAAGTAAAGTAACCGACACGAATTGAAGACATTAAATGATTGAAAGTTAATTCTCATTGATTATTTTATCATTTTTAACTCACAAAAAAGTGAAGAGTCTCATTATAATTAAAAGAGAATAAACTCACGAATTAATGGGAGAATTAAACTCCCTCAATCCTAATGTACTATAAATTCCCTTAATTTGAGAGGAAAAGGCACACACACTCATTTCTAAATACAATTGCCTTGTGATTGTCTTCATTTGTTCTTGTTACTTTTTTAGAGGTTAAATGTGTTATTGGAGTGCTCGTCTAATTTTTTTAGATTACTCATTTATTTAATCCAAATTTCTAGTCTAGGGACGTTGGTAAAGTGTTGGACAAAATTTTGCTCTAACATGAGATACAAATCTCATAACATGTCTATCATAATTTCCATTATCAACTGTCCTCATACACAGTGACGAAGTTAGGATTTTATTTCAAAAAAGGCATCAACCTGTAAAAAAAATACTAGAATACATAAATATCAGCTCTTACTACTCAAACATTAGAATCATACTCCATAATTGGAATTCTTAGACCGGGATCTGTAGGAAGGTCACCGATATCTTTTTCCATACTAATCAATTTTGCACCTTTATCATTTTTTTCCTTCAGAAAATGGGGACTCTAACTTTCGATTAAAGAATGTGTCGATTGATCTCTCCGCATAACTATTTTAAAAAATCAAGTACTGTTTTATAACAATCTTGTATGATGTATATGTATAATGTATAAAGATCAAAAAAAAAAAAACAAAGCTTGATAATAGGTATCAATTTCTACTTAATTGCAATATATATAAGAGTAAATAAATATGAATCAATTATGAAGTTATTCTGATAGCTGGGTTGGGCTGGAGCTGACAGATGGCCGGGTCCAGGAAAGGCTCAAAACATGGGCTGAAACTGAGGCCCAAGAGGGAGAAGCGCAGGAGGATACGACTGGGCTCAGGGGTCGTTTTGAGAACAAAGGAAGCAGAGGAGGTAATAACAGCAGAAAGGTTGGATCAGAAGAGGGATCTGGGGAAGGACGCGGGCTAGGGCGCGTAGATTAATGACAAGGGAAATTAAAGACGCCTCATCGGTTATGGGGAATATTTTGTTATCTTCTTTTATTTTTATTTTTGGGAAATGTGATTGTAAGAAAATGGAAGTATAAAAAGAAAGACGGATTGTAGTTTGGGGGGAAGAATAAACAGATTTTTCTTGACTCGTGACCTCGAAGAGTGCCATTTACTTTGTTATCATTTATTCTTTTCATTTGAATACAAAATCTAATTTTCTTAATTTAATCCAAATTGTTCATTTTTAGGGTCAAACTTTTGTTAAATGTAAAATTTTGATCTTCTCAATGTCTTTAAAACATGAGATATAAAATCACCAAAACATGTCTTTATCATGAAGGTCTCAATTCAAAATTATTCCTTAATCAACTGTCCTCATAAACAGTTTTAGTTAGGATTTTATTTCAAGAACGTTTCAGCCCAGCGTAAAAAGGCATCAACAACTAAGTCGGGGAATTCAGGCTTCCAATCAAAAAGCTATCACCTAGAGATACATAAGAAGGGCTTTGTTTCTGTGACGAGAAATATCACATCAACCATTAAATCCTATTCATGTTTGGAATTCTTAGGAGGAGGAAGTTCTTTTTAGGAAGGTCAAATATCTTTTTCCATTTTTATGGCTAATGTGAGGACTTAGAGGTTTTGATTTTATCAAGAATTTTTTCCTTCGTGAACCGCCAAAATTCAAGGGGAACTGACAAGAAGTGTTCGTTTACCCGTTTTGAGGTAGACTTGTTTGTTCTCCTATTTGGGGATTTGGTATTAGGAATGCAATAACTACTTTTTAAAAATCATGGTACTGTTTTATAGGCAATCTTGTAAATGCCATGATGTGCAATATGTATACCATGTCGCCAACTAAATGACTTGCCGCCAGAGGGGAAAGGATTGAAAAAAAAAAAAATGCCGCCACCCATCCGCAACATATAGCGGATACATTTGCAACCCGGTTCCTCCCCGGTGAATGTGAGACCTTACAGGTATCCGCATTTTCAAAAGGATGTGATGGAGAGCTTGGTCAAGGAAATGATGGAGTGCGGTTTCATTCGCCACAGCACTAGTCCATACTCATCCCCGGTTTTATTGGTCAAAAAAAGGATGGGACGTGGAGGTTTTGTGTGGACTACTGTGCTCTAAATGCCCTCACCATCAAGGATCGCTTTCCAATTCCTACAATTGATGAATTGTTGGATGAATTGTTTTTTCCAAATTAGAACCGGGACATCCACAAATCCGCACTCATGAGGGACATTATGAAATTCAAGTCCAAAGCGGCAATGAACCATCAGCTTTGTTATCGATTTTGACATACTCAACAATTAGGAAGATCATAGAAGTTGCGGGCTTTTAAAGGTGCCGAATTATGATTCAAGCAAAAATTATCCAAAAAAAAAATCCTAAAAGCAAAAGGGGATTCAAGAAATTTGAGAATCATTTAGGAAGGTCACCGATAGTTTTTTTTCCATACTAATCAAAAAACAAAACACTTTTATCTTTTTTTTCCTTAAAATGAATGAAAGATGTTCTCCAAAAACTTGATGCGACGGGGCGTAAAGGATTTTGTGAGCAAAAAGGCAAGTGGCTTGTTGCAGTTTTTTTCAATTTTTCCATTCTGGTATAATACCAAATATTTTAAAAAATCAAGTATCTTTTTTATAACAATTTTGGACCCTATTTTACTAGCCAATATTGATGGGAACACGATCAAGATGAGCTCCGCCTACCATCCACAAACCGACGTTATCTATAATGTATAGGGATCAAAAAAAAAAAAAAGCTTTTGATGGCCGGCCTCCCAACAATTCCAAAGATATGTCCGGGGTACTACCTCTGTGCAGGCAATAGGTAACTGGAATTGACAAGGAGAGCTGGTACAAGCCCGAATCGCATGAAACAGTTGTCAATGACCGAAAGCGTCGCGATGTGGAGTTTAAGGAGGGTGAGCTTAGTGTTGGTCAAGTTGCAGCCATATCGTCAAATTGCAATAGATTCACGGGGAGGATCTTTTATGAATCAATTTTAATTCTATTTTTTTTAATAGGAAAATTATCTGAATACTTTGTTGTATCATATTCTATAATATTAGTTATCTGAATACTGATTCAAGCAAAAAAAAAAAAAAAATGGCAATATAACTATATAAGATTCAAGAAATATGAACCATCTATGAAGTTAGTCAACAATTCTAGTTCAATGAATTATGATTCAAGCAAAAATTAAAAAAAAAAATAAATGAAAGAAAAAAGGCAATATAAGATTCAAGAAATGAGAATCATTTATGAAGTTAGTCTGCAATTCTAGTTTTATAAATTATGATTCAAGCAAAAAAAAAAAAAAAAAAAAAAAAAAAAAAAAAAAAAAAAAAAAAAAAAAAACAAAACAAAAAAAACAAATAAAAAGTACTTATGAAGGTTAAAGTTTATGGTTTATGGCGAAAATGACCTATGAAGGTTGAAGTTTCTCCACCGGTATGAATTATGATTCAATAGGCCGCTTTTTTCTTCCTTTTTTGTTGGTAAATTGGTGTGATTGGTCTGTCTTGGCATCAATTGAATGGATTGGCAAGGTGAATGAGTAATGACCTAAAGGGTTTCAACTTTCCCAATTCACTTTTCACTTTTCTTGTCCTCCACGATTAACCCATTCATTTTATTTATTTTTCTTTTCTTTTCAACTTAGGAAAATTTTAGGACCCGTTTAGTTCGCTGATTCGAGTTTTTAATTTAAGTTAAGATGTGACTTTATGTGAGAACTTTTACTGTAGTAAAAAAGTTAGATGTGACTATTTTTTAGAGTTTTTTATTGTACCAAAACTCAAATCGGCGAAATAAACAAGACATTAGCCTCCCAAGATTTTATTAAGGCGTCCTAATATAATTAAAAGCTAAAATTATAATCTTTTTAAAATCTCTCCAAGTTCTATAAATACCCTTTTGTACACCCCTTTTATGTACACCACATATTTTTCCACATCTAAAGACAGTTATGAAGAAGGTTTACTTTTTTTTTTTTTTTTTTTTTTGGGAAATATTTTTATTTAAACCTATTAAAAAAATTTCCAGCAGAA
Source organism: Morus alba (assembly GCA_012066045.3). Taxonomy (NCBI): domain Eukaryota; kingdom Viridiplantae; phylum Streptophyta; class Magnoliopsida; order Rosales; family Moraceae; genus Morus; species Morus alba. The sequence continues at coordinate 15,527,650 of CP050231.2, forward strand.
TCTTTTGTCCTCCATGATTTTTTTTCTTTTCTTTCCTTTTTTTTATTACTTTTTAAACTTGAACCGGATAATATATATCTTTTTTGAACTTGAACGATTTTTCTTTTTCTTTTTTCTCCCTTTTTGCTATTTTTATGTGAACAACTTTAAAATGGCTTTTTAAAATTCTTTGATTACGTGCACGTGAGTAAGCTCTTCTAATATCATTATCATTCATCATTAAAAAAAAAAAAAAGTATGAAAGGGAAGAAGAATATGCAGAGTTTTTTTCATTTCCTTATAATTTAATAACTAAAGAGGGATTGGGATTTGGCTAAATTGTGAGCCTATATATATTCATTGGGCATGCTGCTTCTTTATTAGTTAAGTATTTTTCTTGAGAAATATCTTCAGAATTTTTATTATTTATTCTTAATTTATAATATTTTTAATCAAATAATTACACTAATAAAATGATATTTATCAAAAATAAAGAATAAAGATCCAGACTCATACACTCTTAAGGATAAATTTTCTATTTTTTCTTTGCTAAGTGAGAATATTTATTGGGCCTAATGGGGGTGAGGCTTCATAAATTTTAAATTTTTAGGAGGGATGGGGCCTACACACAAATTTCTTACAACTAGAAAAAATTTTTAAAAAAAAATTAGGGGGGCACATGGGCAAATGTGTTTTGATATGCACTTTTAGAGATTAAGAGAACTAAGGTTTTTTAAAAAAAAAAATTTCTTTTTTCCTTTTGGGTTTTGATTTTGAAGAAGAAAATATTTCATTTATTTAATTTTTAAATGTTTTCAAGTGAAGTGTTTTTATATTTATTTTTTCAATATTTAATCACTTTTAATGATTTAATTAGATTTAATGTCTAATTAATTTTAATGGCACATTACATTAGTAAAACTGTTATTTTATTATGTTTTCTAAAAATTAAGTGTGTTTTGATAGATCATGAGACATTTTAAAATACAAAATATACTTCAAAAGGTATTTATGCACATAATTCATTAAACTACCCCTCTAATAATTATCACGTCATCAAATCTGTTAGTCAAATAAACGGAAGGGGCAAAGTTAATAGCTTTTCAAAGTTCAAGGTGTGCAAACTAATTTTCAAAGTTCGGGGAGTAACAAAGGGACTAAAGGTTGGGGGTAAAAATAAATTGTATCCTTTTTGTTTTCTTTGGGTAGCCAACTAAATAGGACTTGAAAATTACCTATTGCTAGAATAGGAATTTTTTATATGTAATTGTCCTGATTTTCTAATCCTTAGTTGTGAATTGTGTTGAATAATTGCGAGAGACTTTTGTTTGATTATATGTAGAACATAACCTAAGTTAAATAATCTGAACTTGTGCGTTTATTGCCTAGATCAACATATCTTTCTTATCCTAATGTTTCTGCTAGATTGAATCTAGAGAGCCTATGGATTGAATCTAGAAAGCCTATTCTATTTCTAGGTTGTTTGAGGGGAAGAGTGCTTAACAATGAATTAAGAAAAAATTAGGATAACGGAGTTTATTATTATTTATGAATGATAGTTTTAATAGGAAATTAGAGATAATATTGTGTGTTCATTATAATTCCATATAATCCTTTAACCGGTCGTTTATAAGTTATTGATTTCTTCTTAATTTCAAATTTTGCTTTAATTTTCTTTAGTTTCGTTTAATATCCAAATCCCTTTTATTTATATTTTTGTTTAACAAAATTAATAATTTATTAATTAAACCCAACCTTTTAGGTGAACGATCCTTACTTACTACTACATTCAATAATGACAATCCAATTTAAGTAAGATTTTAATTTAATAGTCCGTTAGAAACACATCACCTATTTTTTCACAGCTGTTTTCATCAATCAATGGGGTAAGGATTCTATTCGTTTAGTGCTTCATGATATGAGGTCAAGAAAAGAAGGCAAGCTTTATGCCGAATCTGGCATCTTAATATTTAATATTTCTCATATTATTCACTTTATGAGGTAATTAAGGTGATTTTCATTTTATCCAATGAATTCTGAAGGTCTCATTTTGTCTCTTAAATCTTAAATTTAGTCCTATTTAATGCAAATTGAAAAAAAAAAAAAATGAGATAATTTAGTCACGCAGTCTTTCTGTTAATCAGAATTTCTATTAAACTCAATTGAAAAAATTACCATATGACTCACTTTAACACCATGTTTTCCATCTATTCTTAATAAAAATTTTAAAAATATAGTTAAGTATAGGACTAATTCAAAATTCTAAAGTTAAAATGGAAGTTTTAAAAGTTAAGAAATAAATTAAAAATGATCTTAAGGTTCAGGAATCATAAATGAGATTAACCCGCTAATTTGTTATCTTTAGCCCATTATTTTCAATTACATCACCTTCTATTTCCTAAAACTATTGTAAAACCTCCACAGCTTATACCAATTACCAGGCCCCAGCTAGACCTCTAATGTAGAAAGTTCCCCCAAAAAAAAATTTACAAAAAAAAAAAAAAAAAAAAAAAAAAAAACGAAAACTGCTCTTCATTGCCGCTACCCAGTTGTTTCCACTGCCTAGCTGCTGCTGCTGCTCGTCCGTCGTAGTCAAAAGGTCGTCAAACTTTTAAGTTTTACCCGTAACTTCAGAGAACTTCAAAAGTTCACAGGAAAATTTTGATTCAAAACCAGATTCAAATTTCAAAATACACCCCCGAAAATTTTGGACACGAAATGATCAAGTAGATTATACGTGATGATATAATATATTACTCCATGATGGTGGTGATTTGTGCTAAGGAGGGCAACATAATCTTATAGATTACGTATAGTAATTTTGTAGATTATTCCAACAGTTTGTGTTGGCGACTGACGACCAGCTCCGCGACAGGATACCGAAGATAAGGGTGCTCACTATTGATTCCGGTGACATTTGGTAGATTACAAGCGATAATCTAGTAGGTTTTTCTCCTACGACATTTGGAAGATTACCGTAACAAATCTAGTAGATTACTCTATGATGCCGGAGACCGATCACCCACGATTGTTTACCAACTATTAGTTAGCAGCAACATCAAATCATCATTGTTGATTCACAATAGTAGGCAGCAACATCAAATCATCATTGTTGATTCACAATAGTAGGCAGCAACAGCAAATCATCATTGTTGATTCTTGTGACATATGGTTGCTTAATCTCTGATAATCGGTGAAGCTTTATTTATTTATTTATTTTTGAAAGGATCGGTGAAGCAATTTCACGAAACACATTTTGTTGAATCTTTTTTACCAGCCCTCTGTAGTGGCTGAAATCTCAACCCTTTTATTGGAGTGACAAAATACTAGGGGTGGATGAGTGAAATAACATATTCAATAGAGTGGTTAGTCCATTAAAGCAATTTTTTAGAATAGGATAAATATCGTAAGAAAAATAAAAATACCCCTCAACTCTTTCTTTTTTCCAACTTTCTCCTTCTCCCTTAGGTTAGGTCTACCATGGCCAGTTATCGGCGCCGGCGATTGAGGACTAATAAATATCATATTTACTTGTTAATATCATATTTAACCGTAAATATCATGCTTACATGTAAATATGGTCGCCGACACTAGCGACTAGTAAATACAATATTGTAGGTCAATAGGGTCATCGGCACCGATGCGGGCGATCAATAAAAACCATATTTATTTGTAAATACTGTATTTATCCTGAAACACATATGTAGACGAAAATCTAACTACATGCCTGAAAACAGGTAAATATCATATTTAACCTCTCACAACTAATAAATACTGTATTTACTATTAAAAAAAATTGCATTTTCCAAGAAATCCTCTCACTAGAGCCAACAATCACTAAGGGTCCGTTTGGTTCAGGGATTTGAATCATGTGATTTGAACCATTTTCGATTTACGTGTATTTTTTGTGAGAGAAACCACTGTAGCGAACCACGAATCATGATTCGAATCGGGGGACAAATCCCCCAACCAAACATCCCCTAAATATCATATTTACACGGAAATACCAGATTTACTCAAAAAAAAAATCAGGATTGATAAATACTTTATTTACCTAAAATTTTGACCGCATATTATAAATCCTGGATTTACTTGGAAATCCAACAACTGATAAATTTCAAATTTATGGGATAATATTATATTAATTTTATATTTGATAAATACTATATTTATATGTAAATACTTAAATTTTTTTATAATTTTGTATTTGGTAAACGTCACCTTTTTTATTTTTTTTTTAACTTTCTCTCTTTTTTTCTTTTTTAATTTTTTGATCTTTTGTTTTTATTTTTCTTCTCTCTCTTTTTTGTTTGCGCCTATAACCTTTTTTATTTTGGAAAAATACATGATATAACATATTTCATATCCACGTTTAAAGTAAATAACATATTCTTTAAATAGTGGTAAATTATAGTATATTTCAAATTCTGAATCTATAATAAATTGTTATTTTCCAACTTTACTCTTTTAAATAGGGTTTTCATTTATTCTTTATTTTGTCTCAGCCGCATCTCTTCATCCCTTCTCTCTCTCCCCCTCTAATGTCTATTAGCCTCTCCCCCTCTGTCTCTCCCAATTTCTCTCTCTCTCACCCGTCCTTTTCTCTCTCTTCGTTGAAAGAGATCGACGGCATGACGACGGGGCAAAGCCGCCATGGTCAAACCCAGCGTTAGATTTCCTGCTTGAAGCATTTTCTCTCCTTGTTGACAATAGGTCCTGGTAGGGAGACCTTTGGCTAGGGCTTGAATTGGATCGCGGTAGAGAAAATAATAGCCAGAGGTCGCGATTTACCTATATTAACAGCGTTAAACGGTCACCGGAGTTGGTGGTCAACTTTTTGGGTAAATATGGTATTTATTAGTAAATACAGTATTAAATGGTAAATACAATATTAAACGATCGTCAAAAAATTGTCATTGGTTGCTAAAAATGGTCTACGGTTGCCAGTTCCGGCCATGATGGACTTGATTATAATCTACTTATTTTTATAAATATGTTATAATTTACTATTTTTTAAAAAATAGATGTTTAGGATGGAAGAGTGAGGTGGAAAATGAGGTTTAGAGATATTTTTGAGTTTTTAATAATGTTTAAAACTTAAATTTTCAAATTATGCTAAAATTTACTATTTTAAAAAAATATATATGTTATAATTTACTAATCACTTTACCAATTATGTTATTTCCCTCCTTATCCCTTTTATTTTTTTCTCTATACATCTAATCTAACAATCTAACGGTGCATAAAAGAGCCAAAGCTCTTTTCTATGAAGATGCCATAGGGAGCCCCTCCACTTCTCTTTTTTTGTGAATTTTTTAAAATTTTAATTTTGTGTGTGTTTATAAAAATATATTGTTCCTCGCTTTACTCTTATGAGAGGAACTTTTTTTTTTTTTTTTTTGCATGTATTCCTATTTATTTTTAGTTGGTTAAAATAATTTTGTTCAAATGTGTCTTTATTTAGTTTTTTTTGTCAATTGCTATCTTTAGACATATTTCTTTTTAAAAAAAATATATAAAAATTCTTAAATGGTTGTATAAATGAATTTCTCATTATTCAGTAAACAATAAACTCTTTAGGTGTCTCTAATATGACAATATGTGCAGAGCACATTACAAAACTAGTGAGATACAAATAGAGAGAGGATATGAATGAGAAGGTGAGTAAATGTTAGATTAGGGTTTGTCACGATTAGATCTAGAAAAAGGTAAAATTAGAAATAAAATATTTATTTTAAGAGAAAAATGAGAATATGCTATTAATTGCTATCATTTAAAAAAATATATGTGTGCTGTTTGATTCATTTAGTATCTATAAAAAGAAAAAAAAAATGTTATTTGGTGTATTTTCCCAAATACACTAGCATGCCTTAGCCCTTATTCTTGTGGCATTAGTAAAGTTTACTCTAAAGTGAATTAGGTGATCAAATGGGGGAATCCAATGGGACATGGGCCAATAACTCTTGCGGCATTCGAGCTTTAGCTCTTAGCTTTTCGACCGAAGGATTATCACAGACGGCGTCATGTTGTTAAGAGTCAAATTCGGGCTCAACTCCAAATCATTGATTGATTCTTTCTCTCACTAAGGCCTCGTTCACTTCGCTTATTCGAGTTTAGAATTCGAGTTTTGCTACAGTAAAAAGCTCTCACAAACAATCACATCTAACTTTTTTTTTTAAAAAGTTTCATAAAATCAAATTCAAAATTAAAAACTCGAATGGAAAAAAACTCGATTTTTTCTCTCTTTAAGTTTCAATGAAATTAAATTGCGGAAAATATCCATTTGCCTACGTGCCTGGTGCCTCTGGTATTCATAGATTTTCTTGAGGCCCAACCCCCTCTTTATTTATTTCCACATCATCTGTTTTTTTTTTACCCGTTTAATTCACTGATTCAAATTTTTAATTTGAATTGAGATATAATTTTATATGAGAGTTTTTTACTGTAGTAAAATTCAAATTATAAACTCAAATCGATAAAATGAACAGTCTCTATTTCTCGGTTCTGAATTTCCTTTACGCCCCCGTCAACTTTATACTATTTTGCGGATTCATTGCTTTGTCTAAATCTTCCTTCCATTATGAAGTTTCCCCAAGATCCTTAAAGTCTCATGAACGACACAGTTCTTTTCCTTCACGATTCATAGCAGTTCATACTTATCCCCACGCTTACCATTATATTTGTTTTAATATCTTATTCTTTTTTATTTTTTAATGAAAATATTACAATGAAATCTTTCGTTCCACAAAAAATGGCCATAGACCACCAATTTCATTTGATCAAGGTATAGTAAATATTGAGCACTGCATAATGATAAAAGTTGGGTCTTACAACATGAAATTCACTAATAGACCTCATTTTTTATTAATTGTAATGCTTATTATTAGTAGTACCTTTAAGCATTTTTCATTTTATTTTCATTTCAGCCTTTTATTGAAGAGAAAAAGTTACACTGCAAACTTAGGAAACTCTTGAGAATTATACGAGGACTTGTGAACTTTGAGGTTTATTTTTTATTACAATCCACGTTTTTTTCTCCATTCCCCAATTCATAATTTCATCTCCTTCAGTGATTATCTTTCACTAAAAACTCTGGTTTTGGATCTGCCATTTACTCAAATTTTTCATCTACTAAATAATGAAAAGAAACTATCTCTTAAAAGGAATTAACGATTGAAATTAGAGTGCATAATGTAGCTTCTTCCTCACCGCAAACTTTTTAGGTGCGTTTAGAATTCGTTCAAAAATAATTTTATTTTTTGTATGAAAATAGAAATGAAAACGTTTTCAATCTCAGATAGAAATCATTTTTAAAAATGCGTTTAGTAGTTTTATCAAGATATTATTTTTAGTATTAAAAAATTTATTAATGTCTCTCTCTGTTATCTAGAGAGGAAAAAACGGAAACAAAAATAAAAAACAACTAAATTTTTTTTATTTCTATCTCATTTTATACTAAACTAAAAAATTATTTTTATTTTTATTTTTATCTTTAATTGTGTCAAACGTCATTTCTCTCTTATTTTTAATTTTTTCTCAAAAAATATGAAAAATAAAAATAAAACCAATTAAAACATGACCTTTATGCTAAAACAAAGGCCTTTTCACCGATTCGAGTTTTTAGTTAAAAGTAAAAGCTCTCAGAAAATGTCACATCAAAATTTTCCCCTGAAAAAAGCTCTCGAGAAAAATGTCACATTTCATTTCGAATCAAAACTCGACCTTTATGAAGCGAAAAAGTTTTGATTTCATCACGTCTCCCACAAAGTTTGACCACCAACTTTTACAACGACTAAAATCCAACCCACATCAACGGCAGTTACGCAGTTTAAAACTTGAAATTAGCTTCCGAAAATTTCTTCGCATAGACAAAGAAAGTAATTTAATGGAGTGCTTATGGCTTAGATTCTTCCTTTTCCATCACTTTTCTTTACCTTTTTTTTTTCTTTTAAAATGTGTCCGTTTGCAAAGGATATGTGATTATTATCATCTTAAATCGAGTAAAAAATCATTTCATACGATCTTTTTTTTAAAGGGGTTGTTTAGTTAGGAGATTTATTTTTTAATTTGAATTATAATTTGTAATTTATTACAGTATTTTTTTTTATAAAAATACACATAAATAAAAAATAATTTTAATCACATAATTTTAATTTATGAACCAAACGTCTCCTTTAAGTGTTTTCTCTTTCGGCTAAAGAATGTCCCTTTTTTTTTTTTTTTTTGGCTAAAGAATATCCCTTTTTCTAATTGCTTAGATCTAAGCAACGTTCATTAAAAGACAACGGTTCCTTTAGATTTTAGAATCTTTGTTGCCGATGAGAGTTTCAACGTTGGTTCACTGTTTTCAATATCGAACATAGTGTCTCCTGGGTGGCCACTTAGGAGTTAGGATATAGATCTATGGAATTTTTATTTATTTATTTCTTGATCTAGCAACCCCTATATTTTGTAATACTTAATTTTTATCCTTATAGTATTAAACTGTCTATTATAAAATGAAATCTACCACTATGATAAGGCTTTAAGGATAGAGAAAAAGGTTTAAGGAAGCAATATCTAAAACAAAAGGTAAAAAAAAAAAAAAAACAGATTGTATTGTCTATTCTAGATTGTTTAGATCTTGTTTTTTTCCGCAACTCGAGTTTTATTATTATAATATTTTTTTTCATAAAAATTCAAGTTAAACTTTTTTATTATAATATTTTTCTCTCACATATATAATTTCTTTTAAAATAAATTATAATGCTTGTTTCTATTACCATTTTATCCTTTTTAAAATCTTCAACTGTCTATTAAAAAAAAAAAAAAAGAACTCCCATTACTATGATAAATTTTATCTATAAAAGGATAAATAACACATTTTCTCCCTAAATTATAAGTCTTGTCACAAAATACTACCAAATTTTAATTTTAGCTTTTTTCTCTCCTTAATTTAATTTAATGGACATAAATTTATGCAAATTTCTCCCTTCAACCAAATTTTTAGCGAAAAATGTCACTTTAAATGTCAAAACTAAGAAGAAAAAAAAAACTCCTTACGTTAAGATTTTTAACAAAAATAACATGTATGAAACAAATAACTAGTGTTGTTGAACTATTTTTAGTATACAATTATTCTGTTTAGTCACATAAAAGTGTAATTATGCAGTAGGAGTTGTCATTTTTTTTACTACACCAACTTTGTCTTAAATTACTTGACCTAAACACCTTAGAGGTTCATCAATGACTGCCAATAGCAATAACAGACACAAGAATTTAATTGAATGAGAAAATTTACAAGAGTAACTAAAGTTTGAGGGAAAAACTAAAATTAAAATTGAGGTATAATATGTGACGAATCTTACAATTTGGGAGGAAAACATGTAATTTATTTTAAAAAATATGTACCTATTTTAATTAATGTGTATTTTTATTAACTCATAGTCGTAGATTTACCGTATGATGACATTATTAGTTGTATTTACCATATAATGACATTGCAATTTGCAAATGACCTACAAGCAAGAACAAAAGTGAATATATATATATATATTTAAAAGATCATTGAATTCATTAATTTAAATTTTTAATTTAAATTAAAATGTAATTTTATATAAATTTTTTTTATTATAATAAAAAAATTAAATATAATTATTTTTAAAAAAAAATTATTAAAATTAAATTTTATTAAATTGGTGAAATATAATAAAATTTAAATTAATAATAAAGAATTTATTTAATTTAGTAATTTAAATTTTTAATTTAGATTGAACCATGATTTTATATAAAAAAAATTTATTATAATAAAAAAATTAAATAAAATTATTTTTAAAAAAAATTATTATAATGAAATATAAATTTTAAATAAAAATTTATGAAATGAACGGACGGAAATCAACCAAACCTAAAACAACTGAAAGCTGACTCAAGAGTCTCTGACATGTGATTCAGCACTCAGCATCAGGAGAGGACACAGTCCCAGAGAGATAAAAGGGGCAGAGGGAACAATGACTTATAGGCCACCACTCATCAGTCACTGACTGAGGCAGCAGAGTGATTCCCTTGACATGTGAGTGATTTCTTTTTCTTTTTTTTTTTCTCTCTTTTTTTCTTTTGGATGCGGACAAACGTCTTCCCCACTTACCCTCTGACACTCACTCGGTAGTTGTGCACTTTGTCATCCAGCACTACTCACTGCTATTACCCACCTCCTCAAAACGCGCAATATGAACTGTAATTTGTAACCCAAAGCCCATTTGGGCCCGACTCCTTTTAAATTTAAGAAATTTATAAATAAAAAAGGGAAATAGTAAAAAATAAATTAATATGAAAAGTTTAAAAAAATATATAAGTTAATTTTTAGTTATATAAATTAATAGGTTATAATTTATTAAGTTATAGTTTATAATTATATAAATTATGGATAAATTTATCAAGTTATAATTTATAGTCAGATAAGTTATAGATAAAAATTATGAATTATAGATAATAACTTGTTAAGTTATAGTTCATAATTAGACAAGTTATGGATAAAAATAATAATTTAGCCTATTTATTAACTTATGTAAACTATTAGTTTATTAATTTTAATTCATCTCAAGTCTTGATTTATTTATCTCTTTCTCCCGTAAAAAAAATAATCTTTGACAAATTAATATTTATAATTAAGATTTTTATTTTTTTTATTTTTAATTTATAATTTTTTTAGTTAAATAATTATATTAATAAAAAATATTTATTAAAAATAAAAAATAAAAGTCTAATTTTTCAATAAAAATTGATTTTTTAAGGATTTCTCTATAAATACAGTCTGCTTGTGATTATTGAATCTAATTAAAAATAAATAATTTATAATATAAATTTAACAGTTAAAAATAAAAATTACTCGTAAATATTTTTTTATCATACCATAAAAAAATCCCCGCAAAAGTATTTATGGATTATTTTCACTGAATGCCCCACCTCTAAATTTGCTTTTAAATATTCTAGGTTTACATTTATGACCTTCTTATAGTTAAATCTGCTGCACGATGATGGATCATAAGCATTTTAAGAGGAATAATTTTTTTTTTTAAAAAAAAAAAACAAGATCTTTAAAAGAAAATTTTTCTAAAAGAAAAAAAAATCTAGACTGAGTGATACAATTTGATTTTGATTTCAAATCAGATTTATTCTTGCTCAAAATTTTTTTTTTTTCAAAGCTACTTGTTTTTTTGACTGTTTTATCTCGTTTAATTACTCTTAAACATCATTTTTATGTTAGATTTTGTTTGACTAAGGTCGGAGTCAAAATGAAGTTTCAGAAAATCCTCCGAACAATTAAACATTTAAAAATAAATATTGGTGGATAAAATGAGATAGAAATAACTAATAAGTGCATATTCTCATTGGTCAATAGTATGAACAATTCTTTTATTAAAAACTATAAAAGCTTGGATAAAACTAGAAAAATATATACTATTTTTAACCTATATTTTTAATTTCTTTTTACTTTCTCCTATAACTACCCTTCATAAGTTAATATATAGAAAAAATTGACCACAAAAAAATTTATCTTTTTATATAAAGGATGCAGATCCTTATTACCCCTTAAATAAGAGGAATGCTTATAAATATCTCCATCATTTATGCTCTAATTTTTTTTTTCATTGTCTCAAGTTTTTCTATAGTAAGACCTTGTAAGTACGCGATTTTGATAATTGAATATGGACAATAATATCAAAATAAATAAATAATTATGATACATAATTTGACAACCGGAAAATAAAGCTATACGATTAGTTATTTTTCAGCTCCTTACAAATCTCTTCATTTAAAACAGGTAAGGTGGACATATTCTGTGATTTACTCTTAAAATTTTAAAAAATACTTAAAGGCACCGCCAGTGTTAAACATCACCATCTAATAGAAGGTAGACTCTATCTGTGAGTCTCACGTTATGAGATTCATTTTTTATTATATAGTGGTGTTTAGCACTATTGCTATCTTATAATATTACTCTAAAATTTACCTTCTATTAGATGGTGAGAAAAGGAATATTATTTATAGTTATAGTCTCCCCCACAAATTAGGTCCACAATTTACCATCTTTGCGTAAATAAACTTTTAAAAGTAGGGAAAAATCATTAGTGGATCCCTAACTAATAACTCAACTTGGTATGATGATCTATGAGCTATGTCAATTTCCTTTGCATACTATTTAATTTTGGTCATGCGATTTTTATATATTTTTAGATTAGAAAATTTACAGCAACATGGGATAATTATAAAACTATGAATGCAAAAGGAGTTTTTTTTTTTTTTTTTTTTTTTTTTGAAAAACGAGAGAGAGAGAGCTGGTAAGCAACAAATTATAATTACCTTGCCAATACCTCTTCTGACCCCTTTCCTTTTTGTCTATATAAGTCCCTTACTCACACACTCTTCTCCGAGAGGGAAGAGGTCTCAGACGGCCGTATAACCCACACTCCCCTTTCTTCATTGTCCAAATCAAGGCGTCCTTTCTCTGTGCCCCCAACAACTTCTCTGCTTCAGTCATGGCGATTCCACAGGCGCAGCTCCTCCTCACTTCTCTCGTCCTTTCTCACATTCTAGGTACTCTCTATTACATAAAACACAAAAATCACAACCACATTCTCTTCTATACAACAAAATCAAACATAATAAATCAACAAGATTGCTATAATCCACTTTTTCTTTTCGTTTGATGAATGCTAAAAAGGCCACTACTTCTAACCACCGTTTTCTCACCTGAATTCCACAATATTTCTCTGTAAAATGAAGATCACATTTCAAGCTGGCTAAAATGAGAAGGAAACAAAATGCAAACTAAAATATTGTCAAGAGATCTTTTCTTACATGATTAGCTAGACTAACACGAAGATATATGTAGCATTGGGATCACAGTAGTGGTACACTCTTTTTCTCTCAAATGTTAGCATTTATTTGTGTCTCCGTTTTTGCAGTACACCAAGTCGTCTCCGCCTCAACTACCATAACTCTCTACAACAAGTGCTCCCACCCCGTGTGGCCCGGAATCCAGCCGAGCGCCGGCAAGCCCATCCTCGCCCGCGGCGGCTTCAAGCTGGCCCCCAACAAGGCCTACGCACTCCGCCTCCCACCTCTCTGGTCCGGTCGCTTGTGGGGCCGCCACGGCTGCGCCTTCGACGCCCACGGCCGAGGCCGCTGCGCCACCGGCGACTGCGGTGGATCCCTCTTCTGCGCCGGCGCCGGCGGTGCTCCTCCGGCCACTCTCGCCGAGATCACCCTCGGAAACGACCAGGACTTCTACGATGTCAGCCTCGTCGACGGCTACAACCTCGCCATTTCCATAACGCCCTCCAAGGGCTCCGGCAAATGCAGCTACGCCGGCTGCGTAAGCGACCTCAATGTCATGTGCCCGGCTAGCCTCCAGGTCCGCTCCGGCGACGGGCGGCGCGTGGTGGCCTGCAAGAGCGCGTGCTCGGCTTTTAACTCGCCCAGATACTGCTGTACGGGCAGCTTCGGGAGCCCTCAGTCTTGCAAGCCGACGGCGTATTCGAAGATTTTCAAGGCGGCTTGTCCGAAGGCGTATTCGTATGCGTACGATGATCCGACCAGCATTGCGACTTGTACTAAGGGCAACTATTTGGTTACTTTCTGTCCTCACCATCGTTAGGGTTTGGAGCAGTTACTTGCGGGTATGGATCTGGAGTTAATTAGTTGATTAATCATTATTAGAGATGAGTTTATAAGTACACTATTGAAATATTATGTTATTATAAATACTTTGTTACTGAGTAATTATGATCGGTTTGGTTCTTGGCTTTCGTTAATGAACTTGTTTTTCCATCTAGCGACTGATGGTTTAGTTCTCTATTAGAGCTGGCTTTTTTCTTCTCTCCGTTTTTTTTTTTTTTTTTTTTTTTTCTTTTCTCAACTAGGATTCTCTGTAGTCGTTTGATTAATTTTTTAAGAATCTGATTTATGATTTGTCACGTTTTAAATGGTTGAAAAATTAATCTAATAGTTAAAATAAAGTTATTAACTAACAACAATGAAAAAGAACAACTATTATTATAGAGATTCTCAAAATACTGTTTTGTGTAGTACTATACGGTTACTGTTATTTTGATCATTGTATTATACTCTTAACAATTAACAATGTGATCTATGATTATAACAGTTTTGTGTGGTGTCTGTATAGTTTATGATAAGAAATCTTAAAAATAAAAACGTTTGGGTTATGATTTTGAGAGAATTAATCGGTCAAATTTGTTTTAATTTGAATAATAAGTAAAACATCAGTTATTTCGAGCACCATTATGTTCACAAAATAATAATTACGTTTATCAAGTAGTTATTATGATAATGATTAGTTGTATTTATTGTTGTGACTTATATAGTAATTATTATAATTACAAGTGGTTATAATAGTGATTATTAATATCATCTGCTAAAGTGAGATTTTATTGTTAAATTCACTTTTAAATTAGTTTTTTTAGATACATGATTCAAAGGTTTAAATGAAGAGGAAAATTAAAATCTAACATTGAATTTTACGAAGGGTAATTATAAAATAAAATGATGTTTAGTTAAAAGATAATTGTTATAATCGGTGTTATTTTGGTAAGTAAACCCCTATTTCATTGACTCTCTACCAAATTTCTCTCTCTTTGTTTTTCAATCCCTTCCCTCCCAATCAGTTTTGATCCGTGCAATTTGTTACCCTTCATCCCACTCAATTGATTTGTATCCACTTTTATATGTTTTCTAATGCAAATATTAGGTTTGTTCATTTCACCAATTTAAATTTTCAGTTTTAAATTTATACAGTAAAAAGTTTTCAGAAAATGTCACATTTAACTTTTTTTGCTACAGTGAAAAGCTCTTAGAAAATGTCACATCTCAACTCGAATTGAAAACTCGAATCTGCGAAGTGAACGAGGCCGTAGTAACTTTGCCGCAATGAATTTATTTGCAGAATAGTGTACAAAACTCGGCAAAGAAAGACAAGAAACGCAAGATAAATTGATGTACAAGTCAAAGAGAAAAGCTTAACTCGTTCATTTCATCAATTTGAGTTTAAAATTTGAGCTTTGTTATTGTAAAAAGTTTTCAAAAAGTCACATTTAATTTTTTTATTACAGTAAAAAAATTTTACATAATTTTATATTTCAACTCAAATTAACGTGCTAAACGAACTTTATAGATTTGAAAATGCATCTGTGTTATGTGTTTAGCTTTTAAATTGATTGTGATCAATGGTTTTCCTTTTTAAGGGATATTGTTAATGATTTTATTTTACAGAAAACTTATTTGGATGCAAGGCTATAACTGTAATACAAAAATATCTTTTAATTAAAGGGATGCTTTAATAAAAGAATGGGGTGTGAATAAAATTTCCCTTATTGACACTTAAAAATGACAAGTCTAATGGTAAAAAGCTCCTTAACTTAAATTTGATACTGTTATATTTGAATATTAATAGGCGAGAAAGTTAGGCTAGACTCGGGTTAAAATATTATAAAATAGAAAAATAGTAGAAAATAGGTCAATATAAAAAATTTAAGAAAATATGTTTAAGAAAGTATATAGGTTAATTTTTAGTTATAGAAATTAATAGGTCATAACTTATTAAGTTATGGTTCATAATCAGATAAATTATGGACAAACTTAGTCAAGTTATAATTTATAACTGGACAAATTATAGACAATTATGAATATTAACTTGTCAAGTTATGGTTTATAATCAGACAAATTATGAACGAAAATAATAATTTAACCTATTTATTAACTTATGTAAACTATTGATTTATTAATTTTAATTCATCTTAAATTTTAACCTATTTTTTTCTTTTTTTTCTATAAAATATTTTCAATAAAAAATCAAAAAGAAAACGTTTAGGTTGGGATAGCCCGGCTCTCAACTAGCATAAATTTTTAAGCTTCAAACATCAGGACGGCCCAATTTAAACTAATAATAACAGGTCTTAAACTGGCCAGTTTAACTGAATTTGCAGCTCCTCAAACATAATTTACTGAGAATAGTGGTTGCCACATGGTGGCAATCTCTCTTAAGTAAAGAACAGCTTGAACTCATAGATGAGAAAAGACCAGGCTGCAGCCACATAAGCGGTCCGATTACAATCTCGACTGATTCAGTGAATAGTTACAGAATCTAAAGAGCACAATTTGTCTCAAACTTTGCAGAATGTTGAAGAAACCTGCTAGTCGTCAGGCGGCTCAGCAGAGTTTAGCGTCTCCACCTCGGCCACCTTAGCATCATCAGAGGTATGCACTATTGGTATAGAAAAAAAATTAAAAGTGTATTTAAATTTCAATTATTTTATCAATTTAAGTTTTTAATTTTAAATTTGTATAATAAAAAATTTTAAAAAAAAATCACATTTAATTTTTTTATTATAATAAAAAATTTTTAAAAAATTTTATATCTGAACTCAAATTAAAAATTTAAATTTATAAAATAAATAAGATCTTAAAATAAAAATTTATATTATAATTTAAATTATAATTTATGATTTATTATAATATATTTTTATAAAAAATATATATAAATTAAAAAAAAATTTAAATTATGATATAGAATTTATTGCTGCAAATGGTAATTAAGAATTATTTTGACCTTTGGCTACGCACAAGCGTCAATGCGCTGCAGTCTGCAGTTAGAACTTTCCTTTATTGCTTTACCATCGATGGCCTTTTGTGCCTTAGAAATAACTCTTGCCTAACCATCTCTTAATTAATGACTTTGGAAAGAAGCAGAAAGTACTTATTAGACAGGAACATAGGGTGAATTTCAAATTTAACCCCTAATGATAAAAGTAGCTAGTCTCACTTTACTTTAAGAGTTCAAAATCCAATAAAGTTGTCCCCCAAATTTTTCACAGGAACAAAACCATTTTAATATGAGCCTATTTATTTCGCTGATTTGAATTTAAAATTTAAATTTTGTTATAATAAAAAGATCTCATAAATAATCACATTTAACTTTTTTATTACAGTAAAAAATTCTCACATAAAATTAAATCTCAACTCGAATTAAAAACTCGAATCAACGAACTAAACGGGTAACAAAAATAATAGAAAATATATCAATATAAAAAATTTTAAAAAGTATATAAGTTAATTTTTAGTTATAAAAATTAATACATCATAATTTATTAAGTTATGATTCATAATTAAATAAATTATAAATAAATTTATCAAGTTATGATTCATAATCAGATAAATTATAGATAAAAACTATAAATTATGAATAATAACTTGTCAAATTATGATTCATAACTAGATAAGTTATGGACAAAAATAATAATTTGGCATATTTATTAATTTATGTAAATTATTAATCTATTAATTTTAAGTCATCTCAAATTTTTATCTAATTTTCTCTTTCTCCCTATATTCTATATCAAAGGTAAGGTATTATTTGTTTTTTATAATATTAAATTAGTATTTTTTAAGTTTTAAAAAACATTTTTTAGGTAATTTGAGATCTTTTTTAAGGCATAAAATATCCAAATTACCCTTTAAATTAATTTATTATATACTAAAAATTTTGCTTTAGGGAGTATTTGAGTCCAATTTTATAAATAAAAAAGGTGTTTGGGATATTTGAATAATATAAAGAATACAAGTGGTTTTTAAGCAAAACACATGGGTGTTTTGGATATATCTGTAACTGAAATATATATGCGTAAATGTCTAAAGAGAATAAATAAGATTCACCTCATTTGAAAATAGATACATTTATTTATTTATTTATTTATTTATTTATTTCAAAAGTACTCGCACCTATATCTCATCAACTAATATAATACCTTATGTGATCCGACGTACATTAATTCTTGTTGAAATTTGTAAAATAAAAGATGTTGGTCCTCATGGAACGTATAAATATTTCTTTGCAGGAAATTTCTCTAATAAGTCTATCTATCGGTATGGCTTGATTTTTAATTATTAGATCTGATTAAAATAATATTAATTTAAAAAATATAAATAATTTTTAATACAAATTTAATAATTAAAAATAAAAAATTATTAGAAGTTCATTTTTTCTAGTCTTATAAGAAAAACTCTCTTCTTTATGGAGTAACAGAACATAGAAAATGTTGATTTGACAAAGTTAACAATCCATTCATGTGAAAGTGTTGCGTTGAAACCTAGTCAGGTTTTAACGAAAGTTAGAAGAGGAACATTGAAGGAGCTAGTGAACAAACCAGCAAGGATGGATGCCTGAATACAACTTGCTAAAATAGAAAATATTTAGACCTCGTTTATTTCACGGATTTGAGTTTAGAATTTGAGTTTCGATACAATAAAAAGCTCTCATAAACAGTCACTTCTAATTTTTTTTTTACTATTGTAAAAAACTCTCATATAAAGTCACATCTCAATTCGAATTAACAAACTAGACGGGTCCTCAAATTATTTATAGGTGTCAATTTGCCCGAGAAAAGCTAAGAAGTATCCCCTCAATTTTAAGTAATTTCTACGTTTGCCCTTGTATTTTTGATAATCCAAAACATCTCTCACGTTTTTAACCTATATCAAAATATACCCTAAGTTTTCCAAAAGAAGTAGAATATCATCCGTTAAGTAGTCAAATTATAAAAATAACATAAATACCATTACTGGTCAATATTTAGACATTATTTTAGATTCTTAAATATTAATAATTAAGAATCTAAATTAGAGATAAAAGGTAAAATTTTCAATAAGATAAATTATCTTTTGTTGAAATAAAAAACCAAAACTTAACAAGTTAGACTGGTATAGCTCCAGACAAGAACACACGCTCTCGTTATTGACACTTGATTAGTAGATTTATGACTTATTTAGTTCGTTAATTTGAGTTAAGATGTGATTTTATACGAAAGTTTTTTACTGTAATAAAAAAGTTAAATATGACTGTTTCTAAGAGTTTTTTAAATATAATAAAACTTAAATTCTAAACTCAAATCAATAAAATAAACATGATCTTAGACTTATCAAATCAGTCTCATCATACACGAAATCCAGTTTTGCGGTCATCCAAACAAGTTGACTCTTTTTTTCTTGACTTTATTTGATTTTATTTTACAAAAAAATTTACATAATCAATGGCTAAAATAATATCTAAATAGTTATAATTGAGGTTATTTTTTGGGTTTTTAAAAAAACTTTGACCAATTTCAAAAAATGTAGGAGGTAATTTTCAGATAGCCTAAAAACATGGGGATACCTTTTGAATTGTAAAAAAAAAATAAAAATAAAACAAACTGGGTAAATGTTGGATTTAACTAAAATTCAGAAATACTTTTAGATTTTTTTTTTTTTTTCCAATTTTCCCGAATTCTCTTGTTTTATTTGTAAAAATCACCCCACTAGACACTAGTTGAGTAGAAAGATGACAACTCAATTCTACTTTTAAAAGATGAACTCGATTTCCACTTTTCACTGATGCTATCATAGATTCAACGCCGCACAGCGCTGCAGTGTGCTCTGATTGTGCGAGAGTGAGGCCCCTTTCTGTTTCTTGCTACCCTCTTGTCCCACCTTAACAATGGGGGAGATGGAAACAGCTAGGTTTGTGGGTCCCTCATTATTTCAACCTTGAACTTTGTTGCTGTCTTGTTCTTAATTTGATAATTTCCATGCTTCTCCTTTTTCTGTTTTTTGTTCTATTTGGATGGAGTTTTACAGTTTATGTTTAATTGTATACTCTTTGCATCCAACTGTTTGCCATTTCGTCTATGCATATTGTTCCCACATCCCAATTTCAAGTATTCTCTATTTTGTAAATGAACACTTTTCTGCCATTTTGGAAACATGGATAGCTTGCAAGGAGGCGCATCTAACTTACCATTTTTTAAAGATCGTTCAGTTCATTAATTTAAATTTTTAATTTGAATTGAGATGTAATTTTATGTGAGAATTTTTTACTGTAGTAAAAAAAAATTAAATGTAACTGTTTTTAAATTTTTTTTACTATAATAAAACTCGAATTCTAAATTCGAATTAGTAAAATGAACGAGATCAATAAACTTCAAATCATACAAAAATTGTACAAGAATCAAATAATATCTAAAGCTTACTACCAAAAAAAAAAAATGTCTAAATCTAACTGAATGATAAAAATTGATGTTTTATAGCTATGGACGACCCAAAGGATTGTCCTACCTCACTAGATAATTTTTCTTAAGCTTTTCTTTTATGATAAATGGTACGGTTATCCTGAAATTTAAGTATACTAACATTTTGATCCTTAAACTTTTTTTTTTTACATAACAATCCCTGTATTTTAGTTTTTTTAACAATTTTATTCCTTGAAAATAAAATTGACCATGGATTTTTATAATTTAACAAAGAAGTATACTAACATTTTGATCCTTAAACTTTTTATTTTTACATAATAATCCCTATATTTTAGTTTTTTTAACAATTTTATTCCTTGAAAATAAAATTGACAATGGATTTTTATAATTTAACAAAGAAAATCACATATCAATTGCGTCTTAACTTGAAATTTTACAAACAAATTTAAGTTATATGCAAAATTTTCTCTTTATTACTATTAATAATCCATAGAAAATTATAACATTTTGCACTTATTGTAACTATATATGTAAAACTTGCAATTATTAAAAATTTTATCAATGCCAGTAAAATCAATTAGGTAGCCCAACAGAATTTAAAAATTTTATTAAGATTGACAGAGACTAGCTAATGTTGCTATGAATAATAAATTAAATATAAAATTATTTTTATAAATACCCTCAAATGTAATTTAATTTAAAACGCTCATTCATTCAAAACACCTCATGATTTATAGAGAATGGTTCAAATTGCCCCCTCCGTTCAATACGGTCTATACTCTTAACATATTGATTGGCGTGACATGTTGTTAAGAATTAAATAAAGTCATCAGATTTTATTTTATTTTTTCTTTTTTCCAACATGGATGGCTTAATTCATAATATGACGTGACATGTTTTTTCTCTTTAATTCATTAATCTATAATATTCTATGTACTTTAAAGCGGCTTTAACATATCCAAGTGGTATACTTTTTTTTATAAAAAAAAAATCGTAAGAGTATAATTTTAATAAATATTAAAATATAAGACAATAAAATGATCTTTTGAAAAAAAAAAAAAAAAAAAAAAAAAACAAACAAGCTACCAAAGTGACTTATCATTAAAGAAAACTAAAGAATTAAGGGTGAATAATAACAGTAATGTGAATGAGAATGATAATAGTAATGAAATTGTGAAAAGAAAATTGATTTATTTATTTAGTTGTAATTTGATGAATACTATAGAATAAAATATGCATATTTTAATATTAACAAAATTACCCATATGTTACATATAATATTAGTATTTTATATATCAATATAATTAATATAATATATAAAATGTAATATAACATAATAAAATTATTATATAATTATGATATAAAATATAATAATATTATTAAAATTGTTAATATAATTATATATTATAAAATATATTATAAGAATTTATAATAAATAATTATATTTCAGTTATAATATAATTACAAGTTAAAACTATATTATATTATACTAAAATATACTATAATGTATGATTAATATTACATTATATTATATTAAATAAATATATTATAATTAATTTATTATGTAATCAAAACGTATGTCATACACTATAATAGATAATAATATTAGAATTATAAAATTATATTAATATTTAATTATATTAATTATTATATTACTAATAATATAATATACCATAATTATAATAATATAATATAATATAATTATAATATCATATTATATAATAAAGTAATAATATTAAAATTATTAATATAATTATGATATTATTTGTTACAATATTACAACTATATTATATTATATCATATTATTGTATTATTATATTATATATTATAGTGTAATATTTTTATATATTATATTATAAGATATAATTACATTATAATATATAATATATTAGAGAAAATTAAATAAATATATTATAATTTATAACTATATTATAAATTATATTATATTGTATCATAATATTTTATTATATATTATATTATATTACATATTATAAGATATAATTACTAAATATGTTGTAATTATATTATAATATTCAAGAATAATTATGGAAAAAAAAAAGAAAAGAGTTTGGAATAGTCATTCCTCTTATGTGAGGAATGAATAATGATTCACTTTAAAATAGGTGAATAATTATTCTTTTTGAATGACTTTTTTATATATATATATATATATATAAATCTAACTAAACATCATGCTTAAATTTTATCTTGTTCTATTCTTTTCTTTTCTAGCCAATCAAACGAGAGAATAGTTGAAGCTTTTTCAAAAGACAAATTAGATATTTTTGACATCGGCATGATAAAGGGAAAAAAGTTTAGTGTTTGTTTGGTTCGTGTATTCAGAATTATGATTCAGAACTATTTTTGTTTTATATGTATTTTTTGTGAGAAAAAACACTGTAGAGAATCATAAATTATGATTCAGAATCAGGGATGAATACAGAAAACAAACGGACTTTAGTATTTTTACTAATACTTCACATATCTTTAAGGTATTTTTAAGAAAATAAGATGCCATTTGGGAAAAAAAAAGTGCAGAAAAAATAATTTTAGGGTCAAAAATTATTTATTTCTTTTTAACCGTATAGTGTTATGTTATAATTTAAATCATAATTTATAATTTAATAAAAAATATATATAAATTAAAAATAATTATAAATTATAGTTCTGAATTCGTGAAACACGCTTTTAAATTCAAAGAGACCATTCAAACTACAAATCTCCCCGCCCTCCCTCTGTCCCTCTGTCTTACAGTATTCTGTCGTGCCAAACATGAAACCACAATGTCCCTCGGAAGCCTGCCGCTGCTGAAGCTCCCACTCCCGCACAAAACCATAAGCGTTTCTCTTGCATTCTTCTTCACCACCACCATTACTTCTCATCCTCATCCTCAACAACAACATCAACAACCAAAACGACAATCGAATCACGGACCAGACAACTCTTTTTCTGCTCTAGAACAAGTGAGTGTGGACGACAAGTCGTACTGGACCAAAACCATTCACAATCTCTGCACCCGACACCGCAACGTCGACGAAGCTCTCTGCCTACTTGACCGTCTCAGCCTCCGCGGTTACCGTCCCGACTCGCTTAACCTCAGCAGTATAGTCCACGCGCTCTGCGACTCCAATCGATTCCACGAAGCCCATCACTGGTTGATCCTGTCCGTTGATTCCAATTGTGTCCCTGACGAGCGCACTTGCAATGTTCTTATCGCTCGTTTGCTCGGCTCGAAATGCCCAGATGCCACTTTGCGTGTTATTCGCAAGTTGATTGAGTTTAAGACTGAGTTTGTGCCGTCTTTGGTTAATTACAACCGTTTGATCGATCAGCTCTGCTCGTTTTCGAGGGTCGCCGAGGCTCATCGGTTGTTTTTTGATTTGCAGGATAGAGGGCATTGTCCGAATGCTGTGACTTTCACGACTCTGATAAATGGTTACTGTAAAGTTGGTGAATTGGACTATGCACATAAGATGTTCGATGAAATGTCTGAGAGAGGCGTGCCTCCTAATTCCCTCACGTTCAGTGTTTTGATTCGCTGTGTTTTGAGGATGAGAGATGTTGAGCGAGGGCGGGGATTGATGTGCCAGCTTTGGGAGAGAATGAAGTGTGAGGGCGACTCGTCCGTGAAGAATGCAGCTTTCTCGAATCTTGTTGAATCCTTGTGTCGGGAAGGGTTTTTCAATGAGGTGTTCTCGATTGCAGAGGATATGCCTCAAGGAAACAGTCTCAACGAAGAGTTTGCCTATGCACAGATGATAGATTCTCTTTGTAAAGTTGGAAGACATCATGGAGCTTCGAGAATACTTTACATAATGAGGAAAAGAGGGCTGATTCCGTCCTTAGTGTCATATAATTCGATCGTGCATGGACTATGCAATGAGGGAGGCTGCATGAGGGCTTATCAGTTGTTAGAAGAAGGAATTGAATTTGGGTATTGCCCGTCGGAGCACACTTACAAGGTTCTAGTTGAATGCCTCTGCTTAGAATCAGACCTTCTAAAGGCAAAGGAAGTCCTTGAAGTCATGCTCAAAATGAAAGGAGTCGACAAAACTAGAATATACAACATATATTTGAGAGCCCTTTGTCTGATGAATAATGCGACTGAGCTTTTGAATGTAATTGTTTTTATGCTCCAAAGTCGGTGTCAACCAGATGTGATCACGCTCAACACGGTTATAAAAGGATTTTGCAAGATGGGGAGAGTGGAAGAAGCTTTGAAAGTACTAAATGATATGATGGTTGGCAAATTTGCTGCCCCCGATGTCATGACCTACACTACTATCATTTTTGGTCTACTCAACGTTGGAAAAATCCAAGATGCTCTGGATTTGTTGCATTGCGGGATGCTTGACAATGGTTTGAACCCTGGCGTGGTGACATATAACGCAGTCATTCGTGGTTTATTCAATCTTCGGCAAGCAAATGAAGCAATGGAGATTTATAACACCATGGTAGGTAGAGGTGTAGTGGCTGACAGTACCACTTACACCATAATAATCGATGGGTTGTGCGAGTCCAATCAAATCGAGGAAGCGAAAAGGTTTTGGGATGATATTATTTGGCCCTCAAGAGTTCATGATAACTTTGTTTATGCGGCTATTCTAAAAGGGCTTTGCCGCTTGGGAAATTTTGGCGAAGCTTGTCATTTCCTATATGAACTTGTAGATTCTGGGGTCTCTCCAAATATTTTCAGTTATAACATTCTAATTGACAGTGCTTGCAAGTTAGGTTTGAAAGTTGAGGCTTATCAAATAGTAAGAGAGATGAAAAGGAACGGACTGAACCCAGATGCTGTAACTTGGAGGGTTCTTGACAAGTTGCCACGCAATTCGAGAAAACTAACTTTTGTCGAGAATTCAACATTTCAACCAGGTAGCGGGTTGCCTAAGATGGAAATCCAAATTGGAGTCTGCAACAATGAATAAGAGACGTTGTACAATATACTTGTCCATGAAGATGGATGACATAGACGCTTTTTTCTAGAGGACCTCGTCAACTTGTGCAAACATAAAAATTAGTGGAAGAGAATGTACAATGAGATGGGCAGAGGAGCAGTGAAAGATGGTTTAAGTATTTTGAAAGGAATTATCATTCATAAGCAGGATAGTCATAGTACATTTATGATATAAACAAATGAGGCTTTTTTTTCTTGTTGCTATGAAGGAAACATCATTGGCAAGGACGATGTTGTTATAAGAATCACTTGCATACTGTTTGATTTTAAAAACCCCGTGGCCGCTGCTTTTGAATTGCCTGTGGAAAGATTAAGCAATCAATATACAAGTTCTGTGTCCTATAGAATAAGCCTTTTGCTGTCAACAAGATTGGTCTTTTTCTCAAGTTGTGCAAATCGTAGAGATGGAAATTCGGAGACAAATCTATGCCTATCGTTGTCCTCGAGTTCTTTCTTGAATGAAGTTAGACAACAGATCAAAGAAAGAGCGAGTTTTTTTTTTTTTTTTTTTTTTTTTTTTCAGTACACTTGATGAGAAGTATGCTTTCCAAGCCTCAGGCAACAATGGATTTTTTAAGCATTCTGAGGTGTGTTTAAAATTTTAAAAATGTTGAGGTTCCTTTTCCCCCTTCTCTGAAGTTGAATGCTATTCTTAAAACCGCCGCTTAAGACTAGCTCAAGTAGTTAGGTGTCTGAGTCTGTTTATGCCAACAGAAATGATTATGATTATAAGAGGAAGATCTCCACTTATCAACTCCGAAAATAAAAAAATTTGTGTTTCGTGTAACTTGCAATTACCCCAATAAGATTTTCTTAAATTTTTTCATGAATCGTGAATTATACATAATATATCACATCAACTATTGCAGGAAACGAAACACATTTGCGAAAAGAACATGACCCTTTTGCCGACCATTAGCAGCACAAGGCGTGATTCACGAAATTCCTTTAATGTGTCTCTTTCCTTGTGTACCTCTACCTAAGCAAATCAAGGGTTTGTTGGTTTACATTATTGAGTTACGGAGATTTGAGTATATATTTTAAGTTAAATTTAAGTTATAATTTAATTTAAAGTTGTAATTTGAGTTTTTGTTTAGTTATGTATATTTTAATTATAGTTTGAGATAAAAATATTTTTAAATTTGTGTCTAGGTGAGTCAAAACTTAAATTTATATTTGAATAGTATTTTAATAAAAATTCAATAGTGATGAAAAATTTTAATATGGTATATAAATGAGATTTTATTCATTTTTTTATTGTGAATGTACAAAAAAAAATTATCTCAATTAAAATTAAAATGAAAAAGTTATGACATTTATAAGAATAGAAAAAATATTATTTATTAACTTAAATTTAAATTTAAGAATTTGAGTTGAAGAGAGAACTTCAACTTAAATTTTAATCTCAAATTTAAGTTAAAATTTAAATTTTATAAAAAAAATATGTCCTTAAATAAAATTAAAATTTGAGTTTTTTTTTTTTGAGTTTAGATTAAAAAAAAAAAAAAAAAAAAGCCTCAACGTGTTTGGACGGTTCAATGATAGCAGCCAACATATGCACAGTTCGATTAGGAGCTATCTTTGAGCTATCTTTGCATTATATAATGCTTTTACGACTGATTGATGTAGAAAGTGACTGTTATTTTGACTTGATTGGGGGCAACTTTTTACAGGTCTATTCAATAACATTTGTTATTGGAAAATGACAACAATTTACCTCATCAGGATTGGAATTAAATGCTTAAAATAAATTTAGAGTATGTTTAATTTATTGATTTAAGTTTTTAATTTAAATTGAGATATAATTTTATGTGAGAGTTTTTTATTGTAATAAAAAGTTAGATGTGACTGTTTTTAAGAGCTTTTTACTATAATAAAACTCAAATTTTAAACTCAAATCGGTAAAATAAACGGGACTTTAGACTCCATTTCGTAAATTCAAATTTTTAATTTGAATTGAGATGTAATGTGACATTTTTAGAGAGCTTTTTTCAGAAGGAAAATTTTATAGTAAAAAAAATTAGATGTGATAATTTTTTTAGAGTTTTTAATTATAGTAAAAAAAAATTAGATGTGATATTTTTTAAGAGCTTTTAATTGTAAAAATTTAAAATTAAAAACTCAAATCGGTGAAATAAATAAAACCTTAATTATTTTAATTATGTTCAAAAAAATAAGCTGCATAGTTTAATTTTAATTTTGCTATACTCGGTTTTTCAAAAGAAAAACATTCATAATAAAAACAAAAAAAAAAAAAAGGAAAACATGTCGCACAACACAAGCTGGCCGAAAAGACAGTCAAAGAAGGGATACAAAGCTGGGGAAAAAAATAATATCCTAGGGAAAAAAAAAATCATAAAAGGGTCCAGACATGACTCATGAGAAATATTATTGTCAGTCATTCTCACCCATCTGAAAGAGAATGACTGATAATCTCAAGCCACTATGGTCTTTCCCCTTTGTAAAATTTAATGAGTTAGTTTAATTAGAGAATTTATATTTTAATTTAAATTATAATTCGTAATTTATTATAATATTTTTTTATAAAAATACATGTGAATTAAAAATAATTTTAATTTATGAATTAAACGTCTTCACAACCACCTTGACATCTCCTTCAAAACCAGTTCCAATAGAGTCCAATCAGCGGCAACTTCCATTTCTAAAAAGGGTTATTTTCACTATTAGTACCTAAACTTTAAGGCATAGTAAAATTTTGGTTCTTGAACTTTTAATTTTAACATATTAATCCCTTAATTTTTGAATGAAAGTAACACTTTTATCCTGAAAGAAAAACTCGAATCAAAAAAAAAAAAAACTTCTAGTAAAGAAACCCACTATTCTTTCGTAACCCCGCTTAAATCTGGGATTGATAATCTCTTGTCCATAGTGATAATTACTATATTACCCCAAATCTACTTATACAAATTATATTTAAAAAAAAAAACAAACAAAAACAATAACTGCAAACTATGCTTATTATGATTTTAAAGTGAATGATTTTATTTTGGACTTTTGAGAATTTGAACCACACCTAATTTAATAGGTTGCTTACGTATCCTTTACCGAATTAAGTCGACGTAGTACACTCGTTTGTAGTCATTAGAGTTTGTCTTGAATTAAACTCATTTATCTCACTTTGATTGATTTTTGTTAGAGATAATTTGATTCACAATTTTGTATTTTTGTGAAATAGGATTTGAAGTCCACTTTGATAAGACTTCATATTGCATCTGTTGCTCTTTTGCAACTAGCCGCTTCCTTAATTTGAGGAAATCAAATTAACCATTTCGGTTTCTCTGCATGCTTTAGGACGAGGCTTTATGCCTTCCCGTAGTGCTTGGCTTTCCATGCATGCAAGTCCCCATAATTTGAATTTTGCCACACATTTGGTTCTTATTATTTTTATTAGTGAAGTAATTAGCTTTTATCCTTGGCTATTTCTTTCTTCATGTCTTGGATTTGGGAGGCCTTCATGGATCACAGACAGAAAATAATTAGGCTTTATTTATTTCACCGATTCGAGTTTTCAGTTTTAGATTTCTACAGTAAAAAACTCTCAGAAAATGTCACACCTAACTTTTTTTGTTACAGTAAAAAATTCTCACAAAATGTCACATCTCAACTCAAATAAAAACTCGAATCTATAAAGTGAATGAGATCTTAAAATTATATGCACGCCAATTTGTGCAGGGAGAAGAATTTTGATTTCTTTTACTATGCCACTTTTGTAGTAGGCATGGGGTTCAAAAAGTTGCAACCCATTTAGCACTTGAGATTCAACAAATTACAATCCCAATTTTCTTGTGCATGAAAAGGAATACTAACCGGTTGGGAATTTTGGATTGAATTAATTTTTGGCGTTTGCATTATTTTGGGCATGTTTTGGTGATTAATCTGATTGAAGTTTGAATGACAGTTATTAAATGTCCGTTTAGTTTATTAATTTGAGTTTTTTATTTAAATTAAAATGTGATTTTATGTGAATATTTTTTACTGTAATAAAAAAATTAGATATGACTGTTTCTGAGAATTTTTTACTGTAATAAAATTCAAATTTTAAATTTAAATTGATAAAATAAACAAAATTTAATATATTTTAGAAAAGTTCAGTTTATTTCAAAACTGTTTAAAATCAATCTAATTGATTTGATTTAGAGAAAATCAACTTTTAATGTTTTTAAAAGTTGAAAATTGATGAGATCTTTGATTTATTGCAGCAATATTTGTTTTATAAATTAATTTGCTGCAATACATATATGTTCTGAGAAGTTTCTGATCTGAATAAATTTGATTTGGTCAACTTTTGGCTCTTTCTAGAAAGTTAGAAATTGATAGGATATTCATTTTGAAGAGGAGAATATTGCCCGGCTATTCGGATATTCTGTATGCTTGTGAAATTCCGAAAATCAGCTTTCTTGATTCTTGATATATTTTCATATCAAGGCCGATATATCTTTGACGAATGTCACAAGAACAGATAAGGTCCGAACAACCGAGCAGTAATCACCTCTTCAAAGCGAATATCCTATTAATTTTTAAGAATCTGTTATTATGAGATTATAATTATTTTTAATTTAAGTATATTTTTTATAAAAAAAAATATTATAATAAATTATAAATTATAATTTAAATTAAAAAATTAATTTAAATACCAAACGGATTCTAACTTTCCAGAAATACCCAAAAATTGACCAAAACAAATTTCTTCAAATCAGAAGCTTCTCAAAACATATATATACTGCAGCAAATCAATTTATACAACAAATATCTGCAGCAAATTAAAAATCTCATCAATTTTTAACTTCTAAAAGCATCAAAATTTGACTTTCTACAAATCAAATTAATTAGATTGATTCTAAACAGTTTTTAATTAAATTGAACTTTCTCAAAACATATTAATAACTGCCATTCAAACTTCAATCAGATCAATCACCAAAATATGTCTAAAATAATGCCAATACTAAAAATTAATTCAATCTGAAACTCCCAATAATCTCCTCTTTTAACATTGTATTGATAAAACATCTCATTCACTTTATTAATTTGAATTTGTAATTTAAATTAAGATGTGATTTTATATGAGAATTTTTTACTATAATAAAAAGGTTAAATGTGACTATTTCTGAAAATTTTTTACTATAACAAAACTTAAATTCTAAATTTAAATTAATAGAGTGGATGAAACGCAAATAGACAAAGAAAACTGTTGCAACTAAGCATGACTAAACATGCTTATGGTTAACGGTTAGCATACAAATAATGGACTGTAATCATAGATAATTGAGGGGCTGTATTCACCTACTATTGTTATGCATATAATATTGACCTTGACATACTATAGCTCGTTGATTTAAATTTTTAATTTAAATTAAAATATAATTTTATGTGAAAATTTTTTATTATATTAAAAAATTTAAATATGATTATTTAATAAAATTTAAATTTTAAATTTAAATTAATGAAATAAATATGATTTAAACGCAACGTGACAGGTGTCAGCCGTAAACGAAAAACAAGACGATAAGATTTTAGAAAAACGAAAAGCTATCCGACAAGAAGCAAAAGGTTGATGACACGTGCGAACCTCAAACAAACAACAAATAAAATAAAATAAAAATTAGAGGTCGATAATACAAAAATTGACCGAACAAGAGATTGGGAAATGGAAAAGGGGAAAGCTACATGAATTTAACAAATCAACCGCTGCAACTTCCAGTGTCCAAGAAAGAAACGTGTCCACTCAACAATGAAGCCCACACTTTCTTTTAAGCACCGAATTCCTTATTAAAAATATTACTTGAGATCTCTACTGTAAGATCTCGAAAAGTAATTCCCAATATATCTTTATTTTTAAGCCATTAATTTTATAGATAAGGTCTCTCATAAAGTATTTAAAAAATGTCTGATTAACTAAGTATTTATATAATTATATGTAAATTGTGTATATTTATAGATAAATTATATATATTTATAAGTAAAAAATGTATATTTATATAATACTTATATAATTATGTAATCTTATATATTTATATATAAATCGTGTATATTTACATATAAATTATGCATATTAAGTTATAAGAAACGATAATATATATTAATTCTTAAAATATGTATTTTTTTTATAAGAATTAGTGAACACATAGCATAAAAATATATATTGATTGATTTATTATATTTCATGTTAAATATACACAATTTTATATGTAAACATACACAGTTTACTAATAAATATATATAATTTATGTATAATTATACAAGTCTTACGATTCTTAATTTTATATATGTTATGTATTTTTTTTTAAAATTTTAATCAACTCTAATAATAAAAAATATGTACTATCAGTAAAAGATTCTACTACATAAAAATTATAATATGGGAGAAAGAGGAAAATAGGTTAAAACTTGAGATGAATTAAAATTAATAGACTAATAATTTACATAAGTTAATAAATAGGTTAAATTATTGTTTTCGTCTATAACTTGTCTGGTTATAAACCATAACTTGACAAGTTATTTCTAATTTTTGTCCTTAACTTGTCTAGTTATGAACCATAACTTGACAAGTTTATCCATAACTTATCTGGTTATGAACCATAACTTAACAAGTTATGACCTATTAATTTTTATAACTAAAAATTGACTTATATACTTTCTTAAACTTTTCATATTGACATATTTCTTACTATTTTTCTTTATAATATTTTCTCTTTAAGAACTTTTCGAGTAAAAAACTACCCTTTTTGTTTATCAATAAAAATTGTTATTTTAATCATAAGAATATTTCAGGGTCAGTTTAGTACCTAAATTTACTCTCTAATTCGAATCATGATTTATGATTCGCTATAATATTTTTTTCATAAAAAATATACATAAATCAAAAATAATTTTAATTACATAATTTAAATTTATGAATCAAATAGACTCTTAATGTTACAATTTAGGATTAAAAACAGTTTTATATCACGTAAATTTGTATTATGCATAATCACAAATTATGCTGTTAAAAAAGATATCAATAAAATAATTAATTCCAACCTATAAAGAAGGAAAAGAAAAGGTCCACACGGAAAAGTTTCCTCCTTTCGCTTTTACTTTCTATTTGCTGCGTTGGAAACGCGTTGAAACCGAGTTGAGAACCAGCACAAGAAGGCTTGGGCCACGGATGTTCGCAAATTTCAACACGATCGCACGGTCTCAAAAAAAAAAAAAAAAAAAAAAAAAGTTAGGAGCACATAAAAAAGGTATTTATGATTCTGACGTAAAAGACAAAAGGTACGCGTCCCCACCAGGCCTTACTACATACTTCCTTTAAGCTTCCCTATTGCCATATGGCCTCACACGGGGAGCTTTGTTCTATTTAGATTCGTTTTATTTTATTAATTTAAATTTATAATTTAAATTAAAATATAATTTTATATGATAAAAAATTAAATATGATTATTTTTAAAATTTTTTAACTATAATAAAACTTAAAATTTAAATTTAAAGTGGTAAAATAAACGAAATCAGTTTTATTTATTTTGTAAATTTAAATTTTTAATTTGAATTTAGATGTGATATTTTTTTAAAATTTTTTTATTATAGTAAAAAAAAATTAAATGTTATATTTTTATAAAAAAATTTTACTGTAAAAATTTAAAACTGAAAACTCCAATTGATAAAATGAAGGAGGTCTCATACTCCTACCACTCAAGTTTAAGCCTAACGTTTTTAGTTTGAGAGAATATTTAAGCCTAGTATTTTTCAGGAAAAAATATCAAAAATGTTTTGGGGTCTGTTTGTTTGAGGGTTTGAATTTAAGATTTTAATTTAAATCAGTGTTTATTTATAAAAAAAAAAAAAAATAGTTTGAATATTTAGATTTTGTTCATTTTACTGATTTGAGTTTATAATTTAAGTTTTAGTACAGTAAAAAGCTCTAAAAAATAGTCATATTTAAATTTTTTTTATTATAATAAAAAATTCTCACATAAATTTACATCTCAACTCAAACTAAAAACTCAAATAAGTGAACTAAACGGACCCTTAATATGACATTTAAACCATAGAAAGCAAAGGCTTTCTAAACTTAACCTCTCTTAAGTTCTTAGGAGTTGTTCTTTTGTCTAAAAAACTCAAAAAAAGACAACTTGAGTTCTAATTTTATTCAAATTTATATTCTTTTAAGTTTTAACTTTATTTAATTTTACTCAACTTTATTTAAATTACAACTTTAACTCAAGTTATAACTCAAATTTAACTCAAAAATTACACTTAAATTATACTCTAAAAAAACAGACCTTATATTTTAAACTCAGGTTCAAAGCATGTAGTTTACCACTATAATTTAAATCCTGGTAACCGACCCTTACTTTCTTTAAGTTAAAACATCACTTTTTTACTTTGTTTTCCGTAAAGTAGGTGAGTTTTTGAAGGGCCCGTTCACTTCGCTGATTCGAGTTTTTAATTCGAGTTGAGATTTGATTTTATGTGAGAGCTTTTTACTGTAGCAAAAAAGTTAGATGTGATTGTTTGTGAGAGCTTTTTACTGTAGCAAAACTCGAATTCTAAACTCGAATAAGCGAAGTGCGAGACAGAAATTTGTCAACCCTGTTCAAATTAATTAGGTGGGTTGATTTTCATTTTTGCTGAAAAAGAAAAAACCTGTTGACTAATCAAATCACCTCACCAATGGCCACTTATTTCTATCGAATCCGCAATGGCAATGTCCAATTGCAATTATCCATCGATTATAAGTCTTTTAAGTCCTGATAAGTGAACAACCTAAATCTGCCTAACAGATATATTGATTATTGATTCTAAACTATTTATCAAATAAAAAAATTCAGTAAACAATAAACAAGATATTCACATGCATAAATAAAATAAGTGAACATCGAATGTGATTAGTTAACGTGACCAAAAACTTAAGTTAAAAAAACGAACACAGATGTTGAGCACGTCGGTTTGAAAGATGGTATTCTAATTTACTTTGAATTATAGTTATAAGGAAATTAGAATTATGTGTTGTATCATAACGCTCTACCACTCCTAAACCCAGAAAGTCTCTCTCCTTTTTACAAGTTCTTGAACTGTTCGCCTTTGATCCAACTAACCTACTTTGAGAAACCACTCGCCTTCAACACCTTCACCTACTCCAAGTGGATGATATGCTTTCAACACCCTCCCCTACACCAAATCGGTTCACTACAAGAAATGAGGCCTTTAGCGACAACAATAGTCGTTGCAAAAAATCGGGAGGTCATTACTACATTGTTATTGCTAAAATCAGTTGCTAAAATATTTTTAGCAATGTCGCTATTAAGTTATAGCAATGACACGTTGTTGATATTAAATTGTTGGATCAAAATGATGGAAAATGATGTCAGTAAGACTTTTCTCGACGACAATTTAAAAATTGTCGTCGCTAAAACTTTTAAAATTTTTCAAAATTAAATTAGTTTCTAGGAGTTTTTGGTCGTTGCTAAAAACTATTGGTAGTTTTTGGTCTTCCGAATTTTCATTGTGGCGATTCTCAAGCCTATCTACAGCGCTGCCATATTGCCAATTATGTCAGTCAAATTAGCCACTTGCATTTGTAATGTTGTGACTTGACCAGCTGGACCGGGTTGATTACCTACATCGTCAACTTCTTGTTGACTGCGATTAGCTGCACTTGCATCATCCATGGGTTAATCCCTTTGGAGTGTTTGATTTGTTTTGTTGGCTGCTTTAGCTTTGGCACCAACAGTTTAACCATCTTGATTTCCCTAATTTGTAGTCGTGTTTCGCGTTTTCCTTGGAGCCATGATGGAATTATTTTCTTCATTGGATTTTCAGCCAATCGGAGATTCAGGCTTTCCTTTTAGTGCCAATTGTTGACGATAAAAATTTACCAACAAGTAATTTACAAGTTTTTTAGCTAATTAATACTTGATCAAAGAAGAATAAATGCAATACTAAAGACAGAAAGTAAAAATTAAACGAAAGAACACTAAAATTTAGAGTGGTTCACCCTTAGATTCAGAGCTACGTTTACTATAGGTAGAAAGAGAATATTTTCACTGTGTAAAAGGTACAATTATAGGCACTAATTCTCTTAATGATACTTAGGGGGATTTCTTCTTCCTAACTCCTATTTATATCTTTTCCCTTACTTGATAATCCCTAAGAGAGATAATTATTTAGAGACAATTCCTAATATCAGTCAGTCAAATATAATTTTTTTAATTACTGTGTAACATCATTCTTTCTTATTTATAAGACTTAGTTCTTTTAAGTGTAATAGTCAAAAAATGCAATCCAAAACATGTAACATTGAGCATTAGCGCTTAAATAACCGAATGTTACATAATACACCGAATATTACATACACATATGAACGATGCTACATAAGAATAACAAAATAGTACACGTATCGGATTATAAGGCTGCCAGACTTAAGATTTTGTGTCCGTTCACTTTGCTAATTCGAATTTGTAATTCGAATTAAAATGTGATTTTATGTCAGAGCTTTTTATTATAGTAAAAATGTTAGATGTGACTGTGTTTT
Organism: Morus alba; assembly: GCA_012066045.3. NCBI lineage: Eukaryota > Viridiplantae > Streptophyta > Magnoliopsida > Rosales > Moraceae > Morus > Morus alba. Next base: position 15,563,177 of record CP050231.2, read on the forward strand.
AAATTTTTTTACTGTAACAAAACTCAAATTTTAAATTTAAATCGGTGAAGTAAACGAGATTTGTCTTAAAATTATTTCTCTTTTGCAAATGTAAGTTATACCAGAGTTTGGCAGCCTAAACGAGAATTTTAACTGTTTTGTATTGTGTATCACATGGCTGTCTACGTTATTATTGATTTTTTTAAGACCTTTTAGTTAATGAAATTTTATCTTAAAAAAAAAAAAAAGCATTTCTTAATAAAATTTCACGGAGAACCATAAAAAAAAAAAAAAAAAAAAAAAAAAACGGAGACAAGAGCGCCGACAGCCCACCTCTGTTTCTCTTGCTGGTTCTAAATTTAATCCAATTAGTATATCGTGTGGGGTCTCCAATTAGTATATCGTGTGGGGTCCTGAAAAAATGGCCCCAACGGCTCTACCCCACAGATCCATCGACTCTCTCTCTCTCTCTCTCTACATCTCTATATATAAGGCATAACAGACTCTCCATTTTAATCCTTAAAATCCGAATTCCGAATTCAAAAGCAAGTAAAACTTATCTTACTCAATCGATCAACAATGGCGACAGATCCAATTAACACCGAATCCAACAAATCGAAGCCGTTACAGTACCTCCAGAACCCCGACGAGATCGAGAAGGTGTTCAATCAATTCGACGCCAACGGCGACGGCAAGATCTCAGTCGCGGAGCTAGGCGAGGCGCTCAAAGCCCAAGGCATAACGGTTATGCCCAAGGATCTCCAGCGCGTGATAGAGGATCTCGATTCCGACCGCGACGGCTTCATTTCGGTGAAGGAATTCGCCGCCTTCTGCAGCCAGGGCTCCGACGATGGCGGTGCCGCTGAGCTCCGCGACGCCTTCGATCTCTACGATGTGGACAAGAACGGCCTCATTTCCGCCGAGGAGCTCCACAAAGTCCTCAACCGCCTCGGCATGAAATGCTGCCCCGAAGACTGCCACCGCATGATCACCTCTGTCGATTCCGACGGCGACGGCAACGTCAACTTCACTGAGTTCAAAAAGATGATGACTAACACCGTCGCCAGCAACGGCAACGATGCTTGATTCGCGAGATCGACGGCGGATCGATGACGAGCGCGTCAATGTACGCGCCGTTTCCTCTTAAAGCCTTTCTAAATCTAAATCATTAGCTTTTTTTTTTTTTTTTTTTTTTTTTTTTTTTTTTTTTTAAAGGAAATAATGTTAGTCAAATTGTTGAATTAGGGCAAGTTGATATGGATGTTGATATGGTTGTTGATAGGATATATATATATGTTTTTATTTCTCTGGTGCTTTGGTTAGAACAAGTACTTCTATAATTTCTCGATTTTCCGAGAAAATGATTTCCGTTTGAATTTTCTTTGTCAAATATCTAGACTCGCGCTTTCTCGCTGGTAATCACATTTGAGGAATATGTTCCTGTGGCTCAATTTCTGAGAAAACGATTCTTTTCTTGTCAACTTTGATCAGCTTCTGCCTTTTTTCCAGGAAAGTCTCAGGAAATTGGGTACTTTGTTTTATGGCCAAGCAAACAGAGCGTTAAATTGGAGGAATTATTCAATGCACCGGTGTACCACCTCATCATATTTACGTGATACACCGAATACATCCAATAAACTCTAATGCGTTTTACATTAAATACCGGGTCAAAATCACCGTAAATATCCTACCTAAATGTTTTATGTTAATTACCATCTCATAATTTTATTCTTAGTTAAAAAAAAAACAATTAAGCTAACTCAGGAAATTTAAAATATGTTTATTTTGTTGATTTGAATTTTTAATTTAAATTAAGATATAATTTTATATAAATTTTTTACTGTAACAAAAAAGTTAAATGTGACTATTTTTAAGAATTTTTTTATTATAATAAAACTTAAATTTTAAATTTAAATTGGTAAAATGAACGTGACTTTAAACAACTTTCTCACTGTACGTGTTGCCACAGCTTCCTAATGTTCTTTCTTTCTTTTATATTTTGGTTTATCTTCTTTAAAATTCATGAATGTTCCTTCACTCTTTAGTTGAAAAAAAGAATTTGTATCTTCCACTTCTACTTTGTAGTCACTAAATTCTAATGATCACATATTGAATAGGTGCTGATCAACAGATTTTCTCAGTATTAAAGTCTGAAAAATATATGCTCGTGTTCATTATAGAGTGAAAAAAATAATGATGTCGTTTAAAATTATCATACAAATTTAAATTTTAAAAATCAGTCATGAACCAATGTGACCTTAAAGTTAACTAATTAATATGAAGAATTTGGGTAGTATAATTATAATAATTTTGACTGTCTTTTAAAAAAAATTGACACAATTAATGACATATACATTAAGAAAGAGAATCATAATTACAAAAAAGTGACATAAATAAAGTATTTATATGTTAAATTCTCATTAGATAAGTATACTATATACATGATAATGTGGTACACTTAAATTTTGTTTATTTTATTAATTTAAGTGTAAAATTTAAGTTTTATTACAATAAAAAATTTTAAAAAATAATTATATTTAATTATTACAGTAAAAAATTATCATATAAAATTATATTTTAATTTAAATTAAAAATTTAAATCAGTGAACCAAACAGACTTTAAATATACTGAATAATTTCAGACTTTAAGTGCACTGAATAATTTCAATTTAAATAGTTGACCGAGGCAAAACATTGATGACCACGAAATATGCTTTATTAGTATAATTAGTAATTTATTATTCAGTCAAAAAGGTTGAATTAACGATCAATCGTTATCTATTGACGGGAAAATAAAATAAAAACAAACAATTTACTTGTTAACTTTTGTGTACAATTTTACGATCCATATTCCTATTTCCTAGTTTTTTTTCAGCAAAAAGAAAAAAAAAATTCCTATTTCCTAGTTAGATATTAGTTATCATTTCTTGGACAGAAAAGCGCGGTGTCAATATGAAATCCGTGACACTTGATTAAATAATCAAATTATTCCTCGATAACATCTGAATAAAAAAAAGATAAATTACATTTATTTTTCTTAAATTATAAGCATTTAAACAAAATACTCTCTAAACTTTAAAAATAACAAATTTTTCTCATGAACAATTCGTTATTAGCACGAGTTCCTCTTTTCTACCCCCTTAATTAAATTTTAAACGTTAAGTGTCACGTGAATGACATGTGACTCTTATTTTAATAGCAAAAAAATAATTTATTATGTTGAGTTAGAAATAAAGCAAAATTCATTCGAATTTTTCAACTTGGTTCCCAGTTTCTAGTGAGTTGGTTCTCAGTTTTTGAGCACAGATCGGAGAAATTGAGTTGGAGCTTTTGTTACCCACTTACTTTTGAGTGTTTTGACACCAACAACATGAGAAATGATGGCCAAAATTGACGAAACCAAACTCCTCCACGGCGAGCGGCGGCGGTGACTTCTAATTTCTGCAAATCGATGAGGATGGTGGCGGATACTGGTCAGGATTGACTCATCTATAGATTCTGAGTGAAATGATGGGGGCGGTGCACTTCACCACTGCTGGGATTGTGGTTTTCCGAGAGGAGGTGTCGCGACCGTGAAGGGCAGTTGCGGTGAAGTTTTTTCAGCTAGAATTGACGACAAACTTTGGGTGGGTCTTGTTCCTCTCATCAATCTGAGTTCATAGAGATCGAAATCACTCTGATAGAAGGTCAGACGGAAAAATTATGACAATTGGAAGTATTGGGTTTTTCAAAACTTCGGTCAGAAAGTGTGCCTTCACCCGGCGGAGTTGGCAGCCGCAAGACACCAATCCAGACTCTGCTCAATGAGAGCTTTTCGATGAGCCAGGAGGTGTCAAAAATGGACCCAGAAATACTTCCTAGAGCTTGGTGGTTGTGCACAGGAAAGGGAGAGGAAAGATAGTGAGGGTTGAGATGCTTCTGATTGGGTGAGATTGACCAATTTATATGGGCAAAACCGTCATTTCATAATTGAATAAAAATTAAATGCCTCAATGACTTTCACGTGGCACTTAGCATTCAAAATTTAACTGAGGGGACAGAAAATGGTGATGCGTGCTAATGGCGAATTGTTCAAGAGGAAAATTTATTACTTTTAAAGTTTATGGGGCATTTTGTTCAAACGCTTATAGTTCATAAGAATAAATGTAATTTATCCTAAGAAAATTTAGATAAAAACTAATCATTTGTTCTCCTCCCATTTTTGGTATATAATTCCTTTGAAGGAACTTCTACAATAGTAAGTACTCTTTTTAACTATCAATAAAAAATAATGCTTTACCTGTTGGATGAAGTTTTCAAGAGTTTAAATTGTGAGTCTACGTTACAAATTTACAGTGCATAAAACAAAATTGCTTCAATCACAGATCAAACCATTAAAAGCTTAATTCAATAGTTAAAATTACAATTTTTAATAGTAATTGAAAAGGACAGCTTACTATTGTAGAAATTTCCTTCATTTGAAATTGAATATCAAATAACTGCACAAAAAGATTCAAAGCCTAAATCATATACGTTGTGTTTGGAGTTGTTCTTGTTTTTATTTTTTCATGTTTTTTGAAAAAGAAAAAAATAAAAACAATTTTAAAACGGCGGTTGACACAATTAAAGACAAAAAACGGAAATGAAAACGATTTTTTAGTTTAATGTAAAATGAGAGAGAAATGAAAAATGATTTTGAGTCGTTTTTCATTTTTTGTTTTCGTTTTCTCCTCTCTCGAGCAAAGAGAGACATTAATGAGTTTCTTGATAAAACTACTAAACGTATTTTCAAGAATAATTTCTTCCTGAGATTGAAAATATTTTCATTTCTATTTTCATACAAAAAATAAAATGTATCCGTAATATCTTTTTCCCATGTTTGTATATTGGTAGAGAGTTTTATGGCAGACACGATATCTTTGAACTACTAGTGGAGCAAGTAGAAATGTATTTGACGGTGGAACCAAACATTGTGATATAAGGGACTGTTGTTCATTGGTCTGTTCAATTCATAAGTTTGAACATAATTTAATTTGTTGATTTGAATTTTTAATTTGAGTTAAGATGTAATTTTATGTGAAATTTTTTTACTGTAGTAAAAAAGTTAGATGTGATTATTTTTAAAAGTTTTTTACTGTAGCAAATCTCGAATTCTAAATTCGAATAAGTGAAATGAACAAAATCTAAATTTGTTCAAATTTTCACGAGATAAATTTTTTGCAGCATTCAATTATGCGGTTATACATTTTTACGGGCTCCACTGTTAATGCCAAAGTACAATGCCTAGGGTAAAAATTCCCTTTATTGTGCGGGTCAATGCGTTTTTTGTTAAAGAGAAAAGATAATACGGGAAGAATTAAGACGCCAATCAGGCGAATTAAATGAATATGAATTAGTTAGTGTAACATACGGTGAATATGAATTAAATGACTATTTGAGCTCAGTTCTAGTTGTTTGGCCTCCAACAAAAGAGCGGAGAGGCCAAGAGCTAAAAGTATAAAACCTTTATAAGCCTGACATGCAAGTGGGTCAACCGGTGGTCAATTTGTAGTTTAAATTGTTTTAGTAACAAAATCCGTTTACTTCGCTGATTTGAGTTTTTAATTTTAATTAAAATATAATTTTATGTGAGAGTTTTTTATTGTAGTAAAAAAAATATATGTGACTGTTTTGAAAGCATTTTATTGTAACAAAACTTAAATTATAAATTCAAATCGGTGAAATGAACGAGGAGCTGTTTAGTTTATTGATTCGAGTTTTTAATGAGTTGAAATGCGATTTTATGTTAGTTTTTTTATTGTAGTAAAAAAGTTAAATGTGACTATTTTTTAGAGCTTTTTACTATAGTAAAACTCAAATTCTAAATCAAATTAGTGAAATGAACGAACCCTTATATATATCCTCAGGAATGTGGGAATTTGGGATGATGAGAAAGAAAAAAACCCCAAAAAGCCAGCCCTGTTCACTTTACAGATTCAAGTTTAGAATTTGAATTTTACTACAGTAAAAAGCTCTCAGAAATAGTCACATCTATCTTTTTTACTACAGTAAAAAGCTCTCACATAAAGTCACATCTAAACTCGAATCAATGAACTTAACGAGCCCGAAATCAAGCTTTGGAGGCCGAGTCTATATCAGGGGATTGGGTTTTGAGAAATAAAATGACACGAGTCCTGATTTTGTTATGACTTTGATTTGGTTGAAGAGTGTTTCAAAAATTTGCGAAGGTGCAAACGGAAGGCGTGGTTGTGATTGCAGCTCAAAAGACCCAACTGAAAACTAATTGGAAGCTAAGAAGCTATTCTTCAATTTCAAGGTATAAGTTTTTTCTGTCGATCTCTTGTTAACCCTGATTTGATTTCTTTATGTTTGAATTGTGTGGTTTAAATTGTTATCCGAACTGATGTTTGGATGTGCAGTTTAAGTGTAAATCTATACATAGAACAAAATCTGAATTTGTGTTTGGAAAGGAGTTGAAAACAGATAGAATGAACATATTTTTGCTGTCCGAAAGTAGTTAGAAAAGTTGAAATGAGGGGGTTGAATTCGTAGACCACGGCCACTAGAGGCGAGAATAGGTGATTAGTGGTCACCTACTAGATAATTGAGGGTAATTACCCGGCAGTTCTTATGGCCTAGAAGCGACCACAGCATTCGATGTTGCACTTCATTGATATAAGGCATGACTCGCAACTAGAAGCGACCATAAATCAATTGTGGTGGATTTGACTAATGGTAACCTAGCTATCAAGCGAATGTGGCATCTAGAAGCTGGTGAACTAGCGATCATACGAATCTGGTAACCTAGTTGTTGCTGACAGATGACTAGTCGTCACCTATGAGGTTACTTTGGTGATTGACTAGGATTCTAGGATAGAGGTGATAAATTAAAGGCGTGTTTACCTAGTGTAATTGGAATAGGCATGAATCGGAGTGAGTAGAATTCGGAGACGTCTGAGTTCATGTCACAGCCATTGTTGCTTGCACTAAATTGGGTAGGCCATTGTAAGAGGTAGCAAGCATAGAACCCAGAGGATTTTTAATTAACCATGATTAGAGAAGATGTTGTGTTGAGGTTCATATGCAAGATTGGCCCTGTAATAAAACTCAATGGCAACAAATTTGGCATTGGGGTTTTTTGCATTCCATTGTGTTATGAGGCTCCAAGCTGCCATTTGCCCTGCATCATGGGAACTTGTGGTTTTCCATTTAGTCTGCATTGAGGTTTCTACTTTCCATTGTGTTGTTGAGGTTTACGCTGCCATTTGACCTGCATCATCAGAATTTGTGGTTCGTCAAGGATGCTGGGATGATTCGGAATTGAGCTAGGAATTTGGAAAGAACTGTTTATGTGACTGGGAAAAGGAATTGTAAGGAGATTATTAGAGTACTTTTGGTTCCTACATTTTCTTGTTATTTTGAAACGTAATTCGATTAGCCTGAGGATTAAGGCTCATTTGGTTCAAATTCAACTATGCAACAAGCTTTTGGCTTTCAAATATAAATCACAACAAAGTAGCAAGCTATGTATCCTCCGTTAAACTCGGTTGGTCAGATCTAGCATGAATATATATGACATGGTAATTGTGACAGAGACGCTCACGAATTGATTTATGCTTGAGGACGTACTTATTTGCCGTCGGACATTCTTTCTTGAGTGTTTGTAGTTTAATCTTTGGATCTATTATTTGCAGCATAAGTTTCTTTCAAGATATGATCAGGTCCCAAATGCAATTGAATAGCTTATTATCTGAGCGGCAAAAAGCTCAATCACAAATACACAGTGCTAACTCATTACAACTCTACGTCGTCGCGTTGAGGATTCACGCTAAATGATGTACAAAATGAGAAATCTATGTAGAGTGGCATATTTTTACGCTGATTGTCAACTTACCGCAACCTTCCTCATTTATCCGGAATTCACGCTTAATGGTGTGAGTAAAAGAAAATCGGAGAACAGGGGTGAGATCCATCAATAATTTTCTTCAAGTCGTTGGCAAATTATGACATTTAGTAATTAGTTTTTCCAAAATAAATAATTCTCGATTTGCTTATAATGATGAATTGAGCTATTGGAAATTAGGCTTTTAATGATTAATTGGTATTCGGTACTTGAAGAATAGGATTGGCTTCAGTCACCTTTGGTGTTCATGGAGTGTTTAATCCAAGAAGCACAAGCATAAGAACTCGTCAGATTTGTGGTTGGATCCATTTCAAGACGGCTTCGATACCAAGTAACAATAATTGTGTAAAAATGATGTTTACTAATATGGAAAATAGAAGAATTGAGAATAAGAAGATACTCAGAAATTAGGAAAGAATTAGCACTGTACAAAACTGATTGTAGTCTAGTTAACTAACTTAATGGCGTCTGCTAAACTAGTATATGTAAGGCTGTTCATGGGTTGGATTGGTGCGGGATAGAACTTTTTTTTCCTATCCCAAAGGGTGCGGGTTGCACATATTTGGCCCCAACGATGCTAGAAAAATTTCACAATCTAACGATATTCGGGTTGGGTTGGGGCGGTGCGGGGTGGGTTAGGTGGTCGGTTTCAACATTTAAAAAATCAAAGACTTAAAGTTCAATAGAATATTCAAATTTCATCATTAAATAGAAATAGCAACAATCTTTATCACTCCATCTAACATCAAACATGAAGCAAAATAGTCCATCAAACATTAAATACAAAGCAAACATAAATTAGTCTACACTTATAAATTAGTCTTAACATAAAACAAATAGTTTAAGCAAAACAAACATAGAGGCTTAAATCTTAATTCAAATCCATCCAAAGCAAGCATTGCAACATCAACCATCTTTATCAATCCACACTAATAGGCTCCTCAATGGTTGTAGTAGGACATGAAGTTGAGTTATCTACAAGAGAAATGAAGATAACTTAAGTAATAATTTAGATAGTTTAGAGTTCATATAATAAAATAGATTAAGATACATACAAATTATTGTCTTACCTAGAGATGTCTTACCTAATGTCAGCGAGCTTGGGCCGAAAGCTTGGGATTATTTTGTGCGGGTTGGGTTGGGGATTGTAGGTTGTTATGGGCCCAATTCGCAATCCGCCCCAAACACTTCGGGCCAGAGGTATAATGAGCTAAAAATTTAAAAATAATACTACAAGTTATTTTTTTCGGCTTGAGTTGGGACGAGATGAGTTGAGCTTGCGGGTTATTCAGGTTTATAAACAGCCCTAAGTGTATGCAGAAACAATGATTAAGCATCATGTTTTAACATAAGCTAACCCAAAAAAAAAAAAAGCCACAATTGAGTAGAGCTAAATTAGATTAAATGTCTATTGATATTCAGTAACCAAAAAAAAAAAAAATATATATATATATATATAGATACATACATACATACATATGTATATATACACACATATATATCATTGGTGGCGATGACTAGAAATGAATTATTCTAAATTTCTATCATTCTCCAATTTTATTTCGACGGTAATCATGCTAAAGAAAAAAAGCTTCTTCACCTAAATCACCAGCCTTTTGAAGTGTGAAGCTCATGAAAGATGTAAAATCTTGTCATGTCCCCACACTTTCTTTTATTCAATAATTTATGTAAGTAGTAACTGTTCGTAAGTACTTTTTTAGGTATGACTCAATTTTGATTTATTTATTTATTTATTTATTATCCTATTTACTTTTGTCCTCCTTGTTATATTAATATGAGAATTTTTCTGATAATTCCTATAAAATGAGGTTATTAGTGCTCCTTATTTTTTAACAGTTAGATTTATATTAAAATCTGTCTGTTATACATAATTTTTTAATCTGATTTGATTTTAATTAGATCTAACGGTTCAAAACTAGTACTATTGGTAGAGAGAGATTACTGGAGAAACTCTATAAATATAATATATATATATGTATAAAAAAACCATAATTCATTTCAAAACACCAAATATTTGATCTAACGGATTTTAAACTATTAGTAATTTCTTTTTAACTGTCAAATCTGTGTCAAAAATTGTCTGTTTTACATATATTTTTTTTCATTTTATATGATTTTCAAAAACTGGCCGTGAGAAAGTCTCTTTTTTAACCTATAATTTCTTTAGTAGATCATAGGCAGGTTAATTAATCTTATAGCCTTCAATTTTATTAAATATTTCAAATGTGTTTATTTACGCAACTCAAGTCATAATTTAAGTTGTTTATATGAGAGAAAAATATTGTAATAAAAAAATTGAATTTAAATTTATGTAAAAATACTAAAGTGATATAATTTAAGTTATGACTTAAGTTATGAAATGAATAAGGCCTCGTTCACTTCGCTTATTCGAGTTTAGAATTCGAGTTTTGCTACAGTAAAAAGCTCTCACAAACAATCAAATCTCAACTCGAATTAAAAACTTGAATCAGCGAAGTGAACGGGCCCTAAATTCTTTGTTTTTTACATTTGACTTGGACATTCACATAACTGTGGAGTCTGTTGCAAAACACCTCCTAATTTTTGGTCTTTGATTTATCTCTAATCACCAAACAAGTGACATCAAAACATTAGTTTTATGAGAGGAAAGCGTTTGGAATGATTAACAATTATCACACTAAACCATTATTCCTAAGCAACGAATGAGGAAGGATATGAGCAACTTTTCCCTGATAACCTTACTGCTCTGTTGGAATACAATGTGGAAAGACGAATAAGAAACCGCCACATAAGATCCAAAAAAAAAGAACAAAACATAAAAAAAGAAAACAAAATATCTAAAGTTACACGTGGATCAATATGATTGGCCTAGTCATGGTAGTGAGAAATTAGTCAAATGAAAATTTCAAAAGGGGTTTTCCTACTTTCTTAATGACACCCACTAGGCTTGACAACAACATCAATTAAGAGGCATCATGTCCATTACCCATGTCTTCACATGTAAATACCCAAATACATTCCAAAAACACAAATCCATTTGAGTATGTCCTTAAACTTCTAATATTATTTTAATCAAAACATTTCATTTTCTTCTCCCTTTTATATCCATTTCTCTCTCTCTCTCTCAAAGTTCAAAACTTTCTTCCTTAACTAATTTTCCTCTCACTTCTCTCCATGGGAAAGAGCGAAAACACATAATATATAGGCAAATTTTCTTCTCTTGCGTTAGAGAGAGAGAGAGAGAGAGAGAGAGAGAGAGATTTTCATGGATGATTCATTTGATGAAGATTGTGATTACCTTTTTAAGGCGGTTCTTATTGGAGACTCTGCAGTTGGGAAATCTAATCTTCTCTCAAGATTTGCCAAGAATGAATTCCGGCTTGATTCCAAGCCTACCATAGGGGTGGAATTTGCTTACAGAAACATTAAAGTTGGCGACAAGCTCATCAAGGCACAAATATGGGATACGGCTGGACAAGAAAGGTAACAACTATTACCTATGCTTCTTAGTAATTTTACTTGCCCTTTTGCTTCTTTATATATATATATATATATATATATATATATATATATATATATATAGACACACACACACATATAGTATTCTTTAATCAACTTTTCCGTTTGATCTAAATTCACACTACCAAATCCACACACATATATATAGACACACACACATGTATAGTATTCTTTAATCAACTTTTCCGTTTGATCTAAATTCACACTACCAAATCCACACACACCACACACATATATATATATATATATATATATTGGCCATATATATATATATATATATTTTATAGGCATACTAGGCTGAATTAGTCATGAGAGGTTTGGCAGGGTTTGGCCATCTCCAATATATATCCGGCTACTAGGTCCTACTGATTAACGACCTCTTTTAATATGTAATTTGGTCTACTTTTTTTCCTCATGTATATGCAATTCTGCTAACTAAACCGAAGAGATGTGAGAATTATAAGCTATAGACTGTTGCCGCTTCCTGGCCCATGATCTCTTTTCCTACCTTAATTTGATTAAGTCAGAGATGTAAACGGTAAAGCAGAAACTAATGATTAACTCTGGTGGGACCCATTTACCTAAATCAAGATTTAAGTCATAAAAAGATAAACTCTAGAACGAACGAACGAACTTGGACAAGAAACTATACACGAATTCATTCAACTTTGCTTTTTCTGAAAAGATTTATGCTTTCGGTTTGTTGTTATTGTTGTATTTTGGCCATATCCACGAATCAGGAGTTCACGAAAAAGAATACTGCTCAAATGGAGCACATGTGAGCATATATATATTAAAGGAAAAAAAAAACTTTGGTTAATATATATATATATATATATATAAGTATATATAACTTTAACTGTTGTGGAAACCCTTGTGTGAGCTTAATTTGTAGACAACATGGTGAATGAGTATGGGCTATTTCCATTTCCCCCCCTACTTCTACAACTTTTTCAAATTCATGATTATATATAATGGCCTTAAAGCCAATCCATTCATCTTTGATTATATTTGATCATCAAACCAAAGCATGCCTATGGTATTAATCACACATCATAATATTTAGTACCACTTTGTAATTTATCACCTAACATGTTATACAATCCATTTTTATACCATAAGTGTAGATTTATTTAACCGTATTAAAGGGCTCTATTCTATGAGAATATAATAATATAATATTTAGTATGACCAACGTATTATATAAGTTAATACGGATGATAACTTAATACTGTTTACATCGTATTATTGAATGCAACTTATTTTTAACATATTATATTGTATTATTTTATAACGGATTCATAATTTATATCGGGATTAGGCACGATTGGGAGTCAGGGTCGGACTGACATAGAATCATGTATAAACCTAGGGCACAATTCAAATTTATATTTTTTAAAACTTACATTTTGACTCCTCAACTTTTATAAAAGTATGTTTTGACCCTAAAATTTTTAAAAAATTACATTTTGACCACATAATTGTTAAAATTTTATATTTTAACCCATTATACAATACATTATGATACCAAGTTTCGTATTGTATTATAACAATACAATACACCTTATATAATAAAATACAATAAAAGTTAATAAATATGGCCAATAGTATAATAATTATCATAATTGAGGACGTACAAAAGAAGATGCTTAATCATTTTCATTACTAAAAACTTAGAAGGTAAGCGAGAGTGCGACTTGTCATGAAGACGCCAACCCCACAAGACATCGTATATAGAAGGGTCGCTTGCTTGTTTTTTTTTTTTTTTTTTTTTTTTAATTAGACTAGTAATTGCTAACATATGCATCATGTCACATGATTCATGTGTTATACTCTTCTATCAATAGTACTCTTGTTAGGGAAGCCCTCTTTTAATTCTACAGTATTATTGTACTTATATTAGTAATTCCTTCAAATAAAAAACAGTAAAAAAAAAAAAAGAGATTGAAATCTAGTGTGTATTGTTGCTGAACATGATATATATATATATATATTTTTTTTTCTGAGAGAGGTGAGCATCAATTATTAATAATAAACTCTAAAAAAAGTTTAGACTTAATCATGGAACTCCCCCTCAAATAGCCCTTATAACAATGTGTTTTACTACTTTTAAAACGTAACATTTATTCCACCTAATAAGTGATTATTATTTTTAAATTTTTTTTTAAGGTTTTTTAGTTTATTTTTCTTAACAATTAGAATTGTACTTTCAAATTATAATTTAATTTTTAAATTGACATTAGCTTTATTCGTAATAGAGTTACTAAAATATATTCTCATATTATGTATCAATTTCATTAAAAATCTTAATAGAAGGAGTTTTTCTGTTAATATATCATAAATTTTAAGAAACGAATGTTACGTTTTGAAAATCGATGGACAAAATGTTACAAGGGTTGTAGTTGAGGGGTAAACTAGACAAGTTCAAAACTAGTTTATTCTTAGTTTTTTTTATTTTTTATTTTTTTAACTTTTTGTTTTTGAGCTTATTCTATGAGAATATAATAATATAATATTTGGTATGACCATCGTATTATATAAGTTAATACGGATGATAACTTAATACTGTTTACATCATATTATTGAATACAACTTATTTTTAGTATATTATATTGTATTATTTTATAACGGATCTATAATTCATATCGGGGTTAGATACGATTAGGGGTCGAGGTCGGACTGACATAGAGTAATATCTGGGCCTATAGTTGTTTAAAAATTGAAGGGCACAATTCAAATTTATATTTTCTAAAACTTACATTTTGACTCCTCAACTTTTATAAAAGTATATTTTGACCCTAAAATTTTTAAAAAATTACATTTTGACCACATAATTATTAAAATTTTATATTTTAACACATTGTACAACACATTATAACACCAAATTTCGTATTGTATTACAATACAATACAATACACCTTATATAATACAGTACAATAAAAGTTAATAAATATGGCCATATAGTATAATAATTATCATAATTGAGGACGTACAAAAGAAGATGCTTAATCATTTTCATTACTAAAAACTTAGAAGGTAAGCGAGAGTGCGACTTGTCATGAAGACGCCAACCCCACAAGACATCGTATATAGAAGGGTCGCTTGCTTGTCCTCTTTTTTATTTTATTTTATTTTATTTTTTTTAATTAGACTAGTAATTGCTAACATATGCTTCATGTCACATGATTCATGTGTTATACTCTTCTATCAATAGTACTCTTGTTAGGGAAGCCCTCTTTAAATTCTACAGTATTATTGTACTTATATTAGTAATTCCTTCAAATAAAAAACAGTAAAAAAAAAAAAAAGATTGAAATCTAGTGTGTATTGTTGCTGAACATGATTTTTTTTTTTTTTTTTTTTCTGAGAGAGGTGAGCATCAATTATATAAATAATAAACTCTAAAAAAAGTTAGACTTAATCATGGAACTCCCCCTCAAATAGCCCTTATAACAATGTGTTTTAACATTTATTCTACCTAATAAGTGATTATTATTTTAAAATTTTTTTTAAGGTTTTTTTTTTGTTTATTTTTCTTAACAATTAGAATTGTACTTTCAAATTATAATTTAATTTTTAAATTGAAATTAGCTTTATTCATAATAGAGTTACTAAAATATATTCTCATATTATGTATCAATTTCATTAAAAATCTTAATAGAAGGAGTTTTTCCGTTAACATATCATAAATTTTGAGAAACGAATATTACGTTTTAAAAATCGATGGACAAAATGTTACAAGGGTTGTAGTTGAGAGGTAAACTAGACAAGTCCAAAACTAGCTTATTCTTAGTTTTTTTTTTTTTTTTTTTTTTTTAA
The DNA here is from genome assembly GCA_012066045.3 of Morus alba. NCBI lineage: Eukaryota > Viridiplantae > Streptophyta > Magnoliopsida > Rosales > Moraceae > Morus > Morus alba. The sequence goes on from CP050231.2 coordinate 15,578,376, forward strand.
CTTTTTTGTTTTTGAGCTTATTCTTAGATTTAGCTAGCTTAATACCGTCTAATACTGTTTTCCTGTGAGCAGAAGTAGATATGAAAAAGAAAAGAGAAAAAAAAATAAAAAACAAAGAGAGGAGAGAAGAAAAGAGAGAGCAAATAATTAAAGCAAACTTTTCCTTTATTAATTTGTGCTTTTAAGAACGAAATTAAAGGGAATAACAAGTCTCAACCACGAACTTTCCTTTAGCTCATCGGTTTGATATAGTTTTTATAATCATACCCTGTTGCTTTGCTAGTTTTTATAATCATACCCTCTTTAATTAACCATAGCTCAACCAACCATAGCGACAAAGGACATTATCCCTAGCCACTTTAGCAAACAAAATATACTTGCATGTGCTTTCAAGTTTTTCACTGCTGTTCTTGCATGGAAGAACAACAAAACAAAGTGAAGAAATTCTTGGAGTGAAAGTAATAACATCAATAGATCAACATTCATTACTGTACCTTTGCCAATCATCGTCAGTACTCTCTGCTTTGATGGGCTCCAAGGGTGTAAATGCCAAAAAAGAAAGAAAATGACATTCAAGTCAATAAAACAATAAGAATGAAGAATATATAGTAAATCAGTTTTAATGAGTGGGTAAAGGATGAGATATGTGATGTTATCATGCTCCTTTTTACAGGGAAATTAGCCACTCATAAGGATTTCTTGGATCCATCACCAGTTGGTTTTTGTTTGTAATATTAAATGAATTTGCCAAATAAGATCAATGACACGGGAAATTCTCTAATATTTATGGATGTGTGTTATTATATCTCACAATTTTAATTCATAATCACTGACGTTGGAGTCCGATTATTTTCAAGATCTAATCTAGAAAGTAAGATTTATTTGGTACGAATATTTAAATCAGGGTGATTCTAATCATAATTTTATAGCCTCATCAAACCTGATGTTCCATGATTTAGAAGCCTGCTTCAGTCCATAAATGGACCTTTGCAGTTTGCAGACTTTCTGCTGTTGGTCTTCCTCTATGTAACCCTCTGGCTGATCCATGATTCATGTTGTGGCTTTAAATCATGATTCTGAAACCATGATTCAGAATTATGGGTTTGAATCACCTTGAATCAAGAGAGGGGTAGTTTTGGAATCATGATTCAGAATCATCCAAACTAAACACTGATTCTGAATCAGGATCTAGAATCATGATTTTAAATCTATCTACCAAACGCACCCTAAATTTTCTTGACATCGAACGAGACATGTGTCATGTGTTTGATCCCCACGGAAAAATCCCTCAACAAACAATTGCATGTATTGCACTTTTATAAACTTATCATCTTATATATAGTGATTGATTAGGAAGGAATTAAATGATAATTAGTCTTGTAATTTTTATGGTTGACAGGTTTAGGGCAATTACGAGTTCATACTACCGCGGGGCACTTGGCGCATTGCTAGTGTACGACATCACCCGGCACAAGACATTCGAAAATGTGAAAAAATGGTTGGCAGAGCTCAGGCAGTTCGGCAAGCCAGATATGGTTGTCGTTCTTGTTGGGAACAAATCTGATTTGGGTCAAATATCCAGAGAAGTAAGCGAAGAAGAAGGAAGAAATGTGGCAGAAAAGGAAGGCCTGTGTTTCATGGAGACTTCTGCCTTGGAGAATCTCAACGTTGAGGATGCTTTTTTGCATATGATTACCAAAATCCATGAGGTCACTACCCAAAAGAGCTTACAAGCTAAAATGGCTAATGACCACCACAATTTCACAAATCTCCAAGCTTCTAAACAGATTAATATTCATATTGATCATGAAGTTACTGCCACCAAGCAATCCAGTTATTGTTGCTCAACTTGAATTGTATTATTTCGTGGTCATTGTATAGCGGAATTTTTTTTTTTTTTTTTTTTTTTTTTTTTTTTTGGGATTGATATAGACTTATGAATTATGAGCGGGGTACTTTTTAGTTTGAATTTTCTCACGAGAACTATAATGAAATTGGTCATTGGTTACGTTATCTTTAATTTGATTAACATTGTCATATATATAGTCATGAGTTACAAACTTACAATTTACATGTCTTTATGCCAAAGCCATGTGTGTGTGTGTGTTTTTTTTTTTTTTTTTTTTTTTTTTTTTTTGTTCTTTAATTTTCTCCCATTTAATTGTTAGTTTTTATTTCAAAGCAAAAATTAGTTGCGCAACTATAAAAGATTTTTAGGAATTAGGATTATAAACCCCACCTGAAAAACTATTACAATATTTCAACCTCAGACAAGTTGATATGTTGGATTTGTGATCATAATTTGGTTACTTTAAACTTATTATTTTGTTGTTTTTTTAGGTGCTTTTTAGGAGTTATTTATTTTCTTTATAGTTTATTGGGAGAAAGAAGGAAAAAGGCAAAGACTTGAGATGAATTAAAATTAATAGGCTAATAGTTTACATAAGTTAATAAATAGGCCAAATTACTGTTTTCGTTAATAACTTGTCTGATTATGAACCATAACTTGACAAGTTATTGTCTATAATTGTCCATAACTTGTCTGGTTATAAACAATAACTTGACAAGTTTGTCCATAACTTATCTGGTTATGAATCATAACTTGATAAATTATGGCCTATTAATTTCTATAACTAAAAATTGGCCTATATACTTTCTTAAGCTTTTCATATCAGCCTATTTTCTACTATTTCCCTAGTTTTATTTGGTAGGTTTGTGTAGATTGGAATTCGGGGGTGATTTTTGAGGAGAATTTGGAACTAAAATGGAGTAATAGCGTTGCAGCCTTGTGAGGGAGCACCTAGGCTCCAAAAGGAGGCGAAAAACCTCAAAGTGAAGAAACCCATACTCATAATGCCTCGTTGCCACACACGTAACGCTATGGCACTACGGAGACACCAGATGCAGATTTACGCTCAACATCACAGCGCCGATTAAGCAAGGCCCGGCGCTACTTCGAACCAAGGTCTTGGAATCACAAATTTCTTCCTAGCACCACGGCGCTAGTAAAGCAGAGTTGTGATGCTACTTCATGCCTAATTTTGAATTGTACAATTTCAACTTTTGAAAATTTACAAGATTGTCATTATGACTCAAAGACTATAAATTGGATGATTTGAGAGAAAAATAGAAGAGACTACAGTATGGTGAAGGAGAAAAATATTCATTCTGAGATCGGAGTTCGACTTCAAATTCGACAAACAATTTTCTTCTTCTCTATTTTTTTTAATGTTGAAATTTATTGTTAGGATGTTTTTGCAAGTCCCATGCTTCATTCTCCCTTCCCATTGGCATTAAAACCCCAAAAAAAAAAAAAATGAGACTCAAATAAATGAAAGATAACTACAGCAGCAAATAATGATAGATAACAAAAGAAAAGGAAAAACTATAGTAAGATGAGCAGTTAATTTGAGGATATACTATTTTTAAAAGGTGGTTGTTGGTTTTTACCATTTTATTTCATCTCTTGTGATTCACATTACTTTTATGTGGTATAAAGTGTACAGTTACCTTTCATTTATAGATAAATTCCCAACTTTTAGGCAATCACGAACTAATTTCAGTTAATCAGCGATTAGTCATATTTGATTGTTTGAGATAAAAATTGTATTTTATTCATTAAAAGTAGTATGTTTCAAATTTTTATATAAAAGTACTATTACAAAAATAGTATTTTCTTAATAGAAAACTCTTTTTTATCCTAATAGGGATTTATCTTCATAGACACGAAGAGGTGGGCCCCATATAATAAGATCCGCCCCACATAGTGGGACTCACGGAGACACCACATAGTGGGACCCACGTAGATCCCACAATGGGGCCCATTTTTGTCTTTGATGGGAATAAATTTTATCGGGATAAATATGGCTGCTCTTTCCTAATTGCTCTCAATGTGAGATCTATAATGGCTTTTTTGTATGGATGTCCCCTCAACTTTTCAAATTTAACAATTTAATTCTTATTTTTTTCTTGACAATTGATCCCTTCAATTAAAAAATCTTTACAATTAAGGTCCAACTAAAATAACATATATTTTTTTAATGATTATGATCACGTGGCGCGCATGTGAGCGTTTGTGGAGGGCAATAATGGTAAATTTTCACCATTGGAGCGTCCGTTGAGGCAATAAATAACTCTTAAAAATCAAGAGTTATTTATAAAAGCTGATTGTGTGCGAACACCTTAAATAATTCTAAAATTAATATAACTAAATAAATAGGATGTGAAATAAATAAGACGTTTGGAAGGGAGATTCAGACCATGATTCGAATCATAATTCGTGATTCATTACATTATTTTTTCTAAAAAAATACTCGTAAAACGAGAATAGTTCTGAATCATGATTCTAAATCTATAAATTAAACGTTTTGGTACAAATGTTCACATGCACATTATATGATCAGAATTTTCAAAAAAATAGATCTTGTTTTCTATTAGACTTTAATCGCAAAGATTTAAAACTTAAAGCAAATTACATAAGAAAAAAAAATAAAAATTAAATTGTAAAACTTAAAAAAGTCGAGGGGATGTTCGAAGAGAAAAAAACGAAAACCTTGGTTGCTCCAATACTCCTCAATGAAAACTTCTCTAACTTTGTGGGACCCGGATAACACCATCATTCAACTTTTAAAAAAAATATTAAAATTTATTTATTTTATTAATTTAAATTTATAATTTAAATTAAAATGTAATTTTATATAAAAATATTTTTATTATAATAAAAAATTAAATATAATTATTTTTTAAAAAATTTTATTGTAATAAAATTTAAATTTTAAACTCAAATAGTTAAAGTGAAGAAAATAATACCATCAACTTCGCGTCACTCGAGTTCAACGCCACGAACGGAAACCACGCGGTCCTGTGAGAAAAGTTTCTTACCGGTTCGTCATGTTAGCATCTCCGTCTTCCCTTCCCTTACGTTCCATCTCGCAAAGAGGACCTTTCTTCTTTTCCCCACAAGTTCTCCCCACCAAAACGCTGCGTTCCACTAAAATACGCCTTCTGTAACCAAACTCCTCACGTCCTCATCGTTAAAAACGCGGCGTTCTGCTAAAATGCGCCTTCTCTGATCCGTATTTTCTCATTTCACCCGTTTTCAGTTTGTTTGGTAAAAATACGGAGAAACGAGCTTAGAAGAAACGAAGAAGAAGTAGTAGAAGGTTCTGATGGCGAATTGGATCTCTTCCAAACTCAAAGCCGCAGAAAGCATTCTTCAGCAGGCAATTCTCTCTCTTCCTTTTCCTAATTTGTTTCACTTTTGTACTTTTCTTCTCGTGTTTGGTTCCTGAGAAAACGCTAGAAAATTTACTGAAGCTACTAATTTTTTTCTTTTTTTCTTTTTTTTTTTCTTTTGGGAGAAATGCTTAATTGAGTTTGTTATGTCGAATTCCAATGGATCCGCAATTTGATCTTTTAAATAAAATTTCGTATCATTTTTTATAGTAATAATTTGTAATGCGCGGCTCAGATCGACCAGCAAGCGGCGGAGTCACTTAGGAAGGGCGAGAAGTCTCCGGTCGAGGGCTTAAATTTGGATAGCCCGACGAAAACAGGAGGCACTGTGTCTCTGAAGGACCAATTGAAGAAGAAAACCCAAGAAAACAATGATTATCACGGGAAATTGCGTATTGATCCAAGTCTTAGCGTTCCTAGTACTAGTAATAAAAAGAATGAGAGTTATAATCTGCCCAAAGAGGTTGTTGGTACTCCGAAATCATCGCCAGAACTCAGAACAACTCTTACTGATAGTGATTGGACTCAGCTCCTTAGTAGCCCGACTCAGCCTGCAATTTCTGCTGCCACCCCAGGTCGCAGTAGTGGGAAGGCTGGGATTCGCGGTTTGAGAAAAGATGGGAGGAGACAGAGCGGTGTGACATCTGTTTCTTCGGTATCAGAGTTTGAGAGGAATCAGAAGATTAACGGTGTTTCGAAGTCGGTGGGGAAGATGGGGAATGTGGAAAGAAACAAGGTGAATGGAAAAGCCAATAATGGGGATGAGTCTGGATTTTCAGATTCTGCCAGTAGATCTTCTAGTGTTAAGCTGCAGAGTGATGGCAAGTACTCGAAAGGGCGAGAATTGGGTAATGAGGAGGTAGGAGTAAGCCCCTTTGTGAAAACTAAGGATAAGGTAAACGAAGATGAAGGTAGAACTTTTGGTTCTGAAAATCTTGCTTTGAAGGCTTCTTTGCAGTCCATAAATGATAACTCCACCCCAGAAAGGGTGTCGGCCTCGAGGAAAGTGGATGTTGTCTCTGATACGAAGATGCAAATGGCCAATGGTGGTGATCGTTTAGGAAGTACAATAACGGGGAAGCGTGAGTTTAGCAATGTAACTTCCAGAAGTTCTACCTCTGATGATTTAAAGAGAGGTTCTTCTTCAATGAGCAATGGGAGCTCTGATTCTGATTCGGATTCTGGTTCAAGTTTTGAGTCTGAAGTTGAACGGGAGAGGGAGGAAAGGAGACGGAGAAGAGAAAATATCCTGGCTGAAAAAGCTGCAGCTAAAGCTTTGGAGGCCATCAAGGAGCGGGAGAATATGGTTGCTAGATTGGAAGGAGAGAAGCAAAGCTTAGAGAAAATACTTGAAGAAGAAACCAAACAACAAGCGCAAGAGGTAAAGTTACCAGGTGCTAATGTTTTATATTTTTAAGGGATATGTACCATTTTATACTTTGTGATTTGGGCTTATTCAATAACTATACATTTGGTTTTTGATCTCATCAAATATGTACCTTTATATTCTATTCATTACACAAATTTATACATTTCCATGGTTAACCCTTGATTTTAACCTTTAAAATACCTAAAATACCGTTGAATAAAAATTGGTAAATGAAAAAAACTAAAAAAAATTGAACTTACAGTTTTGACCTCAAGATATTCAAAATACCTTGAAATGGGTTTTTTTTTTCAGTGTTTTTATTTTTTATTTTTATTGTTAGTAATATTGGAATGTTTTAGTTTTCTTTTTTCTCTTTTCCTTAAGGATAGTTTGGTCATTTTAAAGGTCAAAATCAATTGTTGACCGGAATAAGGTATAGATTTGTATATTAAACCTAATTTGAATATATACATTTGATGAGATTAAAAACCGAAGGTATAGTTTTTGAATAAACTCAAAATATAGGGTATAAAAATATAAATATACCCATTTTTAATTATCTGTGGCCTTTATTTTGTTGGTGAGCTTGATTTGGATAATCTTATATCAATAGGTAGGAGAAATCATGTATATTGTGTTTGTTGTTTTATTTATTTATTTTTAATAGAATAACTCCTTTTATTGATTATTGAATGAAATACAAAGGAAAGAGTATAAGGTATTCTCAAACGTGCAGGGAATTAAATGCTTAAATCAAAATTTATCCTAATCTCAGGGTAGTATAATTTTATTGACACCATTGGTTAAATCATATGATGATAGCAATAAGGTGGAAGGGTCTATATTTGAGACGAGGAATGTATAAAAGTTGAATGACATTGTAGTTTTTAACTTTTGTGAACTCGACAAATTCCACCTAGGATTTATTTTCTACCAAAGTCCAATGCCTTTTCATATCATGTGAGATATGCTTATTGCTGTTGTAACATTCTTCTTCTATTCTTCTTTTTAATCATCATCCGAACACTTTGAACCAGTCATAGAAGTTTTGATAGTCCCCACAGATTGGAATCTTACTGCCTCATTTTGATCGTGAAAGTCGGTTTTTCTGTAAAAAACAAAGTAGAATGGGTGCATATCTTATACTGGATTCAACATGGAATCTACATGCAAAAGCTTTTTATTTTTCACAGATTTGTATTTGCCAAGGTTTTAGTCATTCTCACTTGGTGCTTTGTTGAAATTTGTTCAAAACTACTTTAAACTCGTGGATTAACTGTATATGTCAATGTATCTTCTATCCTTTAGGCTTCTAAGCTACAAGTAACCATGATGGAGACAATGGAAGCTGTTGAGTTAGAGAAGCAGAAACATAATAATACAAGGATGGAAGTCCTAGCACGATTGGCTAAACTGGAGGTATTAGAACGTACATTGTATGGATGCAATGAAAAAAAATCATTCTCATTTTCTCTCTTTCCCTTTTTATTTTTTATTTTTATTTTTACTAAATCTGCATTTGAATGCAATTTATTGATTATTTGCTATATTTGGAAATTGGAAGTCAATACTTCACTAATGTTTAGGCGTCAAAGATGTTTTAGTCAACTTTATTTTGTTGTTACTAAAGGTGAAAAGTAGTGACAGCGGATGGTTTACTAATTGTTAGGCATCATATATTTTGTTAAGTTTGTTGTTACTTTACTAATCTTTAGGCATCGAAGATATTTTGCTTAACTTTGTTTGTAATTGTCACTAATGTGAAAACTGGTTGCAGATTGCCAATGCTGATCTTGCAAGATCTCTTGCCACCGTGCAGTGGAATCTTGAACTGGAGGTATGATTAGATGCTTAACCAGATAGTTCTTTAGCCAAATGTTCAATTTCCTGTTTGAAATTTTATTGGGGCAATTTCTTTCATGTCGTTCAATTTTTTTGATATGTAAAACTGTATCGTAGTATGTTGTAAAAAAATGTTGACGGTGTCAACCAGTTAGTTGGTAAAATCACTTGGCACAGACTCTAGCTTCCGGGGACTTGGGATAGGATCCTGCCTCCGCCGGAGTTGGGGAGAATTTGTTACAAGTAGAAAAGGGTCATTCTCTTATTGTATAATTTGGTAAAAAAAAAAATGTCAATATATTGACACACACACACACACACACACAGAGACACACACACACACACAGACACGCACACATTGACAGACATACAGACATACATACATACATACATACATGCTTAACCTTCCAAATTTTTTTGCTTATTTCTTAATTTTGGTAGGTTTCGTAGTTATTAAAATCACATGAGTAGAAACTAAAGGGTTTGACTCAGTACACCCACGTTCTTCCCACCTCATTTAGTTGTGATAAGAACCCCAAGTAAGCAGCTTCTCTTCTATAGGCCCGCTAAAATGTTTTCTTGTTTAGTGCTTTATATACACTTAGCCAAACAAACTTAAGAATATTTTGTCTGTAAAATTCATCAAGCTTTGAGGCCTATTTAATTCTTGTAGAACATTTGTGTTATATTTCTAGGTCACAAATAAATGAAAATAACAGTTATGGGTTCAGGATTATTTATTTCTTTCTCAATCCTCAATCCTCATTGTAAGCAATTGCTATTCAAGCAAATAAATAAGTAAAGAAATGCTAAACCTTCAAATTGTACCGATCTTATTACTTGTGCATTAATTCAAGTAATCACCCTTGTACTTGAAAATATTTCACTAGGTCAACCGAGTGGCAGAACTGCGACAACAAATTGAGATTAAAGAAGTGAACCGTGAAGGTATGCAGAATAAATAACAAATTGATGTAGTAGATCCCTGAGGAATGTTACTTAATTATTCATTTATTTTAAATTCTAATAGTGGAAAAGGTGTAGAAATGATGAATATGAGATGACAGTACGCTGGCGTTTTGTCCTTACCTGAAAAAGATAAAAGTGTTATTTTTATCAATGGATTTCCAATCGTCTGTGTAGTGTGTTGCCAAAGCATTTTTAATGGAAGGTTTATTGATATTAATTGTTTTCCTCGAATTTTGCTTAGTGGAAGTGGAACATGCATATGACTTGACATAATTCTATCATCTCTTGTAGAACTCCGGAGGAGAATTGCTAATATTCATCAGACTGGGACATCTTTGAAAAAGGTATGTTATATTATGCTTGTGAAAATTATGGTAGAAAGAGTGCTAATTTACAGTTTGAACTTTTTTTTTTTCCTTCACTCTTTCATAGTCAATCCTTTTTCCTAACTGGTTTCTTATGCTTTTGGTGAATACCTTCAAAATTGCAAACATTGCAGTTAACAGCTTTAAAAGGAGCAGAACTTGAAAGAGAGATACTAGAGGCAGAGTACTCTCTTCTAACTGATAAGATTGGGAAATTGAAAGACCAGGTAAGCTTTTTTTATTTTAATGTTTTATTTTATTGCATACTAGTCTATAAGTACCTTATCTTGTTAAACCATGATTTGAAAATGTTACAGAAGTTATGGTGCTCTTTTTTTTTTTTTGTGCTGAAAATTATGATGCTGCCTCGAATGCTTACTGTCTTGTCTGTCTTTGTCTAGGAACACTTTCCCTAGTTCTCTGTGTGAGTTTGTGTTTGTGCTGAAAATTGAAGTATGTGGTCAGCAGGTCTCTGAGTAATATGGATCGAAAAGAACAACAGAAGTTTTGAAGATAAAAAGCACGATGTTTGCTTTCTCTAGAAAGAATCAAATATTTAGCTTCCTTATTGGCATCTAAGGATAAAGCTTTTAAAGATTTTCCGTCTTTGATTATTCTTCGTTAAAGGATTTGATAGGTCACTAAATTCTAGTGTTCTTTGCTTGTTTTATATTCCAGGATACCTTATCATTGGGTTTCTAATGTATTGATTTCTATCAATAAAAGCTCTCTCTCCATTTAAAAAAAACAAAAAAAAAGAATGATTGATTTAAAACAGCGTTTTTGAAGAATTGTTGTGTTTCAGGCTAAGATGCTGGAAGAAAACATTGAAATGACTAGGAAAGGAATGGAGGAACCTACAGAAGTAGAGGTTGAGCTAAAGCGCAGGCTTGACCAAATGACTGACCATTTAATTCAGAAACAAGCCCAGGTTTGTGGCTTAAATAATATTTTCTTAGTTCAATTCATGCATTTGTATTAGGTTGTTTTAAGTGGTCGGAACCATATATATCTGTTTCACTGTTTTCTTTTATAATTGAAGAACAAAAATGACAAGAAACGATACTAGATGTCACAGATACACTGGATTAATCATTTGAAATGGCAATTTTTGTTGGCAACTCATAAATAACGCATGCGTATCTCTAATAAAGTCCCCAAGCTAATGTGCAAGACAAAGTAGTTGCATGTTCGGACATGAGCTGATGCTCAACTAATTTGATTATACTACGTACTTTATAGATTGGAAGTTGAGGAATATATGGATAATAGTTTCTCTCTTGAAGTCTCAACCCTGCTATGCAACCATCACAAATTTTGTGTAATCGCTATTTATAAAATATTTGTTTGTCACTTTGTCAACCAGGTTGAGGCTCTCTCCTCAGACAAGGCAACTATTCTGTTCAGAATTGAGGTAATATGATACACTTGGTCTGTTAATGACGATTAAAAAGAAACATAACCTTCAAACGATTTGCGCCGACATATCAATGCATCTTGCAGGCAGTTTCGAAGATGCTCGATGAAAACAAATCAATGGCTGAATTCTCCGGCTCCTCATTCGGGGACTTGGAATCAGGAGCATGGGAGCTCTCTGATTCAAAGTTGAAGCCTCTAATTGAAGAGAAAATTCGCTCAAGCCGGAAGCACTTGCATTCATTGCTTCAACAATGCGATGCTATATTCTTGGCGGGGGCAGTGTTTCTGAGAAGGAATCCAACAGCAAAACTGTGGTCGTTGGTTTACCTTTTGTGCCTTCACTTTTGGGTTATCTATATTCTCATGTCACATTTTCAACCATCAAATGAGTCCATATCTGGTGCCGTTATTTCATTGGAAAACATCAATAATACTTCAGGTGTATAACTTGGGACTTTTGTTTCTTCTCCTCCTCTTCTCTCTCTCTTTTTTTTTTTTTTTTTTTTTTTTTTTTTTTTTGCCATAATTTTTATTCATTTGCCCCGGGTTTTGGGAGGGCTTCACTGCCTGGCGTGTAATTTGTGCAGTTTCTTTTCCATGCACAATGACGCAACGATTGCTGAGGGATGTACATGTACTTAATTGTGTATCAATGAAAATATATATGCATAAGCTAGCATCATAGGTTTATTGTCGAGTAAGGCTACATAGACGAAAAGGTTTCATATAACCCCGGTCCCGACATATCAAAATTCTATAAGATCGGGAACGTTTGTTTTCTATATCCGTCATTGATTTTAAATCATAATTCATGATTTTTTATAGTGTTTTTTCTCACAAAAAATACACATAAAACGAGAATGATTTTGAATTATAATTCTGAATACATAAACTAAACGCCCTCTAAAGCTAATTTACCATTCTGAATCCCGGATTATAAAAAAAAAAAAAAGTTGTGCTATTAGCTTATGTTAGGTATGTATTACCTCGTACTATAACGAAATTTCGACGGATATCATATCACATAACATGTTTGGTTAAAATTTAAGGGAATGAAATACTGCCGTTTTCCTTCCAAAACAAATTAAGACTAAGGTCACCACCCTGGTGGTGGCATGACGGTAGGAGGATAACCTATTAGGGTTCTCTCTCCCATTAATTGGAGATTTACGGTGTGTTTGGTAGGGTAGAAAAGAGAAGAAAGAAAATAGAGGAAGGATTTTGTAGGGAAAAATGAAATTTTAAGTTGTTTGGTAGGGAGAAAATGGGGAATGAAGGAAAATGAAAATTCATGGGATTCACCAATTTTTAATCCTTCTAACTTTAAAAAGAAAGAAAAGAAAAAGTTTTAACAAAAAAATGAGATATAAAATAAGAATTTTAACTTCATATTTTTATTTATATTGAGGTATTATTATAAAATATCTTAAATTTAACATTTTTTTTTTATTTTTTTTCTCTTATACCAAACAACATGAAAGAAAATTATTTTACTTCTTTTATCTAGATATTTTAATTCTCTTTCCTTCTTTTTTATCAATCATACCAAACATATCATAATTCTCCTCATCCTCAGTGATGTTGTAATTATACCTCTATGTTGGACCCTCTGACTATGGATTGGGCTTATTGTGACCTGAGGGGTCCCTGATTGCGTGTAGGCAAAAGCATGGGTCAGGTTCACTGTCGTCCCCCACCAGTGGTCTCAGTAGATTTGCTTAAGGCACTAAGTGGGGGCGTGAGGACATCACCATCTCTTTTTTTTCTCTTAACAAAAAAAAATAAAAAAATAAAAAATAAATTAAGACTAAGATCTAAGGAATAAAAATATAGGAAAGAATAGGAAAAGTTAGCTCATAAAAATGAACTGAAGCATTCTGTCGCCGGGGGCTGTAAATAGTAAATGAACTATTATATTAACATTATGATGGTTTGGTCTTTTTATTATTATTATTATTATTATTATTTTATTTACCATGTTAGCCCGAAAATGACTTCTCCAAGGGCGGTGGATTGGGTTTTATTATTAATACTATTATTACTATTTTTTTTTTTTTTGTAGAAAATAGTAAAAAATATGTTAATATGAAAAGCTTAAGAAAGTATGTACGTCAATTTTTAGTTATAGAAATTAATAGGTCATAACTTGTCAAGTTATGGTTTATAATCAGATAAGTTATAGATAAACTTGTCAAGTTATAGTTCAATACCGGATAAGTTATAGACAATTATGGACAATAACTTGTTAAATTATGGTTCATAACCAGATAAATTATGAACACAAATAATAATTTGACCTATTTATTAATTTATATAGAATATTAGTCTATTAATTTTAATTCATCTCAAATCTTAGTCTATTTTCCTCATTTTTTTTTTTTTTTTTTTTTTTTGCATACTTTTTGACAATTCAAGTGGTGGACGTAACCTCTGGGTCAAACTGCGGTAGGGACTATTAATAAGATGATGAATAATGTTAGTGATATTAACTTAAATTTTAATTTTTATGTATTAATTAATGTAATATATTAATTGTTATTTTTTTATTAGTTAATATTTAAAATATTATCATGTTAATTAATAAAAGAGATTCTATATAGTAATAAAAGGATGATAACGTGAATCATACATAAAAATTAAAATTTAAGTTAATGTTTTTAACATTACTCATAACATGATTTTATAGAATGAGGGACAACTATGAAACATCTGAATGTTAAAGACCAAAATATCTACTGCATTGTCTCTCTCTCTTGCTAGGATTTCGTAATGTTCTTGCTGCACCACCCTTCTTTTTCTTCCCTTAGGCCGAAATCTAGCAGTAGCCATGGGCTAGCCACTAGATCTATGGCTTGGGGGAGAGGGCGGCAAACGGTTTCAGTTTGCAGGGTTGGAGATTGTGGCGGAAAGACGCGCGATAGGATAAGAAAGGGTCATTACTTGTTCTGGCATGCAATCCTTGGCCTTTGTGGGCTAAGATTCTGACTACGGATGTAGGAATTGGTGAGTAGAGGATGAGGTTGGTTCATGGAGGAGAGGTCCTTCGGTGGTGCTCGTGTTTGTTCTTTTCAGACCGTAGTGATATCTCCGCTTGTTGATTTTATTTATTTTGTTATGGTCTTACATGCAAGACAAAATTTCTGTCGTTTTAGTATTATGTAGGTCTTGTTCATTTCATCGATTCGAGTTTTATTATAATAAAAAATTCTTAAAAACAGTTATAACTTTTTTATTAAAATAAAAAATTTTCACATAAAATCACATCTTAACACAAATTAAAAATTCGAATCAATGAATTAAATAGACTCATAATTTACTTTTTAAAGGTTTTCCGCCAGAGTTGTTTCCTTATAGTGTTTGTAATGGCCTCAGTGTTGTAGGTCTTTTTCTCTCAACCAATTAGAGTTCTTTATCGATTATCTGGGTTTGTTTAAAAGAGTCAGTTGAGTGCTCGATACTCAGTTCGCCATATATTTCTCCGTGAGTAAACTATAAGCACGTTTGTCATATTTTGCACATCACTAGAATGTACTAGTGGGATAAAAATCTAACCCAATTTCAATCATTTGTGCAACAATATGTGTTTAATGGGAGAACGAGGAAAATAGGCTAAAATTTGAGATGAATTAAAATTAATAAGTCAATAGTTTACATAAGTTAATAAATAGGCCAAATTATTATATTCGTCCATAACTTGTCTGGTTATGAACCATAACTTGACAAGTTATTATTCATAATTGTCCATAACTTGTCCGGTTATGAACCATAACTTGACAAGTTTGTCAATAACTTATTTAGTTATAAACCATAACTTGACAAGTTATGACCTATTAATTTCTATAACTAAAAATTGACCTATTTTCTTTCTTAAGCTTTTCATATTGACCTATTTTCTATTATTTCCCGTGTTTAATTCACGGGGATAAAGAATTTTGGTTGCATACGTAGCGTGTTCACCCTTCAATTTTCCATTTCTTTCAATTCTCGTCTCTGCCAAACAACCTGGCGTCCCTTTTCATCTTATCATTACTGAAATACCTCCAAAAGTATTGAAATCTGTAAATTAGGCTAGGCATCATTTTTAAATAGTTCTTCACTCATGCCATTTTTATCTGTCAATTAAGTTCAAATTTTATTAGAGCGCATTTAGAATTTATTTCAAAATAATTTTATTTTTTATATAAAAATAAAAATAAAAACGTTTTTCATCTCATATAACAATCATTTTTAAAAATACATTAAGTAATTTTATTAAAAAATTATTTTCAATATAAAAATACCTATTAATGACTCTCTCTCTCTCTCTCTCTCTCTCTGTACTTGAGAGAGGAGAAAACAAAAACAAAAAAATGAAAAATAGCTAAAAATTATTTTTCATTTCTCTCTCATTTTATACTAAATTAAAAAATCGTTTTCATTTCTGTTTTGTCTGTATTGCGCCAAACGCTGTTTTGGAAAAGTTTTCATTTTTTTTCTCAAAAAACATGAAAAATAAAAACACGATCAATTCCATACACACGCCGATATATGCAAATACCAAGTCTCTGAAAGTCGTAGCCTTCTTATAATTTACCCCACATCTGCCATTATGAGCTGCTAAAGCGCATTTAGAGATACGAATTACCATCAGCAAGAAGCATTAGCCTCTTTTGCAACCAAAGCGGAAGTAGACCAACTAATACACTAAGCAAAAACCAAAAAGAGCTTCACCAAACGTGGGTAAAACAAGGCCAGTCAGAACAACCAGACTACCAGAGGCTGAATTAATGCCATCAACAACTCTCTTAGAATCACTTTCAAGAATGAAATCAACAAAACCTTTGTGAACTAAAACACTTGGACCGGGCGCTCCAAACAAGGCTGTTATGTGAACCTACATTTCTGAAGTTTGGACTGAACTGCAAAGCCTCTTAACATTTTACTTTCGGATCTTGATTGTGAACGCAAGGAAGACTACAACACTGACGTAAATCGATTAAGCATATGTAATTTGTTTAATGTTTCATCTAAATCAACAATATTTTGAGGAAGAAAAACAGAAAATAGTAGAAGCACGAATAACTGGTAATTTGAAATGCCAAGGCTATACGATAAATCATTATGATACACTAACTCGTCTTCAATCTGTCGTCTTCTCCTCTGCCGGTTCTACACCTTGCATTGATGGTAAATGTCTTAATGAGAAAGTCAATTATGGTGAAAATAATAATAATAATAACCATAAAAAAAGAGCGAAGAAGCACCAAAAACCACTTTTTATGTTGTCAGATGCATGGAATATGAATAGCTTTGAAAGCAGATAACTCATTTTCTGTTAAGGTTCTAAAGTTTCTGTTTTCCGATTTTAGAACCGGACAGATTTAAGAGGACATAACTATTGCAACAAAATTCAGAAAACATGCAGTCAAATTATAAATATTTGATTTTTCTTTTGCTTCCAGAATGTTTCTTTACGGATGTTTACGTGGTAGGAAAGTAGATCAGTTGAAACAAGGTTATTCGGTGGGAAGAAGTATAAAGAAAACAGATAATACTGAAAAATTTAGGAAGCATTTGAAGCACCTTTCATGCAACCACCAAATGTGTGTTACATTGTTACATAATGCTCAATCTTCCTTTCGGATAAATATTGCTTGTAAACCAAAAGATTTTGCTTTTAGTCTTGCCAAGAAATTCAGTAAACCAAAGAATGTGCACAGTTGTACTATAATCGCAGGAGACAGTGAAAACACATGTAGAATAGTTTAAAGGTAAGCTACATTCCCCACATGGCTCACGTACCATTTTCCCAACAATGCATTTTCAGATCGAAATCCTCATCACAGGCAGGACATGGGAAAAAAAAAGGGCAAAAGCAAACATGGGCTAAATGTGCAGAAAACATATTCACAAAACAATGAAAGAGATATCAAAAGTGGTAAGCATAGATCTAGTCTGCAATGACTCAAATACTTTTAACAGACTTGTAGACTCACCAGTTCGGTCCTTCATCAGGAAAACTGCGACTGTAAAGCGGAAGCTCAAAGAGAAAAAATTTTTTGAACCACAAAGGCAAGTTCCCATAGACTAGCGGGGGCAATGGAATTAGAGGGCTGAAAAAAATATATGTTAAATTCGGTTTCTTTCCTTCACACTCAAAAGAAAATACATAAAATAGGAAAAGGTCAACTTAACCTTGTTGTTCTCTTATAGATCCTGTATGCAGCCACATTTCCGTACTTCTTATCCGCTGATTCCTATTTCCATGTTTGTAGTACATCATGCACAAGATTTATAGTGGAGCAAAGTTCACAACAAAATCATAACGAGAAGCAAACCTCCAGTAACGGCAGGCCACTGATGAAAAGAAGTAACAATGTGAGAAAGATGGGACCAATAATCACAAGCCACTCCGCACCATCCAGTATAGGCGTTGCAGCCACAAAAATCCCCCACCATAAGAAAATCTAAGCGCAAATATTCATCAAGATTCCAATGATTATGACAGACATAAATCGAAGAATCAAATCGTAAATCACAATTGATCTTAATGCGTAAAGATGGTATTCTGGTATTCTCCTGACATAAAATATATCCTTTTCCCAAAGGTATGTCACTAACTTTTAGTAGACTATTCATAAATAACAATCAAGGGGACTATAAAACTGTTACACTGATCAAGGACTACACTAACCTCGCCAAAATAATTTGGATGACGTGTGTACTTCCACAATCCTACATTGCACCACTTTCCTCTATTTTCTGGAGAGTTTTTGAATGACAATTTTTGCTGGTCTGCAATGGCCTCAATCACAATGCCTATAATCCAGATTATCCACCCAACTATGTCGGCTGCGTGTAGGGATGGATTTCTGTCACTAGCATTAACCACTGTCACGGGTAAACTCACAGTCCACACCCAGACAGCCTGTAGGAAGCTAGATAGGTCAGTCCCCTATCTTAATTACATCTACTATATTCGATTAGAAGTTGAAAACAGTGTAAGCTAGAAACCTGGAATATCCAGAAAACTGCCAATCTGCCCAAATTGCCACGCATCTCATCAAAACGTCTATCCTCTCCCCACTGCAAAATCCTAGTCAAAGCATCCAAAATATTAAATCATCAATGAATTGCACTCTATTTTCTTCAGTAGTGGATATTGTTAGTTTCTGAAAGACTAAATATTTAATCACGAAACGGACAACCACATAATGCATTGAAAAGCCACATCATAGGTGCAGTCACCACAATATCAACACAAATGTAGTTAGATGGAAGATTTCGGATATCAATAGTTAGAATAGGACACCTAACGTGGGACTTTAAACTAGAGGCTTCATAAAACAATTGAAAGACCTGGTCTGACTCAGATTTTGTGGGGGTAGGAGACTGCTACACAAACAGTGCTACTGAGTAGTAAGGTCCTTACCGTGCAAGGTTAAAAAGGATTAAATTGTAGTAATGGCTATGAAACCTAGTTATACATGAAACAAACTTCACGGAAAGGTTCAGATTTTCACCCCAAAGAGATAAGGTCATTGAATGATGGCGAATTCCATGTAAAAACGCTGTGGAGTTGTTGGGATATGAGGTTGTTCTAAGTTGATTTAACATTTGGGATCCATTTTAAAAACAAATTCTATTTTGTAATAGAGTTTAAATAGAAAAACTGATTAAAAAAAGAGAAAAAAGAAGGGTATCCACTTTACCTTAGCAGTAGGAACAGTCCCAGGCGAAGACCCCATATTATCACAAGTGAACTCAAAACAACCTGAATGAAAGAACTGAGAGTTTATATGTAGGAAGGGACAGATTCAATAACAAACTATTCCTACTTTCTGCACAAAAGCTAAAGATCTTTTCGCAAATTAAATCAGGTCATCATGACAATCCATTACAGTCCAATTAGCACAAGGAAAAGACTTGCACTAAAATTTGTGTAAAAGAAGAGTATAGTAAAACCAGCAATATCTGTTCAGAAAACTCATGAAACATAGAGAACTACATAAAATTCAGCCTCGGTTTTTGGGTGCTAATGCAAAATTGAAGCTTAAGGAGAGAAATTAAAGGAGAAAAAGTTGTAAATTTAACATAAGGAATATTTATGATACAACTTCAGCAATGATTTTCTGAGTGTTTTCGCTCGCATAGGCGCTTATTCGCTTTAAATGGAGGCAAAGATAAAGACACAATTTCATTTCAAAAATCCGTTAATCTTTAAACAAGAAGAGGGGAAAAAAAAAGGTACTTGTACAACAAAAAGAGATAAATATAAATACCTGCCTAAAATGCCATGAGCCCTTGACCACCAGAGTCAATATAGCAAGTATAATAAAGTTGGTACTTCCTATGAAGAAGAAGATATAACCAGAATCATTACATCATAATAAGGAAATAAAATTCTGGAATATCCAACCCATTTCTGAGCAAATAATAATAATAACAATAACCATAATGATGATGATGATGATGAGCTTAAAAGTTCTTTCCTCAACTAAGTCTTTGCGTTTTGATTTTTCTTTTATTTTCCCCTATTTGGGTTCGTTTCAGTGAATTATCTCAACGAATCCCCACAGCATGGTCTTAAACTTTTTTTAAACTCTTCTTCTGTTAACAAAAATTCAAATTCAGAAGAAGAAAACCAATCCAAATGAAAGTCCAAGAAAGCTTAAGAAGATAATACAAAAAGAAGAATACCAGCGAAGTCAGTGACCTTGTCAATCTTGAGAAGAGCAGTGATTATAAAAAACAAAAACTGATATCCGACCTTCAAACACAAAAAACAATCACAACCCAAATCACAAAATTACGCAAGAAATTCAAAATAATAATAATAATTATTATAAGAAAACAATGACAGAGTTAAGAGAGAAAGAAAGTACTGTGACAATGGCGGTAAAGCCTAAGAAATGGGAGTCGATAACAGTCCCCATGAAGATGCTGAGCTAAAATTCACTCACTTTAGCTAATTGATATTACATTAACGGAAAGATTGTTAAGTTGCTGATGGGTTTGATTTTTCTTATTTATATCATATACAAAGCAAGAGAGAGGAAAAAAAAAAAGAAAGAACAGTGTGTGGTTGGAATTACAACACACCATGCATATTACTTGGTTTCGCAGCCCCGACTTTTTCGTTGAGATGCTTTCTCCTCCATTGGATAACATCGCCTTCTAGCATTGGATTGGACCACTTTGTCGTTTAGCCTTTTTTTTTTTTTTTTTTTTTTTTTTTTTTTTTTTTTTTTTTTTTTTTTACCGGACCCTCCCCTCTTCCTTATTTAACAACTTTTTATTTATTTAATTAATTTATTTATTTTTTCGTTTGACTTCAGATTTTTGTCAGCAACCAGTTTAATTGGATCCGGATTGTACTGATATGCTTTGCCCTTTAGATTTTTATTTTTATTTTATTTCATTTTTAAAAATTCTAAAACATAATGTCGCCAAAAATAAATATCTTCGTCCCACAAATGTAACATGTTTTGTTCTTTCACATAACATTATTTGTGTTCGTGTAAAACTAATATTTTCAAAGTGTTAACACTCAATAAAATATAATCTAGATAGATTTTTTCTTTTTGTCGAAATAGATAATATATTTCAAAATATGTAAAGGCATTACAAACACAAATTAATACACATTCTTCATGATAAAAAAGACGACACCACATATAACCGGTTTCATAAATACCAATCTATGTACATATTAGGACTGTACAAAATAACCGCAAAACCGAAACCGACCGCATCCGACTGAAAAACTGATCGCTCAAAAATCAAAAACGGCGGTGCCACGTGGAACCGAACTATTTCGGTTCGGTTAACCGACCGATAACCTTAATTTTTGGTTCGGTTTCGGTTTTATTTGTGAATTTTTCGGTTAAAACCGAACCGACTGAAATTATTATTATTATTATTTTTTTTTGAGAAATTGGAAATGAACTTGGCTATGTTTTTTAATTATGCTTTGGACTTCTTAATTTCTTATGCCAAGTTAATGTTTTTTACACTTTGAACATTAGTATTGTTTGTTGTTACTTTTAAATTTCTACTTTATACTTTAGATTTTGGACATTAGATTTGGATATTTTGTGTTTGTGGTATTATCAATTTGGATGTTGTGCTTTGTATTCATTTATTGTGATTATATGCTTGCATACAAAGAATATTGAGTATTTTTTCACAATTTTTGGTCCAAAAATGCAACTAAATATGCAGGTAACCGGATAGTTAACTGACAGTCACCATCCAGATTACCAAAATTGAAAACCGACCGTACACCGACTGAAACCGACCGGAAACCGAACATTCGGTTAACCGAACCGATTCTTATTTTCTACGGTCGGTTTCGGTTCTCAATTTTTAAAAACCGACAAGGTCGGTTCGGCCACCGAACCGACCAAAACCGCCAGTTGTTAACCGACGAACACCCCTAAATTACATATAACTGCCGAACCGACCAAAACCGGCAGTTTTTAACCGACGAACACCCCTAGACTACATATAACTTGCATCTTACATAAAAAAATTAAGTTCATATGAAGAATGTTACACTCGCCGCAGTGCGGTTTTTGATTGGTGGGGATAGTACTTTAATACCTTTTTTTTTTTTTCTGAGAAATCATATTGTCGTTACTATCCGCCATAAGAACAAGGTGAAGACTTAAGACGATGCCTATATAGATAACTGTTTTGAATTAGTGGATGTTGGAGCAAAATTCGGTTCAATACTTATCCAATGTTTCTAGATTAATAATTTGGATTAAATAAGTAAATTATCTAAGAAAATTAGAAGAACACTCAAAGAACACAAAGAACCTCTGAAGAAATAACAAAAATAAAATAAAGACAATCACAAGGTAATTGTATTAAAAAATGAGTGTCTATCTTTTCCTCTCAAATTGAGAAAATTTATAGTATATTAGGATTGAAGGAGTTTAATTCTCCCATAAATTCGAGAGTTTATTCTCTCTTAATTACAATGATGCTCTTCACCTTTTTGTGAATTAAAATTGATAAATAATCAATGAGAATTAACTTCAATCATTTAATGTCTTCAATTAGCGTTAGTTACTTCACTTGATAACATCACGCGACCTTTGAACTTTCGGCTTAGGAGAACTTGGGCTTTGGCGAGTTTGGGCTCGGGAGAGTTTGGCCTCCGATGAGCTTGGGCTCAGGAGAGCCTGGGCTCGGGAGTGCTTGGGCTCAGGAATGCTTGGGCTCGGGAGAGCTTGGGCTCAGGAGCGCTTGGGCTCGGGAGCACTTGGGCTCGGGAGAGTTTGGCCTCCGACAAGCTTGGGCTCGAGCGAGTTTGGGCTCGGGAGCACTTGGGCTTGGGAGAGTTTGGGCTCCGACGAGCCTTTGAATTTATTACACATTTAATGATTCCGAAAATGCTGCCCAATAGTAGATTTGTATTAAGGTGTATTAATAATGCATGCATTTTATTTGGATGAGATTTTTATCAGAAATAAAATCTCTAAAAACATGCACTAGCTTCACTAGAAAGCCTTTTTGTAGGTTGTCTTCTCAATTGGCCTCAGTTTCCTTCATGATATAATCGTTTTTTAAGTAATAATGCTTAACTTTAAAATGAAGATTTATGGTGCTAACACTTTTGGGGTCTTTTAGCTACATATTATCCTACTGCACGAGTGTCTTTTAATTTGCAGTAGGGTTGTTAAAAAAGCTAAAAAAGCTCTCACAAGTAACAATTTAAGAGTCCACTGCACACACACATTTCAGGCTTGTGACCAAAATTCTACAACAGCCAGTACATAGTATTAACAAACCATATGTGAATATGTAGGAATTTCCATTTCTTTTCTCGTCATATTACTGTGCATTGATAAGGAATATCATCACTTGTACTAATGCTTGAACAAAAACCAAAGTTCAGATTGCCATACCATTATACATTTTGAGATCTTTTCACATTTTTGTCAGTGCATTATGTGATGCAACTTGAACTTGTAAATTATACCTGTTTACTTTTCCTTCCCTTGTAGGCAAATCATGATTCTAGGGCAGTGACAAAAAATTTACAACAAATTTTTGTTAGTTGTACTTCTTTATGTGCTGGTAACTTTAGTTTCTCAAAAATCATGCTGGTGCAATTGAGACTTTATCAACCTCAACAATGTACTCAAGTGTTGCAAAAGGAGGAATTTGGACTCCAGAACCTAAATCAGCACCATTCTCTCCAAAACCCAAGTTTGGAGGGACAATTACTCTCCTTTTACCCCCAGCCTTAATGGATTTTAGCACATACTCTATTCCTTCACAAACTCCCTTACTGTAAGGCCTAGACCCCATTACTAGAGCCAAAGGCTTTTGTTCCTTCTCAAATGTGTCCACAAACACTTCCCCGCTGCCTTCAACTTTGCCCTGCAGATCAATCACCACCAAGTCTCCTGGCCTTGGAGAA
This sequence comes from Morus alba, assembly GCA_012066045.3. Lineage (NCBI taxonomy): Eukaryota > Viridiplantae > Streptophyta > Magnoliopsida > Rosales > Moraceae > Morus > Morus alba. The sequence goes on from CP050231.2 coordinate 15,601,990, forward strand.
GCCCCACCTCCCACTTTTAATTCATAGTACCTGATCATTCAAAAATTCACGTTTGTATAAAAATTGGAATTGAGAAATATTATTGAACATCACTATTGCGACTAGTAACTTGTCACAGTCATTAATCCCTTCAGGCAAATCCACCCGAGTTAGGGTGGCAAGATGCATTAAGGTAAATCAAACAGACTTATATTGCTTGAATAAGGTTGTAAGTAATGTTTATGAACTACTTCATCTTCCAATGATATGAGGGCTGATTTGCGGTAGAATACAACAACGAATTCCTTGCAGATTTAGGCTCAAAGGAGATAATATCATAAGTATGCGATTTTCTTCTCTCGGTGCAGGGTATGGATTATTCTAATCCAAGGTGTAAACCTAGTGCTATAAATAAACATTGGTGGTGTGTTTTCATTGAAAACTTTTTTAGCATACACCTAGGTTTTCTGTGCTCTCCGCTTTAGAGTTAAGAAAATCATAACTAAGAAAGATTGGAAGGTGAATTAAGAAGAGAGTTTACGTACACTTCATCGTTTTTTGCTATTTTTACATTCATGCCACTCAAAGATATAGGTTTGTGCAGCCAGTTAAGATTATTTTTTAACTTTACGAGTCTCGCATTAGGTGAAGTATAATTTGACATAAAGCTTGTGATCGTAAAGAATCGTACTTTTTTTTTGTTTTCTTTTTATGTTTTCTCAAATGGGTATTGGTTATTAAAATTGCCGTAAAATATTTTGGTACTTGTAGAGAATCAAGTTTTGAGCAGTTTGTGAAATTTACCTTATACCATTAGGCAACACCACCTCTTCTTCCTTCTCAACATTTCTGCCAAACACAATATCAGGTCATCAGGAGCATCAAAAGACTGATATGCCAAGGTTAAATTAAGGAAAACAAGCTATCTGATAAGCCACCAATCCTAGAAAACTTGGAAACTGTTTCAAAAGCTTTCAAGAATTATGTATTACTCTTTGAAGGGCTTGGTGTATAAAAATTATGTAACTGGTGAGAGGGAAACAAAGATTAAAAACCTTGTGTTAGCTTCCTGTTGGGAGACTTCAAGACGAGTCTTGATCTGTTCAGAAATGACACCAAATGCAAGAAAGCCAACCCAAGCAAGGCCAGCTCCGAGCCCGAATCGCCTGGTTAAGGTGGAAGCTATCCAGTCTGTAGACTCAACTTTAGTGGTTGAACTTGCAGGCTTGGAGGCCTTTTGTTGTTGCATTACTTTAGCTGATACTGGTGTTGGCTGTTCTGATGAAGTTGCACTTAGCTGCTGCCCTGGCTGTGGAGTTTGCGGTTGCGAAGGTGGCTTCTGCGACGGCGGAGGAGGAGGAGGAGGTGTTTGTGATGATGAAGATAAGTGGTGAGTTCTAGTTAGGGGGTGGGAGAGAAATGGTGGAGAACCAAAGAAAGAAGCCATGTTGGGATAGAGATAAAAGGACTCAATTGCTTAAGAAAGTCTTAGAAAGGAGAAGAAAATAAAGTAGCACTTTCTATTAAGTATGATTGGTCCTACCTTATCCTTGCATGAGAATTGAGATGAGAGTTTTTAAAATGGTGGGTTGTCCTTTCTTTGTACTCATAGAAGTTAAAATTGGAGCTCTCACGACATATGTATAACTTCTCACTCTCCAATTTGGCAATAACAGCAAAAGAATTATGATGATGAAATTTCCTTTTAGATGCTTCTTTTTAAAGTCTGCAATCTTTTATTTTTTATTTTTTATTATTATTAGTTTATGTCCATAGATTAATGATTCTGCAAACATGATAGATCAAGTGCGAAAGATTTTTTTCAACACTGGTAAAAGCCTTCGAAAACTAGAACATATTGCACCTTTTTTTTTTTTTTTTTGAAAGGAGCATTTTTTGAACTATTTTTGTAAAATCTTCAGTTACTATGCGATAAAGATAAGGTTATTTCTGTTTAAATTTTATAAATCTTCCATTTCCCTATGGATCAAGGATCAAAACTGTCAAAAAAAAGAAAAAAAAAAAAGAACAAAAATTTGGGGAGCAACCGAACCTTAAATATGATTAATCATATTGAAATTATTAGCTAATAAAAAAAGCCTTTTAGGGCAGTAAAATGTCAGAACTGTGCACTTAGTTATGATATCTTCAGGTCAACTTTGGCATTGAGATCCTGGCAATCTTAGATCCAAAGGAAACATTTTCTTCCTTTCTGGGCAATTTCCACGCAGAAAAAAAAACTGTTACAGTTATTCTATCCTCTGTCATTCATTCTGAGAACTTGGCAAGAATACATGGACAGAAAAAATTCAGACATGGGCTACAACAATTTCAATTGATATTTTTTCTTCTGTTTTTTCTTTTCTTTTCTTTTTTTTTTTTTTTTTTTTCATTCTTGTTTGTTTACAAACAAAGCACAACCTTAAGAATGGCTGCCCCGGCTAAAAATATAAAGAGAAAAAAAGGAAACCAAGAACAGAGAATCACAACCTCAAATTTGAGTATGTCATCTCATGATCTTCAATCGTTTTCTTTCTCATACTTGTTCCAAACAATCTACAAATTGACTGACGTAACATTTTTTCCTCTTACTAGTCTGCAGCTTCTGCAACTTTTGATGGCTGAACTCTCTCACGGCCGCCACTGGGTCGCGGAACTTGAGAACTGTTTATAGGCTTCTGTAACGGCTTCAGAGCAGCCATGATCTCAGCAAATGTGGGTCTTAGTTTTGGATCTCTACAATGTTAATTAGATCAAAGATAAGGTTTACTGCCGACCTATATAACATAAATGCATATACAAGTACAATTGCCAGGGTGCAATCTATGACAATTGCATAAGAAACACAAATTCTTACTGTGACAACTCGTTCAAAAGATTAAGAAAAGAAAACAGAGATCAAATAGTTTGACTGCCTCGGTATTGCAAGACATTTTTAAGTGAGTATCAAATTGTGCGAGAGTAGACATATAAATGAAAAGTTTGAACTCCTATAAACAATCAAGAGAACCAGGCATTTGATTGCCAAATCTCATATATAAACACACAAATGCATATACGAGTACAATTGACAGGGTGCAATCTACGACAATTGCATAAGAAACACAAAAACGCAAATTCTTACTCTGACAACTCGTTCACAAGATTAAGAAAAGAAAACAGAGATCAAATATTCGACTGCCTCGGTATTGCAAGACATTTTCAAGAGTGTCAAATTGTGCGAGATGAAAACTCATTGTTGGATTAGAATTTATGCATGGTGACAAGATTAAACGAGTTTATGTAAGGCTATAGTAACAGGTAGACATATAAATGAAAAGTTTGAACTCCAATAAACAATCAAGAGAACCAGGCATTTGATTCCCAAATCTCATCTGCTGCTGTGATTTTGATTATCGAGATAGAATCACATTGAAAATTATTGAAGACCAACTTTTGATTTAAGGAAAATTGATTAACACCACCTGCATAAATAGTTTGAAAAAACAATAAATTCAAAATCTGGATGAAACACTAACAGAGAGTATACTCACGTCTGCCAGCACTTTCTGATGATATCTGCAATTGCAGGATCCACATCCTCAGGAATGTCAAGGCGTCGATGTTGAAATCCAACCGCACCGACAACTTGCATTGGGTTCATTCCCCCCCACGGTTGTTGCATTGTAGACAGTTCCCACAATATTACCCCAAAGCTATAAACATCACACCTGCATATTTGGAAAACAATTTATGCAATTGCATCATAAAAGCATCTGGTATACTTGAGAAAGAAAAGAAATAGGCCTACTTCTCATCTGAAGGTTCATTTCTTAGAACTTCGGGAGCCATCCATTCAGCCTGAAGGAGAATACAACAACTTGAAGTCAATAAAACAGCTAGCAAAGGAGTTGCAGGCCGTCTTCCAACAACATATATAAGTACGATTATGATCAAGGATTACATGTGTAGAAAATCAATCTAGGCTTAACCGTATCCCTGACTTCTAGGGAAGTAGTTTCCTGATTTTATTCTCTAGATATATCAGAATATTTGTATTTATTAGGAGAGATTTTATAGATTCTGATTTGTAGGGATTTTAGGTTTAATACTTGTGTATATAAGTGTACCTCATAATGTGAATAATATAGAAGTTATCTTTTCTCATAATTCAGTAAACTTCAACATGTGTTAAAGAAAAAGTAGAAACCCTTAAAAGGACCAATAGGAGATGATAACATGAATGGTTTTTCTAGATAATTTAAAAATAAAGGCTTTCCTGACCATAACTTTGTTGCGTTGTTGACCAAGCTGCTTTAGAAAGGACATAAACATATTCTAGCTTACCGTTCCGGCGGTGGACCTTGAAGAGAGAAATGTGCTGTGCTTCACTTTAGAGAGTCCAAAATCACAGACCTAATAGAAGGCGCAAAAGTTAAAATCATACCAAATTGCTTATTGTGAATACATATATTTACTCAATTATATAATATACATAAGAAATCACCTTCACTACCCAATTTTTATCAACAAGAAGATTTGGGGACTTCAAATCACGGTGTACAATCACCGGTGTGCAATTATGCAAATAGTTCATTCCCCGAGCCTGAAAATTTGATTACATTGCAGATAAATATCACACTTTAAGGAATCAGTGTAGATAAATATAAGTTAAAAAAATAAACATTGGAATATAAGAGAAGAAAGAAAAGGCCATACAGCATCAAGAGCCATTCTCAAGCGCCTCCTTTCATCTAATTGGTTGTTTGGCCGATGAAGTAACCTATATAAACTACCTCTGCAACACACGATTATGTTTCAGTATTCCGTTTTCCCAGATCACTCAGTCTCAGAGGTAATTATTTAAACCAAAACACAGAGATTGTCAGCTATTATATAAGTGGGACTTTGAGATACAGGTCAAAACAAAAAATATAAAAACAGCATAAATAACTTATCTTAACTATTGTTTTGTATGACATGACAATGCATAGTAGCAACTGAAATAGACCCCAAAATGAACAAACTGGAAAGGTGTAAGAAGACAAGATTGAGACAACATAAGAAATTCAAGAAGTTAAAGATGGGTTCTTAAACTTGAAGCCTAATATTTAATCATCTCAACCTATTAATCTGTAAGAGTCTCGAGCTAAATGTAATATAGAGCAGCATATCATTTAGCTTAAACAAGTCAATGCAACACAACAAACATAAATCAATCAAGGAAGAAATCTATTTCCATAATGTTTGAAGATGTCACCCGACCTTGTAAATTCTAATAATTTTACTACAAAAATCAATAACCATTTGACACAGACTGGGATAATTAAACAATAAGCGCATTCTGCTACCCCGTGTAAAATAGACTACGAACAAACCTTGGAAGGAATTCTGTAACAATAGAAAGATTTGGAGCACGAGTAACAGCCCCCATGAACAGGACAACATTCGGATGCCTGAGTCTTTTCATTATCCGAACCTTACAATTTAAACAAGGAAAAAAATCATTTAATAAGTAATCTTTATATTTCAAAAGGCATGCAAATAACAATGTATTGAAGAGATCCACAGTGAAAAATATTGACATGACTCCATGACAACTGTCCTCACAAAATAATGAACATATTCATATATAAGGGAAAGGATGTATAAATGTCCTAAAACTGATATTTTGAGGCAAATGAAGGCAACAGCTTTTACCTCTTTCATGAATTCTGCCAGTGATTCACCCAAAATTTCTTGGTCCAGAAATCTCTTCACAGCAACTTCCTACAAAACCATATAATAACAACATTTAATTAGTGTTGAATTCCGGGAATTAATTAGTCAAGATTATGAGAATAATGTTAAGGAAAGAATCCGGCTGTCTATTACCAGATTCTTAGTGTATTTTCCTATTTTGTTTCTTTCCTAGTTTAGTGAGATTGTTTCCTTATTTAGTTTCAATCTAGGTCTACTGTAAAGGGAAACTTCTCTTGTATATATTCCTTCTTCCTTGCGTGAAATACATAGAATAGAAGAATTTCATTCTCTCAAATTCTACATGGTATCAGAGCCTCAGGCTCATATCCCTGCGGCAGTATTACTGCTCTCTGGTCAGATTCTGGTTCTGTTAACCAGCGGCCATTTGTCTTCTTTCTTCATTCCTTCCCTTCTCTGATTTCGAAGGCCCTCAGCCACTTCCATCGCGGCCTTGAATGACGAAGTACGGCATGGCTACCGAGAAGTCAAGCTCAACGTCGGAAGTGAATTCTAGATCCGAAGCAACACCAACAACCACCATTCATGGAGGATCGGAAGGTGTCACAAGCCTCATTACCAATCACAAACTCAACGGCCACAATTATCTGCAGTGGTCTCAATCAGTCATGATATTCATCTGCGGTAAGGGCAAAGATGAATACATCACTGGTGAGATTGAAATTCAGAGAAGAAGGACCTAAATACCGGACATGGAAGGCGAAAATCACTTGGTCATGTCCGGTTAATTAACTCAATGAGCAACGAAATAGGAGAGAATTTTCTCCTATATGGAACTGCAAGGGAAATATGGGATGCAGTTCGAGAAACTTATTCTAGTTTAGAAAACACCTCAGAATTATTTGAGGTTGAGGCTGCACTTCATGACTTGCGTCAAGGGGATCTCACGGTCACCCAATACTACAACATTCTTACCCGTCATTGGCAACATCTTGACATGTTTGAAGTTCATCCGTGGAAATGTTCTGAGGATACCAAATTGTACCGGAAAATCGTGGAGCAGAAAAGGACTTTCAAGTTTTTACTTGGCCTCAACAAGAACTTGGATGAAGTCCGAGGAAGGGTGATGGCAATCAAACCTCTTCCAAGCATAAGGGAAGCCTTCTCGGAAGTTCGTCGCGAGGAAAGTAGGGAAAAAGGCGATGATGGGCGTCCAAAACATCGCTCCAACATCCGAAGGATCTGCACTAGCACCCGTGGACCATTCATAGGCAACACTGGTGATAACAGGCAGAGAAAGGGGAGGGTGTGGTGTGACCATTGTCGCAAAACTGGACATACCAGGGAGAGCCTCTGGAAGATTCATGGCAAACCCACTGATTGGAAACCATCTCGGCCCAATAATGACCAGGAAAGCAGACTCAATGTTGCTGCTGCCACTGAAGACAAGGAGACTCGTACAGCTCCCTCCTCTCAAGCCGAGAACAGCCCATTCACTAAGGAACAGTGGACGCGCCTTTTAAACTCTTGACCCAATTTCATGTCTCCCACGACCGCTAATGATCCCAGTTCTAGCATGTTAGCTCATAAAGGTAATCACTCAAACGCCTTTATGGTTAATAAACATTACACACATCCTTGGATTGTTGACTCAGGGGCCTCGGATCATATGACTGGAGATGCTACCATATTCAATGAATATTTCCCAAGCCGTGAGAATCATACAGTCCAAATAGCAGATGGTTCTTTATCCAAGGTTATGGGAACAGGCTCAATCAGAGTTACAAAGGATCTAACCCTCAATTTGGTCCTTCATGTTCCTAAGTTAGACTGTAATTTACTTTCCATCAGTAAATTAACTCGTGATCTCAAATGTCTAACTAAATTTTTTCCAAACCATTGTGAATTTCAGGAATTGGATTCGGGGAAGACGATTGGCAGTGCTGAGATGTGTTCTGGGCTCTATCTCCTCAAAGACAACAATGTTTCACTCAAAAGTCAATTTGGTTTAAATACTCATGTCAATAAGGATAGTGAAGTTATGTTATGGCATTATCGCCTTGGTCATCCTAATTTCATGTATCTCAAAACTTTGCTTCCATCATTATTCATCAATAAAAATCCAAAGTTTTTTCATTGTGAAATTTGCCAATTGTCCAAACACACTCGAAATAGCTATCCTAGTTCTCTATACAAACCATCCCGACCTTTTGCTTTGATTCACAGTGACGTATGGGGACCTTCCCGAGTAAAAAATATAACGGGAACGAGGTGGTTTGTATCCTTTGTTGATGATCATACTCGATTGACCTGGGTATTCCTTATGAAAGAAAAAATCGAGGTGGGACAAATCTTTCAAAATTTCAATACTATGATCTGAGACACAATTTCAAACCAAGATTCAAGTCTTGAAGAATGACAATGCAAAAGAATATTTTGAGTCTATTCTACGTACCTATCTCATGAGTCAAGGGATTGTCCACTTAAGCTCTTGTGTTGACACCCCTCAACAAAATGGGGTTGCGAGAGAGAAAAAAACAGACATCTATTAGAGGTAGCGGATCACTCATGTTCACCACACATGTTCCAAAACATTTACGGGGAGAAGCAATACTCACAGCCACTTATCTTATCAACCGAATGCCCTCTAGAGTACTCAAGTTTCAAACCCCATGCAAACGTCTTCTCCAATACTTTCCCCATACAAAATTCATTTCATCATTAGATCCTAAGGTATTTGGATGCTCTGCATTTGTTCATATACATTCTCAACACCGTGGGAAGTTAGATCCAAAATCCATCAAATGTGTCTTCCTCGGGTACTCACCACATCAAAAAGGGTATAAGTGTTACTCTCCCATAACAAAAAGATTTTACAACTCAATGGATGTAACCTTCTTTGAACACCAATCCTTTTTTACCAAGCCTGCAATTCAGGGGGAGAATATACGGGAATTTCAGCCTTGGGACCTTGAGTCTGGGGAGTGTTTGTTCCCGTTTCAGCCCAACCAACACAGTCAACCAGAAATCCTTCCTGTTCAGCCAAGTCAGCCCGAGAGTCCACCTTCTTCTCCTATTCCCGAAAGTCCTTCTCATTCTCCCTTCTTCTCCTCCCGAATCATTCCCTCTCTTAGTCCTCAACAAAGTGGAAACAAGGAGTTGATTGTTTACTCAAGAAGGAAGAAGTCCGGAAAGGAGATAGAACACACTACACCTCTCGTACTAGACCAAGAGGGCGATCCGAGTTCAATTCCTACACAAGTTCACTCGGAAGGAAAACTCTACCTTGGAGAACCCAACATTTGTTATGGATGATCTAGATGTCCCAATTGCGAAGGAAAGGAGTTAGAAACTGTACAAATCATCCCATTGGCGGTTTGTCTCATATGGAAGATTGTCACCTTCCTACCGGGCTTTTGTGTCTACTCTTGATAGTGTGCGGGTTCCCAATTCTATTCGGGAGGCACTCGGAAATTCAGAGTGGAGGAAAGCGATCAATGAAGAAATTCAAGCATTGGAGAAGAATGACACATGGGTGATGACAGATCTTCCCTCGGGGAAAAGGACGGTTGGTCGTAAGTGGATCTTCACCATCAAACATAAAGGGTGATGGAAGTATTGAGAGACTAAAGGCCGGATTAGTTGCTAAAGGGTTTACTCGGTCTTATGGGATCGACTATCAAGAGACATTTGCTCGGTGGCTAAGCTAAATACCATTAGAGTACTTCTATCTCTTGCAAACAAACCAAGATTGGCCTCTGCACCAACTAGATGTCAAGAACGCATTCCTAAATGGAGACCTTGAAGAAGAAGTGTATATGGATATACCCCAGGACTAGAATCTGCGACCAACAACAAGAAGGTGTGCAAACTTAAGAAGTCTCTATACGGACTCAAACAATCTCCTCGTGCATGGTTTGATGGGTTTGCGAAAGACGAGAATTAGATATGGATACACTCAATGCCAAGCGGATCATACATTGTTTGTGAAATTCTCATCGGAAAAAAAAAAAATAGCAAAGTGTTGATCGTGTATGTTGATGACATCATCCTAACTGGGGACTATGAGGAGGAACTAATGAGATTAAAGGTGATTCTAGCTAAAGAATTTGAGATCAAAGATCTTGGCAACCTCGGATATTTTCTTGGAATGGAAGTAGCTCGATCCAAGGAAGGAATATTTGTTTCCCAACGCAAATATGTCCTAGAACTACTACAGGAGACAGGTATGCTTGGTTGTAAACCTATAGATACTCGATGGATTCAACAAAGAAGATAGGGATTGGAAAAGATAATGCACTGTCGACGGGGAGATACCAAAGACCGGTAGGGCGACTCATCTACCTCTCACACACAAGACGACATCGGTTTTCCAAAGTAAGTGTGGTAAGTCGGTTTATGCACCAACCTCATCAAGAACACTGGAAACGTGTATAGAATCTTGAGGTATCTAAAGATGACTCTGGGAAGAGGTCTACTTTACAAGAAGGCGAAAACCGAAACGTTGAGATCTACTCGGATGCAGTTAGGCGGGGGATGTGAAAGGCGGAAGATCAACAACGGGTTCTTGCTCTTACGTTTGGGGAATCTTGTGACATGGAGAAGCAAGAAGACCAAGTGGTTTCAAGGAGTAAAAGGAGGCGAGTTTAGAGCCTTGGCTCTAGGCATTTGTGAGGGAATGTGGATACAAAGGTCGCTAAAGGAGCCGAGAATAACAACCGAGAAACCTATCGGACTTTTCTGCGACAATCAAGTCGCTATTCGGATTGCTAAGAATCCGGCCCATCATGATAGAACCAAGCACATTGAGATTGATCGACATTTCATCTCGAGAAGATTGACAACTCAATTGTGCAACCGGCCTACATTCCTACACAATCTCAAGTTGCGGACATACTCACTAAAGCACTTCCAAGAACGAAGTTTGAAGAATTGAGTCGCAAGTCGTGGTACATTCAACATATACAACCCAACTTGAGGGGAGTGTTGAATTCGGGAATTAATTAGTCAAGATTATGAGAATAATGTTAAGGAAAGAATCCGGTTTGTCTATTACAGATTCTTAGTGTATTTTCCTATTTTGTTTCTTTCCTAGTTTAGTGAGATTGTTTCCTTATTTAGTTTCAATCTAGGTCTACTGTAAAGGGAAACTTCTCTTGTATATATTCCTTCTTCCTTGCGTGAAATACATAGAATAGAAGAATTTCATTCTCTCAAATTCTACAATTAGTAGTAAGAAAAAAACTAGTAGAGCAAATAAGAAACCAATATTGTGAACACAGACTGCCTAACGATAGCTTTTCAACAGTGACCTGTTGCTTAATGTCTAAAAGAAAACATAGGGAAGGACAGAAAAGAAGAAAACGGCAAGAAAACATTAATTCTATACAGATTCATCAAAATGTTATTTATTTACGTAATGTCCAAATTTGACCCTCTATGATTTAGGTTTTGTTAAAGTATGCCACTGTCTGAAAGCTTCTTTCTCTAATCACGTATAAACATGTTTTTTTTTTTTTTTTTTTTTTTTTTTTTTTTTTTTGAGAAGAAACAACTGTATGTCTGTAATTATCTTTTCTGAATTTGGTTTATAAAATGACAAAAACTGAGGTTTAGCATTTTGGCCTCTGGATAACATGTTTATAATCATGTATAAATATGTTATTCAGGGGGCAACATCCTAAACCTCTTTCCAATCATGTTTTCCTAATACGCAAGTGAAGAAATAAATATTTTTTCAAGATTAAAGACATGATTCGAATTTATAACATTAGTTCAGCACGAAAGGCTATTTTCAGGTTCAGGCATGAGAATACTTACAGTCCCATGCAACTCTCCGCGGTAGACCTCCCCATAAGATCCTACAACGCAAAGGATGCACCAAAAGTGTGAAATTCAAAATTTAAAATTAGGGGATTACGTTTGTCAATGAAACAAATTACATGACAAGATAGCATAAAGCATGGTTCAGTACCAAGTCCAATACGCTCACCCAAGCTGATATCCTCCCACGGAATTTCGCAGTCTGCGACGTCATCAATTGAATCAGATTTCGTGCTCTCATTACCTGCAGACTTATCTGATATTCTCTCGCCTTCTGAATTTGTTACCACACCATCATGCTCACGGTCACCACTACCTCGTGGTTCATAACCCCCACTATCTGTGTCTCCATCGCTTCGCATGCCATGCTCATACTGCTTACTGACAGCTGCAGTGGTTGCAACCACAGCTGCAGCAGTAGCGGTGGCAGCAGCTGCTACTGGAAGTTCGAGATTCGGGTCAGCACTTGACTTTGCCGCAGCAACAACCATTGAAGACGCAACAACAGCTGCTGCAGCTGCAGCGGCTGCAGCAACTGGGACATTTTTTGTATATTTCACAGGAGCCATTTCAGACTGTGATGAGAAATTGTGTCCTGCTATTTCCCGACTATCACGTGGGAGGTTGATCCCTAAACCTTCCACAACTTTTAGAGGCTCTGGTTGACCAGGAGTTGCTTTAGAATGTACTCTGTTGTCAGGCAAAGGAGGCAGAAAGCAAGCTGGAGCGATATCATCTTGGCCTTTATTTTCTTGGATTTCAATAACTTCCTTATTTTCACCCAAATCTTCTCTTTGAACTTGTTCTGGATAAGCTTCTGTAAAAAGGTTTGGAGGAGCAACAACACCACTTTCGAGCAACACATCATGGAGTTTCTGAGCTAATCGTGGATTCTCTTTGGCAGCATCTATCATGTATTTAGAAACATCCTTCACTTTCTTTTTACGAACAGCAGGGGAGCTAACGCCTTCGGTCCAAGAAGGAGATCTTGCATGCGCATAAGGGTAATTAGACCTGGTCAGAAATTCCTGCCCGAGCCTCTTCTCTTCTGTAGGTTTTTTCAAATCATCTGAGAGCGTTTTGGATTCTCCCTCAAACTCAGTTGGTCCCACTAGTTTTGCAGGAGCAGTTATTTCTTCTTTGTCATCAGATTCCCGTCCTACCGAGGGAGGGTTTTGGAACCTTGTTCTCTTTTCAAATGTCCCGAAGTCTGAATAATCCTCAAATGAACTTCCAACCCCGCTGCTGGAAGAGGCGGCACGAGATGAATCAATGTCTCTGGACAAAGGACTAGCAGAGCAGAAAGATTCATCATACTCTATATGTGATCCAGCTGCATCAGATGGAATAAGTGTACCAGGATCTGCCATTAGATCAACTATGTACTCCCTGAAATTCAGATTATACGCATCTTAAAAAACCAAGTTAATCTGAATTCATTTCAGTTCTTTTGGCATGTAAGGAAAAACATCGAAACCAATTACAGACCACAATAATAATAAAAAAAAATATAATAAAAAGATTCCTCGCCTATTATTATTCTGTAAAAAAACTGCAACTCTTTTTTTTTTTTTTAATATTTTAGAAGTCCCCCAAACTCACTTAACACACACAAGTCGGACTATAATATCTGTGCATGAAACTCATGGTTATTCATAAGGTAAGTTGCCAGGAATTGATCCCAGGACCATCTGGGGGCCAACACAAGCCTGACCACTCAACAGCCCTTTCTGGTTTCTATAACTATAAATATGGCCAGTTAATTTTTTAAAATATAACTAAAAAAGCATAATCTAACTTCAATCTGAACAAAAAATGAATGGCAAATCAGAGAGAACTGCATCATAAAAGTAAACTTTAGATAACAATTACCTTCCACCAGTGATCTTTACAAAGTTCATTGCCACATCACTGGAACCAGTGTATTGTTCTCCCTTCACTAGTCGGCAGGGGATGCTCACACTATCAGCCAAAACCTATTAAGCCAAATAAGTTCGAAATGTTTTTCATATAGGTTGATATGAGAAGCTTTAACAGTTTTTCTTTTCATTTTTTTTTTTTAAAATTTCTTTAGCTGATAGGAGAAGAAACTTTAATTAATAGCAGGGGGAAGAAAAAAGAACATGGTACTAAAGAGAACAAACAGTCAATAAAAGTGAAGGAAGAATCATCAAATAAAAATATAATTACAACATATCCCTTAAATCAAATGGAACAAGAAGAAAGGAGTACCCTCAAAACCATTTGATGAATAAATCCACGGTGATCCGAAAAACTTGACTCTTTCTCAAAGACAAAATCTTGTTCATCTTTCTTCAAAATCCTCCTATTTCTTTCGAACACTAAACCTAGAACATGAAGCGCTGATGGCTCACTCACTGAGGTTCATAAAGCATACAGTAACACCCTTATGGTATGAGTTTCATGCATACTACAATGACAAGTGCAAGTGTTATTCCTCAAAAATGGGAGACTACAAATTACTGAATGGTGTACCTCAGCGCAAAACACTAGCAAACTTTCAATAGTATCTTTATCCTAAAGGGTAACTTAACATATATGTAAAACAAAGCTTTTAATGGGGAAATATTAACAAAAATTGGTATGACAACAAACCAGCAACAAATATTCCAATGAAAAGTTAGCAAAAGGTGAATAAGCTTGTTATCGTGCAAGGATTATTTAGTTATTTATTTATTTTCTAGGTGACAATGAGTTACGTCTAATTTGAAGTTAAACATCAACATACGGAACTGAATATAACAAAAACACTGACGCATTTTAATCAAATACATATGTGGTATGAAATAAAACAAGGTTGGTAGAATAGAAGTGGACAAAGCTTATCATAGAAATTAGCGACACGCTGAGAAGATATATTCAGTTAAACCTCCAGATACTAAGATATACGGGATTAAAGGTTCACTACCAATACTGAAAAAAGAGGATACAGATTGGCTGATTAGGTTTAAATCATACTATAATGCCAAGAAGTACCTTGAACAATAACGCACGATGCCGAGCCAATCCAATTTTCAAAGAACCAAGTGGCAGAACCATGCTACCAATGGTTGCTTTCAACTTATTAGTGAGACTTTGCCATTCTCTCAACATGCTTTCAGGATCCCCAACTGGCCCACCCATATAGTTAGCAACTAAAACTGCAAGTTTTCGCACCAAATCGCTATTTACAAAAACCAAAGAATCCGACGTTGACTTCACAGCCATCTCAAGCGCCATCTGCTCAAGCTTCAACAAATTTGAATCAGCAGCCTTATTGACCAAAACTGCTTCCCAGGTGACATTCTCTGATACAGGAGTTCCTTGCAGATCAACAAGGGATGGCATTCTTTCCGAGGTGGATACGGTCAAGATTCCATATAGATCATAGAAGCCATCCAAGATCTTGTCATCATAGCTAAGAGAATTGTAATTCTGTGAAGCATGCATAAATCTACGATATGAGATAGGTTAGAAAGGAATAAATATAAGACAGTCGAGAAAGAAGTTAAGCATAGGAATAAGTCTCTCCCACATTGGATTTATCTCCTACAGACCGAAACCTAATAGAAAATATGTAAAGGTGTGGAATTGTTTAAGGAATGAATGGAAATTTAATAACCACTTTGCTTTTCCAGCATATATCATGCTAAATCTGACATGGTAAATTTTTTTAATGAAAGCACTATTTGTAAGGGTATAAGATTTTATAACATCAGCTTCCTAGTTGGCAAAAACAAATAGTATAAATAATGAGGGCCTATTCTCTTTTGATCAATATGATCATCAAAAATTAAATGACTCCTGGGAACTTTTAAAATTTTCTATTTAATTGCTAGCTAAAATAAACAATGATTTCTAAAATCAAAAGTACTGTGCCACCAGTGTATGATAATAAATGTACATGATTCTTCCCCTTCCTCAACATAAGGAAAATAAGAGGCTAAACAATTCTAAAAAATGATACTAAATGAATAAAAACCAGGCACTTTCTATACCTCGGACCTCTAGTGGCATGGTGCTTAATTCCAAAGAACGAAAAGAAACTTCTAGCCGCACAAGCGATAACATAATAGTACCCAACCAAGACATCAATGCACCAATCTATAGACCAAATAACCCTAGATAAAAACAACAGCAAACCCACAGCTTCACCCTAGTTCTTCGCCATTTATGCCTGAATATAGATTTTATACTATATGGTGAATTCCAAGAAAAATTAGTACATGTTTTGACACTGGTAGGAGTAGAACACCCAGCCGTTCTGATAGCAACTCTCAACAATATTGTTTGCAGTTTAAGCATTCCACTGATTCTAGAGGTCTGATTTCCTTTTCTTCATCACAAGCAATAAAAGGTCAAGGTAAAGGACAGGGCTCACAAGAGCCATGGGAGTGACAATGACACCTTCCTCGAACTTTTTCTGTTTTTCATCACCCTTGGGAGTTTCTTGCTATTAAGTACAACTTAAGCTTCCCTTTTGTAATTCTTTCTAGGTACTAATACAAGTTTCCTTGTTTCTTATCAAAAAAAGAAAAAAAGAAAAGTACAACTTAAGTTTCATGCTTAGCAGCACAACATAAGAACGACCCTGGAATACATTTTTTCTTCTTTTTTCTTTTTTGCTTTGTAAGTCAACTTATTTTTGACCATGTAAATTTTGGCACCCATATGATTGAAATGGCATACCACAATAAAGAAGGTATGTTGAGAAGACAATCCAAATTAGACCAAAGTTAATGGGCTGCAAATTGCTTGTAACCCCATCTAAATAGTCAATAACAATAATAGCAAGTGAAGCAAAGTATAATCACTCTGGCATATGAAGAAAGAAAAACTTACCCAATATCTATAGGCAACAACTTCAGCTGGAGTATTATCAGGAGCACAAGAGCCCAAACTAATCTGCTTCACAGCCTCAATCTGAACTGCCTCCGGATCCTCCCTGGCACTCAATTCCAAAGCCAATTGTATCTGATATTCTTCCTCCACATCAGGATCCCTCGAGTTACTCGACCCCGAATCTTGCCTCGACGTCTCCAACCCGACATCCAAACCGGTACTAATAACCGAAACCGCAGCATCAGCTGGTCCACTTCTCTCACCTCTTGTCACATTGGTAGGTGATGATGATGATGAGAGAGTAGAACTGTGTCTATTAGCAACTGAATTGAACAATCCTGAAAGCCCAGAAAATGATTTGTTGTGATCAGGATTATGGTGGGACCTAGAGTGCAAAATCCTGTCAGGAGAAGAGCCTTCAATGGATTTGTGACTACCCCTTGATGAAGTTGACCCTTCTCCTCCACCATCTTCTGATTGATTGGACATTATGTGGAGCTTCTTCAGAAGGTTCTTCATTTGTTACTTCACTAAGCTAAAGTGCTGAGTGCTAAAGGAATAAAAATCTGGCCATAAACATCTCCATTGTCTTGGACCAAGCATCAAATCCACACCAAAAAAATAAAAATAAAAAATAAAAAACCAAGTTCAATCTAATCCAAAACGAACCCTTTTTTTCTCTCTCTCTTCTTATTCTTCTTATTTCCTTATTACAAAGCTAAACCCCACAAGGAACTCAAATCCAAACCCAAACCCATCATCCAAAAGCCACAAAAGGAGACGATTTCGAGTAGCAGCAGTAAAGCTTCAAGTCCCAGATGCTTTGATTGAAAGCTACAACTTTTTCTTCTTTTTAATGAACCAAAAAAGACCAAATCTTGATGATAAACACACAATAATATAACAAGGAAGCAAATACTCAAGCACCCAGTAAAAGAAATATTTGAATATCACAACCTGTAATCAAAAAATAGTATTTTTCACATTGAGAGAAATGGATCTCAGTTTGTGTGCAAAGAGACGAAGAAGAGCATTGAAAAGAGAGATTGGCTTACTGGGTAAGTATAGAAAATATTAAAGGAAGAAGAGAGAGAAAGAGAGAGAAGGGCAGGTAAGACAGAGAGAAAGCGCAAAGCAAAGATCAGCAAGTGGAATAGTTGGACCTCAAAAAATGACCCACTTGAGCTCTGAGAGAGAGAGAGAGAGAGAGAGAGAGGCAATAGAAGGATTTTCACGGTCCCAGAAAAGGGTTGGAAAACTGGTGGGAAACACAAAAACCAACTGGCCTTCTCTCTCTCTCTCTCTCTCTCTCTCTCTCTCTCTAGACTAAAAGCATATAAAACTGTGTTACTCTCTAAAAAGTCTATGCTCAACTTGAGCTTGCAGTCCAATAAAAAAAAATGAAAAACGTGTTTTGGGACAAGTAATTAAAAAATATATTTTAAGGTCCTGTATTGAACAATCACATATAAATGATTTTCATTTCATCAAAATATATATGTGATTTTCATCACGGTTAATAGTGAGTGTTTAATCTAAAAAATCATATTAAGATAAAAAAACGCATATAAAACTGTTGGAGAGACTTTACATATAAAATTAGTCTAACACACTTTAAGAGTTTAATTTAATCTAAAGGTCCGTTTGGTTGGGGGATTCGTCCCCCGATTCGAATCATGATTCGTGATTCGCTACAGTGATTTCTCTCACAAAAAATACACGTAAATCGAAAATGGTTCAAATCACATGATTCGAATCCCTGAACCAAACGAACCATAAAAGATTAACTTATTAAGTCTTAAGTCCTTTTATGTATATAAACAACTTCACATCAATTTTCTATGTGGGACAACATACATATGTACTTTTTTATAACAATCTTTTCCTCATGTGTGTGTTCACCGAGCTCCCATTCGAATTAAAATTTTAAGTAGCCGGCACATCCAAATATCACACTCTAAACGGGAGTTAACTCAAGCATGGGAAAGAGAGCTGAAACCATGCATCAAATGATCCACCATTCGTGCACCTGCAGGAACACCAACTCTCCACAGGAAGCAACGTGAAAATTGTAACCGAGTGTGATCGCTTGATCCATACAAATCATCAGCTATGATATTACTTGTTAGAAAGACACTATATGCGAAACTGACTTAATAAACTTTAAGAGCTCAACTTAACCTAAAAGATTATCTTAAGTCATTTTGTGTATATAAATCACTTTATATCTACTTTTTATATAGAATAAAATACATATATATTTTTCTCAATAAAAACTTGAACACTTATTGATGATTTAGGGAAAGGGTACTATTAATTGAATATTTTTTTAATTCAATTACGGAATTTTAAAAACAAAAAGAAAAATAAAAATAAAAATAAAAGAAAAAAACAATAGTTGCGGCAGCCTGAGTTGGAAATTTTTGCGTAAATAAGCACTTGCTTTTAACTTTTTATACAGGAAAATCAGAAAATGGAATATTGAATGGCCAAATTGGAAAAGTATATAGGATGCGTTTGGAGATTTTGTTTTTTTATAGGAAAATAAAAATAAAAACATTTTAATCTCAAACATAAATTATTTTTAAAATTATATTTGGTAATTTATCAAATTTTAGTATAAAAAATTTAATAATGTCTTTCTCTTTTTTTTTTACTCGAAAAAAAAAACAAAAATAAAAAATAAAAAATAATTAAAAATTATTTTTTATTTTTTTTATTTTACATTAAACTAAAAAATTATTTTTATTTTTATTTTTTTATTTCTAATTGTGTCAAACACTATTTTATAATTATTTTTATTTAAAAAAAAAATAAAAAATAAAAATAAGAACAACTCCAAATACGATATAGTCTCGCTCAAACTTTTTGCCATTTCTTGCAAAATATAATCTTGTCATCTCAATAAATTCGGTTTCTTTATTTTGTAACTAAACGACAAAGCTCTTTTTAAATTGAAAGTGGTTATTATTCACCTCCTAATGTTCCAATCCAAAATGAGAAAACCCATTTGTATTGTAGCTCTTCAACTGTAGCCGACTGTTGATGGTGCCTTCAGTCCTTTTCATATGAAAAAAAAAAAAAAAAAAAGAAAAAAAAATGACGGTCCTCCTTCATTTTCATAATTTTAGTGCAAGAAATGGGTTCTTTGAAAATATATAATATTAAAAAGAGAATAATATGGTACAAAAAGATTAGATGTGACTTATTCGAGTTTTTAATCTAACCTGATAAGGCTCAAGACTCATTTAGTTTGCTGATTCGAGTTTTTAATTTGAGTTGAGATGTAATTTTATATGAAAATTTTTTTCTGTAACAAAAAAATTAAATGTGACTGTTTATGAGAATTTTTTACTGTAATAAAATTCGAATCAATGAAATAAACGAGACTTTAATCAATACTCAAATAAAAGAATTTTGTACCACCAGTTAATATGATTTTCCCTTTTTTTTATGAAGTCTTGAATTTGATTTAGCCTTATTATAACCTTCCCATTTATCCTTTATTTATGTAATTTTTTTCTTAAAAAAAAAAAAAAGAATTTAAACGTCCGGTTAAAGCTTAAAGCTTAGAGCTAGCTAGACATTATGTGAGTTTTATGATTTTTTTTTTAACTCACCCAATCAATTTAGATGGATAGAAAATACATAAACATTAACACACATTCAATTAATCAACCTAAAAATAAAAATCAATCCACTCTGATAAACCTATAGAGGGCATTATAAAGTAAATATAAAACAAATTCAAATACATAAGTCATAAACCATAATAAAAACTAGTAAAGACATATTTAGAATATATTTTAGAACATATGATAAATTTATTGGGTGGGTTTAGTTTTTAGATGGTTTCTGAAAAGTAAAAATTGAGCCTACACCCAACCAATGAGAATTTTAGCTAGGGGTTGACTGAATCTTGAGGTCATGTTAAATTGAATAGGGTTAAGCGCTTTTGCTTTAACTTTTTAAATAATAAAAGAAAAAAAAAGTATAACTCAAAACTTTTTATTTAGAGGATTTAAATTATGGTTTGAATTATGATTTATAATTTTTTACAGTATTTTTTCTCATAAAAAATACAGGTAAATTAAAAATAATTTTAATCACATGATTCTAATCTATGAACTAAACGTCTCCTTAGTATTTGAATTGTGCATGGAAAATAATTTTTTATTTTAAAAGAACTTTTAAATTTATTTAGGTAAATAAATCAAGAGCTCTTATTGTTACGAAAGGCAATATAATACAAGGATATTAATGGGACTTTTATTTGTTCTTCACAAATAAAATGTTAAAATGTAAATAAAAAGTTTTTCAAAATCTCCTTTTATAAGCATCAAAGATGTAATTTGTCCGAAAATAACTTATAAAAGCCAAAAATATTTTAAGAGTGTCCATCCATACAAGTTCAAAAGCAGGTTTTAGACTAAAAAAGCCAAAAGATGCTTTTTTAAGCCAATTCAAATAGGCTCTAAGTTGAATTCATTTTGCATTTGAACAATACTAGGGGAAAAAATAGATAATTTACCTTTAAGAGTGTATGAGTCTGAACTTGTATCCTTTACTCTTATTAAAAACCCTTTTGTTAGTGTAATTTTTGACTAAAAAATGTTATGAATTAAGAATAAAGGGTAAAAATCTTGGCACATACACTTTCAAGGGGTTTTTGTCAAGATTACTCATATTAAGGACACCAACTCAAGTCTTAATTCTTGTATACTAACTGATGTGGTACGTGAGTTGTCATGTTTATATTAGTGGGTGTTTAAAGCATTTCTACATCCATTAATGAAAAAGTTTACAATTATTAATAAAAGAATAACAACTCACATGCCATATGAGTTGGTACATAAAAGTTGGGATTTAAGTTAGTGTCTCTAACATTACTCTTTTCGTATATTTATACTTTCAGTTACACGTCGGTGGTTTAGAAGCAATTTGAATACCTCAGTAGTGGAGTAAAAAAGAAAATTCTTTTTTTTTTCAGGAGTATGAAGTGAATTAATCCAAAATTTTGTATTGATTCTTTTTCTTCTAATTGAATTAGGATCATAATAGAATTTAATTCAACCTTTAATGTTTACAGTTATAAAATATATTGTAATTTAAATCATAATACAGTTGATTTTTTTATTTATGTAGTATTTTAAGTTTAAATATGAGCATTTAATGATCAAAACTTAGGGTTCAACATCAACAAGAAGTATTAATCTCAACTTAATTAGGGTTGACTATATGAATTTCACTTTTTTCACGCAGTTCTGTTTAAAATTAGACTTTCCTGAAGGCCTAGATGTAGAATGTCATTCATAACTACTTCGGTCCACGTAATTCTTGGTCTACCCCTCTCTCTCCTAGTATTAGGTATAAGAATGTCCTCCTAAGCATGAATTGGTACTTCTAGCGGTCTACGTTGGACATGTCCGTACCACCTCAAGCGGCCTTCCGCACCTTATCTTCTATTAGTGCTACACCTACTTTACCACGAATAACTTCATTTTTTATGCGATCTATTATCGTATGACCACTCATACATCTTAACATACACATTTCTACCACACTTGTCTTGCATATATGTTGTCTCTTAATGACCCAACATTCACTACCATATAACATAGCTAGGCGGATTGCAGTCTTATAGAACTTTCCTTTCAACTTAATAGGCATATTGCTATCACATAAAACTCTCGTAGTATTCTTCTACTTAACCCACCATGTCTTAATCCTATGTTGAATATCCTCTTCTATATCTCCTTCGTATTGCATTATAGACCCAAGGTACCTAAACTTCCTAGAAGGCCCAATCTCCACACCATCTAAAAAAATTCAGTCACTCTGATTACTTGAGTTACTAAACCTATAATGCATGTATTCAGTTTTCGTCCTACTTAACTTAAATCCCTTCGTCTCAAAAGTCTGTCTCCACAGTTCTAACTTACGGTTAACTCCTTCCCTATGTTCATCAACTAAAACTATATCGTCCGCAAAAAGTATACACTAAAGAACTCTATCTTGATTTCTCTTGTTAGCTCATCCATCACAATGGTAAAAAGATAAGGACTAAGAGCAGATCCTTGATAAAGGCCGATCTGAATGGGGAACTTTATCGTGTAGCCTCCAGCAGTTCTCACACTCGTGACCACCCCGTCGTACATGTCTTTAATTTCCTTGATATACCTCACATGCACTCCTCTCTTTTCTAGCACCCGCCATAAAACATCCCTCGGTACCCTATCATATGCATTTTCTTAATCTATAAAGACAATATGTAGGTCTGTCTTGACTTCTCTGTACCTTTTCATCAGCATCTAAGAAGAAAAATGGCTTTTGTGATTGATATGTCTAGCATGAAACCAAATTGGTTACCTGAGATGGTAATTGTGGCCCTTAATCTCCTTTTAATAACTCTCTCCCAAAGTTTTATAGTGTGGCTTATTAACTTAGGGTTCAATTGAAATTATTTAAAAAATATGTAAATATTACAATTTTTTGGGTAGTTATGTAAATATTACAATTAATAAATAGCAAAGGAGCAAATAAGGAAAGAAATTGTAAAGTACTTTGATACTGGGGCATAAACTTAGAGGAGGAACTTGCGCCTGGGACCCTCCTCCGTGTACCTATAACTCTCTTGTTTCCAACAAATTTTAAAAATAATTCTATTTTTATATTTTTAAATATCTTTTTGTATAATTATAATAATGTCATGAAAGGAAAATTATAGTTTTGTGTCGAAATTTATTTTGTTGTTAGTTCACATTTTTGTAAAACGAGCTATGTAGAATTATTTATTATGAAATCAAGTCAGACTTGTTCGGCTTTAAAATTTATATTATTTTATTTCTCCCTTAAAATTTAGTTGAACAGAATTAGATTTAAAATTAGTATTTTTGTCATAAGTGTGATGGTGGAAGGAATTGATGAACTTGAATATCTCAAGAGTCAAAACCAATATTTATATTTCAAACTTTAAACCTCTATCAAAATCTAGTTGGGAATTTTTATGCCAATGACTATCAAATGATAAAAAGTAGAGTCAGGACTTGAATTTGGAAGGGCACGAGTTCGATCTCGGCATCCCATATTGCGTAAGCTAAGAGGGGAAGTTATCTCTAAAGGCCCGTTTAGTTTGCTGATTTGAGTTGATATGTAACTTTATATGAAAGCTTTTTATTGCAATAAAAAGTTAAATGTGACTGTTTTTAAGAGCTTTTTACAGTAGGAAAACTCAAATTCTAAACTTGAATCGGTGAAATGAACGGGGCAAATTTACTCTTGTGCCATGCTTAAATTCTTAAGTGGAGGAGGTCATTAGGGTTTTAACATATGTAAAGCAGTGTCTTGAATCTCCTATGTTAATTACTTTTTGTTTTTGTTTTTTTGTTAATAAAGGCGTTCAAATATGTTAAAAAAAGGGAAATAGTAGAAAATAGGCTAATATGAAAAGCTTAAGAAAGTAAATAGGTCAATTTTTAGTTATAGAAATTAATAGGGCATAACTTGTCAAGTTATGGTTCATAACCAGATAAGTTATGGATAAACTTGTCAAGTTATGGTTCATAACCAGACAAATTATGGACAATTATGAATAATAACTTGTCAAGTTATGGCTCATAACTAGACAAGTTATAGACGAAAATAATAATTTGGCCTATTTATTAACTTATGTAAACTATTGGCCTATTAATTTTAATTCATCTCAAATTTTAACCTATTTTCTTAAACCTATTTTCTTTTTTCTCCCTTAAAAAAATAGGTTATCAAAGGAACCCTATATGAACGCCATATCCTTCACTCTAACTTGGTTATGTAGAATTTCAAATGGAAAGAGACATTAATATATTATTTAATAGACCTTACTGAATTAGGGCATTGGATTTAGATATCAAGAGTTTTCATTTTCAGAAATATCCTTAGGATTCCTCTTAACGGTATGATGTCGCATGCATTCTCCAGCGCGTAAGGTTGGCTACTTGGCTTTATAATTATAATTAATTAGTTGTATGTTTGATAATCTTCGTTATTGAAACAGTTTTTCTTTTGAAAAGTAAGAAAGAAAGAAAGAAATATTGTGGGGGATGATATCAATATCTATATAAAAAAAATTAAAAGCCATGGAATCCACCATATTGGTAAAAAATGATATATATATATATATATATATATTTTTTTTTTTTTTTTTACTTTTTTCATTTCTTCCCTTTTACGTCTTTTTCTTTTTTCTTTTTACTCTTTTTGCTCTTTCTTTTTTTACCCTCCATTTGTCTAGTACTCTCTCTTACCCTTATTTATTTATTTATTTATTTTTCATTTTAACTCCATCATTTTCATGTTTTACATTTTATTTATTCATCACACCATTTTAATGCGTCTTTTTTTTACCTTCTTACTTTTATATGAGAGAAAAATATTGTAGTAAAAAAGTTAATTTTGAAATTTTATAAGAGAAAACACTGTAGTAATAGAACTTGAGTTGTGACTTGAGTTATAAAAGGAACAACCTTGTAGATTTTAACATTTCAAATAGTATTATACATTGGAATACAAATGAAAATAACATGTGCTATCATTCTTGTTAATGTTAAATATACAATTGAAAATATTATTTGCGTTGGAGATGGTGGTTTTTCTTTCATTTTTTTCATGGTCAAATCAATTAATAAACGTTATATTTTGGAAATCTCATTAGCTATTTATATAAATTAACTCGTTTCATTTGAAATCTCTAACTAAAATTTTTCTTGTATTTATTTTTTCTGTTCATGTTCTACGTTTTTATAATTATAATATACGTTATAAAAAACTTCAATCACAACTCATGCATTACATTTAGAACACCTCCAATGCAAATGTTAATACTAATTGTATATTTAGTATAAAAAAGTATAATAAAATATGTTCTTTTTATTTTGCTACTATTTGAAACGCTAAAGCTACTATTTCCCATAATCATTATACATATACTCTTTTTAAAATTTCTTAGTAAGCTTTTTTCAATATATATTTTTTTATTGTACGTTATTAAAATTTTAATTACAACTCCATACTAGTAGATTAGTATGCATGCATATATATATATATATTTGTAATATTTATGTGGAGAAATTTATTTTCTAAAATATAAAATATATTTATTTTCTATGTGGAGAAATTTATTTTCTAAAATATATAAAAAAAAACATTCTATATAAATTTCTAAAAGTATGTACATTTGTAATATCTTTATGGAGAACTTTATTTTCAAAAATATATAAAAAAAAAAAAATTGATAAACTTGTTGACTAGAACATGCGAAGAATATTGAGATTAAAGTATTAATGGATATAGAGTCTAGCGTCCAAGGCATATGTAATTAATGAAAATATTAAATGAAATATTAATGGAAATCTTTGGTTTTTGACGAGTGATCCTATTGAAATCATATTATTGTTTGCATGAAACATCAACATCTTGTACGCAAATTATGATGATGACTTTTATTTTATTTTACGTCCTTTTTACACTTGATTAATCGAAATGAAAGTGACGCGTTACCTTTTCCAAAAATGTTTATTTCTTATGGTTCACTACTTAAAAATGATTAGATTGAGCATATTTTCTTTTCTACAACCCCCAAACAAACATTCTTGAATATGGAGAAAATCAAATTGCTTTAAAAGTTTTTTTGTATATATCTTTTCTTTTTATCCAAAATGAAGATGAGAAAAAGATCATAAAAGTTGTTGGTGAGGATAAAGTCGTTTTACAAGTAGACATACTTTTTCCTTTTTGTCCTATTCTGCATAGTGCCCCAATTAGAAGGGATCATACGCAGCTGCTTCACAACCTCTTATTATAAATATTAAATTCTCGTTGAAATAAAAAAAGAAAAGAAAAGAAATAAAGGAAACCCTCTTAAATAAGTTACACCTACTTTAGAATCACAACATAAAGAAATCCCTCTTAAATAAGTACTCCCATGATGGTTGCTGACAATGATAATAGACGACTTCTCTGCCTAAGAAAATCCCATCTTTTGTTCTTTTTTTTTTTTTTTTTTTTTTAAATTTCGTTATTGAGTGAATCATGTTTTCCGGTATTGAATTCAAGGATTCATTAAAATGTCAAAACAATTTGGTCTCGTTTAATTCGTTGATTCGAGTTTTTAATTTGAATTATGATGTGATTTTATGTGAGAGCTTTTTACTATAGTAAAAAAGTTAAATGTAACTGTTTCTGAAAGTTTTTTACTGTAGTAAAATTCGAATCGGTAAAATGAACGAGGAATAAACTCAGTTGCGGAGATAAGAAGAGTATAGCAGCCAAATGCATGTGTTTCTCCAATCACCACTCTTTAATAAGAAAACATTTGAATGGGGAAAAAAGTGTAAATTTTACATATTTTTTTCTGGGAAAAAAAATGGAATATATAGTGACAAGATCAATCGCCTCTTTGTTTGAAAATTTTGTTTGTTTTTTCTAAAATTGGAAGCCGAGATGATTGGTTTTGACCATCTTTTTTTCATGCAAAGGGGGTTCATTCTTGCTTTTTGGATGAGAGAATATTCTACAAGAGTTTTAGGTGGAGCAACTTAATATTATTCCAACCTTTTTCTTTTTTCATTTAGATCAACATGCCCGATTCTTTGTTTTTGTTTTTTTTGTTTTTTTTTTTTCATTATTAATCTTTGGTAGTCACATGTCTAGATAATGAAAAAAACTTTCCCCCACATGATTTATGATATTTCCAATGAAATTTCAAAAATTTACAGGTACCAAAATATCTGGGGTTAGAAGTTTGTTTGAAAAGATTTGAGAAAAAATATGGGCAAAAAAATTTGCTTTCACCTTTTATTTGTAGAAATGTAGATCTTCTTACATTTATTATTGCATTTTTTAGTGAATAAATTGACAACTTAAACAGTCATTGGGCACATAATTACATGTTTACAGTAACTCTTTTATTTTCATAATTAGAAAAATTTAGATGTTGATCATGTAATTTGTCACCTAATATTCAGTATATATGTTTTTAAAGTATTGAGATTTTTATTTTTATGTATATATTTTTAAATGTTCACTATCTTAATAAAGAATATCGCAAAATAAATTAAATTTTAAAGTAAAAAAAAAAAATAAAAACATAGTTTCTACATTGTTTCATGTTTTTACTAAGATTTATACTCTTTTCAAATTCTATTAAATTCGATTAATTCAGTATTAATTGCCAATACTGATATCATCTAATTTGGACAAAGATGATCGCTTACAAGTCAAATATCTGATCTTCTTGACGTTGAACTTACATTGCCGTTTAAGAAACAATCTATTTTTATTTGCCATTTTTTCCATATGAAACTATTTTTATTGGCTAAAAAAATTCTTAAAATTGATAAGTGATATGATAAGTTCTCGTTTGCACATTTTACAGGTTATTAACACTAAGCTATCTTCTAATTTGTTTATGTAAGAGCGTACATGATATTCCTTCGAAGAGAAGGAACAAAATTTAACACAAAAAAAAAGTTAATAAATAGAATTGTCCCTGCTGTGTGGAAATGTCAATATCAAGCCAAGGTACAAAAAAATTTTATGTGGGAAAATTTAAAAGATCATAAGAAAAGCATTTGAATTGTGCTTTCCGGTGGCTGGGTCCCATGTGGCATATTAGCAAGCATTTCAGGGTCCAGTTTCCAGTCCATTTTAATTTTGATTTTGGGTTCATCGTTCCATTTAGTTTTTTGTAAGATATAGATGGTTGAGAGGTCAAGTTTCGTTCTCGATTTCTCATTATACACGTATCATTAAACGTATCCGAAAATGAGGTTAAATCATAAAATAGCCAGCCGAAATGAGCCGCGACCTGTTCCTAAGGCTTATATCAACCATTAAGAGCCTATTAATGCAAATAATAGTGGTCCAAGAAAGGAGTTCACGCATTCTTACACACGCTTTTACCCTTATATGCATTTCCAGAGATATGTTTCTTATCATACATTCTCTCAACATTTAGGGTGAATACCTTTATAATCTTCTTCTAAATCGTACTAGAACAACTAAAGACACTCTAGAGGACGTAGCTCTTTCATCGAGCGAGCCTCTATAGAATCTTTGTATCTCTATCTCTTTTATTTTTTTCACTTATTTATTTCATTGCATACACGATACTAACATGGTCCAAGAAAGGAGTTCACACATTCTTACACACGCTTTCACCCTTATATGCATTTCCAGAGATATGTTTCTTATCATACATTCTCTCAACATTTAGGGTGAATACCTTTATAATCTTCTTCTAAAATCGTACTAGAACAACTAAAGACACTCTAGAGGACGTAGCTCTTTCATCGAGCGAGCCTCTATAGAATCTTTGTATCTCTATCTCTTTTATTTTTCCACTTATTTATTTCATTGCATACACGATACTAACATAAACATTTGAATTCAGTTAATGGCCTCCTATAAATTTAATTGTAGAATTTCAATCTCTACAATTTGATGCCCACTGTGGGGCCTTTGACTACAAGTTGGAGATTATTTCACCCGCAGGCATGATGAATGGCAACAACAATGAAACTGGCAATGATGGAGCAACATTAGATGCAGGGACGAACCAACAGTTAGCCACCATCGACGACTCATCCCAGCTCGCGAATTCATCATTCCTCACAAGTGGATTTCATCCGGCTACGACTTATATGCCCTACAGTCCGCTCCACCTGATGCCATCATTGTACTCGACGACGCCAATTAGGGTGATCCCAATCATTTTAACTGTTGCTCTAGTCAGTGTGGCGCTGCTAGACAAGCAAGCAGCTAACCCACCATCTACACAGCATGAATGGGAAGAAGTGATAAGGGCAACGAAGAAATGCTTGCTTTAGACCCTTGAACATCCTGCCACATATGAAGAGCTACTCGATGAGTCAAGTAGACGCCATTCACATTAGTTAACTAGAGCCTATTTTCCAGTCTAGTTTACTACATTTATTTGAACCTGAGAATAACATCTCTAGTTTTACTTCAAATAACCTAATGGACAAATTATCTAATTAAAATAATTATAAATTTATATTCTCATATCATATAAAAATAATAACATTAATTCAACTAATTTACCTTGAATTAATTTAAACAATTAATTCAACTGACATATTGCTCATGAATTAATTACATCCGATTTATAGCCAATTGCAGAAATAACATAAGTTACCAAGTTATGGAAAATACATCGTATTGTATCAGGAAAATATATGAGAAAGTAGAAAGATCTGATGAACATGTATTGACCAAATAAATAATATGATTATTTAACTAAATTAACTTTGGAACACACTGTGGTTGGACCACAAGAGGCAACTGCTGGAAAAACGACATTAAATGTGTAGCAAAATTTTAAAATTTTAAAATTAATGCCAAAGCCAACCAAGAACATGTTCATGATGTTATATAATATAAATACCAAAGATCAAAATCAACTTCGGAGATTATAGAAACAGTACGTGTGACAGATTTAAGCGTTCCAAATAGCAACTGAAAGAGTTTCAACCAACTAGTCTTATTTATTATTCTCATTTCCACGATCAAAATGCGAGTAGGCACATGTCGTTCATTCTCCCATTGGTTTTCTTAAACTCCTTCCAACCACAAGAGAGTCAAAGGAAAAAATGATCTTGAGAATTGATCAGTTTTTCCTTTCAAGAACCCTTACCAATAGCCCAAAAAAAATCTCTCAAGTGATCTTATGAATAAGGGGACTTACTGGGCTATTTATAGAGTTTAGAAAGTAATATTTTCATAACAATTAGGTTTCCTAACGTCTATCTCGTGTCAAAAATCACATTAAGTCGGTTTTGCTACGTTAGCCTGTTGCTACAGGCGACCGATTCTAGTGGCTTCATAAACAACTAGTAGACCGGTGCGCAATACGGAACAACCCAAAAGGTACGTACCAGTCGGTAGCACCGATCGATCGGTGCCTATTATGAAAAACTTGTTTCTCAAGCTATTTAATATGGGAAACTTGTATAGAGCTTCAGTTTTTATTCAAGTGACCCAATATAGAAGTTGCATGACCAAAACAATCATATTATAATTTTCTCATATTAAATAAAACTAAAAATAATAATTCAACCAATTTATCTAGAATTAATTTAACAATTAATTGACCAAATAAAGTACTCATGAATTAATCATCGATCTCACATTGACTTTGAACTTTTTTACGAAAATAACATAAGTTACCAATATAAGGAAATACATTGTATCGTTATAGGAAATTATATGAGCTAGCAAAGGAACCCGATGGACATATATAGATCAAGCTCCTATAATCACGACATTACTTGTTAACCTACAAGTTCATCACATGATTATAAACTCTAGCGCTACTCTATTAAACGTCTAGAGCTGCACTCTCGATCTTTATAATATATTTATAAAGCTCCAAATAGCTCTCGTCCATGAAGTATTTATTAGTGTATCATCCCCATAGGATATCCATAATCGACTTGAGAAAAAGTTCTATTTTACCTTCCCGGTTATATTTATCTTATGTTTTATTATCACACCATCGAAAAATCCACTATTCATACCAATACAAATAGTAAACAATTAGATAATATAAAGTAGTCTATTAGCCGAACACTATTATTTTCCAATCTCCGGATAATAATATAAGAGGATACCATTGAATCTTTATAGGAGCTATGGATACCCTATCTATGAAAATAAATCTACGTGCACAAGAGTCATACCCTCAATGTACCGGTAATCGTACCTTTACATAATATCAAGATGTTTCCCTTTGGTAAATCAAAGGATAAAGTCAAGCATACGAGTTTATTATCCATCTTAGGATTAAGATGGCCACATGTAATTCATCAAAAGTGAATTGTTTTATTCAAACAAAATTATCAATTAAAACAATTCAACTTTGGTCTGATCCAATATAGATTCCACCACTATGAACTATATCAATGTCTCTACCCATAGAGTCCTACCTTCGACAGTCAAGACAAATCGTCTCCATTAGAAAGTAGACAATATAACATTCTTAACATGACTAAAGTGCCTAAGTTTATTGTTGGCCCAAAACATTTATTCCCCCTATTACGGATCATATTATTTAGACTATTATATTTAAATTCCTATCTTCTGCATGTTCTTCTCATTATATGCACTATCTAAAAACTTAGAATGACAATCTCATACTTCTAGTTTGCTTACATTAACTAATATGAACATAAAGAGAAATTACATATGAAATAAATAAATCTTTATTAATAGTCAAAATGTTTCAAAAGTATTGTCACATTTATTTCTAAAGGCATAAGCGCTAACAATCTCTCACTAACACTTAAGGGAGTAAATGTGACATGCTACAATTTCCTATAGCCTTTACCTCTTTTTCAAAGACCTTAGCTGACAAGGCCTTTGTGAACGGATCAGCTACATTGTCCTCCAATGCGATCTTACATATTTCCACATGCCATTCTTTAGTGAAGCTCTTAATGACACGATACTTCCTGTCTATATGCATATTCATCTTCTGATATTTTAATTCTTTGGTGTTAGCTATTACCACACTGTTATCACGTACAATTTCAATGGATTATCCACACTAGGAACTACCTCAAGATCCATCAGAAACTTAAAGAGCCACACCGCTTTATTTGAAGCATCACTGGCTGCCACATACTCACCTTCCATCATTGAGTCAGCAGCGCAAGTTTGCTTGACACTCCTCCAAACGATGGCACCACCTCCTAGAGTAAATACGAAACTTGAAGTCGATTTTCTCAAATCCAAATAGGATTGAAAATCTAAATCTGTACATCCTAGAGGTGTCAGATCCTCCCTAAGATATACCAGCATATATTCCTAGTCCTCCTAAGGTACTTGAATATATGCTTGACCACTACGCAATGGTTAGGTCCTGGATTCGACTAAAATTGACTTACAATCCCGACCGCATGAAAAATGTCCGATCGTGTGCAAAGCATAGCATACATGAGACTACTAACAGCCGAGCCATAAGATACCTTTGTCATGTAATCTCTTTCCTCTTATGTTTTGGGACAATCACTATTTGAAAGAGTAATTCTATACCTAGATGGCTGCCCACCATTCTTAGAATTTTGCATTGCAAACTTCTTGAGAATTTTGTCAATGTATAAAGCTTAGGAGAGAGCTATCATTTTGTTCTTTCGGTCTCTAAAGATTTGAATGCCTAGAACATAATTAGCTTCTCCTAAGTCCTTCATGTCAAACTGTTTAGTAAGTCAAATTTTGACTAATGACAATGCCCCTACATCATTGCCAATGACCAAAATGTCATCAACATAAAACAGTAGCAAAACCACTTCACATCTTGAATATGCTTATAAACACAAGGTTCATCCATATTCTGTTTAAATCCATAATTCTTGACCACTTGGTCAAATCTTTTATTTCAAGAGTGAGAAACTTGCTTTAATCCATAAATGGACCTAAGCAACTTACAAACTTTTACTAGATCTCGTAATCGAGAGCAGTTGCAATAAATAAGAGAATGCGGATGGACTTAAGCATGGCTACAGGCGAAAAGGTTTTCTCGTAATTGATTCCCTCTTTTTGCTTGTATCCCTTAAGTATCAGTCTGGCCTTATAAGTTTTGACATTTTCTTCTGCATTTCTCTTCCTCTTGTAGACCCATTTGCACTCAACGAGCTTAATCTCATCAAGAAGATCTACAAGTTCCTAGACTTAATTAGAATTCATAGATTTCATCTAACCTTTCATGGCTCGAGTCCAGAGTTTTACACCAACATCCTCTATAACTTTTTGTAAATATAAGGATCCATGTCGTGTTCCAAATAACATCTAAAACATCCTATCTCATCATCTTCCGTCCATTCATCTCAAATAACATCAGATCGTACGAAAAATGTAATTTTCTAAATTTAAAAACCAACTACTAGAAGTGGCAAAATGACCTTTACTCACTAAAAAATTTGTAATAAATTCATCTTAATTCCAAATCAGTCAAAGCTAGTGGCATTGGAAACTAGCTAAAAAAGATGAGTTTTATATATTATGAGTATATTTTCACAATAATTTGCATGACAGAATCAACCTCAGAATTTATTCCAAAATTTGGGTCCATGTAACACTGGAATTTTAGAGCTAACTTCGAAAAATCATAATTAATTAAAGAAAACTCTGATTTGAGCGATTCAAAAGTCAAATGGAAGTTTAAAATATTGTAGTATTTAGGATAAATGAGGGAAAAATATGAATAAGATAACACAATTATGACAGTCAGCAGTTCTTACTGCTTGCAGGTATTTACTTCAAAAATAGGCATAATGCTTTAAATCATTCCATAACCCATCCAAAACCTAATAAAACTCCAATTAAAATTATGATAAATGGTAATAAAATACCCACAAGAATTAAGGGAATAAATATACAAAATATATATAAAGTGTAGAGTTTTTAATGAAAAGTTGGTCAAAACAAATATTAATAAATCAAACTGTTTTTCAATCAAATAATTGATTTCCTATGAATCATAGGAAATCAATATAAGAGACATGAAAGCATGAAAAAACATATATATTACACATATAAAGACATTTAAAATCTATCAAAATTGTAATAAAAAATCATATTCATATATAATTAGGGTTTTTAAGCATACTTTGAAGTGTGAAGACTTTGAAATATAGAGATAAATTGTTGATTCACAAAGATCATGAAACACTCAAAACAACGTGAGAAAAGAAAAGAACAAAAAAAATAGTAGAGAAATATGTGAGCGTGGAATATGAAAATCCGACTTTGTGTTTTAGGGTTAAAACCAAGAAGGAGTAAGAACGAAGGCATATTCATCTATCTTTTTATTTTATTTTATTTTTTTATTTTTTTAGTTAAGGATGGTTTCTCTAAATTATATCTATATGTAGATGAGTTTTCATTGGTTACGTTCCATAATGGTTATCTATTAAATATAAAATGTTAATGATGTGACATGATAAGAATCAAACCTTATTAATTGTCATAAATATTTTTGATCAACTACAAAATTTATTAAAATTGTCAAATCAATATCTTACGGTTAAAACACCGATATCTATTAATAAGTCAATTTCAATGACCAATAAAATCACATCCATATATATATATATATATATATATATATATATATATATATAAGCTTATCGGTTTTTGTTTTGAGCGTATCGTTGATACATAGCATATGTGTATTATATAATATGCAAAAGGTAATGACATGTAATATGTATAATGTATAATATACGATATATGTCCATGTATATTGAACGTACTACAGGTAGTTTGAAATACTAAATATAATGAAATATAACATAGCGTAGAACATATATGCATAACACAACACAATATAACGGAATTTTTAATATAGCCCAGCTAATATACAACATAATATCACATATAATTGACTAATTTATTATATTATGTTTTTCCAATGCGTTTAACAGATTTGCCTAAAATACGTATATCAAATATAGTGTTACATCTTTAAATCATAAATAACTATATCCTTCACATAATTGGCACGAACCTTTCATAACACATCGAGTCCCCCTTCGTTTTCACCTGTAACATTACTAAACAGCAGATTATTAGTAACAATCATATAATCATTTACCATCAATTTTAACGTTAAATCCTATATTTAACGTTAAATTTCAAAATGAGATATCACACAGTATGCTTCGAATCAAGATGAATCTCATCACTAAAAAACCAAGCTTGTTCACAGTATAGAAACCTAAAAGTTAGAACAAAGACTTTGATAATTTATCATTTGTGATCTTTTTCTGTTGATAAGGAAAACTCCTTTTATTGGATTTTGGTTCGAGATTACGTATACAAAATAGAGTATATGCATATCAGTAGGTAAATAGGCTACGTGACTCTTATTTGAAAATTGTGGAATAAATACCATTTAGGTGAATAGACTATGAGATAGTTCATTAAAACTAAACCATGAATTACTTTATCAAGCCATGAGTTGCATAAAACGAGGAAAACTAGTGGGTTAAAACTTTGGGTAAATGGGTTAGAAGACATTTTTCTTAAAAAAAAAATAAAAAAATAAAAAAATAAAAAAAATAAAGGATGAACATCACTTGGGTAAATAGGGTAGGAGATGGTTGATTGAAAATTGAAGATGAACAACTTTTTCGAGCCATAATTTATAAAACATCAGGAACACTAGCAAGCTAACTAACTCATTGAAAAAATGTTAATACGTGTGAGTGTGTGAAAAAAAAAAGAAAGTAATGTTAGTATGCTTTCTGGGCAACTGTAAGAGAGATTTTGGTTGCATCTTGTAGCTTCAGTAATGTGGGATGACATGAGAAAGAACGTAGTAAAGTTAGACGTTTATGGATTGACAGTTATTATACATGTCGAGAAGAAGAAAAAAAAAAAAAAGGGAGAAAATCCACTTGCTATAAAAAAATATAAAGAATACACGACAAGTTTTGATAGTTCAATAGCTTTTTATGTTTGTAATATAATTGCAATGCTAAGTGGTGTTGAAATCGTTATAAAATCAGTTAACGAAAAATACATATGGGGCAGGAATTATATTATATGTTGATCTTTGTTGATCTGAGAAAAAATTTACCTTTTTTTTTTTTTTTTTTTTTTTTTTTTTTTTAAATTTTCATTTTGCTCTTCATAAAGCTTCAATATGAGCTTCTTTGGAAAAGGGGAGAAACACAGGGCATGCGTAGTTAGATAATTTGGTTTAGCTTACCTTTAACTGCAGACAAGAGTTTGCATATTGGTTATGTAATGTCTCTGTGCAATAGTCATTATCTATTTGTCTTTCCTGCGCATGGTTATGTAATTATGCTGTTCTTACAAAATCTTTAACATGTAGGTTTTGAGAATTGACTGTGAATCCTACAATCATTCTTATATTGCTTTCCTCAGATGTTATGTCGTTCAGTTGTTTGCTTTCTCTTTACAGGTTAGAGGGGAAACTGATAATGATTGTTAAAGTATAAAATTATTGTTGGCTCACTTCTTAATAACTTAAACTTTTGAGACGGATTGGTAAATTAACATGGTATCAGAGCGGGAGGTCATGAGTTCAAACTCTCGTAATTGCACTCACTCTTTATCCCCATTTAAAATTACCATGTGTTGGGTCTTTAATATATCTCAAGCTTAAATATTCACGTGTTAGATTTTCTAATTAATTTACCTACACGATTGCTCATTGTATCCAGCCCACACGTGAGGGGGAGTGTTAAAGTATAAAACTATTGTTAGCCCACTTCTTAACAACTTAAGCTTTTGGGATGAATTGGTAAACTAACAATATTAGAATCTCACATTGGTTGGAGATATTAGCATGATCTACTTAATAAGGTGAGAGCAATCCTCCCCTAATAAGTTGGTTTTGTTAGGTTGAGTTAGGTCTAATATCCTTTGATTTCTATAAAATGGTATCAGAATATGCCTAATTTTATAATGTTGGGTCCCTTAATATCGACTTATTCGCAACGCACGATATTTTTAAAATTAATTCAGACAATGGTTCTCAAATTTTAAATGATATATATTGCACCAGTTAATGGACATACAATTTCAGAATTAACTTTTTCACTTATTGGTTTGCTAGACTATTATCAATTTATTTGTCATTCTATTATGCTATCTTCTTGTTTTTGCTATCAACGCTATTGATATAGGCTGTATATTTAGAATTTAGATTTCACATATTTTATGACATTTTCTTATTTATCTTATGAGAAATTTTGTTAGCTAAATTAATTTTAACCGTTTAGCTTTCGATACATAAAACGAATAGTGGACCTGGTAGGGTGGGGGAAATGAGAAGGGGAAAGCATGAATGAATGCTTTAATGAATGTGACTAATGGTGGCAATTTGTGTTAATGGGTTGTGTTCGTGTCAATCTATTTATTAATCGTGTAAAAAAACATCAATTTAAACATGACATGTTTACTAAACGTGTTAAAAATATCAATCCAAACACGATCCATTTATTAATCGTATTAATCGTGTCAATCTGTATAACTTGTCTAAATTGATATATTGAATAAATAACTAATATAATAATGACTTATTTAACACAGTCAAGACAGATTTAATATGTTTATTGGTCAATTTATCTTTTTCTTTAAGAAAAATAATTGAATTTTACCTACAAATATTAAAATTCACATTATTTGTATTTAATATGTCATATAAACTTTCATGTTATATCACATATTATTAAATTACAGATGACACATATAGTTAATCGTATCAATTCATATCACTTTGTGTTAGGAGGTCAACCCTAACCCAACCAATTTATTAATCATATTAATCGTGTCGACCCGATTATGGCCAAAACTCATTTATAGTAAACTCAAACCCGTTAACTTCGTGTGGGTTTCGAGTTGTGTCGTCATGTCGCTACCCGGATTGCTAACCCTAAATGTGACAATTAGATACAAACATATTAATAACATAGTAGTAAAAAATAAATTTGTACATTGAAGTGTCCCATTTTTTTAGTCTAGTGTATACTAAAGGCAAATATATTAATGGCCCGTTTAGTTCGCTGATTTGAGTTTTTAATTCAAGTTGAGATGTGATTTTATGTGAGATTTTTTACTTTAATAAAAAAAATTAGATGTGATTGTTTTTGAAATGAACGAAGCCTTAAGTGAAAGAACATTAAAAAAGTTTGTTCATGAAAAAAACAGCTAAAGACAATGATCTTCTTTTTTATTTTCAATAATAATCACTCCAAAACTTGATAATTTCGTTAGTTAAACCTAAGCATGTTGAATCTAATATTTTTGGCAAAAAAACACAAAAATCTAAAAGCCACTTCCATAAAAAATAAAATAAAATAAAATAAAGTAAGAAACATGTACAACTTTCTCTCTGATTAGCTATATCACGTTTGTCTATCTACAATTCTACTCTCAGATAGTCCAACACTTTCTCTCATATCACACCTTCCATTATATTATTCCATATGTACGATTAGAAAAAAAAAAAAATCCCAATTGTCATGTCGAGCTCAAGGATAAATTTAAAACTCATTTTAAAATAATTTTATTTTTTTATGAAAATAAAAACGTATTAAATTTTAAATAAAAATTATTTTAAAAAATGTGTTTTATAATTTTATTAAAAAATTATTTTCAGTATAAAAAAATTATTAATGTTTTTCTATTTTTACTTGAGAGAGGAAAAAATAAAAATAAAAAATAATTACAAATTATTTTTTTTTATTTTTCTCTCATTTTACACTAATTTAAAAAATTATTTTTATTTTTACTTTTTATTTTTAATTATGTCAAATATCATTTCTTTTTCATTTTTATTTTTTTCTTAAAAAATATAAAAAATAAAAATAACTCCAAACCCTGAAATAACCAACTTATAATTTTGTCTCATTTGCTTGCACAAATAATCATTGGTCTGAAAGACAATTTTTGTTTATTTGGTTTTAAATTTTTTCGACAACTTTAGGAAATAAATAAGAAAAGCTGTGCACTCAATTTCAATTTTCTCCTCAGAGTCTTCATCTTTGGTCATCTTTCTTCAAACCACCATTTTATGTCAATTTTAACAAAATGAGCATAAGGTTTCATATGAATTTCTAGTTAATGAATAAACTACTTTTTTTGGGCCCATTTAACTTATTGATTCGAGTTGAGATGTGACTTTATGTGAAAATTTTTTACTGTAATAAAAAAGTTAAATGTAACTATTTTTAAGAGTTTTTTACCATAATAAAACTCGAATCGGTGAAATGAACGGGGCCTTTGTAATCATATGTCTTTGTCTTTGACAACTCTGGTTGGCATTCCTTATTATTTCAATTGTCTTGTTTTCTTATGTATTTAACTCCTATTTTCTACACATTTATTGCTACTTAAGTGCCTTCGTATATATGATCATTTTAGCTTCTTGTTAAAAAAAAAAAATAAAAAAAAAAAGATTCTTTCCATGTTTTGGGCCACGTTATTTCTTCTTTATAATTTCTTGCATTTAACTTCTGTTTCTTTACTTTTAATTTTTAAAAGTCCACAAAAAATGTAAGTGGCTGTGAAATCGATTTAGTCTTAAATGCCAAAATAAAAACTGAATCTGTAGAATTGAAGATTATCTCCTTGTTATTTATCCTTACATTCTATCCTTTTCCGTTCAACTCTACGCCTTCATGTATTTACAATACCAAGATAAAACCTTTTGGACGGTTCACTCATCCAGTTTGTCCCCCTATTACAGTTCTGCAGATCTTTTGTAATATCTTTTCACCTATTCCAGGCGGTTTAAGGGGCGTGTAATCATTTTCTGTACAACTGACCTCCTCCAAACTCAGACACAACGTTAGAATATTCAACTGATTACCTCAAAGGCCTCAGGATGTGGATCCAACCGTTCGAATCTGCCCTCTGAGACCTTGATTGTGGATCCAACCGTTCGAATCTGCCCTCTGAGACCTTGATTGTGGATCCAACCGTTCGAATCTGCCCTCTGAGACCTTGATTGTGTATACGGTCTCAGTCTCATACGCTCGACTCTCTTGCCATTCGGGAGAGACCAATGAGGCTCAGGCGTCGAGGGCTAAATGATGTGACAGGAATCGGGCCACGTGTGCCATGTTCGTTGTCCGACGTGTTAACGTGGATTTTCCCGCACAACACTTTCCATGTTTTGGGCCACGTTATTTCTTCTTTATAATTTCTTGCATTTAACTTCTGTTTCTTTATTTTTAAAAGTCCACAAAAAATGTAAGTGGCTCTGAAATCTATTTAGTCTTAAATGCCAAAATAAAACTGAATCTGTGGAATTGAAGATTATCTCCTTATTATTTATCCTTACGTCCTATGCTTTTCCGTTCAAGTCTACGCCTTCATGTATTTACAATACCAAGATAAAACTTGATCTTCTGATATATAAGTGAACAATGATTACTGATTTTATGCACTCCAAGAAAAAGTATTTTCAGAGACGACGTTTTCAGAGACAAATTTAATTTTGTCTCTAAACGCGTGCTTTAGAGACTAATAATGGTTTTCTCAACAGATTTTTTCTCTTTTGAATTTTTTTGTTAATATTTTTTTAGAGACAAAACATTGTTTTTAAGAATATCAATTTGAGTTTAGAATGTAAGTTTTGTTACAGTAAAAAACTCTTAAAAGCAGTCATATTTAACTCTCTTTATTATAGTAAAAAATTCTAATATAAAATCATATCTCAACTCAAATTAAAAATTTAAATCAGTAAACTAAACAGACCTTAATAAACTTAGAGAGAAAGATTCCCGCCGGAAATAATTTGGCGGGAAGCTTTTAATCATTTAGAGACAACACATATTTGTCTCTAGAAGACATTTTCAGAGACACAGTAATCTTTTGTCCCCAAAATGTGTTATTGTTTTATTTAGAGACAAAATAATATTTGTCTCTTAAAGTAGTTAAACGTGATTAGAGACAAAATAGTGACTTTTAGTCTCTAAAAAGATTAGAGGAAAAGTTTCCCACGAAAAATAATTTGGTGGGAAGCTTTTCAATATATAGAGACAAAACATTTTCGTCTCTAAACTCATTTTTCGGACTAATTATGATGTGTCTTTAAAAATATCTTAGAAATATAATCAGTGATAAAATTTTAGTGGTCTCCAGAAGTCGTTTCGCTTGATTTAGAGACAAAATTTTTGCCTCTACTTTTTAGGGTTTTTTTTTTCTTTTCTTTTCTTTTTTTGAAACCAGTGATTAAGTTTATCACTTTCTGTAGACCCGTCAATATGCCCAAGGTTCCTTCTGCAATATGATGAGAGGCTATTCCTCCCGGAACAAAAGGATCAAAACCTTCCCTAAGCTGAAACTTAGCACTTGTTTTCTTATTGATTCCAGGGGCAGCGACGTTCTTGAATGATGTCTATCCGAATCGAATTAACACTTCTCATATCAGGCTAGGCCTCTCCAGTTGAGTTGGGCGCCAGGGCCCTGGATGCGCTAGTGATCGGCACATAGGGGGATCTGGTCGAAAGACCGGCCGATATGCTCTTTCATTTTTTTTATTTTTTTTTTTTATTTTATTTTTATTTTTTTTTTTTTTTTTTACTTAGAAGCTCTTCATTATTAATTGAATACAAATTTGCATCTTTATACTTGCAAATGTGATTATAAAAGTAATATTTATTCAGCAAGAAAAATTATAAAAGTAATATTCGGGTCCGTTTAGTTCGCTGATTCAAGTTTTTAATTCGAGTTGAGATGCGATTTTATGTGAGAGTTTTTTACTGTAACAAAAAAATTAAATGTGATTATTTATGAGAACTTTTTACTGTAATAAAACTCAAATTCTAAACTCAAATCAGCAAAATAAACGGGCATTCATCTAGCAATATAAATAGAATTGGTATGATGAATTCAAGTCGAATCAAATATTTTGCAAATTGCTTGTCTGGGCCCACGCGCATCAGTGGAGAGTTTTAGAGACTTCTTTGTTTAATTAAATAAATATGGGCCCACTTTGTAATTAATATTTGATGAAAATTACTTATTCTAATTATATATAAAACATAGAGCAACCGGAAAGCATTTATTAATTTTCTATAAAAAAGAAAGAAAGAAAGAAAGCATTTCTCAAAGACAAATATACCCAAATAATATCAACCACTGATATAAGTCCTACAAATCTCAGCCCTTTAAGTGCATTTGAGAAAAAAAAAAAAAAAAAAAAAAAAAAAAAAAACCCTATTTCGGATTGTTTTGGTCTGATTTAGTTGTTTGTTATTCCTGCTACAGTGTGTTGTGAGGATACAACGTGGAAAATAGCTTGGGTTATGTTTTTATTTATTTTCCTTTGTTTTGTTTTTGCTATTTTGTTTTTTGTTTTTTCTATAATATATATATATATATATATGTGTGTGTGTATAAAATCACGAGAAGTTGAAAACACATACGTAATATATATAAAGAAATAAAAGTCCAGGATACTAAAATAAATTATTTTATGGATGGAGTATGCCATTATTACACGAAAATCACCAAAGTAAAGCTATTTCCATTGCTCATATTTCATTATGAGTTATGTATTGTCTTAAGATATTATGTAATATTTTGTAACATTGATTTTTCTAACTGACAAAATTTCTAAAAATAAACGTTAGAAATTAACTTAAATAATGTTATAGTATTATAATTAATTAATTCTACTATCACATTGAGTTACATTTTACTAATGAACGCGACGAAAACTCGAGGTGCTAAAAACAAGTTCATGCCATTTTATAGAAATTATATATATATATGTTCATTTTTTTTTAATGATTTGATAAATGAATATATGTTCATGATATGATGTACTTCATATTATAATGCATGGAATTAAGTGTCTTAGGAAAATTCTAAGTTTTTCCATGATTTTTCTTTTTAGACAAAAGAACCATTTCCATGATGTTGATTTTCAACTCTATTTTGGACCTTTAAAGTTCTAAAATTATTCCATTAATTTATACAAAACTATAGAGCCTTTCATAAGCTTTCCAACGCCTTCTCATTTGTACAAATCGGACATCGGAGTAAGAAGATGTGGCCAGTATACCATCCGAATATCCAGCAGTCTCTGACTAGGTTACTGCGCGCGAACATGAACGGAAATTCTAGAAGTTGACCTAGCTCTTGTATTTGTCTTCCACACGATTTTACACCCTAATGACAGCCATTCCCCCAGCTGTTAAGGGTCATTTAATCAAAAAATTAATCCTCAAATTAATGTCAAATTAATCATTTTTAATTTTACATGATTTGTGAGTCAATATGTATTTTCTCTCCTACTCTCTCACTCTCTCTCTCTTTCTCTCTCCCTCTTTCTTCATCTTTCCCTCACGTTCAAAATACCACAGAGATCCTCCAAGACCAGCCATCAAACCTCCATCATTTTAACCCCTTTTTGTAAGCCTTTAGTTCTTCTAAGCCACAATCAAGAAGATTTCAAGGTATGTTCCATCTTTAATTTAGTATTCATGGTTATTAGGTGATTTCTTTTTGGTGTTGGGTGTTGGTTTAAGGAGATAATGAATAATTTTCTTTGGTTGATGATTGAGGGATGGTATATGTGATTTAGGTGAGGTTTTAATGTTTATGGCTGTATGTTTTATTTTGGGATAATCATGTATGACACGGTTATTGTTTTGGATGTTTTGGTGTCTTCATAATTTGATAAATTTTAGAGAGGCATGTTAGAAATTATGTTATTTTCTTATATTATTGTTTCCTTTTTATGTTATAAATTGTGATTTGATAGAAATACGAGTTAGCATATTGTTTTTGGATTCGAGTTGCAAGATATGTGAATTTTGATGGTCATATTGATATTTTTAGTTCACTTTGTCATGAGAATTTTTATAGAATGTATAATTTGAACGTTTTAGGAACATGTCTTAGGGTTGGTTAAAGTATGCATATGATTGGAATTGATTTTATCTTTAATGAATTTATTTTGGTATTTTCGGAGTTTACTGTGCTGGAATTTTCCAGGTTATATGATCTGAGTTTAAAACAGTATTTAAGGGAATAAACGAACTCCGTTTTTAACAAATAAGGTGTCATTGGAAAGATCTAGATGTTTATTTTCATTTGGTAGCATTTCAGATCGTTTTGAGTTTCCTATGATTTGTTATGAATTTTTAAAGAGATAAAGGTTAGATTGTCAGTTTTTGTAAGATGTAGAAAATTGGTGTAATTATTGGGATTTTTTTTTTGTGTCTTGATGTTATTAAATGATGAAATTGGCCTTTTAGGCATTGTTTCAATATGATGGATGGATTTGATGAATTGATGTTTTTCATTTTGATGAATTGATGTTTTTAATTTTATTATATTTATGATTCATGGCATGAATGGTTTTAGAGATGAGCACCCAAGGACCTTATTCGTCGCGTTACAGTTGCAAAATTTAAAAAAGTTAAGTAAGGCGTTTAGGTAAGTATACTCTTACCTAGAGGTGTCAAATGGGCCGGGCCGTCCATGGACGGCCCGGCCCAGCCCGCAATAGTGCATGATTCGCACGGCACGGTTCGTTCTTTCAGCACGGGCCGTGCCGGCACGCGGCACGTGTAATGGACTAGGGCTGGGCCTCAACTTCTCGACCAGCGGCCCAAGCACGCCCAAGCACGCGGAGGCCAGCGGCACGGCTCCTTATTCGCCCGCCCAAGCCCGGATTCGCCCTTATTCGGCACGGCCCAAGCCCGCGAAACGGCCCACGAAAAAGCCCGTTTGATTTGGTCAGTGGGCCTTTTCGCGGGCTTTGAAGTTCGCCCGTGATGGGCCTCCCGTTTGGCCCGTCACGGGCCTCCCGTTGGGCCCGTGATGGGCCAAGCGGGAGGCACGTGACGGCCAAACGGGAGGCCCGTCACGTGCCGCCACGTTGGGCCCCTGAAAGGGCCCAACGGAAAAATAAAAAAAAAAAACCCTAAAATTCCCTATAAATACCCCTTAATTCCACCATAAATCTCACACAACAATTCACTCTCATCTTCTCATCTCACTCTCATTCTATCTCTCATCTTCTCTCTTTCATCTTCTCAATTCACTCTCATTCATTTTCTAACTCTTTCA
This sequence comes from Morus alba, assembly GCA_012066045.3. Classification (NCBI taxonomy): domain Eukaryota; kingdom Viridiplantae; phylum Streptophyta; class Magnoliopsida; order Rosales; family Moraceae; genus Morus; species Morus alba. The sequence goes on from CP050231.2 coordinate 15,646,933, forward strand.
TTTACAAAGTTCAATCAAATTCTATCAATTTCGAAAATGGCCTCACCAAACTTTCCTTATTTCTTTGTTATTCCCGAACTTGGTGATGAAGCATTTTTTGAGGAAGAAGAAGAAATGATGCCTTCCAACCCCACCCCCATCGAACCAGAAAATGCTCCGGTGGATAATGCTTCAAGACACAACGAGGAAGCCGGAGATCGCAGAGAGGAAAAAGACCGCGAACTTCTCCGGCATGGCAAAGATTTCACCGAGGAGCCCCGACCAAATCCAAAAACAGGTGAGATGGAAAATCGTGCGGTATGTAAATATTGTAAAAACATTTTTCTAATAAAAAAGGGTGGGGTATCTTGGTCATCCGGATAGACATTGGAAAGCATGTTCACTGTTGCACCAAGGTGGGAGTGTAGACTCCCGCCAACAAACACTATCACTCACATCACATGGGTTACAAAATTTTACATACGATGCACAACGTGCTCGTGAGGCACTAGCTAAATTTCTAGCTAGTGCCGAATTGCCTCTTTCTTTTTGCAGATGATGCCTCCTTCAAGAATTCATTCGAGATAGCCTTTTGCCCACAATTTAAACGTGTAAGTAGAAACACAACCCGTTCGATTGCATGAAAGTTTTTATGCAATGAGACAATCTCTTGTTGATAATTTTAGGACTTTTAATGCTATTGTGTCTTGCACTTCTGATCTGTGGGAGGGGTGTAATAAAACTGGATATTTATGTGTCACCGCGCACTATGTTGATGACGATTGGGTTTTACAAAAAAGAATAATTGGTTTTCGTTTATGTCCATATCCTCATAACGCAACAGCTATTTTTAATACAATAATGGAAATTTTTGGGTTTTATGGGATAGAGGATAAAGTTTTAACAATTACTTTTGATAATGCGTCAGCTAATACAGCTGCAATTAATCTATTTAAACGTAGTTTGAAACCGGCATTTGGAGGGGAAATTTTTCATCAACGGTGTGCATGTCACATAATTAATTTAGTAGTTCAGGCAGGAATTGAACATATCTCAGTTAATCTTACAAATATTAGAGAAGCATTATCCTTCATATCTAGTTTCGGAGCTCGGCTCCAAGAATTCAAACAATATTGCAGTGAACAATCGGATCGTGCAAGAAAGTTTCCAACCGACGTGAGACATAGGTGGAATTCAACATATTTAATGTTGAAGGCGGCACTTCCATATTCATGACTTATCACGACATATGTAAACAAAGAAGAACGATCAAATTTTAATTTTCGATTTCGATTGGCAAATTTCTTTGAGTATTTTTTAAATTTTTAGAAGTTTTTTACAATGCTACTGAATTACTTTCTGGTGTTTATTATCCAACTGCACATTTAGCTTTACATCAACTATTTAATATTTCAGAAACATTTTCTTATTATAGGGATACATAACTTTTTAAAAATATAGTTAACTTAATGGAAAATAAATTTAAAAATTATTGGTCAGGTTGTCCTATGTTATATGCATTGGCAACAATTTTAGATCCTAGGTGCGGAGTAGATGGAACTGAATCATTAATGACTGCTACCGCAGAGAATTTAAATATAGATATGCAACTAAGTATTACTGACGCTAAGAAAATGTTAGAAAAAGTTTTTAGTTTGTATGAAGTAAAATATAGCACAGTCAAAAAAGAACAGTGGAACTTCGTCATCAACTACCGATTCGGGGCCTAAAGGATCGTCGTGGAGTTTCTTGAAGAAAAAAGAAAACGGCAGGATCGCCCCTCAACACAAGCGTCTCACGGAACTAGTCAAATATTTTGAAGCAAATTTTGTAATCGATGACGACAAACTAGACATCTTACAATGGTGGAAGAGCAAGACAGATCGTTTTCCAACACCGTCCATAATAGCTCGTGACATTTCGACAACCCGGTATCAACAAAGTAGCATCGAGCAAGCTTTTAGCGCAAGCAACCGAATTCTTGACGAGAAGAGAAGCGAGAATGCATCCGCACATCTTGGAGGGACTAATGTGCGTTAAAGGCGGGAAGATGCCTGTAAGACGAAAACAACAATACACGAGATGATTCGATGCAAGAATATTTTTCTAACTTAGAAATAATGTAATCTTCCGGAAGCACTTAGATTTGTAATTTACTATTCCTAGCTACTCGCACTTTTTTTCCTTATTTGAGGTTTTGTCCCGATCTCCCCACGGGTTTTACTTAGCAAGGTTTTTAACGAGGCAGTCATTTATGTGTACTCCTATTACGTCAATTCAATAAAATCACATCTTTTGGGGCATATGATATATATTTTTTTGAATAACTTTTTTTTTAAAAAAAAAATACATTTTTGAATAAGTTTTTTAAAAAAAAAAATACATTTTTGAATAACTTTTTTTTTAAAAAAAAATACAAGGGCCGGCCCTGCAGGGCCGGCCCTTCAAGGGCCAGGGCCGGCCCTTCAAGGGCCAGGGCCCAGGCCCTTGAGCGCCGGCCCTTCAAGGGCCAGGGCCGGCCCTTCAAGGGCCTGGGCCTGTGCACGGCCCTTGAAGAGGCCCAGGTCCTGAGCTCCGGCCCTTCAAGGGCTGTGGCCGCCCTTCAAGGGCTCGGGCCTGTGCACGGCCCTTGAAGGGCCCGGCCAGTGCACGGCCCCGGCCCTCATGGACTGTGGTGGCATGTGGCTGGCCTCGAGTTTTTTTTTCAGGCCGCCCGTGCACGGCCCTCAAGATCGCGGTGGTCGCCAGCCACGCGGCCCAGGCCCGTGACGGGCCTGGGGTCAAGCGTGCCGTGCCGGCCCGGCACGGCACGTTTGACATCACTACTCTTACCTGCAACATGAATTGAAGAATTTAGAAGTTTATGAAGCCTTTAATATTTCATATGATGATGTTTTGAAGAAAACTATATATATGTATTTTTATGTTTTTTAAATAGCGTTGTACACCCGTGATGATGACCGGTGAGCAGTCTTATCGCCATGGTTGGTATGAGATTTGTAACCCTATGCTTTCTGTGGCTAGCACGCTATGATGGTACAATGTCGGGCCCAATATATGATGGATTTTATAGTTTAAACATGTTCAAAAATAATTATTCTCATGATGATGTTTATTGTTGATGAATAAAAATGTTCATTTAAATTTGTAAGAATTAAGTGTCTTACTAAGCCCTTGCTTATATAAGCTATTTCATGTTGTAGATAATCTAAAGAGTAAGATGTTGCCATTGAGAATATTAGAGTAGATGCAAGCTATGCATGATAGAAAAATGAGAAAAATGATCGTGGGATGAAAGTGTTTAATGTTAAACAAAGTTTCTAGTTTTTATTTTTATTGTTTTGGAACTTCGGTTTATGGTGGTTTTGATTTGAAGAATATTTTAGACTTTTTTTTTAAGTTTATTTTAGATTTTAATAATTAAATTGAACTGAAAGATGATTTTATTTTTCTTTGAGGAAGTTCAAAAATTTTAAAATGTTTTAAAAAAATTCTAGGCTTTTCTTTAAGTCATTCAAAGTAAAGTGTTTCAAGTTTAACTATTTTTCGCATTCTTGAAGAGGTAAATGTTTAAAAGTTAAGATAACTATGACGATCTGTGAGGGGTCGTTACATATTTCGAATAATATACTATTGATATAGATTATGCTTGGAAAATAAAGTCAAATTTTTAAATAAATTAAAAATAACAAGATAAATGTGACATACCATCAATATAGATTATGCTTGAAGAAAAAGTTAAATTTTAAATAAATTAAAAATGACAAGTTAAAATTTTGTTTGCATTAATTTACACTTGAGAGTGCCCATCATCACTATCGCCAAGTTCGGATTCTGACTGAGAACTTTCACTAGAAAAAACTAGTATTTCTTTTTCTATTTCTTCGACGATCAGCACGTTCTTTATAAACAATGTTTAAATCGATTTCTGTTGGCTGAACTTCTGGCCTATTAATCTGTTCCATTTCTACATCAACCTCTTCAAAAATAGAACGAACGTTTGAGGAGGTATCCTCTTGGTAAGCATCGTCATCAAATTGAACTCTGTCTTCTATGCCATCTTTGGAATTTTCCGAGATATCCCACAAGTGACGATGACGTACCTTTTGAACAAAATGTTCGTTTAATTCGTTGATTTGAGTTTTTAATTTGAGTTATATGTGATTTTATGTGAGAGTTTTTTACGGTAACAAAAAAAAATTAGATGTGACTGTGTTTTAGAACTTTTTATTATAGCAAAACTCGAATTCTAAACTCGAATTAGTAAAATAAACAGGACCATAATATACTTGTTTAGTTTGAATTGATAAAATGCATAAATCTGTTTTATACCACTCGGAACTAATGTTGATGCTCATCATGTTCAAAACTTTGTTTATCCTCAGATTTTTTGAACTTATACCAAACCATTTACACTTGAATAGTACTGACTTTATATTCTAAAAGGAAGTTAACCTCAAGTATGTCAATAATTTTCCCATAAAAGTCGCATGACTCACCGAGTCACCGTTGTGTTCATTGTCAACCCAAATGCCAGAATTTTGAGTGGCACGTCTATAATCACTGTAAGAGGTTTATTTAACTGATTTGAGTTTTTAATTTAAGTTAAGATGTGACTTTATGTGAGAGCTTTTTATTGTAGCAAAAAAAATTAGATGTGACTGTTTCTGAGAGTTTTTCACTGTAACAAAACTCAAATTTTAAACTTAAATTAGTTAAATGAACGGGATATGATGTCGAACTCCATTTACAATACAACCAAAATATGAAGAAACAAGAAAATCAGGCACGCAAGAAACTGCAAATAATTCATCAGTTACTTCAGGAGACCCAAGTTCATGCATAGCCTTAATCTGTATGTTCATATAAATATTTTAATAGCATGAAAAATAAGTGCAAAATATAGTATCAAATTAAATTCTACTCGTTCTTTGAACCAAGAGGGAAATTCAAAGTCTTGCTTTCGTGGCACATTATTGATACCAGAACGTGTTAAAATGTCACTATGCTCACTGTAGGTACACAAAATAATATCTTTATGATGAAGTATAAGAAAAATAATTAATCAAGCATGACTTACTCTATATATGGCCTCAACTCACTACAGTTGTTGAGGATATACTATTGAATCTTTCGTAATTCCTCATGATCTTCTATTGGTGTCATCTTTCTTGCACCAAATGGCCTGATGGTATTATTGAGCACAGAAAGAGTATACTTTTTTTATCATTATCTTGGTCATGGTTGCGGTCTGATTTGTTGAATTTTGTGTCTATATCACAGAGATACATTGAAAAATAAGTCAATGCCTCATTCACTACGTACGCCTCTGAAATGGAACCTTCTGGTCGGGCTTTATTTTTCACGCACTTTTTTATGTTCGTAAAACCCTAAAAGAAAACATTAGTGTTCGTTTGGTTCGTGTATTCAGAATCATGATTCAAATTTATTCTCATTTTACGTGTATTTATTGTGAGAGAAAACATTGTAGATAATCATGAATTATGATTCAAAATCAAGGATGAATACAGGAAATAAATGAGCTATAAAAGAATAAAGTTAACTACAATTATATTATAAACTTCAATGCTTAAGAAATAAATTAAATAATTATACCTTTCAAAAGGATACATACATTGTATGGTAAATGTACAAGAAGATGTACCATAACATTAAAAAGGCTAGAGGGAAGATTGTTTCTAATTTACATAATATATCAACAATTTCTCCTTCCAATGTGTCCAAGTGTTTGTTGAACTATTATTTTGCACATATTTGTTGAAAGAAATCAGACAATCTAGCAATAGTTCTTACCACATCTTTCTTCAAATACGGTGCGATACCAACTGGCAAGAGACGTTGTAGTGAAATATGAAAATCATGACTTTTGAGACCCTATATTTGTCCTTCGTTTACATTGACATTTCTTGAGACATTTGCGGCATAACCATCTGAAAACTTCACAGATTTTAAGAATTCACAAAACTTAATTCTTTCATTTCGCGAAAGCGTGAAGCACGGCGAAGGATCAAAACACGACTGCCATGATGTTGGAGGTGCAACTCTTTTCGAATTTTCATGTCTTCTAAATCAAGTCATAGTGTCTTTTAATTTTCCTTCTACTCCCAATATAATTCCAACTAGGTTATCACAAACATTTTTCTCAATGTGCATTACATCTAGATTATGCCTGAGTTTAAGCTTTGACCAATAGTCCAACTCAAAAAATACACATCTTCTCGTCCAATTCAACTCAATCGGGGTTTCATTGTTATTAGGATTTTATGGATGTTTACCTGGCCTTAATTTTGGTAGTTGACTTAATTGCCTTAATATATCATCTCCAGTAAGCATCTTTGGTGCTAACTTCCTTTCAATCTTACCATTATGTTGTTGACTGTTTCTTAAAGTATGATGTTCTGGCAAACTGTCTCTTAAAGTATGATGTTCTGGCAAATAACGACGTTGTCCCCTATAGCAAATCTTACTCCTTAATCGTTTAGAATAAGTGTCCTTGTTACAAAGTGCACATGCCAAGTACCCTTTCGTACTCTATCCAAATAAGGTTCCATAGGAATCATAATTTAAAATTGTTCTCAATTTATGTGTATTTTTTTACGAGAGAAAACACTGTAACGAACTACGAACTATAATTTGAATCATGACACAAATTTTCTTACCAAACATCCTCTTATTATCCGCAAAACTGCAGCATGAAATTTGAAATATTTCTTGTTGATGCATCAAGAGAGTCTCTACTGGATTGTTCTTTTAGAGTGTAATTTTTGAGTTGAATTTGAGTTATAACTTGAGTTGAAGTTAGAATTTAAATAACGTTGAATAAAATTAAATAAAGTTAAAATTTAAAAGAATATGAACTTGAATAAAATTAAAATTTTGAGTTGTCTTTTTTAAAATTTTATGGAAAAAAGAAGATGCCCTGCATCTTTATCCTATGGTTCTTTAAATTCAGCGATCAGAGGGCCTAAATTAATATCAATATTTTTTCCAAGTATATTTGGACCGAGAATCAATAAAGTCATCAGACAAAATGTTTCTTTCATTCACATCCAAGTTGGCATATTATATGGTACGAGAACAACTGGCCACACGTTATATGCAGTACTCATCTTTCCAAATGGGTTAAAACTTGCAAGAGATAATCTGTCATTACGAGGATCTGCTGCAAACTAACTTGCCAAAAGTGTCCACTATAAACAATCATTAGCTGTATTATTTTCACTTTCAAATATCATCCACATTTATTTGGTCAGTTGCATCTTTCAACTTTTTAGTGATTCGTTTAGTATGAGAATTTAAATCAGAATGATTCTAATTTTAATTTTAAAATCAGAATCATGATTCATGATTTTTAGTTCAAATTATGGTTCTAAAATTAAAATCAGAATCAAGGGTTTAAACCATTCAAAATCAATAGGAGTAGTTTTAGAATCAGAAGTGATTCATGATTTAAAACATCACATTATAATTCAAATCTTGAATTAGAACCATACTAACCAAATATTGATTCTCAATGAGTCAAATTAAAACTACTTTTACTTTTTATAAACAAATACTGATTCTGAACGAGAATCATAATTTCGAGTTCTGAATCCTTACACCAAACAACACTGTCTCTTGAAACACGTTGGTTTCTATAGGTTCCCCATGATAAATCCAATTTACGTAATCCTTAGCAAATCCTTGCACGAAAATATGCCGCCGCCATCCATGATTCTTGCCGTCACCCCCTCCAACCCTATACCATCACCGTCGTAGTGGAGAAGCACCCCTCTATCACCATTGTCACCTTATCACGGCGAATCACTCGCGATCCTAGCGCTGCGAGTGATCTCCTTCACACGCGGTAACAGCACAACAGATCAACGACGACCTTCTATTCACGAGGGAGATCAGCGATGGAGAACGACGGATCTTCTCTCAGGGAGGATCTAGAGATGGCGGAGTTTTGTCGACGATTTGCTTGGCAACACACAATTGCCTTCGCGTCGCGAGGTCCAGATCTACGAGAAGCAAATGGTGAAGCAACCATCGTTCACACTACGCCGATTTCGGCCTCCTCTTCCGCTCGTTACCGCTGCCTCCTCCGCTTCTTTGGTCTTTTATATATATATATATATATATATATATATATATATATATTTCAGATTGTTTTGATTTTTTTGTTTTTGTTTTTTTTTTTTTTTTTTAATGTGGATTCTTGTGATTAGTGATTTATTTAATTGTTTGTTGTGGTTTTGTTTGATTCTGGATTTTTTTTTTTTTGTGCTTTTTCTGAATTTTTAGGTATTTCGACAGTTGTGATGGGTAGATTACCTTCAATACAGGCGTTTGGTGGCCGAATATCGAATGGTTTCTCATTCAGATATTGATATCTAGGTCAGATACTAGTTGGATACCAATATTTAGATGGATACTGGCGGTTACCAATTGGCAACCAATTAGTACCACAACGGTCATCGCCTCACTAGTTTTTGGGGACTATTGCCGTCCATATTGACAGTTGTCCGCCGGATACCGTATGGTATCTCAGTTGGATACTGATTTTGTAGCCGAGAGCTGGCAAGTATCTCGGTTGGATACTAGTGTTGTAGCTAGAGACATACCAGTATCTTAAAGACGGAGACGTTTGGTTTATAAATTAAAATCATTTTTAATTTACGTGTGTTTTTTATGAGAAAAAATGCTGTAACGAGTCACAAACTATAATTCAAATCAGAAACTAAATTTCCTTACTAAACGTCAATTTTTAATATAATATAATGACATGACCGTGGATTCTCTAAAAGAGTTTATGTTCCAAGCTTAAACCTTATGACAATTCCCTTTAAAATAAAATTTAAAGAGTATTTATTAAAATTACTCCTTACAATTTCATTCCTCGTTCTGGGGTGGCGCTGCCCATTGAATCACTTGGTAAATTCACTCTGTTGGCGCCTGAGGACAGATATCTGTCCCGTCTCTTGTGTTTTTATACCAATCTTTTAATTCACTCAACATTATATATTAGTAACAAATGATAAATGTAGCGGCGAAAATGACCCGAAACAAGATTTTTTTATTTATTTTGTAAGACAAAAGAAAAGGACATATATCTTAACATCTATCTAGATACATGCCACATCACCTACATTGTATTAATGATAATCCATCTTCCTTCCACATGATATTATCAATCAGCACTCGCCAGTCGTCAGGGACAAACCCAAGTCTCTCTCTCTCAACCACAATCTCTGCAAATCTGTCCCGCATCTTTCGGGTCCAATACCAAACCCAAAGTTATACCAATTTCACAGGATTCTCTTATCAAAAAAGAAAAAAGTTCACAGATGTCAAAGCCAGCGAAGAATTAGAGAGAGAGAGAGAGAGAGAGAGAGAGAGAGAGGGAAATGCTGGGATCGAGTTGCTGGAAATCCAAAGGCTGAAAAAAAAAAAAAAAGAGGGGGTTTTTCTGTGTATATGGGGAGTGGAGCTACTTTGGTGGATGGTGTTCGTCGCTGGTTTCAACGTCGCTCTTCGACTTCTACTTCTTCTTCTTCTTCTTCATTAATTGCTAATAATAGTAATAATAATAATAATAATAATTCGGACATTAATTATACAAACAAATCCGATAAATATTGTGTGGGCGATCCAAATGGTGGCCACGTTTCGGCAGTGACCGAGTTTCGCGCACAATCGTCGAAACCCGAACAAAAAGCGATCCAACAAGAAGGAGAAAAATCATCGGAGCTTACGATTGTTGAGGAAGATTTCGACGTCTTTGGATTGAAGCTCATCAAAGTTCCCCAACGGATTGATCTCAAACCTGGCTCTATGCATTCTCAAAAGAAGGTTAGATTTTCTTCAAATTTTGTCTTTGTTTTCAAGTTTCCCTTTTGATCTGATGCGCTTTTTGTTTGTTTGCTGCTTGTGTTTATTCGACTCCTCTTGGTTTTGTTCGTTACTTTGAATTGTTTGTTGGTTTGATCTGATTAGTTTGTTTTTTTGTGTTTTTTTGTTTTTGTTTTTTGCTTTTTCTAGTCCTTTTTCTGTTGGTAGTGGAGGAGAAATGAGAGTGAGATTCGGATTTGATGAAAAGATGTGAAATTTTTCCAAATTTGATGATGTATTTGGTTGACTAAAAGCCAATTTGGAGTGTAAAATATTGCATCCATTTCTGTTGTTTTAACGAACTTCTTACTTTCTGTTATTGAACAACAATCAAACAGAAGACAGGCACGGAGTTATAGCTGTTCATTAAGTTGTTATGTTGATGTTTTTTTTTTTTTTTGGAAGAAGAATGTTGTGTTTGATGGATAAGTAATACAAAATCTCCGCCTTTTCGGCACCAATATTTGATATTAGTCAGTATGGTTATAGTGTATGATTTTAGGTCATTGAAGCAATTCATGATATGGGATCTGATCAAGATGGACAATTCTGTCTGTATATGTTGTGCATGAAATCTTCAGCGTCTGAAGTATCTTAAGAATTGTAGTAATGTTCCCTTATAAGTTCTCAGATAGACAATGTTTATAGATATCTGTGCCGCCGCAGCTGAATTCATAAAAAAATTATTTTTTTAAGAACAAAATGTGTTGGCTTTCCATGGTTGTAAAAAGTACTCAAAACTGGTATGTTGGTTAACTTATTACACAACGAGTTTATCTTCCCATTTACCTTTTCTCATAATGCTTTTTTATAGCAACAATGAAACGGAATGAAAGGAAACTGTGTATGCAATGCACTAAGGCCTTATGTTATGTTTTGCTTTTCTGCCCCTTTAGTAACTTGTGCGTATGTTTGTCTTTGTCCGTGACTGGTTCTGCTGATCTTGTATAGGGTGGAGCGGAAACTGAATTCTTCACCGAATATGGAGAGGGAAGCCAATACCAAATTCAGGAAGTTGTTGGAAAAGGAAGCTATGGTGTTGTCGGCTCTGCAATTGACAACCACACTGGAGAAAGGGTTGCAATCAAGAAAATCAATGATGTTTTTGAGCATGTTTCTGATGCAACACGGATTCTGAGAGAAATTAAGCTGCTGCGGTTGCTTCGTCATCCAGATATTGTCGAAATCAAACACATAATGCTTCCTCCTTCACGACGAGAGTTCAAAGATATCTATGTTGTGTTTGAATTGATGGAATCTGATCTTCACCAAGTAATTAAGGCAAATGACGATCTTACTCCTGAGCACTATCAGTTTTTCTTGTACCAGCTTCTTCGTGGTCTTAAATATATTCATTCGGGTTCGTAGTTTTCACCAACTCCTTTACTCACTTTGTCTTTGATGGATATTGATTGATGTATATTGCATTTCATACAGCAAATGTATTTCACCGGGATTTGAAGCCAAAAAACATCCTTGCTAATGCTGACTGCAAGCTAAAGATATGTGATTTTGGGCTCGCTCGAGTAGCGTTCAATGATGCCCCATCAGCTATCTTCTGGACTGTGAGTTATTCTTTTAGGCAAATCCTGCCATCGTACCTCAATTTATGAAGCTTTACTTCCTTTTTAGTGATAGTTAAAAGTTTCATGCACTTATTTCATTCAACCTAGTCATGAGCAGGACTTTTAACTGCAATACTTATCAATCATTGTATTTTTGTGAAGGACTATGTTGCAACTCGATGGTATCGTGCCCCTGAGCTCTGTGGGTCGTTTTTCTCAAAAGTAAGTTAAAGTTTATCTTTCAGATCCCACATGTTAATCTTAGTGTAGCCTTTGCTGGTTGTTTTAATTTTTATTCCTTCGTTCTTTTTGTTTCCGTTGATTGATTGACTTCTTGTCCATTGCTAGTTGTAATTTCTGTAACTTTTGTTGGTTTTAATAATGTTAGAGTTTCTTATCCAAAAAAAAAAAAAAAAAAAAAAAAAAAAGAAGGAAAGGGGTCTTACGTGTTAATTTGGTTTTCCATTTTTTACTTATGTGTTACACTGATAACATATGCATTACATTCTTTTGTTGATTTCTCGTTACCTTTCAAACTGTTCATTGCTTTTTTTCAACTTCTAAAATACTTATATCTCAATCTCCTATGGCTCATTTTCTCAAAGCATTATCCGCACCTTTGTGTTTTTTGTTCTTAAACTATTTGCACTACTATCAGCACACTGTTGGCGATATATGTGTCTTGAGCTTGATAGGTTGTCTGTAAACCATGTTAATAGTTTATCGTTCTGCTTTACAAAAGAAAATGTAATTGTAGCAGGCATAACTATTGTTTTCATACTCCTCAATTGTCAAAATGATCATCTTAGTCATTGACTGGATTGTCTTCAATATATATTACTGTAATTCATAATACTAGAAATTGCATGTGGTTTCTAAAGAGGTAGTTTGTCTTGAACTATTTTATTCTGACCTACTTGTTGATTGTATTCTCTCGTCTTAGTCATAGAATTTTTTTTCTTAAAGCGATCACTTCTAAATAGAAAAGTTTGAAACTTCGTAATCCATTAGCGACAATTAAAGTTGCTATGCTCTCTCCAAGGAATCCATGTTTGGAAAGCACCTTGTAAACTTTAATTTCGTGAACACAGCTTGCCAATCTGAACTGCAGAGTTTTGAATTTTTTATTTTATTTTATTATTATTTTTTTCTTTTGTGGTAATTATTCTTTGGTCAGGATTTTCTGGCTTTGTTATACTGAAAGCAGATTGTTGCTCGTTTTTTATTATATGCTTCTCTCTTATTCTTTTTGGATGATACAAATTATAGTAATTGCTTTTAAATTTTATTTTCCAGTACACTCCTGCAATAGATATTTGGAGTATAGGATGCATATTTGCAGAAATGCTTACGGGAAAACCACTGTTTCCCGGGAAAAATGTGGTACACCAATTGGATCTCATGACTGATTTGCTTGGAACCCCTTCTCCTGAGTCCATTGCAAGGGTTAGTTAGCTCATTCCTTTTGGTGCGCTTGGCATACCCTCTATATTTATCATTCTTAAATTCTTGCTCTTTAGCTTTCAGGTTCAATTTTATGGTTTGCTGTTTGCCTCACTGTGTAATTTCACTGGCAGATTCGTAATGAAAAAGCACGAAGGTATCTTAGTAGCATGCGGAAGAAACAAGCAATTCCATTATCACAGAAGTTCCCTCATGTAGATCCATTAGCTCTCCGCTTATTGGAATGCCTTCTTGCATTTGACCCCAAAGATCGTCCCTCTGCTGAAGAGGTACAAAAACTCCAACATTGACGACCTAAAAATCTGTATCTAAATGGAAAATACAGAATCTCTAATAATTCTTTGGAGACGAATTATTTGGTAACATAATTTTTCTGTTGTCCTTGATGCTCATTCTTCCAGGCACTATCTGATCCTTACTTTAATGGTTTGGCAAATGTGGATCGCGAACCATCCACTCAACCCATTTCAAAACTTGAATTTGAGTTTGAACGGAGGAAATTGACAAAAGACGATGTGAGAGAGTTAATTTATCGGGAGGTGCGGCCTTGTAACCTTAAACTTGTTGATTTTTAGAACAATGATATCTTTTCTCCCTCACATTGAAACAAATTTTTATGTGCATTAAAACAGATTTTGGAGTACCATCCCCAAATGCTGCAGGAGCATCTTCGAGGTGGAGATCAAACTAGTTTTATGTACCCAAGGTTGGCAGGAGCTGAGACTCTTTCAAATGGTTTTGTTGTTATATGTTACAATCATAGTTATAGTCCACTATTTCAACTAAACATCGCATCTTACATAATTCTTAGTAGGTTATCATGCATACGGTTATTCTAAATTGTTGGCCATTAAGACTCTGATAAACCGCTTATGGCACATCTTTATCTTGGTTTTCTGAATTTTCTTTGTTTCAGATTCAAAATGACTTGAATTGCTTTCTCTACTCTGGTTAAGTACAATCTCCAAATGATTTGAAGGACTTCTGTACTTATTAAACCAGTTTTACTTATTGTATTAAAACATTTCCCCATCAAGAATTTCTTTCATAGTCTTCCTGGTTTATACTAGATTTGAAATATATCAAGTATATTGCATTTCCTAATGTTGATTATTACTTCTCTGAATCCTGTTGGGTTTCTTAATTTTATGAAAATGTGTGTGTGTGTGTGTGTGTGTGTGTGTGTATTTAAATTGCAAGCACTCTTTCTAACCTTAGAAAGATTTATCTTTTAGCTTAAGTTATCAATGAATCAATGAAATAAGACTGAAGAAGTTAGCTAAATTTGTACATCATTTGAACTGATCCTTCTCATTCAAGCTTCCGTCACATTTATAAATTGGCTTTCTGAATTGTGTGCCCTGCACTTATGAACTTGTATTATTGAAGCATGCGGCAAAAAGACCTTCTGGTTGGGCTTGCGGCTGGCTGCCTGTCATTGAAGTTCTGGCAATAGATTTTTGGCAGTCTTTATCATTCTGATGAGAATTTTCTTTGAGCTCATTTTTTTTAAAGCATCGAACTGTGATATATTCTTGCAAGTTGACTACAGAACTCTTTCCATTGTCCCAGTTCTTTGTTTCATTTGACATCCACACTTGATGGCGCATTCATTATTAGAGAAACAAACCTTATATTTGTTTGTACTTTTTCAAGTCTAATCATGTAGGAGAAGAGTTGTGGTTATATTCCCATTGATTTATCAGTCGTTAGTCTGCTTAAATTTGAATAAGTTAAGGGCTTTTGACTATATATTATATTCTGGATGAATGGCTCATTTCATGATGATGGCAAGATACTTAGTTCAACAGATTTAGTACCAAATTACACCAGTAACTTTTTCTTCTTTCTCCATTTAGTGGTGTTGATCGATTCAAAAGACAGTTTGCGCATCTTGAGGAGCATTATGGTAAAGGTGAAAGAAGCGGTAAAGGAAGCACTCCACTACAAAGGCAGCATGCTTCGTTACCTAGGTATGTATCAGATAAAAATCATGTATCTTATGAAGTTTAAAAATTAGGCTTGAAGTCGTAAAATGACTCAGAATTTTGCCAGTTATACATGAAGATATCTGGGTTTTTTTTTTTTTTTTTTTTTTTTTTTTTTTTTTTTTACGCCAGTTTCTTCTTCATTTCATCATTATTGGTTACTATGAACTAGCTTAGATATTAGACCGCTAAACCTACTAGTGGTTGACGATATGTCCTGCCAGTTTAGGTGGAATTTCACATCTTTGGATTCTAGAATATAGTTTCATGCAGTTCAATCATCATTCATCACCTGGTTTGTTCCTATTTTTCTTCCTTTCCAGAGAGCGGGTTTGTGTACCCAAGGAGGCGGCTCTGGACCAAAATGCTGATGTTGAAAGGAGAACTGCAGCTTCTGTTGCGTCAACTCTTCAGAGTCCTAGGTCACATCAGCCTGATGATTCAGAGGATGTGAATATAGATTCACAAAATGGAACCAACAAGCCAAACCAGACTGTACGTAGCCTTTTGAAGAGTGCTAGCATTAGTGCTTCCAAGTGTATAGGCGTAAAAGCAAAAGCAGATTTGGAGGTAATTAAACATCAGAACACATTACATCCTATTTGTATGCCTTGAACTTATGCTGGAGTTTATGATGGGATTTTCTGTCATTTCATTATTCATGTGCATGATTTTAAATAACTAAATGCCTAGTAATCTTGAGCTGGCTTTTTGGGATATTCAAGTCGCCCTTTATATTTGTCTTGGAACTTCTAAATCTGTTGTGTACATGATTGGTTTTGCACTTTCAGTCTACATTTCATTCATTCTAGGAATAGTAGTCTGATTAGTATGTATTAATCTGGCTCTCTTCCATGTTTTCAGTTAGTTTGTAGCTTGTAATTTTGTTTTCGCTTCTGTTTTCCTAGCGGATACCTTATCCACTATCCTTTGTTTATATTTTTATATTCAATAAAAGGAGTTTTTTTTCCGACAATAAAAAAAAAAAAAAGAGAGAGAGATTCATTCCAGGAGAAATCATATTTTCGTTCTATGCAGTCGAGATATAATTGGATCTAGAAATTAACCGATCATGTTTAACAGTCTGATACACCCTTGGGAGTTTCTTACCTTCTGCGTTTATGGTGTCATAGAGCATTAATACTTGCAGCATTTCGCTTTGGCTTGCAGAAGCATTAATGCCGTTTCCCAATTTCCTCATCTAGTAAATTCGCGTTTTCAGACCATTTTTTATCATTGCAGAAGCAAGGAAATACTTATCCAGATACATGAACAAAAATTAATAATAAAATTGTCAATCAGAACCTCATAGGATCGATCATTTGGAACCTATTTTTGCTAGAACTGAAGTGATGCGTTTAGTTCTGATGTTTTATGCAACTTTGCCTCTCATGCAGGAAGAAGCAATTCCCGAAGCCATGGACGAGACAGTTGATGGGTTGTCCCAAAACGTTGCAGCTCTCCACGCCTGATTGTGTACTGCGATATGCCGTAGATGAAGCGGAAGGTTAACACATTGCCTCATCTCTTTTCCCTCATTGTCTGTGTAAGAGACGCTCGGCAATAATCCGTATTGAAAGATCGTCATTGTTTCAGGTAGAGACTAAGCTAACAATAGGATTCCGTTGAAATATTTACTTCATTTATTGTGTCACTAGAATCTCAAGAGGAGATGTTATCCTGTAATTCACTCCTTATGTTCTAAAGAAACAACGATGTAGACTCCATATCTGGTGTGATACCATAGAAAGAAAAGGTTTTGGCTCGAAGAGAAAGAAACATTGGCATGTCTCAAATTTTTTGATATGTTTCAATTTGACTAATGACAACCAAGTTCAGCACTCTATTTTTATTATTATTTTACTGGACCTGACAGCATATATATATATATATATATATATATATATTTCATTAGCTGGGAACAAGCACTGGGGGTTTTTTTTTTTTTTTTTTTTTCCTCTAGATTATTTGATTATTAATTTACCATCGTATGTCTAATGTACCAATTTTTAATAACGTAAACTACTTAATTCTTAAATTTAATAGAAATAATATATTTTTTTAATTTAACAAAACTAAGGACATTTATTGAAAGCATACATAAGAAAGGTCATTTTTCGCATATCTCGGGATTGGATGAGATTATTTTGACAGCGTTAAGTTTGCGGATTCGAGTTGAGATGTGATTTTATATAAATTTTTTTACTGTAACATAAAAAATTAAATGTGATTTTTTATAAGAGTTTTTAACTGTAGTAAAATTATAATTAAAAATTTAAATCGGTGAAATAAATAAAATTTTTACACGTTTGTTGCAGTACTGAGAGAGCTTTGATCACTTGTTTCGAATTTTTGTTAGGAGTGCTTCGATCACGCTATGGTTGTGCGACAGGCTCGGCGGATATATAAAGTGATTGATTGATTGCTAAATTGGTTTGGGCCAAAGTCTCTTACCACATGTCACTTCTGATTTAATTATTATTAAGGCTACAGTGAAAACAAAAGTTGCTTGCTTCCATCTATCCTTAAAGTGAATAAATGAATAAATAAAACGGGAGATCATTGTTACGATGGACCTGCTGTTTGTCTCTTGTTAGGAAGTGGTATGACCCCCAAGAAGCAATTCACCAATTTCTTTAACTAATCCGCTGACCCTTGTCCGTTCATCATTTTTTTTGAATTATTTATCCGAGAAACATATTTCTAATTAACATTTTAAATATCTCATCTCTGATTATGGCACCCTTTTGTAATTATTTATGATCATATTCAGCATGTTTCTGAATGTATAATGATTAAGAGCCCGTTTAGTTTGCTGATTTAAGTTTATAATTCGAGTTGAGATGTGATTTTTTGTAAGAGTTTTTTACTGTAGCAAAAAAGTTAAATGCAACTATTTCTGAGAACTTTTTACTGTAACAAAACTTAAATTCTAAACTCGAATCGGTGAAGTGAACGGATAATAATCCCCAACAATGATCTGGACTAATATTCTTCTTCCACTTGGGCGAGTAAAGTCTTTAAATTTCTGATAATAAACTCAATCAGTCTCACCGGCAATCTCCACAACAACACAAGCCCCCATTGTAGTAGTGAAAGTGGTAGGACTTCCAACAATTTTGGATATGATGTTTAAGGCGATGTGATAATCTTCACATACTCGTAAATTCTCCATCACACTGATCGGTCCATCAGCTGCCATTGAAAAAATTACAAAAGCCACGGCCAATTTCCCACTATGATATTTGGAGAGAAAATTTCAAGTTTAACCATTGATTTTTTTAACTCAATTATTTATGTTATGTCTGAAAAATAATTTATAAGATATAAAGTGATAACTTACAGATTATGAAAAGATATCTCGTAACATATGAGCGTTTTTGCAAACTCCATGTCTTGTATAATCCGCAATCATTGTGTTCCACGCTCTTCAAGCCCATGGCATGCTTCTCTATGGATAGATTTAAAAAGTTATCACAGTAATTACTAGACATGCTTTATAAGCACCAATTTTAAGACCACTTTCAATACAAATTTTAATGTCACTAGTATATTTTGTATTAAAAAAAAAAAATGTAATCGGATGTGTTATTTTCGTTTGTTCTACAATGCATAAAGTTATTTTAAATACTAAATTTATTTTTTACTATAATCATTAAACTTTTAAAAGTTGTAAAAGTAAAATTTTTTTATAAAATAATTTAAGAATTCAAAAGTTGCAATGATTAGATGAAAAAAGTAAAGAAATCAACCAATAATAAGCAATGTCAAATTTGTCATGTGTTATATTTAGTGTTAAATTAGTTACAAATTTTAATATATGATAAATTTTACACAACAAATAGCATTGTTTCAAAAAATGTTTTTTTACATTTAAATGCTTAATTTACTATTGACAATAAATTATAGCATTGGATTAGAGTTTTAACTATTTTTATTTGAACTGCAAATGCTTTAAAAGTTTGATGGTGCCCATATTAAAATTAAAAAAAAAAAAAAAAAAAGCTGTCACTAAACCGTTTAGGGAACAATGATGCTAGTTACTTTTATTATTATAATAGCAGTAGCATGTATCCATTTGACATTGCCGAGAAAATAAAGGGATTTATTTTAATGTGTTACATTATTATTTTCTTATTAGTTGTGTTTGCAGAGATAAACCATACTATGTAGCCAACAATATCCATGTGTATTACTGCACATGCTTTGGATTCTAAAGCTGATAGTGGTTTGGCTATATGTGTATCTTACTGTCTCCAAGAGAGACAAGCACTTAACATTCTTCAAATTAGTTAAGAAAACTTTTCAACTAATATTTTTTTGAGGATTATATACTCCCAAACTCCAACTTATAAATACCATAGTGATAAATGAGTATATTCCCACTTGAGACTTGACATTTTTCAAATTTATTTAATTAATTTTAAAATAAATATACAGTGTGTACAAAATCAACAAATATTCTTAACAATTTTTTTAATACGTGAGTAGTATGAGTTTTCATGTCGTGTACGGGTTTCCTCTACTAATTATTTATACCCCCTAATTGATTGTTACATATATTTCTTGGAGGTGGTAGTCTTGTCATGGTTGGGCAAATGTGATAAAAGTCATCACATGTATCAAATATAGTTGAGTTTCTGTGAAATCTTCTTTTGTTTAATCTCTCTATCTTTATCACATGTTTGTTCTTTTTATCTAAAGAAGATACTTCTTCGGAAGGAGATCAAGGAGACTGCAACAAATTTGTGAAGTTCAATATATTCTCCAACGCGAAGATAAAAGATGCTGGTTTAGGTAGTATCCAACTTGGTCTTGACTGAAACTCGTACCAACTCGCATAAAATATTTTTGAGACCCTTTGTTGTCCATTATATTCATTATTAGGCATTACAGATGGTGTCCAGATCTGTTGTCTTCATCTTTCTGTCTCAGTGTCTGTTTCTCTATTAATTATTTAGCATGTTATTTAAATTTAAGAATTTAACTATATAAATAGAAATAAAATACTAAAAATACTAAAACAAATCACGAGGTGTCAAATTTTAATTGGTGGAACAGCTACCGAGACAGAAAAATAGGACAACAGATCTTGATTCTTAGGGATGATGACTAACTAGTTGGCCAAGTTAATTTGGAATCATAGAAGAATGTCGTATCTATTCATTAATGTTGGCACTAGATACATAATATTACGATTTTTAATTGGAATTTTAAATTTTGTTGGCACTTATTATACAAAACTAATGTTTATTATTTGGGATGAGTGAGGCCAGCTCAGTTGGCCCTTCCCTCCGAATCTTAAGTTGAGGGTTTGAATCACCATACGTGTGTATGGGTATGGATGTGTGAGTATGAGGATGGAACCACGGGGCACTTGAATAAAAGAAATGTTTATTATTTGGTAATTATTGCAGGATTTTATTAAATTCAGATAACTTTGAGTTAATTTTGCTTCTTAATTTTTGATTTTTGGATTATCTCAAATTTGTGCTTATCATAAAAGACTTCTCATGAAGCATGATTACGAGTGTTTGTCATCTCGATACGAAGGCGAAGTCGTCTGTTATAGCGACTGTCGCCATAATCGTGAAGATGACAGAAAGGATTTCGATTTCAATTTAAATTGAAAGTTATTTATGGATGGAATCCTATTTTCAAGTCTGATGTCATGGAGATTCGACCCCAAATCAAAAGGAATGTATATAGATATTTTTAAATGTTTAGGTTTTGCTTATATAAGTGAAAACATTTTGTAATTCACATTTGAATAATGCTAAGAATGCCAACTCTAATCTCACACCTACCCATTAATTAATTCATCAAATTCAGTCTTTTATTTCACATGTAATTACTATATACAGAAAGCTTTGGAACCGGTGCTGCTCAAGAAATTATTAAATGAATAGTCCAAGTATGATAGCCAAAAGAGTAGGAGGCCTTTTCCCTTGTTATATATGCATGCATAATATTGAGGTGTCTTGGCATGTGAAAAAGGTATTATCAGTAGTACTACCAAAGTTGGCAATATATATATACCGTTTGATATAAAGCGTGTGCCGCAGATTAACTAGCTTGAGTTCTTAGTTTAGTATAACAATGGAGAGATTTCACAAATATAGTGAATTTAGGTCACTAAAACTAGTAACACTAGTGATCATAGCATGTATCTGTGTAATTCTGCCATGTTGTTCTTCGACGACCACCCAGCGCTTTAAATTCAATGTACGGAATAAATTGTTTTCTAACATTTTTCGCTTTCTTTCTTTTTTTCACACAATTTTGCTTAATTAAATAGTTTCTCTTCGTGATCTCTCTCGCAGGTAGGGTTGAAGAAAGTAACCCGCTTGTGTCACACAAAGCAACTTCTGACTGTGAATGGGAAATTCCCAGGGCCAACCATCGCTGTTCATGAAGGTGATAACGTTGAAGTTAAGGTGACTAACCGCATTGCTGACAACACTACAATTCATTGGTGAGTACCTTTTTAATTTGCCCGAAAACCTTAACTGTTATAATTTGCTCATATATATATATATATATATATATATATATATATATAACTACAAGTATATAAAGCAGCTCTTAGTATAATATGATTAACAAAAGCTTCGCTTAGCTGATCTCATATTTTTTTGTAAAAACAGTTTTGAAACGTTTTCGTATGCTACCCAATTCATTGATCCACTTCAAAAAACTATTGAAGGAATACCACCAGTCATATATAATGCATGACAATCGTTGAGATTTGGTGAATAAAGCTGTCATTTTCGGCCTTTCTTCTATTTGATTGGTTACTCTTACCACCAGCCACCAAGTCCCTTTTTTCAGTTAATAAAAAGCCAATCCATTAATTGTACAGCAATATTTCTCATGACTACTCAAGCTACTATCATATATATATATATATATATATATATATATATATATATTTATTGAAGAACCACGGCACGGATCATATATGTTCCTAAAAATTAAGGCATACAAATTGGACAATTATATTCATGTACGGCATGATGGAACAATATAATGGCTTGTAGTGAGGTACACTAATCATGCATTATGATATCAAAGCAGTTATTTATTTGTTTTTCCTCTAAAAACTCTCAAGGTTGTTCCAAGAAATTTGTATAAAATAATTAATATTTGCCCTTCATGGTTGAACACCTGGAGTGTAATATTCTTAAATAATCACCTTTCTTGTATATCTCCAATTAATTATGGCCAGCAATTATATATATATATATATATATCTAGTATATTGGAGCATAATATCACATCACATTTTTAACTTGCAAGTACGTGAACATATTAAAAAACAAATTTTATTCATGACAAGTGATGGTCCGATATATATTTATCATCATCTGATTCTAGGGAATCATGTATTAGCCCTTTCTTTTTTAACTAATTATTAATACAAAACATTAACAAACATGCGTGGTGGTTGGCTAAATTCCAAGGAATCTTTCGGATCTGATGAAATGAAAGTAAATAACACGGTTGGTACTGCTGACAAACAGGCACGGAATAAAGCAGCTAAGAACGGGTTGGGCAGATGGTCCATCTTACATAACACAATGCCCAATCAGTGGAGGAAAATCATACACATACAGGTTCAGTGTAATAGGCCAAAGAGGCACTCTTCTATGGCATGCCCATCATGCTTGGCAACGAGCTTCTGTCTATGGTGCCTTCATTATCCACCCTCGCACTCCATATCCCTTCTCTGTTCCAATTCGAGCTGAAATCCCCATTATATTTGGTAATTATCGATCTAAATTACGATTTAAGCTGCATTAATATGATCACGGACTTAGTCTTGATGATAATTCCGCATCTGACTCTAACTTAAGGTGTGGAGTTTGAATCCCCTATCTTAAATTTAAAAAGAAAAATATAGAAACAAAGTCATGAAACGAAAGCATGTTCATGACGACCTAGGTCGTATTTAGAATTGATTCCTTTTTATTTTTTACATTTTTCGAGAAAAAAAAATGAAAACGTTTTCAAAACGGCGTTTGGCACAATAAAGACAAAAAATAGAAATGAAAATGATTTTTAGGTTTAATATAAAATGAGAGAGAAATGAAAAATGACTTTTAGTCGTTTTTCATTTTTTGTTTCGTTTTCTCCTCTCTCGAGCAGATAGAGCAAGAGAGACATTAATGAGTTTTTTTTTACACTGAAAACAATCTCTTGATAAAACTACCAAACACAATTTTAAAAATGATTTATGTCTGAGATTAAAAATGTTTTCATTTTCATTTTCATACAAAAAACAAAATTATTTTAGAACGAATTCCAAACGCGCCCCTAATTTTTATAAGAAAAATGTTATTATAATCTTCAACTATTAATATATTAATAAATCAAATCCT
Source organism: Morus alba (assembly GCA_012066045.3). Classification (NCBI taxonomy): domain Eukaryota; kingdom Viridiplantae; phylum Streptophyta; class Magnoliopsida; order Rosales; family Moraceae; genus Morus; species Morus alba. The sequence goes on from CP050231.2 coordinate 15,670,204, forward strand.
ATATATATATATATATATATTATAAATGCGTGTGTTTATTATATATATAATTATTCAAATTTTTAATGGTAAGAGATGGCTAATCACAATAGTAATAGTAAATTTGTTATGTGGTTAATTAAGTGCAGGTGAGTGGTGGAATGCAGATGTGGCTGCAGTGGAAAATGAGATGACAAAATATGGAGGTGGACCAAATAGTTCTGACGCTTACACCATAAATGGTTACCCTGGGCCTCTCTACCCTTGCTCAACCAAAGGTGCTTCAAGATTTAATCTTCAAATCTATTTATGTTTCTTAAAAAGAAAAAAAATGAAAACTTCAAAAAAAAAAAAAAAAAAAGAATTAAATCAAACAGATATTGTCAAATAAATTTCTCAAAAATCTAAACTAATAGACCTAACAATATGAATAGATTTCATCACATTCACGGCTAATGAAGTTGAGAAGATCTCAATTACAAATGATTTTTTTTGTTTTGTTTGTGTACACAGATACTTTTATCCAAACAGTGGAACGAGGCAAGACCTATTTACTCAGAATCATCAATGCAGCCTTAAACGACGAGCTCTTCTTCGCCGTTTCGAACCACATCCTAACGGTCGTTGAGATTGATGCAGTCTACACAAAACCTTTCACAACCAAAGCCATCATGATCGCTCCTGGACAAACAACCAACGTTATCCTCACCACAAACCAACACCCTGCCGACCCTTCCGGCATGTTCCCGATGGCGGCAACTCCCTACCTCACCACCATCTTCCCCTTCGACAACTCGACCGCGGTCGGTTTCTTGCACTACAAGCAACCTGGAAAACTCAGGCCTAAAGCTCATCTTAAGCCGCCAAACAAATTCATACACAACAACAACCTTCCGAAAATGGAAGACACCGCTTTCGCCACCAAGTTTTCGGCAAGTCTCAAGAGTCTCGCATCGCCTCAGTATCCATGCAACGTGCCTAAAAAGATTGACAAGCGAGTTGTTATAACAATAAGCCTTAATCTCCAAGATTGCCCCTCAAATAAAACTTGTATGGGGTATGAAGGAAAGAGTTTCTATGCGTCCATGAACAACCAATCCTTCGTCCGTCCTAATTCATTTTCTTTATTGGAGACCTACTACGTGACCAAATTAGGCAAAGCCGGGGGGGTCGACGCTCGGTTTACCGCTGGTTTCCCGGAGAAGCCCACGAGGCCGTTCGATTACACCGGAGTCGATTCGTTGACAGGGAATCTCAACACGGAATTCGGGAGCAAGATTTTGGTGTTCCCTTATGGAACAAACGTGGAAATTGTTTTGCAAGGGACTAGTCTTCTCAACAAAGAGAACCATCCCATTCATGTTCATGGACACAACTTTTTTGTGGTGGGAAAGGGGTTTGGGAATTTTGATAGTGCCAAGGACCCTTGGAAGTATAATCTGGTTGACCCGCCTGAGAGGAACACCGTGGCAGTTCCGACCGGCGGTTGGGCCGCCATCCGGTTCAAGGCCGATAACCCGGGTGTGTGGTTCGTGCATTGTCACCTTGAAGAGCATACTTCTTGGGGCCTGTCCACGGCCTTTATCGTCAAAAATGGGCCTGGCCCAAATCAATCTTTGCTTCCCCCACCGGCAGATCTTCCTTCATGTTGATTTTTTTATTTTTGCTAGAATCCTTCATGTTGAGTTTGATCATTTGTTATTGATTTGTATGTGTTACCTATTGAAGTTTCATTTTATTATTATTTTGTTTTCAAGCTTGGTCGAGTGGAGTATTTTGAAAAAGATATGTATTTTTTTTTTCCATGTCTTTCTTTTTACAGTTGTGTGTTTAGAAGAGACAAATCTAGACCTCGTTCACTTCCCAGATTTGAGTTTTCAATTCGAGTTGAGATGTAATATTTTCTGAGAGCTTTTCACTGTAACAAAAAAAAATTAAATGTGACATTTTTTAAGAACTTTTTACTGTAAAAACTTAAAACTAAAAACTCAAATTGATAAAATAAAAGAGCTCGTAATCTAACAATACATAAAAGAGCCAAAAAGCTTACTAACAAAAAAAAAAGCCAAAAACTTCTTTCTTAGAGCTGACTCATGGCAGTCTCTCATATTTCTCCTTTTTTTTTTTTTTTCCGTTTCTTTACTTTTTTATCTTTATTTTTATTATCTTTTAAATGTTTTTTTTACTTTTATTTTTTTTATTTTTTTTCACAGTTTAATTGTTTACATGAGTATACTACAACTAATTTTATATCTCACTTCACACCTATGAAACAATTTTTTTTACATGTTTTTCTATTTTTTCTGTCAATGGCTAAAATAATTTTTTGAAAATGTGTCCGTACTTAATTATTTCTCATATAATTCATGTTATATCAAAAATTATTTTTTAACGTATTTTTTTATGGTGCTTCCATAGAGCACTTTCAAGACTATCACCTGGTAGCCTTTTCTTTTTTATTTTTTTATTTTTTATTTTTTATAAATGTTTTATTCTTTTTTTAAAAAAAAATTTATGAGTATTTTTTTACACTTTAATTTTTTTAGTTGTGCTTTGGTCCTTTTTTTTTCCAACTACTCTTTTTATAGTCTAATATTTTAACGACTATTAACATCCTCCTTTTACAATATAGCTATTACAAGGATAATTAAAATATTGCACAACACTACCAAAGCATATTACATAAAATCCGTACAAATTTAAACTTTGGTTACATAACATACTTCATAATATTCACGTCATGGATTCTTAAATAAACACTCATTAATTTTTTTCTAAAAAAAAAATAATAATAAGCTATGGAGCCCTTTGAAAACTTTTTCCCAATAAGTCAGTTTCATATGTACTAACACATTAACTTGGCACATTGTTCATCTTTCAGTTTAATTCAATGTACTTTTTTCTTTACTTACAACACAAGTATAATTAAACTAATGAGTTAACGCTCAATAAATAAAGTCATTATCCCACATGAAAGTTATAAACTCATTTATGTTCATCCTTTACTTCATTTTTTTCTTCTCTTAGGACCCTGGAAAATATTGCTTGTAACACTTTAATATCTCTTACTGCCAATTATTGGCTTAATAACTTCTATTGAGCTCTATGCTCTTATGAAGGTACATAGCTTTAAAATATCTTTGAATAATTACTTATCTAATATCTTATGATGTCTTATTAATAAACTTAAACTTTCTCTTACATAAAGTAAATGCAATACTTTAAACATAACAACTATGAAGATACTGGATATTCCTTTGAATCAATGAAAAATTATAACCAGAAGATAGCAAATATAATTGTGCTGAAAATAACTCTCAAAGTACTAACTTGTGTTATAGGTGACAACTTTATTTACTTTGTTTCAACTGTCTGTTAGAAGTATACTCCTAACAATAATAATAACAATTATAACATTATAGCAGTAACACTTAACAATGTTGATATAATAAATAAACATATGGTACTGCTATTCCATCGCTACTTTATATCTAAATCCATAAATTTGTCCATTAAATCCTATCAAAATTCCACAACTTCACTTATACGATATCACACATGTGTACAATCTATTTCCCATATGTGGTACTATTCAGTCATTCTATTCATGTATACGTGCAGACCCGGTGCAGTTGGGGTGTAAATCGGCCGGGTAGGGTAGGGTTAAGCTGAAAAATTGAGCCTACCCGACCAGTGCGGGTTGAGAAAATTTTAAGCCGCGACACTCTCTTAAGTCTACAAACCCGCAACCTTTCGGGTGACCTCGGGTAGGGTCGGGTTACTCGGGTTGGTGATCTCAAGAACGACGTAATCACTTTTTAATCAATTAATCTGTGCTTGTTATAGAAGAAATCATTATCAAACAGAACATGTATTTCCTTCAAGAGAGAGTCTAAATGCAAGGCGAACAATTAAAACACTCACTTTGAAATCAAACACTTTCAATATAAATAAAGAATGTCCTAATTCAACAACTATGGCATACAAGCATTTTTTACACAAACCGTGAATCCAAAACATAAATAAGTTAATAGTTTAAATGCATAAAGCTCATAAACTTATGAAAGTAAGAATTTGAAGTGTTGGACATTATTTTACCTACTTTGAATATGTTCGGCCGGGTAGGGTTACCCCGGGTTCATGTAACCCCACCCCGCGCCCCTACCCGCGCAGTGCGGGTTAGGCATAATTAAAACTGAAAATTAAATAAAAAATTAAAAACCCGTGATTTTTGGGTAGGGTCGGCTCAGCTCGGTCGGGTTTGTCGGGTTCGGGGTGATTTCTTACAGCCCTAGGTGCAGTTGATAGGAATTGTACTGATTTGGTAATTTCCAATAAAGACTGCAACATAAGAGCTTCAGTCATGTTAACAAAGAACAAGTTCACAGAAAAGACGTGGAGGGACTCATGCAAGTCCGTTTGGTTTGTGAATTTAAATTATGTAATTAAAATTATTTTTTATTTACGTGTATTTTTTATGAGAAAAATACTGTAGCAAATTACGAATTATAATTTGAATCAGAGAACAAATTTAAGTATCAAACTGTAAATTTTTCAGTCTCCTTAGACAAATCTTATTTACACAGTACGTATCCAAACAACCATAGACCATGTTACACGGAAAACTTAAGTATACATTATTTCTATGTAAGGGTACTATTTATGTATACGGTAATTATGCATTATAACAACTTATAATAAATTATCATGAATTAGTTACTTAAGTAAATCATAATAAAATAGAATTATAAAACGTAAATAGTAACGAGTTTAGAACTCATACTTTTGTCAGTAGAATTTTGAGCTTCGAATACTAGAGTTGGTATCTCTACTAAGAAAAAATATTTGAGAGAGAAAAAGAAGAAAGAATTTCCTTACTAAAATTCTGAGATAAAGAAATCTAAATTCTAAAAGCCTATTTATTAAAAAAATTTGAATACAATTTCATAATAAAATATTATTTATAAATAGTAACCTTTTATTAAAATAATATATTCCTATAATATCGTTTAATTATTAGTACCTACTATTCGCTTATCTTCTTTGTCGTCAATCATTCATTCTTTTATATATATATATATATATATATATATATATATATATATATATATATATCCTTCGCTGAGTTAAAAGCTTCGAAAGAAGCTATATATATACACACATAAGTGAAATAAGCTTATCCGATGGACCTCCTTTATATTCATCTTTTTCAACTTTTGATTTTCTCATCATATTCCTTGACTTACCTTGAGGGCGATAAATTTTCTATAAATCATCTCGGACCCAAAATGCCCTTTTTTCTTGAAACTAATACTTCAAGCTGTCAAAATTGAATTCTCACTTCACTACTAAATTTTTAATATTCTCAAGGCATTCTCCATAATTTTCTATAATTTTTGGACATCGATTAATATCTCTAATAATATTTTCCACAAAATATTAATCAAGGATAAAATCGTTCAAATACAGTTCTGACAATTATTTTTCTTTAAACAGTCTGAAAATTGTTCTTACCAGATAATAAAGACAAAATCATCATATAATTGATTTCAACGGTTATTCTGACAGTCATAATAATGTTCATAATGGCTAAGGGTAAAATTGTTCAATCATTATTCCAACAGTGAAAATGGCTAATTTTTACCTTATAAATAATTGAATTTTCTAACCTTCGCATTCACTAACAATTTCATTCTCCAAAAATCTCTTTCAAAATGTTTCTTAGAAATCTCTTTCCTACGATGATAGCTCCTTAATAGCTATAAACTTTATTATGTTAGCTATTATCATCTTTTTGCTCATAATTGTAATCATGTGTCACTACAATTCTAAAACATGGAATCATCATATTCGAGAACATCGAGATTAACTTTACTGTAATTTTCTCAAAAGTATAATAAAATACTTAATTTATTAAAATATAAGGCGGGGTGTTACAGTCTATACATCTAATTTAACATTTAACATGTATAAAAGTAAACGAGTGGACTTGGCGTTTAAAACAGGCTACATATTGGACTCCTCCTCCTCTTTTTTTTTCTTTCTCCTTTTTAACTTTTCCTTTTTCCCTCTTTTTCTTCTTTTTTTAAATTTTTAAATTTTTTCTTCTTCTTTTTTTTTTTTTTGCTTATTCTTTTTTATTTTTTCTCCCAATATTCTTTAACAGTTTTTTCTTTTACAATATTTTTCTTTGAAATATTTTCTTTTTTCTTACTTCCTTTTAATTAAGATAATTTCTTTTAAATATGTCCTTATGTTTTTTTTTTTTTTTTTTTTTTGTCAAAAACTCCTATATAACTTTAATTCTTTTTTTTCTCTTTTTAACTTTTCCTCTCTTCTTCTTTTTCTTTTTAATTTTTTAATTTTTTCTCCTTTTCTTCTGCTTATTAACTTTTTTTTATTTTTTTCCTAACATTTTTTTAGCGTTACATTTTTTAAAACAATATGCTTCTTTGAAACACTTTCTTTTCTTCACTTTCTTTTAATTAAAATAATTGCTTTTAATTGTCCATACTTAAGTTTTTTTTTCTTTTTTGTCAAAAACTCTTATATAATTTTACTTTTTTTCAATATGACTTTTTAAGATTTTTTTTTCTTTTCCTCTAATTAAACTTAACCTTTAAAAAGATTATGTATTTTGACAAGTGATGTAACTTACAATGTTATTCATCTACGCACGTAGCTCAACTAGAAAAATTAAATTATCTAAACAAAATGTGGGGAAATAAGCTGTACTTTTGAATTGTGCACTCTCTTTCTACAGCAAGATTTTTGAGTTCTGTGAGCCAGCTCAATGTGCTTATTCAATCAAATATCTCATTTGACTTTTCATGCCCTGTTTGAATTGAGTAAAAAATATCAGAACTAGTATAAAAATGTCAAGCGAGTAAGTGGTTAAACGCGTCGGCCTAAGGCCAAACATTGTTGACCTAATCTCTGTCAGCCAAGCCCGCTTAAGTGTTTGAGCTAAGTCGGACCGAAATCTTATTCGGGCCAAGACGCCCGAACACATTTTTTAAAAATTTTTATTAAAATAACCTTGTAAAGTTTAGGCCGGCTGACTATCTTTCTTTTAGGGTCTGTCCGACTCGAAATTCTCATTCAGGTTAGGTTGGGCCATAAAAATTTCCCAATTTATGATCGACCGCTAGCAAACAAAATTCTATCCAAAACATAACTGCTAAGCAACAACTGACTATTAAACATGAGAAGTTATATTTATAGTAAGAATATTTGTTATGTGCAACTTTTTTTTTCTTGCTAAAGTAAAATTGGGAGGAGGCAAACAGTGTTAGTATACTTTCTTAACGTTATCAAAGGAGCTCCCCGTATACTCAGAGAAATATTCGCCGAAAGTCCTACTGTCGTGCGATATTCTTTGACGAGTAACGTGACAATCAACCCTGTGCTCACAGTAAGGATACGTGAGTGCATGGTAGTGATAGGCTTATACATTGAAGATCCTCAAAAGAGTCACCAAAAACTCAACCTTTAAATAGAGATCTATCATGATTATTTATTATCATTAGGTTACCATACTCAGTGGTGGTTAGTACGCCTTATTGACGCAAGAATTAGTAATTAGATGCATAAACCAGTCAGAAGCATTTCTTAAAAACTACTTTATTGTTTCACTTTAAACTAATTGAAAAACAAAAAACAAAAACAATAGACTATAGTGCTTAAGAAACGACAGAAATCTCACAACATAATGGAGAACATGTACTAGTCACAAAAAAAAAAAAAAAAAAAAAAAAGTACTGAACGAACCAAATGCCATCTGATTATCTCCAACTATCGATTGTGTGAAACATTTCAAGAAATTGCTACAATAAATTCCAACAATAATTATTACCCATGTACAAAAGATGATATTGGCTATTTTTCATTCAATTAGGGCCTCGTTCACTTCACAGATTCGAGTTTTCGATTCAAGCTAAGATGTTACATTTTCTGAGAGTTTTTTACTGTAGTAAAAAATTTTAATGTGACATTTTCTGAAAATTTTTTACTGTATAAACTTAAAACTAAAAACTTAAATCAGTGAAGTAAAAGTCTTACCTTTATTCAATTCCTTGGTTCGAAAAGTGAGATTATAAACCAATGCAGGATAAGGATATATAATATTACTGTCTGAGCAGCCATACATAATCAAAAGGAAATTCGCCTGATTTAAGTTTGATTGAAAAAGCAGGATGATCAAGAATTTTACATAAGACATGATTACGAGACGCTAAAAGTGTTATAATTGCTAAGCTGAACAAGAAAGTTTCTAATGCTTTCCTCTAGTGAATAAGGCTCTGCTTTTATGTATAGTACTTTTATGAATGATGAGAGCATGTATTTAATTTACAGTCGCTTAGTTGGGTGATTCGAGTTTTTTATTTGAGTTAAGATGTGATTTTATGTGAAAATTTTTTATTATAGTAAAAAAATTAAATTTGACTTTTTTTTAGAGTTTTTTATTTTTATTGTAACAAACTCAAATCGATAAAATGAATGAGACATAACTAAAACATTCTAATTAAGCTAACACCCTTTAATTATTCCGCTGTATATTAAACCCTCCATTCTAATTTTTGATATATGAAGGATCTATAGAAATTCATATCATTAACATCACAATTTATCAGTATGTTACTGAACCATTCAAAAGCTAATTTGTCTGCTACTTCATTACCCTCCTTGTCAATGTGAGAAATGTTGATATTCATCTTGCTAATCTGATTCAATGACAATAGTTATACGTACATTACTAAATATGCATCCATATCCATGACCATGTGTCTATTTTATATTAGTTAAAGTTTATCAATAAATCTGATAGATTTTCAGCCCTTTAAATTATGTTTGATAATTTTCAAGCCCTTTTATTTGTAATGCTGGGTTATGACTGTAATGACCCGAACTCTCATCTGACATGATATTGTACGCTTTGGGTTTAAACCCGCACGGTTTTGCTTTTGGGCCCCCATGAGAAGGGGTGATTGTGACAATCATCAATCCTTTAAGGCACAAGGCCAAGAAATGGTAAGTTGTGCAGTCCCACATCACCTGTGGATGAAGATGGGCCCTGGTTTATAAGGTATGACACCACCTTCCAATGGTATGAGGTCTTTTGGGGTGAAGCCTAAAAATAAAACCGTGCTGTCTCAGGCTCAAAGCAGACAATACCACACTAGGTGGGGGTGCGGATCGTTACATATAGTATTAGAGACTCTGCCCAGCTAAAAATGTGGTCAACGAGAACGTTGGGCCCCCATAAGGAGGGGTGATTGTGACAACCATCAATCCCTTGAGGTACAAGGCTAAGAAATGGTAAGTTATGCAGTCCCACATAATCTAGGGATAACAATAGGTCCTGATTTATAAGGAATGACACCACCTCTTAATAGTATGAGGCCTTTTGGGGTGAAGCCTAAAAACAAAATTGTGCAAGTTTAGACTCAAAGCAAATAATATCATACTAAGTAGGAGTGTAGGTCGCTACAATGACAAATCTTTTGTTTGCGTTGAATTGAACAAAGAATTTCAAACAAAAATGATTGCAATTTCAGAATACGCATTGTATATAAACTATCTCAAAGTATAGTGCAAATCCATATGAAAAAGGAAAAATTATGTAATGAGTTTGGGATAATCAATAACATTATGGTCCCATATGAAAATGTAGTGCTTGCACATTGTCTCATAACCTATGTTTAAACTAAGCAATTATCTCAAAAATAAAAATAAAATAAAACAATATATGGTTATTTGTTAAACGATTCCAATGTTATTGCTTTTACACTTACAAGCAATTATGTGAGTGCACTTAAGGAATTGTAACGCTAATATATAGCCGCAGATTTCGTTGATAATATATTTTCACGGTTTTGTATTTTAGAACTTGAATCAAGTCTTGTCTTCATCAAGATTAATTAATTAATATGGTAGAAAAATGTAAGGGTCATCTCTACTATGTAACACATGCATATATAAATTTCTAAACTTTGCTATTATTAAGATTGAGTTTTGGATTCTACCAAAGAGCTTTACCCAATTTTTTAATAATGCTTTATGTAAAGCTGAGCACTTTGGTGGGCCATCTCTCTCATGTGCATACAAGGATAGTGGACCCGTGGGATATTCTTGTCTTCTACAAAGCAAACCCCACTTTACCAAACTGAAGGTGAAAAGCCACCTCTTTATCTTTGTAAAGTCTCACAAAAAAAAAAAAAAAAAAAAAGGAAATTACTGCTACTGATCGGGTTTCGTTTATTTCACCGATTTAAATTTAAAATTTAAATTTTATTATAGTAAAAAATTTTAAAAAATAATCACATCTAATATTTTTATTACAGTAAAAAATTCTCACATAAAATCACATATCAATTTAAATTAAAAATTTAAATTAATAAATTAAACGGACCTAAATTTATTACAAATATGTGGCCTTAACGAATAATATATATATATATATATATATATATATATATATATATATAGACACACACACACAGAAAGCTACATAGTATTTTGCCAAAGGTGCTATTTGGAAAGTGAGGGTAGAGAGCAGCCTTTTGTATTGGGAAGCAGTGGCAGCTTTGAAGGAGAAGGCGTGCAAGTCCACCATCTATCATACGTAGAGCTCGAACTTCGGTGCATGTCTATGCTTTTGCTTTGCTAACATATTAACATGTTTTTTTTTGCATATATGGGGTAATTTCATTTTCTCTTTTTTTGCTTCAATCCTCAAGTCTGATCATTTCATAAGAAAAGAAACATGATAGAAATCATAGTAACACTTGCTTAATTATTACTATTTACCTCTTGTCGATTTACATTTTTTCTCTCGAGGATGTATGCTCACACACACACACACACACACACATATATATATATATATATATATATATATATAGATATATAGGTTTGTCTAAGGTTTTTCTAAAGGAAATGTCCCCCAACATAATATATAGAAATGGTTGCTACCAAAATAATTTTAGTAGCAAAATATTTAGTAACAAAAGATCATTTTTTTTTTTTTTTTTTTTTTTTTTTTGTAGTTATACTTGATTAATTATTACTATTTACCTCTGGTCGAGTTGTATTTTTCTCTGGGTAATGTATGTTCATATATATACAGGCTTGTCTAAGGCTCTTTTGGAGGGAGTGTCTCCCAACATAACATATAGAAATAGAATATAGAATATAGTATTTCTTTAACATAATACTGATATTGAAAATATGAGACTGAGATATTTTAGTGTTCGTGTTAGGTTAAATAGCAGCTATGTTAAATAACTATAATTTTACGTTTTTCACGTTTATATGTTACGTTAGAGAAGGACGGTTCATCTAAAAATAGTGTAGAAAAGGCGCATATATATATATATTATAATAATTAGATAGTTTATAAGTGGACGTGGTAAATAGAATTGCTCAATTCACAATGTTGGTTCAGTTGGTAAAACAAAAGGATTTATGCAATGTAACGGTTTCAATTTGCATCTATTATTATTACTATTATTATTGTTATTATCATTATTATTATAATAATTTTGATGAGATTTCAAACAAATTTAATTATGATAATTTGTGCTGGGTAGCCTTTTTGACTACCACATACAAAACTTGTGTCTAGTGTTTTGTTAATTTAGGTGAATGACCAACTCAATTAAATGTAGATTAAGGGTGTTTTAAGTATGCTTACTCATATTATTATTATTATAACTATTATTACTGCTATTGTTATGATTTGGCCTTAAGCTCTTTCGATAATTGAGTGTGCACTCGAAAAGTTGAACCAGTAGAAAGGAAAGTCTTTTCGTCACTTTATGCAAGCTAGCAAACTTTTATTTATTTATTTTTTTGGGGAATTTATTTAATGTTGCACATGCATTGCAAGCCTTACAAAAGTGAAAGTCAAAATTCCCCTACATTTTTTTTTTTTAAAAAAAAAAAGGTCAAAAGTGGGCATGAGTATGTGAGGCGCAAAATATAAATACATGTCTTAATTAAAAAAAAAAAAAAATCATCACTTTAATCTCTCTATTCTCCATAGTTCCCAGAAATTATTAACAAACTGATAGTGGGAACCCTGCTGATTAAGAATAGAATCTCTAAAGCAGAGTTGTGAAACCCTAGAAGATAGACGTGTCAAATTAAGCCTGCAATATTGAAAACCTTTGGCCGTGTTTGAAATTGATTTCGTTTTTATTTTTCACATTTTTTGAAAAAATAAAAATAAACGTTTTTAAAATGTCGTTTAGCACAATAAAGACAAAAAATGAAAATAAAAATAATTTTTTAGTTTAATGTAAAATGAGAGATAAATGAAAAATGACTTTTAGTATTTTATTTTCATTCTCCCCGAGAGAGAGAGAGAGAGAGAGAGAGAGAGAGAGAGAGAGAGAGAGAGAGAGAGAGAGAGAGAGAGAGAGAGAGAGAGAGAGAGAGAGAGAGAGAGAGAGAGAGAGAGAGAGTTTTTACACTGAAAACAATCTCTTGATAAAATTATCAAATGCATTTTTAAAAATAATTTCTGTCTGTGATTAAAAGCGTTTTCATTTTTATTTTTATATAAAAAATAAAATTATTTTAGAAAAAGTTCCAAACGCGCTCCACATAATTAAAAACTTATTTTATTTTATTTTATTTTTTGCTCAATCCTTATAAAAACCAATTTAGTGCCCGTTTGTTTTCTGTATTCATTCCTGATTCTGAATCATGATTCATGATTCTCTACAGTATTTTCTCTCACAAAAAATACACGTAAAACGAGAATAATTCTGAATCATGATTTTGAATACACAAACCAAACGAACACTTATAGTTTTGGGGCTTCTGTTCTTGCCTTGAGAGTTGAGAGGGTGAAGAAAACTAGGGTAGAATTCCGTGGGAATTTTAGGATTCTCTAGATTTCGCTACAGTACTACACATTCAGCATCTTTATACCCATGACCTGTCATTCCTTCCCGTATTTTTATTTTTAATTTTTAATTTTCACACTTTTACTCTTTGATTTTTTATTTTTTAAATTTTTTGTGAAATTGACAAACTATCACAAATCTTTAATTTTATTTAATCAATGTATGAATCTAATAAAATTTTACAGGCCGCACACCATATCAATAACAATTATTAGGCATTGTTCATTTCGTTGATTCGAGTTTTGATACAGTAAAAAACTTTCATAAACAATCACATCTAATTTTTTTGTTACAGTAAAAAGCTTTCACATAAAATCACATCTCAACTCGAATTAAAAACTCGAATCAACGAACTAAACGGGCCCTAAATTGACACAAAACTCCGTCATACATGATATGATCTACTTTGTTGTCATCTAGAATTCCAATCTTAAAATATTAAAGTTCATAAGTACAAAAACTTTACTAATTTGTAAAGAGTTGAAAAAAATAATAATAAAAAAAATTAAATTCTACTCACTTAAGTACCTGATTCATTATAAGTACATCTTTTTAAAAAAAACTCTACTTTAACTAATTTTAGTTTAAAAGTAAAATAAAAATATATTAATTAATGTTAAAGGATAAAAATAAAAAGAGACTTTATGTAACGCTTGCTATTAGTTCAAACAATCCTGAGTAAAAGAGCTTTAACATATAGCAAGAAAAAGGGGAAAAAAATTATACATGAGTTTTAAGAGTATTGAGAAATTATATATTTGTTCTTACTCGTTACAAATATATACCACCAGAATACATTTAATTAGAAAACGTATACATTCTCTTTTTTAGTTGATAACTAATTTTAATTATAAAATGAACCAAATATTCGTGAAATGAAAAAATAAAAGGAAATACAAAGCAACAAAAAATTTGTCAAAAACAAAAAAGATCAATCATAATTAGAACTATAGGCTCCAACAATATAAAGATATATTTAAAGTAAAAATTTATACTATAATTTAGATCATAATTTATAATTCATTATAATATATTTTTTTTATAAAAAATACACATAAATTAAAATAATTTTAAATTTATAAACTAAATGCCTTCTACAAAATTAGAGTTTTAACTCAAAATATTAACTCAGAGAGGGTAAACCTCCGGCAAATTGCCACGCTTCATGACCGGCCAAGAGCCAAAGGAAAATACATTGCCCTAATTACCTTGCAGTTGATGGTGTCTCTTGTCCATACATCTGTCAAAGTCAAGTACTAGACTACAAGACACTCTTTTATGTTTAAATTTAAGACTCGTTCACTTTGTAAATTTAAATTTTCGATTTGAGTTGAGATATGACATTTTTTGAGAGCTTTTTATTATAGTAAAAAATTTTGATGTGACATTTTTTGAGAATTTTTTACTGTAGAAACATGAAACTAAAAACTCGAATCGGTGAAGTGAACGAGACCTTAGATTCCATGACTGAACATTATAAAACTATTTATAAAACTATGGATTTCTAAAACCATTTCTGGATTTATATCAATCAATGCGTGACCGAACATTTCATCTGTGTATTACATGATATTGAATTAAGGATCCGTTTAATTTACTAATTTAAATTTTAAATTTGAATTAAGATGTAATTTTATTTGAGAAATTTTTACTATAATAAATGTGATTATTTTTAAAAATTATTTATTATAGCAAAACTCAAATTCATAAAGTGAACGGGATCAAGAAGTCCGCTCATTTTGTTCAGCACACGACACACAAAAAATTGTAATAGACATTTGAGTACAGAATTTATCAATAACATTGCACCATATTTTGCTCTATCTTTTATACGCAAGTGTTGTTATTGACTCAAATATAGCCTGCTACATCCGCTTGAAACTGGAGTACATTTCCAAACAAAAATGGTACCTGGCCACATATCTCTCTTCCCCTTAATTTGATCCAGAGTTGTAAATTTATTCGGAAAATGTAAACTTAAAAAAATCACTCCAAATCTCGAACTATAGTACTATATAAGGGTGTAAATCGGCCGGATAGAGTAAGGTTGAGTTGAAAAATTGAGCGTACCCGATCAGTGCGAGTTGAGAAAATTTCAGGCCGCGACACTCTCTTAAATTTACAAATCCGCAATCTTTTGGGTGACCTCGGGTAGGGTCGGGTTACTCGAGTTGGTGATCTCAAGGACCACATGATCACTTTTTAGTTAATTAATCTGTGCTTGTTACAGAAGAACTTATTATCAAACAGAACATGTCTTTCCTTCAAGAGGGGGTCTAAATGCAAGGTGAACCCTAAAACACTCACTTTGAAATCAAATACTTCAAATATAAATAAAGAATGTCCTAATGCAACAACTATGACATACAAGCATTTTTTACACAAACCGTGAAGCTAAAACATAAATAAGTTAACAGTTTAAATGCGTAGAGTCCATAAACTTATGAAAGTAAGAATTTGAATTGTTGGACATTGTTTTACCTACTTTAAACATGTTCAGCCGGGTAGGGTTATCTCGGGTTCATGTAACCCCACCCTGCGCTCCTACTCGCGCAATGCGGGTTAGGCATAATTAAAATTAAAAATTAAATAAAAAATTGAAAACCCGTGATTTTTGAGTAGAGTCGGCTTAGCTCGGCCGGGTTCGTCAGGTTTGAGGTGATTTCTTACAGCCCTAGTACTACTATAGTTGATGTTAGTACTATTTACTAGTTGGATTTAATTTTGACCTACTAAAAGATCCATTATATATGCACAAGTAAATACAAGTAAACATGCATATATTAAAGACATTTTACCAATTCAAATTTTTAATTTTAATTTTATTACAATTAAAAATTCTCATAAAAATCACATTTAATTTTTTTATTATAATTAAAATTTTTTATATAAAGTCATAATCCCCAAGGAATGATTTGGTGATGATACTATTTACTAATCCCCACAATCCATTTTAAGATCTAAGCGAGGCAAACAAGCAAAAACAGCCAAACTAGGCTCAACCCCACCTCGTTTTGTTCTTTTTCGCTTTCCCCTTCCCCGATTTGCTCCAAACCCCAATACACCCACACCCTCACCCACCACCCACCACCACAACACTTTTTCACAACCCTCGCCTTATGCAGCTCACTCAATCCTCAATCCAAATATCATTCCCAACTCCACACATTTTCATTTTCCTTTCACTTTCTCTCCCCTCTCACTCCCAATGACCCCCCCAATACAAACACCCTTGCTAATCTTCTTCCTCATTTCCCTCCCCGCCTTTCCGGGTCTACCCGACCCGGAACCCGTCTCGATCCAGCAACTCCTCCCGAACCCATCACCGCCGGCCACAATCCCGGCCTTCCCGGAGCAGTCCGACGTCGCCGGCTGCCAGCTGGACCTGCCCGAGCAGTTCTTCCACGGCGTCAAGTCGGCCTGCGGCGGGGAGCTCCGGCGTGGCCGGTGCTGCCCCGTGCTCGCCTCTTGGCTCTACGCCGCCTACTCGGCCACGGCGCTGGGCCGGGCCGGGAGAGTCGCCGGCCCAACTCCGGCGTCGGCCCACAACACGACGGCGTACGACATGCCGCTGCTGCCGGACGACTCGGAGACGTGCGTGGCCGACGTGGACAAGGCGCTGATGGGAAGAGGGATAGAGCTGAAAAGGCCGAACGAGACGTGCGACGTCGTTTACTGCTACTGCGGGATTAGATTGCATCCCCTTAGCTGCCCAGAGGCCTTTTCAGTTAGCCAAGAAGGGAAAGTTGTTAGGGACAAGAGAGTGAGAAGATTGGAAAGAGATTGTTTGAGTAAACCTGGGAATGTGAATGGATTTCCAGGTCTTGGTGGGTGTTCCAAGTGCTTGAACTCTCTTCATCAGGTAATTTCTTGTTACTCTTCTTTTGTGTGTGTTTATTTTTGGTTATAGAGTTTGTTTGATTTTGGTTGGTCTGGTTTAATGGTTAGGGATTTACTGATGTTATGTTCTTCCATGTTGAGCGTTTTGGGAAAGTTTGTTCTTATTTGGATTAATGCATTAACGCTCCATAAAGCGAGTGTGTTATAAACAAAGATTTCTTCCAAGGGTGGTCATGGTCTGTTTTGCTTTTTGGCTAGTCAAAATTAAAGAATAATATGACAAGTTTTCATTCACGCGCCAAAAAGCGGGTGGGATTAGTAGCATTGCCCTTTTTTCTTTTTTTCTTTTCTGAAAAATCAGTGTCGTTTTCCTTGCCCATATGCCATTTTCATAGTGGCTGTAAAGATTTGTGTTTGTTGAATTTCACAGTTGCCAGATATTCTTGTCTTTGAATTGAATGGTTTTATTCTTTCTTTCCCTCTTTCTTCCCAGTCCAAAGTGACTGGACGCAAACTGTGCAAGTTCGTGAAAGAGAGACGAGCACGTTTGGTTCATGAATTAGAATCACGTGATTGTAATTATTTTTAATTTATATGTGTTTTTTTATGAGAGAAAATACTGTAACGAATTACGATTTATGATGACGAATTCCCCAACCAAACAACCTACATGTTCCGGGCTAAGCTTTTATAGGGGAAAAATAATTTTTATGTGCTTAATATTTTCCAAATTATAAGAAAGTTCATTTCACTTTAATTAGTTGTTTTGTTACATTGTTCAATTTGTTGTGAATGTTTAACTGACTTTACGGTGACTTAAGAATTGAAAGTGGGTATCAGGCAGATTTTGATTTGATGCTCCAACCGTTAACTAATAAGCTTATTAAACCAATATGCACCAAACTTGTGCTTGTGCAATAAGTTGCAGTTGTGACCTTTCTTTTGGCTTTTCTTATTTATTTATGCAGCTCAACAACAAGAAGAAAGCTTTGAATACAAGCAAATCAGACGACAGGACCACAAAAATGCACAACAAGGACTGTGAGCTGATGGGCCTAACATGGCTACTTGCGAAGAATCGGACGGCTTACATGCACACCGTGTCGGCAGTCATAAGGGCAATCATGTTGAACACGGATGGCTCAGATCATCCCCGCTCCTGCGCTCTCTCCAGCGACGGAATGCCTCTGGCCGTTGATTCTGCAGAAATATCCGATCAGTCCTCGTCCTCCGTCCTTGGACCAGCGCATGTATCTCTTTGCATAGTGTTGATTTCTTTGTTGTATATGCACTTCTTTGCATGGTCATTCCAGAACTAGAGAAATCAAAAATGGCATTGTGTAGATGATTTTTCTTTTTTCTTTTTGTGCTCTTGTGCTTTTTCTTTGTGTTATGGCATGTTCATTTCCTCTTTTCCTTTGGTGTTTCAAGATTTGTTGTTCTCTAAGCTGAGAGTGTAGTTTTTTTAATTCAAGTTAGAAGAAAAATATAAGCACAAAGCACACTCAGATGAGCATATTTTCATGTGGGCCTAGGCCAGCCTGTGCAAGAGTGACCAATGCTTTGTCTTAGAGAGACAAGCTTTTAGAATATGGTGTCTTGTTTTAGGGGCATTATTTTTGTGACAGTTGTGCGTTTCACGGGAAATTTATGAAATGTCAATATCCCCACAAGAAGTCACCTCTACTCTGTATGGTCTGTAATTTGGAAATGCCGACAAGTCTGTCTTATTTAAATTTTTAATTTAAGTTGAGATATAATTTTATATTTTTTTACGATAATAAAAAAATTAAATGTGATTATTTTTTAGAGTTTTTTATTATAGTAAAACTTGAATTTTAATGGAGCCTAATATACTTTGGGACAATGTTACCGCTGTGCGAAAATTTAATTTTGGTTCTGGGTTATATATTTTGTTGAGGCCCCATATGCTATGAGACTGGATTTTTCTCGTGTTCTTACTGCTATTTATGGTTTTTGACAGAAAATGTGACATGATATACAAAAATTAAACAAAAAAAAAAAAAGAACTCCTTTATGTCAAGATTTTTAAAAGAAATAATATGTATTGTAGAAATAATGAGTCATTGGGCAATTTTATAAGCAATTAAACTATCAGCTCCTTTTTGTGTGGTCACATGAAAGTGCAGTTACACACAGTAGGAGTTGTTTTTTCTACATCTAAGTTTCTCCTTAATTTGCTTGACCTAAACAACTTTGGAGATTCATCAATTGCCGCTAAAATTTTGTGAGTTATTGAGGTTCAGGAAAAAAGGTTAAAATTAAAGTTTCAAGAGACATTCTATGACAAGATCTGTAGTTTGGGAGGGGAATGTGAAATTTTTTCTCAATTTTCTTGTAGTTACACACACGTATGGATGAGTTTTAAACAATTACTTCTCTATTAGTGATCACTACTAAGTATAGAAATTTGATAACATGACGTAATAAAAATTTAATCTCATTATTTGTTATAATTTTTTTTATCAACTATTTAATTTATTACAAGTATCAAATTAATATCTTACAATTAAAATAATAATACCTATTAATATGTAAATATTAAAGTAACTATTAAAGCCATACATCACCTTTTTTTTTATCTGTGTTCTAGCAATTTGGATTTGTAATTAATATAATTAGTATATTGTTGTGTAAATTAATATGCTCTATAGTGTTTAGTTTTATGAAAATTTTTTATTCGGACTCAATCCGTATTTTCATGCTTTTGCACCCGAATTTAATTCAGAAACTAACAAGCCTTCCATCTCCTTTCCAACCCCACGGCGGCGTTATTGTGAAGGTTGATATGCTAAATTCTCTGCGTAATGCAATAAATCGTCAAGGCAATTAATTAGACTCCACAACTTAATAAGGAACTGCTGGAGGTGCATTGCGTGGGTGTGGAGGCACATTATTGGAAGCTCTCGGACTAGGGTTGAAGGAACACTGCGCGGAATATAAAGTGTTGCTTGTTGGAGTGAAAACGGTACAGAGTGTTGCTCGTTAGAATAATAAGTTGTAAGGCATTACTCGTTAGAGAATAAATTATGGAGAGAGAAAAGAATGACTGTCTATATATATTTTTTTATGAGGTGGTATATATGTTAGTGCGGTTAGATTGAACAGGGTTTAGAGGGGTTGATGCAGAAAGAATAACTAAGGTGTGTGGAGTAGGTGAGATATAATTCAACTAATTTATCTTAAATTAGTTCAACAATCAATTCAATCAACGAATTACTCGCGAATTAATCACCAACCCCACACCTAGCTTTAAAACCTTTAGCGGAAATAACATAGGTTACCAACATGTAAGAAATACGCATATCGTTACAAAAAAATATATGAGTCAGTGAAGGAACCCAATGGACATATATAGATTAAGCTCATATAATTATGGCAGTACTTGTTCACCGACAAGTTCATCACATGATTATAAACTCTAGTGATATTCCACAAAAAGTCTAGAACTGCACTCTCAATCTATACAGTATATTAACAAAACTCCAATTAACTATCGTCCATAACTTATTATGTTAGTGTATTATCCTCATAAGATATCCATAATCAACTTGAGATCAAGTTTCATTTTATCTTCCTAATTATATTTATCTTATGTTAGTGGAACACTCTATCGGGAAAAGCAACCATTCGTACCAATTGAAATAATGAACCATTAGATAACACAAAGTAGTCTAATGGCAATGCTCGTATTTTTTAATCCATGGATAACGTTGTAAGAGGATATCATTGACTCTTTATATAATATAAGAGCTATGGATTCCCTATCTATAATAAATCTACACATATAAGAGTTATATCTCCAACGTACCGGTATGTGTACGTTTACATAATGTCAGGATATCACCATTTGGTATATCAAAAGATACAAATCAAGAATACATGTTTATTATTCATCTCAAGATTAAGATGGTCACATATAATTTGTTAAAAGTGAATTGTTTTAATCAACGAAATTATTAAAAAAAAACAATTCAATTTTAGTCCGATCTAATATGGATTGCACCACTAGCAACTATATCAATGTCTCCACCCATGGAGTCCCTCTTTGATGACAAAGACAAATTGTTTCCGTTAGAAAGTAGACAACATAACAATCTTAATATGAATAAAGTGCCTAACTGTATTCTCTTGATGATATATTTAGACTGTTATCTTTAGATTCATATCTTTTGCATGTTCCTCACATTACATGCACAATTTAAAGACTTAGAATAACAATATTAAACTTTCAGTTTACTTATCATATAATCAACAAATATAAACATAAAAAGGACAATACATAGATGTATAAAATAAATAAACTTTATTGATATTAAATGTCATAAGTGCATTTTTACATTTATTCCTAAGAGCATTTTTATATTTATTTCAAAGAGCATAAACTCTAATAGATAGATGGCAATGGTTGATATGTAAGGAGGCTGTACATTAGATGAAACCTTGGTGTGGCAGTTATTATGGTAAGATGGTAAGAGTTGAATATATGTGGTATGGCAAGAAACGTATTTTGTGAATATATTACGTTCATTTTACCGATTCGAGTTTTGTTACAATAAAAAACTCTAACAGTCACATTTAACTTTTTTTACTATAGTAAAAAGCTCTCACATAAAATCACATATCAATTCGAATAACGAACTAAACGGACCCTTGGTAAGATATAAGAATTGTTGTGGGAAGAATTGTGGTGTGGTTGGAGATGCGTTAATGGTATGTTGCGTGAAGGAAAAGAAGGTATGATGGTGTGCTCCTTGGTGGAAGAAAATGAAGGGAAAATTAGGGGTTAAAGGTTAATGATCGGTAATAGTTCTGATGTTATAATAAATTTATGTTTTGAAGATCAATGGTATAACTTTTTCATTAATGAGAATGTAATATATCCTCGTCCGGTTATATGAAATTGCTAAAAAAAACAAAAAAGTTCCTTATGCGTGGGGACATAGCCCTAGATAGATAGAATTTTATTTTATTTTATTTTATTTTATTTTTATTATTTTTTTTTAAGGTAAGATAAGCTCTTTTCTCACCAAAAGCCTAAACACATGTAAGACCTGATTTATAATTTTATGCTATCCATATATCAGATAGCTCGATTTTTCTTTTTCGATAAATGCCCTTGTTTTGGTTGAACTTTTTTTTTTTTTTTTTTTTTTTTTTTTTTTTTTGAAGTATCCATATATCAGATAGCTCAATTTTTCTTTTTCGACAAATGCCCTTGTTTTGGTTGAAATTTTTCAACCTAAACATGGTCGTTTTGGTCTGCTTAACTTTTTTTTTTTTTTTTTTTTTTTTTTTTTTTTGTTGAAATATCCATATATCAGATAGCTCAATTTTCTTTTTCGACAAATGCCTTTGTTTTGGTTGAAAATTTTCAACCTAAACATGGTAGTTTTGGTTTGCTTAACTTTTTCCCTTTTTCTTCTTTTTTTAGGTCCTTTTTTGCCTTCTTTTTTTATCTTTTAGTCTCTTGTGTTTATATATATATATATATATATATATATATATATATCATTTTCTTCTTGTTTTTGGTCCTTCTTTTTTTTTTTTCATTTTACCTTTAAGTCCTTCCTCTCTTTTTAATTTTATTTTTGTTTCTTTTTGCCTTAAAATATTTTTTTTTTTCCATTTTGGTTTTTTCTAACCTTTACTTATTGGTTTTTTCCTAAAACTTCATTTTTTTTTTTTTTTTCCATTTTGCTTCCTTTTGCCTTAAGAATTATTTAATTTTCCTTTTTAGTATCTTTGTCCTTTTTTTGTTGCTCGCTCTAATTTTTTTTTTTTTCTCATTTTGATTCTTTTTTGATTTTATATTCAAATTTTATATGCTTTTAAATGTGTCTCATTTGTAAAACTTTATAGTGACACACATTTTCTTTACTTTGTGCTTTATTTAATTGCAATTATTATTGTTATTATACACGCATTCTCTCATTTTCTCTCTCTTAAACACTTGAAGAAAAATTTTCTCTCCAAACCGGCCACATCTCTATTCTCTCTCTCTCAAAATTGTCCCTCCACCAAACTTAAAAAATGTCCATCTTATATAGCACAAGTGTGTGGAGATCAAGTCTTGGTTAAATGTTTTGGGTAAGGTTTTGGTTGATTTCTCTTTAGTTTCTTCGACTTCAAGTTTGTTATTTCTTCAAGTTAGACTCTAAAATTAGTTTCCTTTCCCCTCTTAGAGAGTAGATCAAGTTGAAGGAGGAATAAAATCTCAAAAAGGAGGTATCATCAAGAAGATAAAGAGATGTGATTTTATGTAAGAGTTTTTTACCGTAACAAAAAAGTTAGATGTGACTATTTCTGAGAACTTTTTACTGTAGCAAAACTCAAATTCTAAACTCGATCGGTGAAGTAAACGGGGCCTAAACTTTGCCAAGAAATCCAAATTTCTATTTTATTTTGGTATTTGAAGAAAAGTGATGTTTTTATTAGGATTTTTGCCTCTCGAATTATGATTGTGATTAGATATGTAAAGAGAATGGTTGCGGCTGAGTGTTTATTTGCTATATGATGCAATTGACGACTTGAAATGTGGATAATACAATGAAGATGAGATTTCTTATGGTTGACTAAAAATAGTCTTGGGAAAATGTAGCTTTTTCACTAGTTTGGCATAAGAATAAGACTTGGCATGAGAAAATGTTATTTTAGCATGAAAGTATGAGCTATCCACTAGTTATATATGATAATCTAAGATCTAAAATGTTTGGTATAAAAATTAAAACTCGAGGAAACCGAGACTCGAGCAAAAACGCTCAAAAACACTGAAAAATCAAAGACTCCTTATAGACAGCTTAGTTGGATGCCGAATTAGTTTTAGATTCAAAAACAATAGTTGTATATCTCAGTAAATGGAAAAATTATCATGAAGAAACCTTTATCAAATTCAAACCGTTAAGTATAAAAAACTACAGTTGAAGTTTTGGCCTATAAGGAAAAGTACCTATAAGATGGTCGAATTAGGCTTAGCACTCGATTGAAAAGTTGTAGATCCTAGTAAGACAAGTAACATACACGAAGAAAGTTTGTTAAGAGTTATTAAGTGTATAAAATTAGGTAAACAAATTTTTACCAAGGTTAAAATGACCTAAATATTTAGATTAGATTCAGCCTTCTATTTTTATAGGAAAATGAATTTGATGGTGAGTAAAAAGTTTAGTTTGGCCTTAGGAACAAAAATGTCAAAATTTATGTTAACGGGTCAAAATTATAAACTTGAAGCAGTAGGGGCAAAATTATATAAAAAGCCGTAGGGGCAAAACAGTCATTTTAACCTCAAGGGTAAAACGGTCAAACAAATACAGAGCTTCGAGTTTTAGCTCACGGTGCTCGAGTGAAGAATGTCTCTAATAGCAAGTACCTTAGATTTAGAGGTTGTTCTTTTGCAATGAAATTCAGAAAAAGTTTAAACTCGAGTTACAATTTTATTTAAGTTCATGTTTTTTTTATAAAATTTAAGTCTGAACTCGAATTTGAACTCGAGTTTGGGACTAAACTCGAGTTCAAGTTTTTTTTTCAACTCGAGTTCATAAACTCAAACTCAAATTAATGAACAGTATTTTTTCTATTCTTAAAAATGTCATAACTTTTTTGTTCTAATTCTGATTGAGATGATTTTATTTTCTATACATTCACAACGAAAAGATGAATAAAACCTCACCCATATACCCTATTAAAATTTTTCATCACCATTGAGTTTTTATTAAAATATTGTCTAAATATGAATTTAAGTTTTGACCCACCTAAACAAAAACTCAAAAAGATTCTCAATTCAAACCATAACTCAAATGTACACATCCAAACACAAACTCAAGGTACAACTTTAACTCAAGCTATAACTCAAACTCAATTCAAAATCATCACTCAAATCACCATAACTTAAAAATGTAAAAGAACAACCCATTATTAACTTAGATCTGTTAAAGCCCGCTAGTTAAGGGTAAAACGGTAATTTTTTTAAAGGTAAAATCAAGGCTGGAAACTCCAATCCAACCCAATTTCCATAGAGGACAGGTAACCTTAGTTGACCTAGTTGAAGCAGAGGGACTAAATGGGCCCAAGGACCCAAGTGAGAAATAAAGTAATCCTTAGGTTTACGGAAGGTAACCTTCTAAGTGACGAGGTTTAATTACGCCCGAAACTTAGGTGATCCCGACCTTTACCTTTAGAGGAGTTTAGACTTAACCGTGAGTATAAAAAATTTTAGAGGCTAACGGAGTTATGAGATCTAGAGATGAATTGCTTACAAAAGTTAAGTAAATCAATTTTAGGATTCCTAAGTTAAATAATAAGTGAATTAAATTAATTAATTAATTAATTAGTATAACTAATTGGTTAATTACAGTTAGAAAATGAATTATTTAAGTAATGAGAGTCATTAACCTAATTGGTTAATCACGTTTAAGCATAACATTAACTAATTATGTGGTGAAGTTTATTAGTTAATTTACCTGAAGAAATGTGGCTAAATATAGAAGAACGGTAAATTAATTAAATTAATTAATTTAGGGACTTTGATAAGTCATAAGTCATAAGCCATAAGCCATAAAACTTAAGTAAATTGAGCTAGCTATTAGTGTGAAAACAAACTGACATTTAGTTAGTACAAATTGAACACAGAATCTACAATGCTGAAAGAGTGGTGTGCCGCGATAAAACGCTAAGTGTAGTTATCCAGGTGAATACAAACCCCACCTCCTTGTTGTGCACCATTCTCTATGAATGATTAGTATGATGATGAGTATGTTATGTATATATGATGATGAGTATTCTGTATTTGTTAGCTTATATATCTCAGGATCATAATCGCATTCCACCCTAAAAAGAGGCTAAGGCAATGAAAAAACAAGATAAGGGTCGTACCATTCTTTACGAGGGAGGTAATAACTGGGACCATAGTAGTAGTCTAACTAAATGTTTCGCTTTCCTGATTTCCTATGGTCATGCGCTATCGGTACGAACACAAGACCCCAGTAATAAAATATACTGCCATAATTAAGCATAAAATGCCATGCATCTTTACATGATATTATGTGTGCAAGTGTTTTGTGAGGATATTTATACTTACTGAACTCTATCTAATTAAGTTGTTCATACTATAAGTACATCAGATAAATCCTGCACCTTAGATACTTTTGATGGATTGGCTAGCCAGTACAGAGCGATAGGAGCATGAGTATTGAATACCACTACACAAATAATTTTCGCGATCATAAGATTACATTGAAAGTTTAGGTTAAATTATGATATGAAGTGATGATAAAATTTATTACAATCATGCATGATAAGTTTTAGAAACTAACATTCACGTTGCAAAAAATCTATTAAAAATACATTGTAAGTTTATATAAGACAAGTCGTTCTTAACTCAAATTCAGTATAAGAATTAGTTCTAGAATGATCTAATTAACTTATATACTTATAATGATCTTTGCTAAAGCGTCAAGTTGTGAGAAGATTTTTAAAGGATATGAGAAAAGAAGTTTAAGTTACCAAAAAAAAAAAAAAATCTCTAAAATTTTAGTAACTAAGAATATATTTAAAGACAAGTAAAAGTTTAAAATAAGTCAATTATAGCTTAAGTTAAATAGTAGTTCAAAAAGTTGCGTCATTACAAAGTTGATTCTAACAACTTTTGTCTTACCATCACGACCTTTTTGTGGTATTATGATATTTGTAAAATTTCGGTCTTATTTATTTCACAAATTTAAGTTTTTAATTCTAGTTTTATTATTATAGATAAAAATTCTCATAAAAAATCATATTTAATTTTTTTTACAACAGTAAAGTGTTTTCACATAAAATTACATTTAAATTCAAATTAAAAATTCAATTTCACGAACTGAACGAACACCCTTTTGGGCAATAACTTTTTGGCATTATTTATATATTGACATATTTCTTGTAGTAAATATAGTAAAGATTCTTCAACCATATATGTGTTCTCGTTGAAATTTTTTGTAAGCGTTCAATCGATGTTAGAAGCTACAAAAAAATGTTTCATGACGAAATTATCATCGTTAAAATGTGTAACACTTAACAATAATAGGTCATGTCGTCACCAAATACATTTTGCAACGAGATTTTAGTGATGACTTTTGTTGTTAATTGTTATTTATCCTTGTAAAATAAGGTTTCTAAGTTTTCCCGTTTCGCTTGTTGTCTTTCCCTTGTTCTATTTAAAACAAACAAATACATAAATAAAACCTTTAAAAAAGTTTACAGACCCGTTCACTTTATTAATTTGAGATTATAATTTAAATTGATATGTTATTTTATGTAAGAGTTTTTTATTATAATAAAAAAGTTAAATGTAACTGTTTCTGAGAATTTTTAACTGTAATAAAACTCAAATTCTAAATTTAAATTAGTGAAGTAAACGGGACCTACGTTGTTGCAGTGCATCAATAGAGAACAGTCTGCAGACGTAATGTTGTTCATCGCGCGTTACTGTGTCCGACTGCTACACAACATGGTCAATGTTCATGTGCTAGAAAATTCGCGTCTCTCACATTTATCTGACCACTATAATTAATTTGCAAGCACATTTATAACTATAATGCTGAATTATTACTTGCAATAATGACCTACTGCTGTTTTCTGGGGAAACAATGACAATACGCCACTAATATTTTTGTTTTCCTTTCTGTAGTTAATTAATTATGAGGTGTTAACGTGTAGTTCATAAATTTATAATTATAATTTATAATTATAATTTTTAAAATTTAAATTTTTTATTAAAAAAATATTATAAAAAATTATAAATTATAGTTCAAAATTAAACACAGATACATAAAATAAGCATTTCTTTAGTGATTAACAATTTATAAATCATGTCTTTAACACGGACTGAATAAATTATAATTCAACTTCATTAACATTATTAAACTACGCTCGTTTTTTTTTTTTTTTTGTCCAAAAATTTTAAAGAGTTAAAAGCACAATCATTTAGGTTTTGTTTGATTTTTATATTTAGAATTTAGAATTTTGATTTGTTATAATATTGTTATTTTATAAAATTTAAATTTAAAAATTTTTTCTCTTATAAAATTTTTATTAATAAATTAAAATTACTCATTTAAATGCGCAAAATAAACAGACTTACAATGACATGATGGTAAACAAAGGCTTCGCCGCAGAGGCTCAAATTCAAATCTGTAAAATCCCAAATCAAAACGCTCCGATCTCTATCCCACTAATGGACCCCACCTTAATCCCCTTGTTTGTCTTCAAGTGTGTTTGATTCATGCTTATCTCGAGGATGTTGCCATGCAAAAACCGATCTCTCACAATCCCTTCCCTCTCACTCTTTTTACTGTTGGCTCTAAATACACATATCTCTGATGTACTGGCTGGCTACATATCAACGGCGAGGATCAACCCATTTGGATTGGAATGCAGAATCAAAGGCGAGGGCCGTTTTAGGACTCGCCTCTGCTCAACACGTGTACGTTTCTGCCTCACCCTTTACTTTTTTTCTCTCTCCACTTTTTCCCTCTCTCTCTCTCTCTCTGATGGTTTTGTGCCTGTATATAATATATATATATATTATATATATATATATATATATTCATTTTGCATGCACTGAAAGTACTCTTCTTTTTAATTACTATATAACCCTAATATCCAAGCTTCTAATAAAAGCTACAAAAAGAAGAAACTTGCCATTCTTTTACATCTCTGTGCTTTTGTTTTTCCTTAATTTTCTCATCGGTCTCATGGCAGCCTCAGTTGACCCGCTTGTCGTCGGCCGAGTGATCGGCGATGTCGTTGACATGTTTATTCCGACTTTGAGCGTCTCTGTCTACTTCGGCTCAAAGCATGTCACTAATGGCTGTGACATCAAACCCTCCATTGCTATAAGCCCTCCCAAAGTCGCCATCTCTGGACAATCTAACGAGCTTTATACTCTGGTCTCTGCCTTTCACTTTATATATAACACATACACACACACACACACACACACACATATGTATACACGTATTTCCACTTGTGTTTTATTTGTAGTTATCTATACATGTATGTTTATCATTTGCATGCAAGAGCTATTGCTCTTTCTTACATGTGAAGATAGATTTTGTCGCCGTTGTTGTTGTTGTTTTTTTTTTTTTTTTTTTTTAAATTGCTTTGTTTGAACAGGAATTTATTATTGTAAGATTGTCCACCTTATTGTTTATAGTCTTTGTGTGAATCATGCAGGTTATGACTGATCCGGATGCACCCAGTCCAAGTGAGCCTAGCATGCGAGAATGGGTTCACTGGTCAGCTGATTCTATCACCTAACTTTTTCACTTTTTTATTTTTATTTATTTTCTACTTTTTCAGATTTTTTTTCCCCCCGGTTTCCCACCACGCGTATCATTTTTCTTTTATTGGTTCACACACAAACTCATGAGCTTGTTTTTCTGGTGATTTCAGGATTGTTGTCGATATCCCTGGCGGAACAAATCCAAACAGAGGTAAAAACGCTATTATATATATATATATATATATATATTATATGTTATTAACGTCAGCTTTGAATTTAGTGAAACGTGGACGAGAGAATAAGTTTTAGCTCAATGATCATCATCATCTACTAAATCTGTTTCTGCAGCTTTGCATGCATGCAAAGATACCACTTTTAGTGCATAAATGTCTCCTAAATTTTCACACCAAATTTAGACAACATATATAAAAGGGCAATTAAAAAAAAAAAAAACAAAAAAAAAAACAACAACAACAACATTAAAATGAGAAAGGAATGGCAGAGGCCTTGCAGCCGCTGACATCAATATTTGATCAGTGGACCATTATTTCATATGATCAGAACAGTCACAAAGCATCTCTCATTAATTCCTAAGCCACTTGCATGTGTATAGCTTTTGTGCGTGATACTACCTTTATTTTATCAGAAAATCAAAAACAATTTTGGGTCACATCACATCACTTACTCTGCCGCATTTATTAATTTATTCTTGAAAATATGCTTACGTGCAGACCTTATTTTTCTTTGAGTCCTATAGTTTCTAAACATCTGTCACTGGCCTAGATTTTTTTTTTTTGAAGCTTTACTACAAGGCTTTATAATGATATCGTGTCATCCAAATAACCTTACAACGTGTTGAAAGATACAGAATTCATTCATTTTACGTGGAAAGATATATATTCTTTTCCAATATTTCTTTCCGTTTTAACCCCACATTTTCCAATTCTTTTTATGCAATGTCTCTGTCAGTTCATCAATTCATATTAATAGACAAATTTTTAATTGAATTTGAGATGTAATTTTATGTAATTTTTTTAATTTTAATAAAAAAAAGTAAATATAATTTTTTATAAGAGTTTATAATTTAAAAAAAAATTTAAATTTAAAATTTAAATTGATAAAATAAATAGGTTATAAATTTCTTTGAAAATTTTAAGTGGTGTTTCCTTTGGACCTTATGTTGGAAATTCCATGCAATCACTCTACTCCTGCCACCTGCCACAGCATCATATGTAGATTGCGACACGTTGCTGCCACGTGTCACTTTTCCTGTATCACCTTCCATTTGTCACATTTTTTACCTTGACACGTTTCAAACATGTAGAGCCACAATCGGATTTGGGAATATTGAACAAGAAAAAAAAAAGGTTTCGATTATATGACATGACTGAACTGAGCTGAGATTGTCCAATAATAATACAATGTTGTTGTTGTTGTTGTATTATTTTTTTTTTTCTTGCTAATCCAATGATGTTGTTGTTTTTCTTCTAAATAAATATACATAAAAAATCAGGAAAAGAGATTCTGCCCTACGTGGGACCGCGTCCGCCGGTGGGAATCCATCGCTTCATTCTGGTGGTATTCCGGCAGAAGGCGCCGCTGGGACTGGTGGACCAGCCGCCGTCGCGGGCCAACTTCAACACTCGCTATTTTGCCGGAAACCTCGACCTGGGCCTGCCCGTCGCCACCGTCTACTTCAACTCCCAGAAGGAGCCGGCCTCTAAGCGTCGCTGAGCTTTATATATATATATATATATATATATATATATGTGTGTGTGTGTGTGTGTGTGTGTGTGTGTGTGTGTGTGTGCCGTGCAGGCATGCTAGCTTGGAGGTCCAACGAGAGGCAGAGATTGTGATATCATATATTATGGTAGTTCTAATAATGAATATTAGTAAATCATGTGTGTCGTTTGTTATAATTAATTGTTGCATGTCAAATATATGTATATGGCCGGTTCAGACAGGAGTGCCTTTCGTTTTCTAGATATTGTTATATTCATCTTTTTTCAAGTGTTGGTATTTCCTAGTCTTTTAAATTTATAATAAAGATCTTTTCTAATTTGTGTTCTTCTCTCTCTTGTTCTCTGTGTGTATATATATTATATATATTTATATATGTATGTATGTATCCATATGCATGTGTACGCAGTTAGGGTTTTTTTTTTTTTTTTTTTAAACGTATAAGAAATGCTAGTTGCTATTAGGATTTGAGTCTTGGATCTCTCTTAGCCCACCTTATACTTATCAACTGGGTAACAGAGTTGGCCGAGAAATTGTGAGTCTATGAGATGTATGTTAGAAAATAAATTAGGGCTTGTTTTATTACAGTAAAAAAAATTTAAAAACAGTTATATCTATTTTTTTTATAATAATTTTTTTTTACATAAAATTACATTTTAACTCGAATTAAATATTAAATTAGTAAATTAAACGGGTCTTATAAAACTCACTCACCCAACTAAGGGAATATACCATTTCATAAGTTATGAAGTTTTATCTTCAAATGCGATTTTTGGTATCAATTTTATATGATCACACGATTTTTGATGTCAATTTTATACGGTCGCAATTCTCTCTCTCTCTCTCTTATTTTGTTTTGCATTAATTGTTCGTAATTGTCATAAATGTTTCACATAACTTTTTATATAATTAATTCTTGAAATTTTAAACAGTAAATTATTAAAAATATATATTTTTAAACTTGATATGTTCAAACTGTTATTGTACGTTTTAGAAAGGAAATAAACGAGTATTTTGCTACTGGTTCGACGGGAAAGTAATAGTTTTAAGTGAACCTTAAGAATCCCTGTACACTTCTCTGTCCAGCAAATGAAAAATTGACGCATCACTCTACTTATTTAAAAGACTAAGACTCCGTTCATTTTACCAATTTGAGTTTATAATTCGAGTTTTATTACAGTAAAAAGCTCTCAGAAACAGTCATATCTAACTCTTTTGTTACTATAAAAAACTCTTACATAAAGTCACATCTTAATTCAAATTAAAAACTCGAATCAGCGAACTAAATGAGCCTTAAGACTAAGCTCTTGTTTGTTTTATTGGTCTTGTTCAGTTCAGCTCAACTAAATTTGAACAGTAAGCACAGTTGGAATTTTATGTTTGCTAAGCACGCAGTCTGAATTATATTTCTCATTTTTAGCTTAGTTAAAATGTCTAATTTAAAGTTTAAAAAAACATTTTTAATAAAGAAAAAGATGTACACTCTCTCAAATTACAATTTTAACTATAAATCTAAATATCAATTCAAACTACAATTTAAACCACATAATATGAATTTTATTTCAAATAAAAAAGTTCAAATTAACAAAATTCAAACCAACAAACTAGAGGGGGCTAAGGTCTTGTTTGCTTCACTGTAGGTCTTGTTTGCTTCACCATTTGAAATGTTGTGATTTGGTTGGAACTTTAGAATTTGAATTGTGAATCGACTGGTGTTTAGATATATATAAATAAATTGTAATTTAAACTGGGAAAAAAACTGAATTGAGTTTGTTGGAGTGTTGAAAATTATCATTAAAGTTTTACAACAAATATTATAAAACTTTATTGTAAACGACATGCTTGAACATACAACATAGATGAGGATTTGTTCCTCTCTTCATTATGAACATATAGGAAAAAAAATCATCTCAATTGGAGTTGAAACGAAGAAGTTATGATAATTTTAAGCTTGCAAAGAGAAAAATAAAATAAAGCACAATTGTGTTTGAACTTTGAACTGTTTTCAACAATCTGAATTGTTAAATCTTAAAGGAGTATGAATTCCAAAATAAACCATTTGAATCAATTTAAAATGGTCCTTTATTTCTAAATTAAACACTAGTTTGAGCCTTTGAGCACAATTTGAATCGAATTGTTTGGCTCTACTTGTTGAACCAAATATGAATTTGAATGCACTTCATAACAGATTCGATATAAGTGTTAGGAAAGTGGAAATGTGGTCCATCTAAGACTTCTTTTCATAAATTATTATTACTAGTGCCCTCTCAACTTTGGAGTTATTTCCAGTTAACTTCTCAAATTTTAAAAATTTTTACTTTATCCTTTAAATGTTGGATTGTTCCCATTTAACCTTTTATGTTGGAATTTCTATTAAAAACAGATAAAAAAATAGAATAATGCAGTCGCATGCTCTTACCATTTCAATATTTGTTAAAAGCAAACAAATAAAAACCATACATAAGTCTTTTTTCCGAAATAGAAACTCTTACAAAAAAAGGCTTAAACGAGACTAATTCAAAATTTAGGAGGCAAAGTGAGAGTTTTTAAAGTTTAAAGGGCAAATTGGAAATTACTCTAAAATTTAAGGAGCACTAATGATAATAATCCTCTCTCCATACATCACCTACAAAAATTTGCCAAGAAAAAATACTAGCTTTTTCCATATTAGTTAGGATAATCTTGGTATAAGTGATAATTAAAGGATTTTCTTTTTCTCAAAATTACAGTTTATTTTGTACCCGTAAGTCATTTATGGGGTGTTTGGTATGAGGATTCGTGTCATGTTTCAAACTATGGTTCATGACTCGCTACACTATTTTTCTCTTACAAAAAATGCACGTAAATCGAGAATAATTCTGAATCCATAAACCAAATGTCCGCTTACTCGTGGAGACTCGTCTTAAATATATGAATAGTCTTAACGAGTTAAAGATTCAAAAATTGTATGAATGCTATTTTTTTGAAACTTATTTGAAGTAAGTAGCATGAATTAAAATATTTTAAAGTAAATAACACACGTATGGATATATAATCTATATATTCCTAATTTATTTTAGAATCTGATATTTAATCCAAAAATGCTTCAAAAAAATATAATTTGCCTCTTTTTCTATTAAAGATTTAAGTTTGTGATGAACTACCAGTACTTTTAAATTCTTGACACTGAAATTGGTTTATGCCTTATATATTAAAAAGTGCTTGAAACACTATAAGTGTTAAAAACCATTATTAATAAAATATAACTCTTATACGTGAGTTCATGAATGAAAATGTCCACGATATTTTGACATTTCCATGACATTATTTATATTTTAAAGTCTCTAAATGAATAACAGGAGAGGGGGATATATTCCTCCCAACGTCTCCATAAAATATCAACAAGGTCCAAAAGTATCCGTAAAATCCGTAAATATAGGATATTTTTGAAAATTTCCAAAAACACCACCCGATGTGTCCATAAAATATCCATAATGCTCAAAATATCTGTAAAATCCGTGAATATTCGTAAATATTCAGGATATTTTTGAAAATGTCCAAAAACACCAGAAAAACTTTTTGCACAAAAATTAATTTTGTAGCACATTGTTTTCCTATTTTTTTCAATAAAATGTGACAACATGATTTAAATCAAAAGCAATAAAAATATCAAGACTTAATTAGTTTTTTAAATAATTTTTACTCCTTAAATTAATGATTCATATTCAAATACTGGAGAATAAGATTTCACTCATGCTATACAAATGAAGATCATGGATGTAGGACAATAGGTCATGGTGTTAAGGTAATTGAAAAATAATTTATAAAAAGACGTGGTGTGACTCAAATAAATCAAAAAAATTGACGACTGTTCTGTGGCCTTGAGTCTTGACTCCATGAGTTTATAAACTAAATAAAGTTCATATAGTTATAATCATCCACATATAATTACAAAACCAAGATCATTTGTTCTATATGTTAGTGTATCCTCATCACATGTCAGTATTGAAATGTCATCACACATCTCTGAAGACTATTCATTAAGTTGGATAAACTAATAGTATCAAATTTGTGAGTTAACAATGGAAAGAGATCTAGAAACATATGTAGCATATCAAAAATTACCTCCAGAATTATTCAAGGGTAATACCTTGATAAATTATTGTTTAAATCAAGATCAAAACTTGCCAAACAAGCTTCTCAACCTATTAAAAACTCATTTTGATACTAAAAAGTACTTTTAAGTCGATGTATATTCTACTATGTTTGGTAGATAATTTTTATTTAATATAATGAATTATTTTGTGCTTTGCTTATATTATGTATGTAAAATTATATTTAAACCATAATTCATATATAATTATAATAATTTCTCACTATACTATTTAACATAAATCTCATATTCCAAACAAAATGTATTATTTTTGTTATTAAATTAATTTAAATTAAATAATATTGATTGTTTTTAATATTTTTTTTATAGTTTTAATAAAAAAAATTTAAGATTTTCTCAATATATCAATTATTTTTCAAAATATTTATCCACATCAACATTTCTGTCCACGTCATTCATAAATCAAAATTTCGACGACTCCATCTATATTAACATTTTCATTCACATGGCATCACTCTTAGTCCCGTTTATTTCATTAATTTGAGTTTAAAATTTAAATTAAAAAATTCTCATAAATAATCACATTTAAATTTTTTACTATAGTAAAAAATTCTCACATAAAATTATATCTCAATTTAAATTAAAAATTTGAATCACCGAACTAAACGGTCCTCACTTAATGAACAGTATTTTAAATGATGTTTAGTAGAGAGATTCATTCTTTAATTCGAATCATAATTTATGATTTACTATAATATTTTTTTCTTATAAAAAAATACATAAATTAAAAATAATCTTAATCATATAATTTTAATTCACAGACCATACGTTCTTTACTCTTTACAGGACCAAACCCAAAACCATTCCCTTGCCATTCTTCTTGTAGGATCGTCGGACAAAATTATAAACAAAAACAAAAAAACAAAAAACAAAAAACAAAAAAAGTAAAAAACTACAGTCAAAAGACATCGGATGCTAGCTTTT
The DNA here is from genome assembly GCA_012066045.3 of Morus alba. NCBI lineage: Eukaryota > Viridiplantae > Streptophyta > Magnoliopsida > Rosales > Moraceae > Morus > Morus alba. The sequence goes on from CP050231.2 coordinate 15,706,031, forward strand.
AGATCGGACTAATACTTATTCACACGTGTCGTCAGTCATCCTCTCTCTCCTTCTTACGCTCTCCACGTGTTCTCATCATTTCCCTCCTCTTCGTGCATTGCACTAAATCGAGCAATAGACGCTAATTACTTCCGCCAATATAAAACCCAAAAGCTTTCAAATCTCACAATTTCCTCTCTCCCCTTTTTCTCGACAACTTGTCACTTTCTCGAGAAAAGTCGAGAAAATAAAAACGGAAAAAAAATGCCACAGCTCGCGGAGACATACGCGTGCGTGCCGTCGACGGAGCGAGGCCGGGGGATTCTGATCTCCGGCAGCCCCAAATCCAATGCCATCCTCTACACCAATGGCCGATCCGTCATCATCCTCAACCTCGACAACCCTCTCGACGTCTCCGTCTACGCCGAGCACGCTTACCCCGCCACCGTCGCCAGATTCTCCCCCAACGGCGAATGGATCGCCTCCGCCGACGTCTCCGGCGCCGTCAGGATCTGGGGGACCCACAACGACTTCGTCTTGAAGAAGGAGTTCAAGGTTTTGTCTGGTCGGATCGACGATCTCCAGTGGTCGCCTGACGGGATGAGGATCGTCGCTTGCGGTGAGGGCAAAGGGAAGTCCTTCGTCCGTGCTTTTATGTGAGTGTTCTTTTCGTTTCTTTTCTTTGATTTTGCTGGTTTTTTATTGGTCTCTGTGAAATGGAGGGAAATTTCTTGGCTGAGTTTGAATGATGCTTATGTTTGCAATAAATATATTGTAAGATGATTTGTGTTAAATGTTTGGTGTTGCTTAATTTTACCTAAACCGGGGATTTATGATCTCGATTTTCCTTTGGTTGGTCTTGTTTGATGAGTAATGAAGGGTAAATTGGTTATCTACATCTGAATAATGCTTTAGTTTTATAATAATGAGTAGATGTGGCAATGTTTCTTAATTGTTCGACGTTGCTATGATTCATTTTCTTTGGATGATGCAAAGTCTCTTCTCATTGAAACATTGTTTGGATGGGTAAAGTAGTAGAACAATCGCTATCTTTCCTTGGAAATTAATTTACAAATGAGCCTTGGACTGAGTGTTTACTTTCGTCAAAGACATTGAGATGATGATGGCGTCGGAGATTGCCAGATTGGTATCATGTACATAAAGGCCCATTAGCTATCTTTCTTCCAGTGCTTCTCTGGAAAAATGGTGTGCCAATCTGAATCTATGTTGAATCAGGAGTGTGCCACTGGCAGTGGCTTTGAATGTTCAAGGACTTTATTTCTGCCTAATAATATAATTTAGCATAGTGAACACACTCCAAGCCACTGCCAATCTGAATCTCTCTACGTTTTGGTTTGACATGGCTATCTTCTAGGATATTATATCGTCACCTAAACTTATCTTCATTTAATCTTTTAACTTTGTTCTGAAAGGAAGAATATGTAGTCCTATTACATGCTGCAAATTCTAATAAGGAAAAAAAAAAAAATCACTATTGCATGCTGCGATTGCTTGAACCAGTCACTATACTTGTTCGGCACATTTGTGTCAGAAATTCTCGCCTCATATTTAGTTTGCTTTACTATATATTGGCATGCCTTTTTTATTCTATTTAAATTAAATTCAATCATATGACTTACTGTTTATACTCAATGTCGCGAAAGGTGGGATTCAGGGACAAACGTTGGAGAGTTTGATGGCCATTCAAGACGAGTTTTAAGCTGCGCATTTAAGCTGACACGACCATTTCGAATTGTTACATGTGGCGAGGACTTTTTGGTGAATTTTTATGAAGGACCGCCATTTAAATTTAAGCTATCTCACAGGTTAGACACCACAGACTTGAGGGCATGAGGTTTAGTTATGAAATTTTTTTCATGTTGTTGTTGTTATAGTTTCAGGCTCTAGGCCCAGACTAGTTGCTTGACGTAGGCCCTACCTAACATGTATCATATTCTACACCTTGGTAGTTAGCATTGGCTCTACTTCTACTTGCTGCATTATTGTCATCGTAGTTTCGGAAGTTGATGCTGAGCTCTGTTTAACTCAGATAAATTGCTGTACTGTGTAATGGGCTCTTATAAGAGGCCCATTGCACAGGATGAGTTGTCCATAAGACAAGATGCAGCTGTGCTCTGCTGACCTGAATTCTGATACATCTCATAGTGATCTAACAAGTGCTGATCAACATGAGATTGTAAACGGATTTAGATGTTTTGTTCTTTCAATAACTTTACATGAAATATTGTTACCTTATTGGTTTCAGGGATCATTCAAATTTTGTCAATTGTGTAAGATTTTCTCCTGACGGGAGTAAGTTCCTAAGTGTCAGCTCTGACAAGAAAGGTATTCTCTTTGATGGGAAAAGTGGAGAGAAAATTGGAGAGCTTTCCTCTGAAGATGGACATAAAGGCACCATTTATGCTGTTAGTTGGAGTCCTAATGGAAAACAGGTAAGCATTCTTGTTGGTTCTAAAGTGGAAACCTTTTTCTTGTGTTCATGGGCCCAAGTTCTTGTTGATCATATTCTTGGCCTTTTGTTTGTTGTTTGCTTGTTTCCATTTTAAATTTTAAATGGTTTTGTCTTTTGGAATATCTGGTTGTTCCCTTGAAAGTAGTTTAACAATCGAACTTTGTATACTATATGAATGCTTAAAGAAATATTTTAAAGCTTCATGCATCTGAAAATTGCAATCGTGAACATATGAAATGAGATAGACATCGGATTAATTGATACTGACACTCCCTAAATATGAGGAGTTTGTTGAATAGTGAAGCTTTTGGATTCCTCCCTCATTGTTTTTGGAGTTCATGCGTCTAGAACTGTATATTCCAACTCAAACCCACGAATCAAGTATGTGGGTTTGTTAGATCAAAGTTAAAAAGTACAATAACATTAACAATAATGAGCACCAATTTATTACATAGAGACAGGTAGTTAGTGTTAGCAAAAATTTTGCAGTCGCATTTGAAATTGGATTGACATGATAGGTAGATGTTGTGTTCCTTCTCCTTTCTCATAATTTATCTAACCTTTGTTTCATTTGTGGTTGATCCCCGTAGAATTATGTTCTTTCTCATACTTCCTTATTTTGACAATTTTGGTACTGTGTGGAATTCATTATTGATTCTTGTTGCTTATTACTTTACTTGTTGGGGCTGTATTGGGCTGCAAACTTTTTTAGTTTTAAGGCAGTAGAAAATTAGCAGAACAGACCATTAAGGCTGTTAATGTGCAGGTCATGGTAAAACAGCGAACAGAGAATAGAAAAAGTAAAATTAGAGAACACAGAACACTGGCAACTGAAGAATGGTGATTCTTTTTTATTATTTTTATTTATTTATTTATTTGTGTGTGTGGTGTTTTGCAGAAGTATATTACCTGACTTGTTATTTTTTGTGCCGTATGAAATTCATTATGGATTCGTGATGCATATTGTGTACTTGCCGGGACTATATTGGACTATTAATTTACCTGGCTCACGTTTGGAAGTTAAACATGATTAAGTAATTTAAGTATTTGGAAATATAATAATCAATACCAAAAGTAAAATATTAAAGAAATTTCTAAATAAGTCTCACATTTTTAGTGAAATTAGATTAAAAGAAAGTGATGGGGTCTTTCACACTTTTTAATAAAACAGGTTTAAAACCAAGACTTTGGCATCATTTAGGGTCTCCCCCATAGGATATTTAATATTGTACATACATGAACAAGTAAAGAACATTTATAGATATCAACCACAGTCTAGATATGTTTAAGGTTTACAATCCGATAATTTACAATTCTTACATTGAGACAACAAGAACGGAAGATGGCACAACTATGCCTCTTGAACTGCACAAGCTAAGGTTATTAGAGTTTGCAACTTACTCTGCACTGCTTCTAGCGTCGCCTGGGAGGGGTTAAATATATATAGAGAAACATAAGGAAAACATGAGTAGAAAGCCCAGTAGGATATATTTAAAAAAAAATTTATAAGCAAGTAAATAAATAAATAAAAGTGTTTAGTCCCAATACAACAGTTGGAACCTAACATCCTTTTTCTGAAAGGAAATATAAACTCAAAATTTTTGTATTACAGACATTAGCAAGTAATTTATAACTATGATAAATTACTCACACAACCATATGCACAAAGCCTTAACACCACCACAGTAGCCCGGTCTGGATTTCAAGTTCTGCCCCCGAGGATACACTCTGCGTATCCTATCTTGGCCATTAGCGAGCTTACCAGTTTGCAAGATATTTTATCTTAAGAAAACATTCATTAAAACTTTAGAACAGTTCATTATGATTCCAATAGCAATATTCAAGCTATTGTGTTAAAGTACTTTTCTTTATCAAACATGTCATTTTCTTTAAAACATTTATATAGGCTAAAAACTCTTAAAACAGGCTAACAATGAAAATGACAAGAAATCCTACATTCGAATGTCAAACCTGTGGTTAGCATCTCACTACCCTAGCCTCCGCTTTCCTCAAAGCTTTTAATCCGACTCCACAACTAGCATTGACATAAAACAACGTTTTAGGATTCAACCCTTATTCCTAAAACAAATCAAGCTCAATCGTACACAGTGATTCCTATTAGTGTTCCGTAATCAAATTCCAAATCTCAAAAATATCATTTCATGTTTCAAATCATCATTCCAAGGATTTTGATCTCAAAACATGGATTAAAGATGCTAATCCATCTTCCTTAAGTTCCCAAATCAAGCTCAATCGTACACAGTGATTTCCTATTAGTGTGCCATAATCAAATTCCAAATCTCAAAAATATCATTTCATGTTTTAAATCATCATTCCAAGGATTTTGTTCTCAAAACATAGATTAAAGATGCTAATCCATCTTCCTTAAGTTCCCAAATGAAGCTAATTTGGGTCATCTTTGAAGACCATGGTCAAAACAGAGCTTTAAGACAAATCTGGTTCAGAATATGTGTGCACCAATTGACCGGTGACAGAGAGGTTCATCTCCATCGGGCGGCCAGTGGAGAAGGGACCGGTCGACTGGTGGGGAGCTGGACAGAGCGGCTGACATGGCCGATCCGAAGAAAATAGAGCCAAAACCTGCAAATTGGAGTTCAATTCCGAAATGTTTTCAAAGAAAACAACAAATCCAGGTTCTAATTACTAAATCAAGTCCAAAGAACCATAAATCCCCAAATCTCGCCATATTTCAACCAAAACTCATCAAAATCCAACTTGAATTGAAAATAAGTTTTTTCAAAGGAAAAATCCAAGATTCAAGAGAATTTTTCCATAAATCTTACCCCAAATCATTCCTTTGATGTTGAAAACATCTTAAGGTTCCTCTTTAGTTCAAGATTTTTGAGAAAGGGTAACAAATTTTGAGAGAAAGAGAGACAAGAGAGAGAGGGAGAGAGAGCATCTGAGAGAGAGAGAGAGAGAGAGAGAGAGAGAGAGTGACGAGCTGAGAGAGTGAGGAAAGAGGGAAAAAGAAAAGAAAAGGAAAAAAAGAAAAGTAGAAAGGACAAACATTAAAGGTATTTAGGAAATCATATTAGAAAATGTGTCTACACATGAAGTGAAAATATAAATACTGAAAATGTTTAAAATCCTTGAAAATATTTAAACTTAAATATTAGAAAGTATCCCGTGAACATGATTAATTAATTAAACTAGATTAGGCACACTAATAAATCTTAATTAATATAATTAATCTTATTTAATTCCTCGAGGTGTAATAGGATTTTAATGTGCATATTCTCTTAAACAGCAAACAAAGAATAATAAAAGTAGACCTAGAGTTTCTCTGGGAAGCCTTTGAAGAAATAGAAATTATGATTATTATTTTTGTGGAACTATCTTTCCTATATATAGTTAATTGTATTGCAATTCAAGTGCTATATGAAATTCATTATGGATTCATTCATATTGCCTGTATTACTTGGGTAGTATTTGACTGCTTTCATCGTTTTTATCCTTGTAAAAACAACAAACATGGAATAACAAACGTAGACTCAGTTCCTCAAAAGAGGGAAAAAAAAGTAGAATAAGGGAACACAATGCTGTAAAGGGGGAGTTTTTTTACTTCGCTGGGGATTCCAATGATCTGGAAACTAAATAATAATCAGCTATTAACTCATAAGGACCTAATAGAGTCCAGATTACAGCACAAGAAGGACCTAAAGATCAGAATCACAATTCTTTGCGACAGCACAAGAAGGAACTAAAGATCAGAATCACAATTCTTTGCGGCAGAGTCGTGAAATTTTAAAAATCATAATAGCTTTATCCTCATTCTTCTGAAATTATCGCAAACATGCCCCTACAGAGTAAGAAAACTAATTGCTAGAAAGGGGAGAGAGAGAGAGAGAATTAGTTTTGTTTGCTTTGTAGCTTCTGTAACGGCCTTAATAATAGTTTTGTTTGCTTTGTAGCTTCTGTAACGGCCTTAATAACTTTAGAGGGTGTTTAGGTCCCAGAGGGCTACTTCATGACGTTGGCAAAACAAGATTTGACACCTATTGCTGAAAGTTATTGCCTTAACATATGTGTTACAGATCACATAGACTGACATGCGGCAATGAATATCGAGTGTTGGGCATGATTGCTGAACTTAGAACAAAAAATATAGTTTATTGTAATTTTCCCATTTACCTTTTGTGTAAAAACAACTCACATTAATTTTTGGAAATATATCACCCTTAATCCTGAATATTGATGATAGGGGATGGTTCTTCACACACACACACACACACATTTAAAAAAAAAAAAAAAAAAAAAAATCATTATGCTACTAATGAGCATGTCGGAATACAAAAAACATAGGTTGTAGGTTATTGTACAGAATACGTATGTAGAATACTATAAATTCGTAAATGATAGATTAGCGATGGCTAAAGTGGTCTATTTGATTTATCTTCTGTTTTCTATTTGTTATTGAATCTGTTTAACTATTCTCCTTACTTTAATGCACTGATGCGTTTGGTTAATGCTACTTTCAGGTGCTGACTGCATCTGCTGATAAATCTGCAAAAGTATGGGATATAACAGAAGATGGCAATGGCAAAGTTAATAAAACATTGACTTGTCCTGGGTCAGGTGGTGTAGAGGACATGCTTGTTGGATGTCTATGGCAGAATGATTATCTTGTTGTTGTTTCTCTTGGAGGAACAATCAGTATATTCTCAGCAAGCGATCTTGATAAAGCCCCACTGTGCCTTTCTGGGCACATGAAGAACGTTGCTTCATTATCTGTTTTGAAAAGTAACCCAAAAGTTATATTATCCAGCAGTTATGATGGTTTAATAGTGAAATGGATTCAAGGCATTGGATATAACGGTAAGCTACAGAGGAAGGAAAACTCTCAAATCAAATGTTTTGCAGCTGTTGAGGAGGAGATTGTTACTTCTGGTTTTGACAATAAGGTGCTAACATGTGTATTTTCTTTACTTCTCCGGAGAAAACCAAATATGATCTGACTTCATTTAGTTTTTCCGATTCTTGTTAGTATGCATACAGCATACCAAATTGCATTTAATTGCCTGCATGAATTTCATCTCCCTCAGTTGCTTCCGTTTTCTTTTAACTATGACAACCAGGTGTGGCGGATTCCCTTTAATGGGGATCAATGTGGAGATGCGGACTCTATTGATATTGGCAGTCAACCAAAGGATTTGAGCCTTGCTCTTCACTCTCCTGAGCTTGCACTAGTTTCCACTGATTCTGGTGTTGTCATGCTCCGTGGGACAAAAATAGTATCAACCATTAACCTTGGATTTCCTGTGACAGCATCAGTGATTGCTCCTGATGGAAGTGAAGCCATCATTGGTGGACAGGATGGTAAATTGCATATATACTCCATCACGGGTGATACACTTACAGAAGATGCAGTCCTTGAGAAACACCGCGGTGCTGTTACTGTTATACGCTACTCTCCTGATGTTTCAATGTTTGCATCAGGTGATGCAAACCGTGAAGCTGTTGTCTGGGATCGTGCCTCCCGAGAGGTAATTTCTCTGTTCCCATACTTTTGTTTCATCTTTTATTCTCCTTTCCATCCGGACTCTCCTAGCATTAATGTTAGTAGGGAAAAAACGTGCATCCTATGAGTGTGCCTGTCTATATATATATGGTGGCTGCTCTCGTTTTGTTAATCCATTTTAGCAACTGCTCAACTTTTCTCTGAATTAGTGAATATAACTGTAAGAGCTCATAGTTCTGGGGCAGCTTTTCAGGATTGCTCTTCTCATAATAGAAGGGAATGTGATTACAATTTTTGACAGTCCCTCTACAAGTTACTATGCCATACATGGTAGTAATTGGGGAAAATTAACCTCTCTGAAATTGACTTATCATATGAAGTTAGAAACAGCCGAACTAGAAGCCCTGTATCTTTTGACACGCTATAATTTTACAGGTGAAGCTGAAGAACATGTTGTACCACACCGCACGAATAAATTGCCTTGCTTGGTCTCCTGACAATAGTATGGTTGCTACTGGGTCACTTGACACATGTGTCATCATATATGATATTGACAAGCCAGCATCGAGCCGGACAACCATAAAGGGTGCTCACTTAGGTGGTGTTTATGGATTAGCATTCACTGATCAGCAGAGTGTGGTGAGCTCTGGTGAAGATGCTTGTGTACGTGTTTGGCGGTTAACTCCACAGTAATGTGATGACTGGGGACGTTCTTGGAGACTAGGGTCAAGAATAGCAAACTTGTTCAGCATGCTGCTTTGGTTTCTTTCCGTCTTTCTTTTTAATTCAATTTTGTCTCGCTTTCGCATTCTGATGAGAGAATGGGAAGGCTATATGTCTCTTCATTATCGGAGACTACCAGGAAGGAGACTTCGTTTTCTTTTCATTAGCGATCCAAAGCTTCGTGATTAGTATGTTTATTTGATGTTGAAGTGCGCTGCTGTCTGGCTATCTAATCTAGGAGAGGAAAATTTTGCAAAAGATATAGAGCAATGCCAATGTCTGCCTGCAAAATGTGTAATCATAGAAGCTGTTGCATGTCATTGTTTGGAGCATCAGAGGTACTTTTAAGTTGTCTTTCCCTTTTTTCCTTTCACAAACCCCTCTTATGCGATTTGTGGCGAGAGGAGTGTTGTGTGTTTTGTACAATTGTTGTTATTTAAGTAAATGTGATATTTATGAGGGTGTTTTTATCTGATAGTGTCAGTGCTGCATCTTCCTTTCTAAGCAAGGGGGCTTACAGGAAGTGTATAAAAGGTCACGAGTGGCTTCAATGCTTGTATTTTGTGTTTTGTATTTTAACTAGTGTAATTCGCGGTTCATGCACCATCATTCAAAAGTTTGTGAGCTTGAAATTTTGCTCCAACGCGGCCTATAATTATTCAGATATATCGGATGGTCGTAGAACTTCTTTTTGTGTACTAGTGGTACTGTCGTTTGGTACGAGAATTCAAATCAAAGTGATTTTAATTATGATTCTAGAATCAAAATTATAATTTTAAGTTCAAATTATGATTCTGAATAAAGGGTTTGAATCACTTTGAATCAAGAGATAGATGGTTTTAGAATTATGAATGATTTTGATTTAAAACATCACATCAGATTTTGAATTATGATTCAGAATCATCCAAATAAAATACTGATTCAGAATCACTGTAAATAAACATTAATTTTAAATTAGGATTAAGAATTATAATTTTAGATCTATTTACCAAACACTATTTAAAAAAATAGAAGGTCGATATGAGCAGCACTGTAAATAAACATTAATTTTAAATTAGGATTAAGAATTATAATTTTAGATCCATTTACCAAACACTATTTAAAAAAATAGAAGGTCGATATGAGCAGCCCCCCAACACAAATTTCTCATTATAAGAACCATGTGAATTTAATTTTTAGATTAAGGCTTTTAGTGACAAGTCACTCAAAAAATTATCTTCGTCAAGGGTTAGTTGAATTTCTTATTAAAAGAAGAGCATAAAAGGACTGTCATGACAATTTTTTTTATAGACCTTTTAGCGGCAACGTATGTCATCGCTAGAAGGTTTGCATGAAAGCAAATAGGTTCACAGGAAGCAAAAATTTTCCACTGTCATTTGGGGACGACAAAGTCGAGTTTTAGAACTTGTTGCTAAAAGTATGATTTCTTGTAGCGACTATGGAATCAAATGCTCTAATAACAGGCGAGGTGACCAATCAAAGTGATCCCTTCTTGCCATTCAAATTTATACACTTCACCATTTGTCTAGGGTTTTTGGAATATCGAATTATTTTCTTATTTGAGATTACATTTCTCATGGAATATTCGACACGTGTCATGTTCGAAATGGATGATTTCAATCTCATGACACATTAAATATTAATCTTGGTCTTTGCTATTGAGTTGGTTGGTAAATGAGATATAGTTCGGCCAATATTAGCTTTGTTTATTTCACTGATTTGAGTTTTCAGTTTAGGTTTTTACAGTTAAAAGCTCTCAGAAAATGTCACATCTAATTTTTTTTGCTGCAGTTAAAACTCTCAGAAAATGTCATATCTCAACTCGAATTTGCAAAGCAAACGATGCCTGAATGTCGATGGTTCCCTCGGCATTCATCAAAGTCCTCTAGTGGTTTCATCTAGATGTCGAGAGTGATATGTCCTCCGCCTCGACCTACGACAACTATATATTTGACTGACGTGTGTCTCATTTTTCGAACTCTGCCATTAAGAGAAAGCCCCCAACACTACCAACATTCAAAAGCTTTAACATAATTTAGTAATGCCTATGTGTTTGACATATCTCACATTACACATGACACTAGGGGTTAGGTTGAATAAACAAAAAATGCAGTACACAACTCTAATCTGAGTAGAACACTATTCCTTTCCCTTTGGCGTAAAAAGTTTTGTCTTGATGACGCCCACCAGAGGTCATGATATCAGGGATCTTGCATAGGAGTGATATCAGGTATGTCTGTTTCACAACTCAAGTTAAGAATTTGAGTTGTGTTTGTGAGAAAAAAAATACTATAGTAAAAAAAGTTAAATTTAAAATTTTTGTAAGAAAAAACATCGTATCAATAGAATTTGAGTAGTGACTTGAATTGTGAAAAGAACAAAGTCTAAAAAGCCACCTAGCAGACTCTTCAGGGATGCGCATTTGCAGTATTTTGCATATTTATTTGCTAGCTGGGATTGATTTGCTACAGGATGTTCATTTGGAAGTGTTCTGTTTTTGTGGTAACTATTTTAGGAAAGCCTATTGGATTTAATTAGATTTCCATACCTAAGAAGTCAACTATTGCAGGATTTGAAAACTTTGGTTTTAATGGATTGATTTGCTGAAAGTAAAGCTATTGCTATGCTGCGTAAGTCGTTCAGGTACATGGGAAATCAACTTGGATTGATATAGTGAGAGTCAATTTTTGGTCTTTTTGGTAAATTAGAAAATTGATGGAATAATTGATTCGTGATTGAGATTTTACTGGGCTGGTTGAATCACCAATGTTTTAGAGGAATACATCCAGGTTCATGTGGTCTTATATGGGAAGATTTCAAGAATCAGAATTATTGATCCTCAAATCAGTTTTTGACAGCTCTGCTGTAAAAATTGTTGCAACAGAATCTGCAACAGATTGTTGACAGCAAATTGGATTGAAGATCTTTAGTAGCTAGATTTTTTTAATATTTAATTAAAGTCTCACAATAGTCTCAGCACACTTGGAGAGCCTCAGACTTTTAGATAGTCAAATCATTTTGTAAACACTTTGTATTATTATTTCTTCGGGAGAAGAGATTTAGGTTTTTGGGAGAAAACCGAATGTTGAAAAGATTTTAATTTTAAGTCGAGGGAAGCTCGCTGAGCAAGTCCATTGGGTAGTTGCAAGTTCACAGGCATCATACTTAAAGAGGGAGTCTCAGGTTCTTTAAGTCCATTTGAGTTGTAGCTCTGTTTACTTAGTAGATTGTCCAAAGGTTTGGGCGTGGCCCCGCAGAGTAGGTGGTTACCGAACCGCGATACAACATTTTGTTCCTCTTGTTTCTTACTTCAAGTTTTTAGATATTCGTTAATTGATCTAAAAGAAAACTTGGTAATATTATCAAACTGGTAATGTCAATTGGTATAAGAGCGGGACATTGACGTTGTTTTTGGTGAGATCCTGGTGTATAGATTATTTTTACGGGATGGATATCATGAGAGAAGGAGGCGTGAGAAATTATCCAAATTGCACATGAAGGCAAAGCCGCAGTGAAGGCTTCGAAGTTGTAGATTCTGACAACCTAGTTCGAGCAGTTACGAATGAAGGAAGAATGAGTGTATTGCTGACTTCAATTCCAAACTTTGTGACATTGCAAATGAAGTCTTTGCACTTGCAGAAAAATATCCGGAGCCCAAGTTGGTGAAGAAAACGTTGCGATCCCTTTCGTCAATCATGGGTCAGTCCTAAGTTGGCGGTGGTTCCTACATTCCTCTTATCGTCAGTCTTCTTCAATCGTCTTGAATCGATCTGGTCTCTAATTGATTTCAGTTGATTTGAGTTGACCTTTTTCTTTAGATGGTGTCCACGTGTATTGTGATGATTGTGGTGCTGATTTTGACCTTAAAAATACCCAAAGCATGTAATTAAAGCAAAAATAAGGTGTTTTTGAAGAAGCAAAAAAAAAAAAAAAAAAGGCCAAATTTTGGAGAGAAAAAGAAACAAAAATATATATTTTTATTTCAAGAGTTTCATTTTGAAGAAACAAAAATGTTTCGAAAATTTTTGCTTAGCAGGATATTTTTCTAATGCTCGAGTGAAATTAGTGACAGTATTAGGGAGTTTCGACTTCAACAATAGAATAGGCTTAATTAGTTCATTGAGCATAATAATTACTCTTGTTGGGTGTTTTACAAAGAATTAGACCGTTTTGCTATGTCAGCAAATCTTAGAGAGAGGAGTGTTTGCACTACAGGTAAGTACAAACGCCGCTTCAAAATTAAAAAGTTTTTCTTGTTTTATAGTTAATATGAATTGCATGAATCACATTGCTATGTCTAAGTTATATGTTGTATATAGTAATGTGATGTCACATCACATGCTCACCTTACAATAAGTGTAACAAATAAGATAAGTTAAGTTAAGGTATCGTCCTATCCTCTGGCTTAGGGGAAGGATTAGGTTAGGAATATGTTTAACAATCTTGCAGTGTCGTTGAGAACCTTGTAAACTCTAATCTCTCAATAATTACGCGCAACCAATACGAACACTCTGACTTGTAGTATAATAAGATTTTCATAATCAAGCATAATCGGTCAGACATATTTGTAAAACGATTTTAATTATTTTTGCAAGTGAATATTTATACTTGATGAGCAAAAGCTCATACTAAAACTTATACTATAAGTTAAAAGTCAGTTCACAATGCACGATGGACTATGTGAGCCGTCGGACTGAAACTGAAGATGAGAAATGGATTCTGCTACGCAGATTTTATTTTCGCAAAATATGTATTGTTATTTGTAACTTTTAGTATTATTAATATTTTAATTAAGTTATGTATATTTTGTGACCGAGGTTGTACGATGTACAAACTTAGTCTATACAAATGTTATGATAAGTATGCTAAACAATTTATGTTTTATTTATTCAAATTGCCCAAGTTTAAATTAATTAAGTTTAAAAAAAATTATGTAATTTTAGGCAGTTAGGTTAACAATATGTTTAAATAGTTTAAATAACATTCACGTAAAAGTAAAGTGAGTCGTTACATTTAACTCTATATACTTTCTTCGACCATTAGGTTACGCCTGTAATACATGTTAGTTATTACTAGGGTTTGTAAGACTACGATCTAAAAGTTTGATTTGTTAATTATATTAGTTATCATTATTATCTTTTATTTTTCTCTTCATTAAGATAGAATAGTCTTTCTTTCGTATTTCACTAGTCTATATAAACTTTGTTTTTAGTTGTATTTTATTTAGTTAAGCAATTCAATAAAAAACCCTAATCTCTATTTTTTTTTTTTTTATAGAGTTCACATGGTATCAGAGCACCTTTTTCTTTTTGTTTGGTTCGGAAATTTGTTGCGATCTTGATAATTATATATCTTGGCTTCCTTTCAGCTTTGGGATTCGATTGCGATTGCTACTTGAGGTTTGAGTTTGTGCTTTCCAATTTCTTGTCGTTCTTGTTTGCTGCATATTATTAAAAGAAAAGAAGAGATTTGCTTTGTTTGGATTTTTTTTTTTATGCATTGGGCTTTTTGTCTTTCTTAGGCTTTCTCACGTTGCTGGTGCAATTTGGATTCAATTTGATCATGACTCAATAAAATTGGAGTTGGTTCTCGCTGCATTTTTGCAAAGGAGGAAATAAATAAAATAAAATTCATACGCTTCCGCTTTCGAGTCCGTTTAGTTCATGAATTAAAACTATGTGATTAGAACCATTTTTGATTTACGTGTATTTTTTGTGAGAGAAAATATTATAGCGAACCACGAATCATGATTCGAATCAGGGAACGAATCCCTCTACCAAACATTACAAACGCTTTCTTGACTCTGATTTGAATTGCATCTCTGTTTATTATCTTCGTATTGCTATGGCTGGGGCTAGCAACGATTCTCTGCAGTCTATTAGTGTGCAATTAGATGGCAAGAATTATTCGTATTGGAGTTATCTAATGAAGAATTTTTTAAAAGGTAAAAAGATGTGGGGTTATATCACAAGCACTTCGGTTAGGCCTACTGATAAGAAGGCTACCAATTATGTAGATTTTTCGGATGCTTAGGACGCAGATGATTCAAAGATTATTACTTGGATTAATAATTCTGTCGTGCATTTGATAGGCACTCACTTGGCGAAGTATAAGACTGCCAGGGAAGTTTGGGAGCATCTGGCAAGATTGTACACACAATCTAACTTTGCAAAACAATACCAGTTGGAGATGGATATTTGTTCCCTTCAGTAGAAAAATATGAGCATTCAGGAATTTTATTTTGCTATGACCGACCTATGGGACCAGTTGGCACTTATAGAGTTAGAAGAGTTGCGGGCGTTTGCTCCTTATATTGCCCGAAGAGAAGAACAATGACTAGTTCAATTTGATGGCGCTCCGTGATGATTTTGAGGGCATGCGTGGGTCGATTTTGCATCACAGTCCACTTCCTTCAGTGGATTCAGTGGTCAGTGAATTGTTGACAGAAGAGATTCGCCTTAAGTCTCATGTAGGGAAAGGGATTGTTCCAATATCCAATCCTTTTGTCTTCGCAACACCAACTCCTCAGCGACCGCCTCCCAGTAATCAAAATAGGTCAAATCTGAGGGTTGCTCCTGATGAATGCAGTTTATGTAAACAGAAGGGTCATTGGAAGGCTCAGTGTCCTACGTTGTTGAATAGAGTCAAACAAGTACAACACCAACAACCCCGACAACAACAACAACCCTAGCAACAACAAAAGCAACAGCTACCACTGCCATTACAGGTTCTTCCAATGTGGAAGTCTGCAAATCAATCACAGCAATGGACTTTCAGGCCACCTCAGCCTAATACTGCGATGGTTGCACCATCATTGGACCCTTATATGTTTGAGCAGTTTCAAAAGTTCCTTGCCACACAGCTGCATGCTATGTCTGCCTCTTCTCATATAGATTTGTCACCCTCTGGTTCTTCAGGTATGTCTTCCTTGTGGGTCTTAGACTCTGGAGCCTCTCATCATATGTCACCTGATTTGTCATCCTTTGTTTCCTTATCTCCCAACTCTTCTGTGTCAGTTATGACTACTGATGGTACTCCTATGCCTTTAGCAGGTGTCAGTCAATTGTCACACCTTGTCACACCTTGTTTGTCCCTCCTTGATGTTTATTACATTCCTAATCTTACTTTGAATCCTGTTTCTGTCAGTCAATTATGTGAATCTGGATACTTAGTTTTCTTTTCCTCCATTGATTGTTTTGTGCAGGACTTGCAATCTCAGAAGTTGATTGGGACTGGCCGTAGGCAAGGGGGACTTTGTGTTTTGGATCAGCTTAAAGTACTAGAAGTTGTAGCTTCCAATGTTGATTTGTCATCTTTTCATTTGAGTCGTTCATCTTCTGTTTTTTATTTATGGCATTCTCGTCTTGGTCATGTTTCAGCGGCTCGTTTACAGTTTTTCTCTTCTACAGGAGCATTAGGAAGTGTAAAAAATCATGATATTTCTGATTGTAGTGGTTGCAAATTGGCCAAATTTTCTGCTTTACCTTTTAATATAAGTATTTATTTTTCTCTTCCACCATTTGATCTTGTTCATTCTGATGTGTGGGGACCTTCCTTCTCCTATACCCACAAAGGGGGGGGTGGGTATTATGTTTCCTTTATTGATGATTGCACTTGTTATTGTTGGGTTTATCTTATGAAGCTTCGTTCTGACTTCTTTACTATTTTCCATACTTTTCGTGCTCTTGTCAAAACTCAACATTCGGCCGTTATCAAGAATTTTTGATGTGATTTGGGTGGGGAATATACTTCTAATGATTTTTCTGAATTACTTACTTTCGATGGAACAATTCACCAAACTTCTTGTACATACACTCCTGAGCAAAATGGTGTTGCTGAAAGAAAATGCAGGCATCTTGTTGAAACTGCTCGTTCCTTCTTATTATCAGCCTATGTTCCTAGTGAATTTTGGGGAGAAGCCATCCTTACTGCAACTCATTTGATTACTAGGATTCCCACCTCCCACAATTCAGGTTTGTCACCTTTTGAAAAATTATATGGTCGTGCTCCTGATTACTCATCCTTACGCGTGTTTGGGTCTACTTGTTTTGTCCTTTTGCCTCATATCGAACATAGTAAATTGTCATCTCGGTCCGCAATTTGTGTCTTTTTGGGTTATGGTGTAGATCAAAAGGGGTATCATTGTTATGATCCAGTTAGTAAAAAATTATATGTATCTCGTCATATTAAATTTATTGAGCATATACCTTTCTTTTCCATTCCCACTAGTTCTCATAATATGACTCAATCTGATCTTATTCATGTTGATCCCTTCACTCTTGATACTAATGATGTCACAACCCTGAATTCATGTAGGTCGAGCAGGAGGAGGAGCCACAGTCTCAGGAGGTGATGGGATAGCTGTAGGAGGAGAGGGATCAACAGGTGTATCAAAAGCCAAAGTACTAGTCGTTGAACTATCAGGAGGAACTCTGCAAGAATCAGAATCTGAAGTATGGCAGGTGAGTATGAAACAGAGGTTGTGACATCATCAGTATCAAGAGTGAAAGGATGGATTATGAGGAGACCTTTGCTCCATTTGCAAAAATGACTACAGTTTGCACCCTCATTGCAGTCACCTCTGTTCGTTGTTGGCACATATCTTAGATGGATGTTAAAAATGCCTTCTTGAATGGTGACCTTCAAGAAAAGGTTTACATGTTACCCCTTCTAGGGGTTCCTCATCAACCTGGTGAAGTTTGCAGGCTTAGAAAAGCTCTTTAGGGTCTCAAGCAGGCACCTCGAGCCTGGTTTACGAAGTTCTCTACAGTGATTACTTCACTTGGGTTCCGTCTTAGCTATCATGATTTGTAACACCCTGAAGAATTAATTGAGATTAATTAAGGTAATTAAGACTATTAATGTGCCTAATCTGATTTAATTAATTGAGTTTAAATGATTCCAAGGTATTTAAATTATTCACAGTAATTTATTTTAATCCAGAAGTGTGTATGGGCGCATTTCTGGACTGTTTTAGTGCACATGTCATTTCCTTTTTATTTTTCTTTTCTTTTTTTTTCTTTTTCTTTTCTTTTCCTTTTCTTTTCCTTCCTTTTCTTTCTCCCATGTGTTCCTTTCTCTCTCTCTCTCTCTTTCTCTTTTCACTCTCCCGCACTCTCTCTCTTTCTCTCTCTTCCATTTTTGTCTCAAATCAAGGCTGGATTCGAACCAAGAGTGATTTCAAAGAGTTTTCAACATCAAGAGAAGGATTCAAGGTAAGATTACTGAAAGAACCTCTCTTGGATTTCAAGTTTTCGGATTCAAAAACTTACTTTTGGTTCAAAACGGATTTTGATGGATTTTGAGTGAAACTAGGGTAGAAATTGGAGATCTTGGGTTCTTTGGACTTGTTTTAGGACCTAGAACCCGGATCTAGTGGTTATCCCTTGAGATCTTGCGAATAGGGACTGGATTTGCAGGTTTTTGGACTGATTTCCGCGAGTTTTCACGAACTGGAAATGTCCACCGGTCGACCACATCGGTCGACCGGATCTTGTTGTGGCCACCGGCCGACCAGATGCACACCAACGGCCGACCGGTGGTGATGCACTCCTTTGTCTCCAGTCGACCGGTGTACACAGGGTTTGACCCTGTTTGGCCTGAAACTGTCGTTTTGACCCCTGTTTTCGGGGAGAACCCAAATTAGCCTCATTTGGGGACTTGGGATGAAAGGATTAGTATCTTTAATCCCTTATTTGATGTTAAAATCCTTGGAATGGAATTTGAAACATGAAAATTGATTAGGGCACACTAATTGGAAATCTGGGTATATGATTGAGATTTGATTACTTTAGGACTGAGAATTGATCCTAAAGTGTTATCTTGTGTCAGTGATCGCTGAGGATTCAGACTGAAGGGGCTTGAGGAAGCGGAAGCCGGAAAAGGCAACGCTAGTCCCAGGTTTGATTGTGCGAGGTAGGATTTCTATCCCACTTCTTTGTGGGTCTGTTTTCAAAAAGAATTTTTGGCCTTGAAAATGTTTTAAAGAAAGGGATTGGTTTGCGAAAGAAAAATGTTTTAAAAACCATGGCTT
Organism: Morus alba; assembly: GCA_012066045.3. NCBI lineage: Eukaryota > Viridiplantae > Streptophyta > Magnoliopsida > Rosales > Moraceae > Morus > Morus alba. The sequence goes on from CP050231.2 coordinate 15,724,721, forward strand.
GTTAGTTATGGAAATCCTTGGCTTGTCCTGTCCATGGAATCCATAGCTTGTCTAGTCATGGAACCTCATGGCTTGTCCAGTCATGGGGCCCGCGGCTTGAGTAGTTCGTGGGGTCATATGAACGATTTCATAATGTTAAACGGATGATTTCTTAAGATAAGAGATCTTGTGAACTAGTAAAAGAGTATATTGCTGTAAGCCTAGATAGGATGCGGAGAGTGCATCCTCGGGGGCAGAACCCGAAACCAGTCCGGTAGGCGAGGCGCTTGGTGAGGTGAGTAATTTGTACTAATTACTCGCTGAAGCCTGTAATGCAGTTATTTTCTGTTATATTTTCCTTTGAGAAAAAGGATGTGAGGTTCCGGCTGTTCTGTCGGGCTGAATGTCTTATTTATTTTATTATCGCACTTATTCATTTGTTCGTTTATTTAAATTATTTCAAATTATATCCTACTGGGCCTTTCGCTCATGTTTCAAATGTTTAAACCCCTCCCAGGAGATTCGAGGAGCGGTGCATCGTAGCTGAGTGGTGCTACGGATTGATCAAGTGAGGATCGCGTTCATCCTCTGTTATAAATGTAAGGAAAATTGAGAAAAGTTATATAAACTTAATTAATATTTGGATTTACTAGACTGTGGATGATGTCTGATGTAATTGTTTATTTACCTGAACATGTATGTACGATACTGTATGTCCTGTGGGGTGGAGCCATGTGTGTCAGAGGCTCCTGGATTATGTAGATTATTTATATTTTAATGCAGCTAAGTGTGGGACCCGGTTGGGGATCTACTTTATTAATCCCTAATCGAGCTCCACATCACCCACCCCGTTTGGGGGGGGCGTGACAGAATGGTATCAGAGCATTAGGTTAAGAACCCCGGGATTGTACATACATGTGTGACATCTGTTATCCACTGAACAGTCTAGTTTGATTTCAGTTGAAGGAAATGGCGCCTCGCCGCAGACTAGGTAACCAGCCGGAACAACCGAATCAAGGATTCTTTGATGCCATGTATACTGCCTTTCAAGGCATGGCTACTAGAGCTCGGAATGAGCGACCGGCTGAGGATCGGAAACAAGGGTATTTCCGGGAATTCAGGCGAGCGCCTATCCCCTCGTTTAACAGTGAGGGAGGACCCCAGGAAGCTGAGTTCTGGATTGACTCCATAGTCAAGCACCTAAGTACTATGGGAGTTCCAGATGAATACTGGGTGGAATTTGCGGTGTACAAGATGGAAGGGTTAGCAAACACTTGGTGGAAACAGGTCAAGAGGAGGATGAATGTCACTGGGATGACCTGGGGAACAGCTCGAGGTGATGTTCAATGATCAATACTTCCCTCCGAGTTAGGGGGAAGAAAAGGCTTTGGAATTCATGTCATTGCAAAGAAGGTGACATGTCTGTGAGGGAATATGAGGCTAGGTTTAATGACCTATCCCGGTTTGCGCCATCTCTAGTGGAGTCTGAACACATGAGATGTCTCAAGTTTGAGAGGGGCCTCAAGAACTCTGTGAGGAGATCCTTGGTGGCTCTAAGACTTCGGAACTTCCGGGATTTGGTAGCTGCTGCTACAAGGGTGGAACAGGATAACCTGGCCTATCGCCAAAGTAAAGAAGAAGAAGCGGGTCGGTTCTCTGTCTCTGGTAGACCCTCCACTTCCGATAGACCTTCTGTTTCGGGTGGACCACAGCGGAGTGGTAGAAGAAACCGCAATCAGGAAGTGGCAAGTGGTGGTAGTAGTTCGTCTGGGAGTGACAGAAATGCTCCGTACGGGCCCAAGTGTCACCATTGTGGGCAGGTGGGCCATATTAGGAGAAATTGTCCTAATCGGCCGCCGGCTCAACAAGCCCAAAGTGACGCTTCCTATAGTCAAGAGGGGCCGCCACAGTACATGCCACCGTATCAACCGCAACAGATGCCATACCCTCCTGCGCCGACTTATCAGCCGCCTCAGTATTCACAGTTCCGGCCTCAAGCGCTGAGACCAGCACAACCACCTCCGCCACAATAGTATAGACCTCTAGCCCAGCGGTCTAATGTTGGTGACAGAGGGAAAGGAAAAGTACAGGGACAAGCTTATACCCTGGCAGGAGGCAGCTCTGGAGGTCAGACCCGCAACGCGGTGGTTGAGGGTATGATTCTAATCTCTCATTCTTTTGCTCACGTGTTATTTGATACAAGTGCCACACACTCGTTTATATCAAGTTCTTTTGATCGGACTTTGAAACTGAAATCTGAGAACTTAGAAGTCCCGATGACTTTGAACTCCCCACTGGGATGTGTGGAGGTAATGAGTGTGTGTAAGTCGTGTGAAATCACGATTGGTGGTGAGCGATTGAGAGCAGACTTGATTATCCTTCTGATAACCCTGTTTGATGTGGTGCTCGGAATGGATTGGCTGTCAAGGCACGGTGCAATTGTTGATTGCTACCGTAGGAAGGTGACCTTGGTGACGAATTCCGGAACCGTAATTGCTTATCAGGCAGAGATGAACCCAGTCCTTGGGGAACGACTGTTGAAGTACAGCGTTGGGGGACGGAAGAATCTAGCCTGTTTCTTTTCCCTTCTTGCCTTGGAAGGTGAATTTGAAGTGAGCGGAGATAGTGCAGGAATCCCTGTGGTGGATGAATTTGCAGATGTATTTCCTGAGGATCTGCCGGGCTTACCACCAGATCGGGAGATTGAATTCTGCATTGATTTGGTTCCAGGAACGGCACCTATCTCCATTCCTCCATACCGGATGGCTCCGGCGGAGATGAAGGAATTAAGAGCACAGCTTGAAGAGCTGGCAGAGAAGGGATATATCCAGAATAGTACTTCCCCGTGGGGTGCACCGGTGTTATTTGTGAAGAAGCACGACGGATCTCTTCGGTTGTGCATTGATTACCGTCAATTGAACAGGGTGACTGTGAAGAACAAGTACCCACTGCCGAGGATCGATGAATTGTTCGATCAGTTGGGTGGATCACAGTTCTACTCTAAGATTGATTTGAGGTCCGGGTACCACCAATTGAAAATCAGGGAGGAAGACGTTCCGAAGACTGCTTTCAGAACTCGGTACGGGCACTTCGAGTTTCTGGTAATGCCGTTTGGGTTGACAAATGCCCCTGCTGCATTCATGGATTTGATGAATCGTGTTTTTCGGCCGTATTTGGATCGATTCGTCATCGTGTTCATTGATGACATCTTGGTGTATTCGAAGACTTGGGAAGAACATGCGCAACACCTTAGAATTGTTCTTCAGACTCTTCGAGAACACCAATTGTATGCAACGAAGGAGAAGTGTGACTTCTGGCTGACAGAAGTGAAGTTCCTTGGACATGTGATTTCTGGACAAGGAATTTCTGTAGATCCTTCCAAGATTGAAACTGTGCTACAGTGGGAAAGGCCGAAGAATGTGGCAGAGATTCGAAGCTTTCTCCGACTCGCGGGGTATTACCGGCGTTTTGTGAAGGACTTCTCAAGTATCGCTGCTCCGATGACTTGCTGACCAAGAAGGAAGTCGATTCGTGGACGCTGAATGTGAACATGCCTTTCGTGAATTGAAGGTAAGGTTGACAAGTGCACCGATTCTGATGATTCTTTAATACCGAGGAGCCATACGAGGTTTACTCCCGACGCCTCGGGGTTGGGCTTGGTTGTGTCTTGATGCAAGGCGGACACGTAGTAGCTTACGATCTCGCTAACCGAGACCGCACGAGCGGAACTACCCCACGCATGACTTGGAGTTAGCAGCGGTAATATTTGCTCAAGATATGGAGATGTTATCTCTATGGAGCAAGATTTCGTGTCTTTTTCGATCATAAGAGTCCAAGTACTTGTTTACTCAGAAAGATCCGAACCTCGCACAGAGGAGATGGGTAGAGTACATGGAAGATTATGACTTCACCCCGCAAGTATCATCCCGGAAAAGCTAATGTGGTGGTTGATGCCCTTAGCGGGAAAAACGCCGGGGACTCTGGCGCCATTAGCTTTGGAGGATTGGAAGAGGACTGAAGTAGTGAGTGAGTATGATCTTCAGTACCATGAGGATTATAACCAGATTGTGGTGTATAATCTGATCTCTGCACCAGCCCTTGTGCAACAAGTCAAGCAGAGTCAATGGCAGGATCCACACCTCCAAGGGATTTGGATTCGGATTCAGAATGGAGAACAATTTGAGGATTGGAGAATCCGGGAGGATGGAGCCTTGTATTTCCGCAACCGCCTTGCTGTTCCTAAGGCAGGTGAGGTAAAGAAGATGATTCTGTAAGCCTAGATAGGATGCGGAGAGTGCATCCTCGGGGGCAGAACCCGAAACCGGTCCGGTAGGCGAGGCGCTTGGTGAGGTGAGTAATTTGTACTAATTACTCGCTGAAGCCTGTAATGCGGTTAGTTTCTGTTATATTTTCCTTTGAGAAAAAGGATGTGAGGTTCCGGCTGTTCTGTCGGGCTGAATGTCTTATTTATTTTATTATCGCATTTATTCATTTGTTCGTTTATTTAAATTATTTCAAATTATATCCTACTGGGCCTTTCGCTCATGTTTCAAATGTTTAAACCCCTCCGGGGAGATTCGAGGAGCGGTGCATCGAGAATGAAGAGTGGTGCTACGGATTGATCAAGTGAGGATCGTGTTCATCCTCTGTTATAAATGTAAGGAAAATTGAGAAAAGTTATGTAAACTTAATTAATATTTGGATTTACTAGATTGTGGATGATGTCCGATGTAATTGTTTATTTACCCGAACATGTATGTACGACATCTTTTGTATGTCTGTGGGGTGGAGCCCCTGTATCGAGAGAGGCTCTGGATTATGTAGATTATTTATATTTTAATGCAGCTAAGTGTGGGACCCGGTTGGGGATCTGCTTTATTAATCCCTAATCGAGCTCTACGTCACCCACCCCGTTTGGGGGGGGGGGGCGTGACATGATTCAGCCTTATTTATCAAAAATACCATTGCCGGTCGTATTATGCTTTCTTTGTATGTCGATGATATGATTATTACTAGTGATGATATTGATGGGATAGCAGCACCAAAGTCAGAGTTAGCTCGTTGTTTTACAATGAAGGATTTAGGCTCATTGCGTTACTTTTTGGGAATAGAAGTTGCCTCCTCGCCAAAAGGTTATTTTCTCTCTTAATCTAAGTATATAACTGACATATTTGAGCGTGCTCGTCTTACTGACAATAAGATTGTTGATAAACCTCTTGAACTTAATGTCTGATATTCTTCTTTTGATGGTTCTCCCTTGCCGGATCCTAGCTTATATCGTACTGTTGTTGGTAGCTTGGTTTATCTCACCATCACTCGTCCTGATATTGCATATGATGTTCATATAGTTAGTCAGTTTGTTACTTCACCTACTACAGTTCATTAGGCTGTTGTTCTTCGCATTTTGAGGTATCTTCGTGGTACTCAATTTCAGAGTCTTTTACTTCCATCTACTTCATCCTTAGAACTATGTGCATTCTCTGGTGCTGATTGGGCAAGTGACCATTCAGATCATAAGTCTATCACTGGCTTTTGTATTTCTGGGTGATTCTCTCATTTCTTGAAAGAGTAAGAAGCAAGATGTCGTTTCTAGATCTTCCACAAAGGTAGAGTACCGTGCCATGGCTTCTACTACTTGTGAGATAGTTTGGTTGCGCTGGCTACTCGTAGATATGGGTGTTTTTCTTAATCGGCCTACTCCTTTGTATTGTGACAACAAGAGTGCTATTCAGATTGCGCGCAATTCAGTTTTTCATGAGCGGACCAAGCATATTGAGATTGATTGTCATGTCACTCGACATCATCTTTAAGTTGGCACTCTTACGTTACCTTTCATCTCTTCTAATATGCAGATTGCTGACTTGTTCACAAAGTCGCACTCCACTTCGCGTTTTCATTTTTTGTCTGGCAAACTCTCGATGCTCATTGCAACTGCATCATGAGTTTGAGGGGGGATGTTAATTATATTAGTTATCATTATTATCTTTTATTTTTCTCTTCATTAAGGGTAGAATAGTTTTTCTTTCTTATTTCACTAGTCTATATAAACTTTACTTTAAGTTGTATTTTATTTGGTTAAGCAATTCAATGAGAAACCCTAGCCTCTATTTTTTTCCATAGAGTTCACATGATTGTGATCTTTTCTAATTCTGAGGTGATATATAACATAGTAAATTGCATTATTGCACTTAAAGTTATAAGTGTTTTATATAACGGATCTTGAACTTTCAATTTTAGTAAGATTCATCTTGAAATTTAAAATTAGTAGCAATTAAGGTCTAATAATCAAATTGACGGTTTAAAATACGAGATTTACATATGAAAAGCAAAGATCGTCATTTTTTATATCATGTCACATGTAAATCCCGTGTCTTGCATTGTGATCAATTCAATAACGCCATCAACTATTAGACTTTAATTACAACTTAAAAGTCCATGGTGCCTTTTATATAAATTAAAAATTTGGAGTTCATCATGAAAAAAAAAATGAATAATTTGGGGTACATTAGTGTAAGTTACTCTAAATAATACGAAAATAAAAGTTTTCCGAGAGTAGGCTGATCATATCCAAATCTATGCGCCTTGCTTTTTTTTGGTAGAAGTTTGTAATTAGGGAGTTATAAACAAGTGTGGACCAACACAGCTGTGTTATCCGCCAGCTATCTCTTTACAAGCTTGTCTCTATTTTGCAAATAATTACGAGTATGTTCTTTTAAAGTGTAATTTAAGTGTAATTTTTTAATTAAATTTAAGTTATAATTTAAGTTGAAATTGTAATTTGATAAAATTAAATAAAATTAAAATTTAAAAGAATATAAACTTAAATAAAATTAAAATTCAAAAAATATTTTTTTGAGTTTTTTAAATAAAAGAACAAGCCCGTACAAATTCTGACAAACACTTGCAAATTGGAAATCTATTGCTTCCCCAATTGGGTACTTGCAGAGTCGTGACAGTGCTAGTGACATGGAGCACAGTCTTCCTTGAATATCAAATGCCTTCTGTAGTCTATAAAATTGTAGCTTAAGGAGAAAATGAGGAGGCAACATTTGAGATGAGCTACGAGTTACAGTACTCAGTTCAAGATACATATGCATATATATATATATATATATATGTACACACACATATTCATACATATATAGACAATGAAAAAAAAAAGGAAAAGGAAAGAAAAGAAAAGAAATTGAGGCTGCATTCATTTTACCGATTTGAGTTTAACACAGTAAAAAACTCTTAAAAATAGTCACATTTAATTTTTTTTACTACAGTGAAATGCTCTCACATCAAATTATATTTAAACTCAAATAAAAAATTCAAATTAACGAACTAAACGGACTCTGACTTTTCATGCACATCAGCATATGTTATGGAGCTTTGTAGAGTTACAAATTGAATTGTTAAAAGTCAATATATAGAGGTGGATTGGACCTGGTGCCCGAAGTAATGCACCAACAATGACATGAAACTCTTAACTTCATTAGGCGTGCTATGGGCAGACGCCCTACAAGACAATCTTTCAGACTCTCCTCTACAAGTTGCCATGTTTCTTTTATTTTCAATTAAAAAAATTATCTTTTTTTTTTTTTTTTCGAAGTTGAAAAAAGAATTTGTTATCCTATTAGTTACAATAAGATCCAATTTTTAGACCAACATCAAAAATGCCATTTTCTTTGTTCTATCAAAAACCTATTAGAATAGGAATGGAATTTTAGTCGGAAAAGTAATGTTGCTCCTCATCGTGGTTGTTGTTGTCATTATTATTATTTTTTTATTTTTTATTTTAGATGAACTCGAGTGAAGAAGAAATCACAAGTTTGGTTGCTTTTCCTCAATCACAATGGGTTTCTATCTGCAGTTATTTTTTTTATAGGATAATAAGATAGCTAGATTTTTCTAAATCAAAAGTGGTGACAAGATTGTAAATATATCGTAAAAAATGACTTTAGGCTTTGTTTATTTCGCTGATTTGAGTTTAGAATTCGAGTTTTGTTACAGTAAAAAGCTCTCACAAACAGTCACATCTAACTTTTTTACTACAGTAAAAAACTCTCACATAAAATCACATCTTAACTCGAATTAACGAACTAAACGGGCCCTTAATACTTTTATTGCCGTTTTATTTCTAATAACACAATTTCTTTCCAATGTATCCTTACTTTATTTTTTTGTTTCTTTTTTTCTTCTCTTTTTTCATGTTTGCCAAACAACTCATGTACATTGTAATTCTTTTCGATGTGCTTTTTGAAATAGTATTTTCTCATCTCGTGATCCTTTTACTTTGTTACAAGTTAGTCTCTATTTTTAATAATTTTCGTGCAATACTTTTTATTTCAAAAGCAATCCTTATACTTTTATTTTTTTCTAATTGAGCCACTAAAACAAAATTACTCAAAACATGTCTCCTTTTAAACAGTTTTCTTCGCACAACACTCATAAGTATTTTATCTGTCATTGATGAGGTAATTTTTCTTAAACAAATCCCTATTAGGTTATTTAAACGTTTTTCTTCATGCGATCCTTTTCAACTATTTTTCTTTCATATGGTCCGCCTAATTAACTTTTTGTTCGATTTACCTGTCAATATATATATCATTATTTCATGATATTCGACCAAAACGTAAGTTTCTATTGCAACATTTATAAATCTTTAACATATATGTAAAGAGTGCCAATTGAGCTTCATTTTTGTCTTTCACGCAGCCTGGCGATTCGTTTTCGTTCTTCTTTTTTGAGAGAAAGAGAGAAATATGCTAAAATTTAAAATAAATTAAAATTAATAGGTCAATAGTTTACATAAATTAATAAATAAGTCAAATTAATATTTTTATCCATAATTTGTCTTGTTATGAATCATAACTTGATAAGTTATTGTCCATAATTAACAGTTTTTGTTTATAACTTGTCTGACAATTAATCATAACTTGATAAGTTTGTTCATAACTTATATGATTATGAACCATAACTTAACAAGTTATGGCCTATTAATTTCTATAATTAAAAATTAGCCTATATACTTTCTTAAGCTTTTTATATTAGCCTATTTTTTACTATTTTCCTTCTTTTTTTTTTAGCTTTTGCTTTCTTTTAATTTTTCTCTTAATATTTTTCTTCATTTTCTTATACCACTTTTCCCAGTTTTATATTTTAAAATGTATTCCATTAAAATATATATTTTTCCTTTTTTAACTTGTAGAAATATTTTTTGTTTTGAGTATATGCTTACTTAAATATGTTTTTTCATTTTCACATGTGCAACTTAATTAGCAGTTTTCTATTTTTCTATTTGATTTGTACTCAATATGATCTTGATTGGTATAAAAATAGTCATGAGCACGAGTCTTTGGTTTCTCCATGTTGCCTTAGCCTATTTTGTTCTTTTTCTATCTCTTACTTAACTAAAAATCTCACATCATTTTGTTCTCATTACTTTTTACTTGTAATCTCATATTTAAAAACGTGTTTACTAATCATTTTTCTTTTCTAGCCCTTTAAAATATTTTTTCTTTTTCAAACATACCCTTACTCATACATCTTTCTCCTCTTTCTCCTTCTTACATGTACACATTACTTTAGGGTGCGTTTGGAATTGGTTCTAAAACGTTTTTGTTTTTTGTATGAAAATGAAAATGAAAACGTTTTCGTTTTCATTTTGGAATAATTTCTGAAAATGCGTTTGGTAGTTTTATTCTGAGATTGTTTTCAGTTTAAAAAAAAACTGAAATTGTGTTTGGTTTTACATTTTTAAAAACATGTAATAATATTTAAAATAATATATTAAATAATTAATAAACTCAATCAGATTCCCTAGATGACAAACGACACAAATCTAACAAAACTAATCCAACAAAACGGCATAAATCCAACAAAACGACACAAATCCAACAAAATAAATCCAATCAAACGGCACAAATGCAATAAAACGACACAAACCCAAGTTGCTCGAGCTTCTCGCCGATGCTGGTGAGGATGTGGCGGAGTTCGGCGACGGAGACGAATCCGTGGCGTCCTTGTCGAGGACCTTGAAGGCGTCGCAAAGCTGGCAATCGAACGACTCCGGCTTCATGTGCTTGGCGCTCCGACGCAATCCGGTCGTCGCCGTCGACGACCCAACCTCCCTCACCCACTTCGCCCTCTCCCTCCTCCGCTGCTGCCGTTGACGACCCATAACCGAGGAAGAAGAGATTGACAACGAAGAAAATGAAAACGAGAAAATGAAACGGCAAACGGCGAGACAAAGACCGGCGGAAACCAGATCACATAAGCAAATCAAACGGCAAACGGCGAGACAACCGGAAAAGAAAAAGAAAAAAAAATAAAAAAACAAAGACCGGCGGAAAACAAGAGACTAGGGGCATACCTCAGGCGAACGGTGGTGCTCCGGTGAGAAGCAAACGGCGCGACTCTTGGGTGAGAGGAAAGCCGGGGCTCGGCCGGGAAGAAAATCTCGGCTGAAGAACGGAAGGGAAGGAGGAAGAAGAGCTCGGCTGAAATCGGAAGAAGCTCAAAAAATTTCAGAGCTCGCGGGAGGATGATCGAGGAAGAAAGAAGGAAGAAGAAAGAAGAAGAAAAGAAACCGAAAATGAAAAGGGAAAAACGAAAACGGCTTTTTCCCGTTTTCAAAATTCCGCTAAACGACAAGCCCATTTTCATTTTTGTTTTCTGACAAAATTTTTGCCAAACACATTTTTTGTTTCCGTTTTCAGTTTTTTGCATCGAAAAGGGTGAGAAACGAAAATGAAACCAATACCAAACACACTCTTAGTTTCTATTTGATTTGTTCTAAAATATGTCATGTCTATAGAAAGCGTGAATGTGTGCTCTCAATTTCCTTATGCTTTCATTCCCCCTCTATTTTCTTTTGCTTTTCGTATTTTTTATGGAAGAAAATATTATAACAGAAAAATTTAAAATATATTTCAAACTCACTAAAATAGACAAGGTATAAATTTTAAACCAAAATGATTTTCATTTCAATTAAAATTGTAAAAAATATATTTATAAAGTAAACTTAAAAACACTTAAGTGAACGTTTGATTCACGGATTCAAAATTATAATTTAAAATTATTCTCAATTTATATATTTTTTTATAAAAAAAATATTATAATAAATTATAAATCATAACACGAATTTTTATATTAAATACCTTCTAATTATGTATAAAATAAATTTTTAATTGTGTAATAACCAATAAACAACTACTTGAATAATCTCAACACGACAACATGTGCTGTCCGCACGTTCTCAGGAGCATGTTCTCCAGCTAGTTTAACAATAAAAGTAAAAGAATGTTATTTTCTTGGGATAATTCCCCTTAAGATGCTGATCTCACACCAATCGATGTCTGACCAAATTTTGTGGTCCCCAAAGTAGGTAAAGCGATAGTTCAATCTTGAATTATTTACCCTTAACCTAGTGGATACGAAAGGGTTCACGTGCCCTTTCCATCCTTGTACACTTTTTATATTTTTAGTTGATTTGAATTAAAATATAATTTTATATAAAATTTTTTATTATAATAAAAATATTAAATATAATTATTTATGAAAATTTTTTACAATAAAAAAATTTAAATTAATAAAATAAATGAGACTTTTATAATTCTCTTCATATTAATCTATGGTGAACAATATTCCTTTTCTCAATCTAGGACTAATTAATCTATGTAACAAATTCATCCATTCATCGACATTCATGACTTTAATTTTGTCATAATGAAAAGCTCTTAAAAATAGTCACATCTAACTTTTTTTATTATAATAAAAAACTATTAATAAAATCACATCTTAACTTAAATTAAAAATTTAAATCAGTAAATTAAACAAATCATAAGTCTTGTCATTATAAAATTCTTATGTTGACTTTTAGAGCCTGTTGAGTTCTTTTCTTTCATAGAAGGTAGATCAATATGAGACAAGGCAAGTTTTGACTAGAAGACACGTCAACATCTCAAGGTAAGAAAACCAACCTTGTTAGAAAGTTAAGCTTAAAGTGTTAGGGACTGTTCTTTTGCTTTTTTTGAGTTAGATAATTTGAGTATAAATTTAAGTTGAGTTTAAATTATAATTTGAGTTAAAGTTATAACTTGAGTTTATATTTGGTTGTGTACATTTAAGTTATGGTCTGAGAAAAGAATCTTTTTGAGTTTGTGTTTGAGTGAGTCAAAATTTGAATTTATATTTAAATAGTATTTTAATAAAAACTCAATACTAATGGAAAATTTTAATTGGGTATATGGGTGGAGTTTTATTCGTCTTTTCGTTGTCAACGCATAGAAAAAAAATAATCTCAATCAGAATTAAAACGAAAAAGTTATAGCATTTTTAAGAAGAGAAAAAATATTTTCATTAATTTGAGTTCCAGTTTCTGAACTTGAGTTGAAGGGGAAACTTGAACTCAAGTTTTAGTCCTAAACTCGAGTTCAAACTTAAAAGAACATGAACTTGAATAAAGTTGTAATTCAAGTTGCTTTTTTTGAGTTTTTGACTCAAAAAAGGGGCTGCTAATATTGAGCTGTTATGAGAATAATGTTGGCTTAGGAATTTTTGCCTCTAGAAGTTGGGATTTTTGCTTGAAAGTGATAAGAGCATGTCTAGAGTTGTAGTCTAGTTGTTGTGTGACATGATTAAAGACTTGAAGCATAAAAATATAATGAAAATGAAATCTTGCTGGTAGACTAGAAATAGTCTTGCGAAAAATGTGATTCTAATTTGGCATGAAATCTAAGATTAAGCATGAGAAATGGTTAGTGTGTGTTGACGGTTAAATTTCACCAACAAAAAACCGGCCGGGTTACCTTGAGGTTTCCCTTCGGGTTACCGACCTATGTATTTAGTGAAAGAGTAGATACTTGTTAGATATGAGTATCTGTGTGTTAAAATGAACTGTATGTAAACAAACACAAAGGATTTTATAGTGGTTCACTCTATAAAATTTGAGTTACATCCACTGTGGGTTTTTTATTTCTTTTGTGAGGGCAACAATTTACAAGTTGTGGCTCTCTTTCTTTTTTCCTGTGTTTTTGTTTTCTCACCCCTCTTTCGGTGGGGGTCTTCATCCTTTTATACCGGACTTTCTTCACCTAGTGGGTTTCTTTGATCGGTGGATGCACTCAAGTGCTTTCCCTTGGTAGGCCCATATGTAGTCCACTAATCAGCACTGTTCACTCAGCTAATTAGTCTTCTATTACGGCTCTGTGATTCTCCGTAATGCTTTTTCTGTCTCCTATAGGGCGGTTTGAGAACTTGTAATTAATGTTGTCAGACGTCTCCCACCTTTGCACGCAACCCGCCGTATCTTAGAAGGACGCTCTCCTAGTCGCCAGCACCGTTTAGCCCTCATCGTCCTTTTCTGGTGATCTTTTTTGCGGTCGAGGGATCTTTGACGCCTTGATTCAGGCGGTGTTATCCGTCGTCGTCACAAGGGGTCGCCGCCCTTATCTGGACTTCATTTTTGGGTTCTACAGCTAATTCGGAGGGAAACATAGGCGTCGAGGGTTGCGTGCTTGGTGGAGAGCAGTTATGGCCACGTGTCATGGTGTTGTTGATCTAGGTGTCTTATCACGTTTTTCCACAGTATGAAATGAAAATATGGACTTTATAATGCATATATATGATTTACTAAGATCTTGAACGTTTGGGTTGAAAACAAAAAACTTTTAAAAATTGAGACGAGTGAAAACAAGTTAATGCTTATATATGATTTACTAAGATCTGGAACGTTTCATGTTTTGAGTTTTTATAGATTCTGTCCCAATAAAAAGTAATGTGTTTGAAAGATCTGTTGACTAAACTTTGACCGAGGGCAAAATAATGCAAATGGTTAGATTTAGCTTTAGGCCTTGTTTTATATTTTATTTCTTGTAGGAAAATGAACCCATTGGTGAAGGAAAATTTAGTCCAACCCCAAGTGAGTACAAACCTCACTTACAACATGAGTGAGTTTTAAAAGATATGCTTGAGATTTTTTTTGCTTGATGCACCGATTCTTTGTGATTGACATGAAAGATGATTTATAATATTCATGTGACATTATTATAATTGTATTTTCACTTTAAATTGAGGAAGAGGTAATCAGAATTAGTTTTAGTTAGGATTATGTGATTTGAACTATTTTGATTTACCAACTTAATCATGATTCGAATCGGGGATGATCCCCCAACCAAAGGAGGTAACTAGTTTCCGTAAGGAAAAAGAATTAATAATTAATATGACCTTGAGTCTTATCAGATTAAATGTATGGTTTAAATATTATCCTCATGAAGACTTTATAATCATGCTTAATCATACTTATGTTTTTAACTTCTAAGTACTTAAAACCTGGATTGTATTATTATCGCAGTTATGTTGGATTAGAACCTTCGTAAGATTATCATGTTTAAAACTACAAGTTGTTTTTATTTTTCTGCTTTTGACTAAAAGCAAAAGAAAAGTGATTTACAAAAAAAGTTTTCAAAAAAAATTTCTCAAAATTTTGAGTACTCAGTTTACGATTTTAAAATAGTAAAAGATATTTAAAGTCTCCCGTTCACTTCACCGATTTGAGTTTAAAATTTAAATTTTGTTACAGTAAAAAGTTCTTCAAAAATAGTTACATCTAACTTTTTTGTTACAGTAAAAAGGTCACATAAAATCACATCTAAACTCGAATTACAAATTCGAATCAACGAAGTGAACGGACCAAAATCATTATAAGTAATGGCCCGGGAGAGCTAAGTCGTTACAACAAAAAACTTGAATTTTCAATTTATACTATGATAGTGGGATCGCATGAAATTCATAAAAGTGGTATTAGTACTATCCATGAGGAACTTCTTAACGGTTATTCAACGTGGTTTTTCTTTTATTTTTCTTTCTCGGAAATAACATTAATGAGAAATTTACAGTGATGCGAAAAAAAAAAAAAAAAACAAACAAACAAAAACACAAACAAAACCGTATCATTATTTATTTTTTTAGATAAGATAAAAAAATAGACTACTGATAATTTTTTTTTTATCTTCAACTATTAAAATATGTATTAAAAATTATTTATTCTGTGTACTTTTTTACTTTAATATAATTTTAATTTAATTTAACAGTCAGAAACTGACACTACCGATAGAATTAACCTACCAGAAAAACTCCTTTTTTAAAAGACAAAAATTCCGCAAGTAAGTTTTGATAGCCATTTCTTTTATTAGTCTAATCTAACATCTAACAAACATAAAAGAATAAAGATCTTTTCTATGAGACTGTCACGTGACGACGTATGCTCTTATCTTTTTTTATTTTTTTGAATGTTTTCTACATTTTAATTTTTTGTGTATTTTTTTAAAATATATATTTTTCTTTTTAATTCTACGCAAGTAATTTTTTCACATGTGTTTCTATTTTTTTTTTATCAACAGTCAAAATAAAATTCTTCAAATGTATCTTTATTAAATTATTTTATGTGTAATTTCTACCCTATCAAACGTTACCTTTTACATATTCTTCTTTTAAATAAAGTCAAAAATCCTTAAATATTTATATAGATAAATTTTTTTTATTCAATAAATAATAAACTCTTCATACACGTCTCAAACACGGCTACGTATAACACAGAGCACGTTAAAAAAACTAATATTATACATCGTGCACGTGATTGCTATGTACTAAAATAATAGGAAAACGACACCTTTTTGAGGAGAAAAAAGGCGAAAACGACAAAAATTTAGGAAATTCAGGCCTAGTAAAGCCGAAGGACATTTGCATCACGTATGATAATGGTTCATCATGCTTCATAATCTTACCTGTGATTCGTTTAGCAGAACATTTTATTTAAATTTGTAATTTAAATTAAGGTGTGATTTTATATGAAAGCTTTTTACTATAGTAAAAAAATTAAATGTAATTATTTATAAATTTTTTTTACTATAATAAAATTTAAATTTTAAACTTAAATCAGTAAAGTGAACAGGACTGTCGTAACTGTTCTTGTCAAACTCGCAAGTTGTAACAATTTTTCCTTTTTGACCGAAAAAAAAAAGAAACAAGTAGGACTGTCCTTTTGTTCCCTACCAATTGGATAGTGTTGTTTTTATTGTTAAATTTAATTTTTTTTTCAACCGTCTTTATGTCAAATATTTGTTTCCAATTATAGATTAGAATATTTCAAAATTAATTGAACGACTAAAACAAAAACTCCTAATGATAGGGAATAAGGATAAAGAATCCTACTATAAAATTTATTGAAAGGAACAAAACAAAAAAAAAAAAATCGGCTTACATTTTTAATTTAATATGAGTTGGACTAGATCTAACAATCAATAACTAATCATACCGATTAAAAAGCCATACAAGATAAATTCTTATTTAAGTTTCGTTTATTTTACCGATTTAAATTTTTAATTTTAAATTTTTACAGTAAAAAATTTTTAAAAAAATATCACATTTAATTTTTTCTATTACAGTAAAAAACTCTCAAAAAATATTACATTCTCAAATTAAAAACTCAAATCTGTAAAATGAACGAGACTTAATTTTTTAACATTCTTATTTTAAATATTTGTATTAAAAGTTATGACACATAATTATTTCTATTTATATTATTTAAAAGTTAATTAAACGAATAAAACAGAAATTCCTAATGATAGGGAATAAGGATAAAGAATCGTATCATAAAACTTATCGAATCGAGAAAGAAAGGAAACAAACAAAAATAAAAATAAAAATCACTTTGTAATAATTTCGTCTATAAAAGCACGGAAAAAAAAAAAAAAAATCCATATCTCACTCACACTCCTCTCTCTCTCCCTCTTCGGCTCCTAAAGATGAGAACTCGGTTAGTATTCTTGTTTTCCTTCCTGGTTTTAATCCAGTACTCTGCGAGTGCAGCGGAACTCAATGAAGCCTCTTCTTCGTTGTCGCCTGAGAGGCTCGATTTGGACACTGGCGGGCTCAGCAGAGCCAGCTTTCCGAAAGGCTTTGTGTTCGGAACGGCGACGTCGGCTTACCAGGTCGAAGGCATGACCCACCAGGACGGCCGTGGGCCCAGCATTTGGGACGTTTTCGTCAAAACTCCCGGTGAGCAAAATCTTATACATTCTTCAGATTCATATAATCACAAATCTTCATACTCATTTCAGATTTTTTTTTCTTTTTTCTTTTTTTTTGGTAGAAAATTATATTCTCTTAAGTTGAATTACTGAAACTGAAATGAGTGTTTTTTTGAAAACAGGAATTATTGCTAATAATGGCACGGCGGAGGTTACAGTAGACCAGTATCACCATTACAGAGTAAGCCCCTTTTTTATTATTTTTTCTCACCCCTTTTGCTTCTTGAAATCTTTCTTTTTCTTCTTTTTTATTTCAATTTTTTGCTGAATCTCTGTTTTCACGGTTACGTTCCGCCGTGTGGTTCTCCCCGCAAATTTAGGCCCCGTT
Organism: Morus alba; assembly: GCA_012066045.3. Taxonomy (NCBI): domain Eukaryota; kingdom Viridiplantae; phylum Streptophyta; class Magnoliopsida; order Rosales; family Moraceae; genus Morus; species Morus alba. The sequence goes on from CP050231.2 coordinate 15,742,106, forward strand.
AATTTCGTTAACTCGAGTTTAAAATTTAAATTTTTCTCATAAATAATTACATTTAATTTTTTTACTATAATAAAAAATTTTTACATAAAATTATATCTTAACTCAAATTAAAAACTCAAATCAACGAACTGAACGAGCCTTTAAAATATCCTATTTTAGAATGCATTTGCGGCCTAATCTTTACTTTTTAGAATGACTTTATCCATTGAGCTATTTTCTTTTATCTAAAAATTCTGAAAAAAAAATTTTAATTTTATTTAAGTAAAAATTTTTTTAAAATTTTAATTTTATTTAATTTTATTAAATTTTATTTAAATATTAACTTCAACTCAAATTATAATTCAAATTTAATTAAAAAATTACACTCAAATTATACTAAAAAAGAATCCCTGAATTATTACTTCGAATTGAAAGGTTATTTTATAAAAAAAAAAAAAAAAAATTTACTATAATAAAAAAATAATAAAACTCAAATTTACTTTTTAAATTATAAGTCTTATTCACTTTAATCTAATCTGAGTTTAAAATTTGAGTTTTGTTATAATAAAAAATTTTAAAAAATAATCACATTTAATTTTTTATTACTGTAAAAAATTTTACGTAAAATCACATATCAACTCAAATAGCTTTTTTTTATTATTTTTTAATTTTTTGCTGAATCTCAGTTTTCACGGTTACGTTCCGCCGTGTGGTTCTCCCAGCGAATAGAATATCCTATTTTTGGGATGCATTTGCGATCTAATCTCAGTGATTAAAATGACCTTATCCATTCGCTATTTTACCTACAACTTCTGAACTTGCCGCTCTTACTTTAATTTACTTTCTTAATCATAAATTAATACCACTTAAATCTAATTCATTTTACTGATTTAAATTTTTAATTCTAATTTTATTATAATTAATAACTCTTATAAAAAAGATAAATTTAATTTTTTTATTACAATTAAAATTTTTTATATAAAATTACGTCTCAATTTAAATTAAAAATTCAATTTAATAATAAACTGAACGGAACCTTAGGAGTTATTTTTTTATTTAAAATATTCAAAAAAAAGACAACTTGAGTTTTAATTTTATTTAAATTTATGTTTTTTTAAGTTCTAATTTTATTCAACTTTACTCAACTTTATTTAAATTATAATTTCAATTTAAGTTATAATTCAAATTTAAATTAAAAATTACACTTAAATTACACTCTAAAAAAATAAGCCTTTAATATCTCATATTAAAATTTCTGTTACAAAATGGCAAAAAAAAAAAAAAAAAAAAAAAAACACAGAATTAACGTCACATAACCTTTTATAGAATATATGATAAAACAAACGGAAAACATGACCACATAATATCACTTTCTGTATTTTTTTTTTTTTCGGAAGGAAAATGCTAACATGGAAGTTCATATGACCACATAATATCACTTTCTGTTTTTTTTTTTTTTTTTTGGGAAGGAAAATGCTAACATGGAAGTTCATGAATGATTCGAACTAAAATTTAAATTTTTATGAAAAAAAAATATAATAAAATTATTTAAACCAAAATTTAATTCCATATTTACTCTTTTAAGTATGATTAATTCAAAATTTTAAGGGTAAAATGAAAGTTTTAAAAATTAATAGTGACTTTAAAATTGAGTGGACTGAAGTAAAAATAATACATGAATTTTGTCATTCTTATATGAGAGACAGCTGATAACGTTCTCAAGAAGTATCCATTTCAATATTTTCTTGTAGTTCTATGGTATCTTCCACTATAAAATCCTTCTTCCTTTTTATCATTTTTATTGGAGAAAAATTAAATCTGTTTAGTTCGTTGATTTGAATTTTTAATTTGAGTTGTAATGTGATGTTATGTGAGAATTTTTTAATATGATTATTTTTTAAAATTTTTTACTATAATAAAATTTAAATTTTAAATTCAAATCGACAAAGTGAACGGACCTAAACACGTTATGATTCACCGACGAAAAATGACAAAAACAGTGGAAGAAAAATATTGTCCATTCGGACTTGGAGCGAGTCGATATTGTTGTTCAAAGGGGTGGTCCCCACTCTACCTTAGATGTAGACAATAATTGTGACTAATCAACAGGGGCATGGGTTGTTTTTGACAAAAGAGCCAAGATCACTGTCAAGAGAGTGGCCAGTGGGACCTGTGGGACCTGTCTAAAATTTCTTTCGGATTTTGATTCCCCAAAAAGATTTTTCAGGACATGTTTTTTTTAAAATTTAAAAAAAAATAAAAAGTTTTAATTTTATTTATTCAGAGTTTTTTGGCTCTGCTTTGTCAGTTCCTTTAAGCGAGTAACGTTTATTCGATTTGAATAAGGGTTGTTTTTCTGTGTCATGAGCGAGTAACGTTTATTCGATTTGAGGGTTGTATTTCTATGTCGACTTTTTTTAGGGTTGTATTCGATTTTTTTTTCTTTTTTTTTACAGATTATAAATTATATAAGGTGCGTTTAAAATTAATTTTAAATTGTTTTTAAAATATTTTTGTATATTTTTTGAGATTTAAAAATAAAAGCGGTTCGTAAATTGTGTTTGTTTAGTAAACATTTTAAAAATAAAAATAAAAAAAAAAACACAGTGAGAATATTTTTTGTGAATGAATTAAAAAACGGTTGAAAGTTGTTTTTTTTTTGTTTTTAATTAATAATAATAATCAAATACGATTTCACTTTTTATTATACTTAAAATAATCTCTTAAAAAATCAACTAAATATAATTTCAGAATCAGTCTCAGAATGATTCTCAAAACAATATTATTTTTACTTTTATATTAAAATAAATCATTTTAAAAACGTTACCAAACGAACCATGGTCTTTCTACTGACACTATACTCATTTACAAGTAATCATATCAAGTTCGCATCTAAAATGTATATCATTTAAGATTGGTAAATTTACCATTCTATTACATTCAGAGTTCAAAAGTAATTGTATTCTTAGCATTAGTGCCACAAGGACGCCATGATAGAAGCCCTTTTGAAGTTACAAAAAAGGGTACCGCACAGGGACAAACTTTTATGTCCATTTGTAGTACTATTTGTCATGGAGATATTTGAAAATTTGAATCTTATTTTGTTGTTTCAGGAAGATGTTGATATCATGAAAAAGCTCAACTTTGATGCCTACAGGTTTTCAATTTCATGGTCCAGAATTTTTCCAGGTAATTACCCAACTTCTTTTAGTCCGGAGACTCAACTTTAAACTCCCTTTTTGTTAGGAAAATTTTTGTAGGACACCATTTTGAAATGATGGATTTTTATCAAGTTTCATTAAATTGTCATACTTTTTTAATTTGATGCATTTTCAATGCAATCCAATAGTTGGAAAAATATTATCCTTCCGTCACAAAGTTTTCTTTATAATAAAATTGTTGCAACTACTTTAATTTAATAATTTGTCTATTAAATTATTAAATTAAAGTATCAAATTAAAAGTAAATTAAAAGCAATCCAACAGCTTCCTAATGTTTTTTTTTATGTTTTTTTTGGGGTCAATGTAGAGGGTGCTGGAAAAGTAAATTGGAAGGGGGTTGCGTACTACAATAGGTTGATCAACTACATGATCAAAAGAGGTAATTTCTTTGGTGCATTTTGAAATATGTGCTATATTTCATTACCAGTTGTATTGTTATTCTGTATTACGGTTGCCAAATAAGCTTATAGCAACCTCATTACAATTTACAAATAGTGGGGGACTTAATAAGTAGGTTTTATTTCTACAGGCATCACTCCATATGCAAATCTATACCACTATGATCTTCCTGAAGCATTGGAGGAGAAGTATTTAGGATTGCTCAATGACCAAGTAGTGTAAGTACCATGACACCAAAAAAAAAAAAAAAAAACAAACAACAACTCTTGTGGACGGGGTGTATCGGAATCTCGCAATATTTTTATATCCTCTGGTGTAACATAGAACTTGAAATGTACTTTTACTACTTTTTCGCAGAAAAGATTTTGCGGATTATGCAGACTTTTGTTTCAAGACATTTGGAGACAGAGTAAAGAACTGGATGACTTTCAATGAGCCAAGAGTTGTGGCTGCTCTTGGTTATGACAATGGATTGCATGCCCCAGGGAGGTGCTCCAAGGAATTTGGGAACTGCACAGCTGGGAATTCAGCAACGGAGCCTTACATTGCTGCTCATCATTTGATTTTATCACATGCAGCTGCGGTTCAAAGATACCGCGAAAAGTATCAAGTCAGTTGAACATTTTTTGTTGCTTTAGATTCATGAAACAATTTTGAAGTCTCTGTTAATTTACTAAAAAAAATAATTTTCATTTCAGAAAACACAAAAAGGAAGGATTGGAATTCTCACAGATTTTGTCTGGTATGAGCCACTTACTCGGTCAAAGGCTGATAACTATGCAGCACAGAGAGCGCGGGACTTTCATATCGGATGGTAAATTTCCTTTCTAAGTGAAGATATCAACAACATGCATGTTTCGCATTCTCATCATTAGTAGTTCAATCTTGGGCGTCTTTTCAATGAATGGTTACTCGGTATAACTTGCACCTGAAAAGGATTACATTCATATTAATGAAAAAAATGTATTGTAATTCAAGAAATACTTTTACCAATGCCAACTTTCTTACATATCGAATTCGCATAGGTTCCTTCATCCTATTGTATATGGTGAGTATCCAAGAACAATACAAGAGATAGTACGAGAAAGGCTACCCAAGTTCACAAAAGAGCAGGTTAAGATTGTTAAGGGCTCGATCGATTTTGTGGGTATCAACCAATACACCTCATACTACATGTATGATCCACATGCGTCAAAACCAAAAGTCTTGGGGTACCAGCAGGACTGGAATGTGGGATTTGCATGTAAGCTTTCCCCCTCTTCATCTTAGAACATATATAACAGTTAGTAAACAGAACTAACATTTTTCCATTGCTAACTCTTTTATGTGCATTTCTCTTTAATCTTTCAGATGTTAAGAATGGAAAGCTAATTGGTCCTAGAGTAAGTTTCATTAATCCATTTACATATTCCTTTCTAATAACAGCCATGACCTCAAAGTTTTTTTTTTTTTTTTTTTTTTTTTTTTTTCTTTTTTCTTCATAACACAATCATTTGAAATTTGCAGGCTTATTCTGAGTGGCTTTACCAAGTACCATGGGGCTTGTACAAATGTTTGATGTACTTAAAAGAGCGTTATGGAAACCCGACTGTAATCCTATCTGAAAATGGTACAACAAAGTTGATTTCTTGGTTTATTTTCATTGTTATTTGATCCAATATTATTTAATTTTGCCATAATATTACTGGATGCGACTTAATCAATTGATTCTGGGAAAGAACACATTGCAATTTTTTTAAGCTTTATGTTATGAATGTTTCAGGTATGGATGATCCAGGCAACGTGACACTTGCTCAAGGATTGCACGACACCACAAGGGTCAACTACTATAGAAGCTACTTACTTCAACTGAAGAAGGCAGCCGATGACGGAGCCAATGTGATTGGTTACTTTGCTTGGTCTTTGCTTGACAACTTTGAGTGGCGGTTGGGCTATACTTCCAGATTTGGGATGGTCTATGTTGATTACCACAGCCTCAAAAGATATCCAAAGATGTCTGCTTACTGGTTCCAGAAACTGCTTAAAAGAAACAAGTAGAGGAGCAATCCAGACCGTTATCTAGGGAGCAGTCTTTTTAGTTTTTATGCAGTACTTTTTTTTCCTATGGGACAAATAAGTTCTCTCTCTCCTTAGTTGTCAATAAATAATTTTTTCTCTGTTACTGTTGTAATTGCAAGGTTCAAAATAAAAGTTTGCTTCTCTTAAGCTTCTTTTATGCTTTCTCATGCCTCCTAGAGTCGCATTATCGAATTGCATAGTATCGGTGTTGCAATTTGCCCGAACAGGCAACTGCCACCTCATTTGATTCTTCTATAGGAACTCGAACGTTTGGATCTGGGAGTACTTGCAAGACAAACTCTCTTATGTTCAACTCAGAATTTGTTCGAAACAAGTAATACGAGTTCTGAAATCAGAAAAAAGAGTACTTGTCTCCCACCCCCCACCGCGTATTTTAAGGCATTTGGTCGCGCCTTATGACGCAGCCACATTCATTGAAATGCCCCCCCTAGAGTTGTAAAAGTTTTCATTATTAGATATAAATTCTTAAAAGAAATTTTAGTCATGTATAAGTATACATGCGCTCAATAAAATTACTTTTTTTTGCCTCCACTAGTAATAGAGAGTAATAAGAAGGTTTTGGCTCAAATTATTAATAGATAACAGTTTGGCTTTTAATGCTTAAATATTAGAAATGAACTCTCCCAACTCTACTGTTGGCAACAATGGTAAAATTGATAATGACTGTATATTGGAAGGGAAAACACTCGGTGTGTTGCAGATGTTTTCACTCTTCAGGGATAGTTAGGAACTTAAAATAATTTGTGCTTTAACCAAATCACATTTAAATAAAAATAGAACACTTCTGCAAATGGGGGATAAGAGAGGGAGGGGTGCTAACATGATTCGTAGTTCGTTACAATATTTTCTCTCACAAAAAATACACGTAAATTAAAAATGATTTTGATTCATAATTCTGAATCTATGAACCAAATGTGATATATATATATATATATATATTTCTCTCTTTTTTGCTATCTATAAAGACACGTTACATATCATACTTTCTCTCTCCCTCTCTCTCTCTCTCTCTCTGCATTCTAATTTCCTAGATGAGTGTTAACCACTTTTCATAGTTTATGGGTTAAATGAATCCTTTAAACTTTAGGAGACATTTAGAAAAAAAATATAAAGTTCATGAGCATTTATGAAATTAATCTTTTACCAGAGACAAATGGCATATTTAACTAGTAAACATATTATTTACGCCAAGTATTCATCAATAAATAAACGATTTATGTTGCATAAATAAAATAAAATAAAAAGAATACGATATTTTCTTCAAAAAGAAAAAACATTTCAGTAAAAAAATATGCCTTTTGCTCCATCTTTGCCCTTAGGGGCAAATCATAAATTAGCCCAACTGTCTCATCTTTCTTTTTCTTTTTTCAACTTAGTGTCATTCCCAACGTCCCACTTGACAATTGTCACCATTAACAATTTTTTAGTTTTAGATGATTAATACACAATATAGGGATAGTAACTTACATCCATGATTTGATCAAGATTGCGAAAGACACTTACAGAATATAGGGATAGTGTCATTCCCTTTTTCTTTTTTTTTTTTTTTGGTTTGGTATGGCGAGCAGAATTCAAAATTGAGCTTTCCTATTGCAGAAAAGATTTTGCAGATTATGCAGACTTTTGTTTCAAGACATTTGGAGACAGAGTGAAGAACTGGATGACAGTTGACACAAAAGTAGTATCATTTTTCAGCAAAAACAAAAGGGAAGGATTGGAATTCTGTTAGATTTTAACTGGTATGAGCCTCTTACGAGATCAAAGGCTGACAACTATGCAGCACAAAGGGCACAGGACTTTCACGTTGGATGGCAGGATCATTCGTAACCCCTTAAGCTATCGACAACATGCATGTCTCTCATTCTTGATGAATAAAACTCAAGAAGTTGGAGGGATAAATAAGGAAAGAATAATACACTAGCAAAATTATTTTTGTTCTTCAACAAATATAAATTATGAGAATTCATTGATAAAGGTCTTAGTGCACTATTTTGAACCGTCACAATATTTTTATCAAGATTATGTCTTTTTTGCATGCCTTTTTATTTTTTATGATTTTGATGAAATTTAACGTTCAAAAACATGTATTGCCAGTATTGTGTCCCTATTCCAGTTCATTTGAATTCATGAATGATTAGATTGACTTAATCAGAAAAGATTTTTATTTATTAAGTGTAAAAAATTTTGTCTGCTTAAGTGTGAAAATCTAGATCAGATTTGAATTTTCTTTTACCAATTAGACAACCATGTGACGATCTCATTTATTTGACATAGGTTTCTTCATCACATTGTGTATGGTGAGTATCCAAGAACAATGCAAGAAATAGTTGGGAAAAGGCTACCCAAGTTCACAAAAGAGGAGGTTAAGTTGGTGAAGGGCTCAATAGATTTTGTTGGTATCAACCAATACACTGCCAACTACATGTATGATCCACATAAAAGAAAATCAAAGGTCTTGGGGTATCAGCATTACTGGAATGCAGGATTTGCTTGTAACTCTTCCCTTCTTCATTTTAGAACATATACAAGAGTCAGGAAACAAGAAATTCATTTTCTTGTAGGTTTTCTCCTCTTGATCTTAGAATAGATATCACAATTAGCAACACAAATATTAATCTCTCATTTATTTTTTATTCTTTTTGAATGCATTTCCCGGGAACCTTGCGGTTGCGAAGAATGGGGTGCCTATAGGGTCCTAGAGTAAGTTTCAATAATCTAATCACATTCATTTCATATAAGCATGGCTTCCAAAGTTATCTTCTTTAACTAAATAATTATAAGCCGAAATTTGCAGGCAAATCCTTATTGGCTTTACCAAGTACCATGGGGTTCGTACAAGTGTCTAATATACATTAAAGAGCGCTATGGAAACCCGACCGTAATCCTATCTGAAATTGGTACAATTGGGATAATTTCTTTGTTCTTTCATTGTTCGATCAATTCTTTCTTGGGAGAAAGAGAGAAATAGGCCAAGACTCGAGATGAATTAAAATTAATAAGTTAATAATTTACATAAGTTAATAAATAGGCCAAATTATTGTTTTCGTCCATAACTTGTCTGGTTATGAATCATAACTTGATAAGTTATTGTTCATAATTCACAGTTTTTATCTATAACTTATCTGGCTATGAAAATATTTTCATTTTTATTTTCATACAAAAAATAAAATTATTTTAAAATGAGTTTCAAACACGCAAGGATCAACTTCTACAGAAGCTACTTGACTCAACTAAAGAAGGCAGTTGATGATGGAGCCAATGTAATTGGTTACTTTGCATGGTCTTTGCTTGACAATTTCGAGTGGAGGTTAGGCTAAACATCAAGATTTGGGATAGTCTACGTTGATTACAACAACCTCAAAAGGTATCCAAAGATGTCTGCTTATTGGTTACGAAAACTGCTTCAAAGAAACAAGTAGAGCTGTCCAGACTTGTCTTGGGATTAGTTTTTATGCCAGTGTAACATACAACTCTCCCTATAAAACTGATGGACTTCCACTGTTCTCCAAGTTGTCAAGTAATTCCATTTCAAAAAATATTGTTGATGAAAAGATTGTTTCTCTAGTTCCTAAAGGAAATTTATGCACCAACAATTGCATTTGTCAACCACACCAGAGACATTCTAGTAATGTTGCAGGTTATGCACATCACATGTAAGACCATCCCAATACAAATGCTAATACCAATTGTATATTCAATATCAAAAAATATGATAAAATGTTATTTTCATTTTTACTCTAATACATAATGCTATTTAAAATGTTAAATCTACTTTTTTTCATAATCATTAAAGATTAAACTTTAAAAATTGTAAAAATAAACTTTTACTTCTAAAATAATTAAAAAATGCAAAAATTAAAATGATTACATGAAGAAATAAACATTTCAACCAATTTCCTATATGCTATACTTAGTGAGAAATTTGCCACAAAATATAGCATATGAAAAATTTGACACAGTAAATAACATTGTATTAGAGTTTATACTCAAATGCTAAATTTACAATTGGCACATCAATTATGACATTGCATTAGAGACTCTTCGCATGTGTGAATTTCAAGATACATTATAGTTTCTCTTCATGAGGAAATCTCTTCAGCAACGCCAGTAGAATTGAATGAAAAATCAATGCAAAACCAGCCAAAAAGCAACAAAAATTTCAGGACATAATTTATGGATTACTTGAATTACACGCGAGAAAAGAAGTTCAAGATACTGTTCTTTTTAGTATCCGAACTCTTGGAGACGCTATTAGTCTTTAGTTTCCCAATTTTCCCTTTCATCTTCCCACCACCAGTTATCTTACTTGCCTTGGAATTTACACTCTCTTGGGATTCAGAAACCAAGCACAAAACTTCTGAATTCTCTTCCTTGGTCACCACTGAAATCTGTTCACTAACTTTTTCTACCTCATATAAAGTTACTTCTTCTATCTTTCTTTTCCTAGAGACATCATTCTCACGAACTTCCTGGTATATGTTAGTACTGTTAGAGATGGCAGAATTGTCTAAATCTTCAACCTGGGTTGAACATGAAACTTGACTTCCTATTTGATCTGAATGATTTTGGTCGAATTTCCGTCTCTTGAATGGATTATTGTCAGGAACCTTTAACTGGATGTTGGTTTCTGTCTTAGTTTGAACCGCTTCACGAATGGTGGATGGCATGATTAACTTCTGAAGTGCTTCAACTTTGTTAATACACTTCTTTCATTTGGAATTGGATTCTGCGTTTCTGTGAATCATATAAAAGCTGTATGTTGTAATTTCACCTTCTCTTTCTATACCGTATAAATAAACAAACACTCAGAGACATACACATATATAATTGTGTACATATCTTTATACAGTAATACAACACATATCTAGACAAGCAAAAAGTCATATTATTTACTTGACATATCAATTGAACAATATTTTTTCATGCAGTTTTCTAAATGAGAATAACGTTTAAACTGGAGATGTTAGTGCCTAAATGCCAAAAGTTATTGTCATGTCAATGAGTCCACACAAGATTGGTGCATGAGTTTGATTTTCTTAGTCTTACTCTGTGTACTTATTAAATCACGCATGTAAAAGCAGGAAATCTCAATGTTATGAAAACAGCAAGGAGTTGGTCAGAAGTTTGTCTAACTTGCCTGTAACATCTGTCTCTCTGCCTTTTTGGTTTGAGAAGGCCGCAAAGCAGCTCTCTCTTGCAGATTCCTCGAGAGCCTCGACTCTTGGCAGTCTACCTGAAGTTTGGATCTTAACAGGAGGATCCTGAAGACGTCTTGAACTTGAGTAACGGTCAAAGGCCTCCATACTGATTGGATCCACATTTCCTTCAGCAATTGCAATGGCAACTGATGGAGGGATTTCGCTGAATCCAGTAGTATTGGTCAAGGAAAGAAGTTGCAAATTGAAACACACCCAAAAGCTAGCAAAAACAGCCTTACAGGTCAAATCATGTAGAAAGAATACTGTACGGTGGTCAAAGAAAGTTCTTAATCTTAGATTGCAACCCAAGTTCTGATAAGAAAAATGCTAAATATCATCAACGGTGATGGAGTTTTCGAATAAGAAATTGCCATGAAACCCTGTAATCTGTGGGTCCCAAAGTTGGCATTTAAATTTATGTTTAAGTTGTAAAGCATGCCCTGACGTACAACACAAGGCTGAAAGTGGATGTAACTCTCACATTTTGCTCTCGTAGCAAAGAATTAGGGCGTCTAATTCTTAACACTTGGTGGTGATATTGCTCCTTGATTGTCAAAGGCAACAGGCTGTCATATCCTGTGCAGTAAAAAATACCGAATGATCGCTTGATGCATTGTAGGTACTAACACAGTTTTTTTTCCCCCCTTAGAAACAAGGATACGGTCCCAAAAAATCGAGGTTCCCATCTAGGGATTCTAGAAGCGTTTCTGGAAGAGGTCTCATATGTTTGAGCTTTTTGATGTCCAAATCGTATCTGTGTGGGAAACAGGAAATAAGCACCTGAATGTGTCACCCAACTAAAAACAAATATATCTTGAAATTGATGTCTTTAAAAGATATTGTGTTTGCTCTATACTTACATTAGAGCATGCCGGAAAACTGCAAGCGCTTCTCTGAAAGATTTGGGATAATCCTCAGGCATTTGGTTTCTCTTCTCAAGTTTCAGAACTGATAGAACCTGCAACCATGGCAGTATGTGAGCATGCAATATCACCTAAACTTCTAGATCAATAAATAATACAGAAAGAAAAAGATGAAAACTTAAAATCTATAAGCAGATAAAAGCATGCATTCATTTATGAATAATACCAGTTATGATCTGTACATAATGTTTCTAAATTAGCATAATGTGAATGAAATAGGTTAAAATTTAAGGTTTCATTATTCTCCGCCGCGTTTAATCTCATTGGTCATATTAGTTCAAGTTTAGAACTTCATAAAAGTCTAATCAAATGACTTCTCTAATCAGATCATCTTTCCAATTAGCTACTATGGTAAGGAAACTCCACCGATCCTATAATCCGGATAGCAGTATGCTCTCCGTGTTTTTCAAGATCACATAAAAAAAATGGTTGCATCAGTATGCTTGGTATTCAGAAATATATGATTATTAGAAGATCAATCCGTTCTCTTCTATCTGCATTTTCTTTTCTGAAAAGTTCAGCGTTCTAGTAAATTAAATCTGATGACCATCCCAATGAGCAAATAGAATGCACTTACGCGGTCTAAATTCAGATACTTGGATACCAATGCATGAGATTTCGCTATTCCAATTCCAGGAACAGAGGGAAGGAAATCACATCCAGCTAACACACACATACCTGTGAAATAATAGATAACTATGTGAGTTCATAATTCAGCAACTAGAAAAACAGTGAGCCACTGTTTTACTCTCATAAAAAAAAAAAAAAAAAAAAAAAAAAAAGAACAGATTTCCAGGCATATTTACGTTTTACCGAGAGAAAATCAAACTTCAGAACAATGACTGACCTCATTATGAGGCTCAAATCCAATTTATATCCGGAAACTCCATGCACATTTTGGAACTCTATGTATAAGGAAGCTGAGAATGAACACAGTGAACTAACCTGTGAGCAATTCGTTGTCGAAATTTCGAAACGAAGGTGTACAAGATGCAGAATCAAAAACATTGTGTAGCAGTATTTCTTCACCATTGCCAACCCGATCCATCTTAAATACAATCTGTTTAGAGCCAATGCAAATCCCAGCAAAACAAAGTTAACAATTCAATAACAAGTAATATAACAAATGAACGATGAAGTAAGGAGAGTAACCATCCATTTACATAAATCAGGAAAAAAAAAAAAAAAAAAAAAAAAAAAAAACCCTTACAGCTTTGCAACCATAAGCTATAAGATCACTGTCCTCCGTAATCACCGCCACAATTCCACCTTTTTCTACCTCAAGGCTGGAGAGGTACGCCAACTGTGCATCAGCCTCATATGGAGCTACTACGAATTCAATATTTTCAGATCTCAAAACCTGAAAGACATCATTAAAAAAAAAAAAAAAAAAAAATCATTATATCAACAAATTGTCCAAAAACATAAAAATTTGTTCAGCATGAATTGAATTTTGAACTTGATCAATAAAGTATTGTGTATAGTTATGAGGCAACTGCACCTGAATCAGTTGACGTGCCATGGACGGAGTGACACTCACTGCTCTCTACACGTGAAAAAAAAAAAACACAAAGATCATTCACAGATGAATAAGTTTCTTTGTAAATAAATTTTACTATAGGTAAAAACAAGAGCAGATACTTTACATCATAGAAGATGCTACACCAAAAACACTGTAAGTTTAAAATCAACCTGTAACATGTAAGGATAAAATAAAGCCGAGTTCCACGCCATTTAAACGTGAAAATAAACATAAAACTTATAAGGACATTGGGTCACCCCACATAATAGGTTGCTCTTAGAAAGTCCAATTTCCATAATGGTATCAAAGACCAACAAGCTCAAACGAGCAGCCCCATCCATCTAATGTAAGATTGATGACTCTAAAAAAGGCACCATCTTGCTTCATTTAATACTGAGCTGTTATGGACTTACTAAGTCAAATCGACTCTTTTATCATAGTTAATGGAGCTACTAAAACATCTAAAGTTGTCATGACATTGGTTGCGGCCATCAAGGTCTCGTTCATTTCGCAGATTTGAGTTTTCAATTTAAGCTAAGATGTGACATTTTTAGAAAGCTTTTCACTGTAGTAGAAAAAGTTAGATATGATATTTTCTGAGAGCTTTTTACTGTAAAAACCTAAAATTGAAAACACGAATCGGTGAAATGAACGAGTCCTAAATAGTCAAAAAATTTGGAAAAAAAAATGGGGGGGAAAAAGAACTTTACCTGAAAGAACTCAGAAGCAGCACTGACATTCCCTTCTTTGAGTTTCTCCATTGCTAGATCACGATTAGTTGTTTTTCTCCTGAATCATTAGTATAAAAAAAAATTTTAAAAAAAAAAAAACCAGAATTACAGCTTCAATCACGATAAGTTTTACATTATTGAAAAATGAAGGACAAGGAATAAAACAGAATTAAGAAGATAAACGTGCCTATGGCGATCTTGCTCAGTGAGAGCTTTACAGGGGATTTTGGCACCATCAAAAACGACAACTGGGGTTATCTTATAATGACGAAGCAGATTGATTCTGTGCATAAAGTAGTCGATGTATCGTAATTTCTTCTCACCATCTGAGTTCAGACACAGCTCCATACTACACGAATACGCTGCCCAAAATAACCTCATTATTATTTTACTCTTTATTATTTATTTCAATCCACCAAAATATAAAAAATAAAAACACTTGATAATAATAAGTATAAGAACTTACCTCCTTTATGAAGCCATGAATATGCATCGATACCCACCTGAAAATTAATAGATTTTCAGATTTAAGACCCAGAAACCGAACCATTAAAGGGAAAGAGAAAGAAATGGAATAAGGGAAAATGGTAATTTACGCGCATTCCGGCGTACTTCTTTATGTGAATGGGTTTGATGTAAGGTTTCATGAATCTGAGAAGATCTTTGATACCCATTTTGCTTGCTCTGATTCTCCTTTTTGTGGGGTTTTGGGTTTTGATTTTTTTTTTTTTTTAATTATTAATTCCCTCTCTATTTGAGTTTTTATTCTGTGCCGCTGAGAGGGCAATGAAGAACTAGAGAAAGAGAGGTAAACGAAAGAGAAATTGGCGGGAAGAAGAGCAAATGGCAAAAGGATGTGAGAAATTTTGCGCGTGGAGGAAATGTGACGGCGCTGTTAGAGATTTGCAAAACTGACCAATGATCAACACCCACGTGGTGCCTAGTAAAGATGGGAAAGGGTAATACCGTCTTTTCAGTTTCTCTTCCGTTTAACCGCGAAATTCGGTTGAATTTGAGGCTCCCGCTCGTTCCTATGATGCTAATATCCACGCTAATTCATGCACGTGGTCTACACTATTCAATTAAAAAAAACAAATATTTTAGAAATTAGTCCTTATTCATTTAATCGATTTGAGTTTAAAATTTGAGAGTTTTAATAAAAATCTTAAAAACTTTTTCTAAAAATAAAAACATTTCAATTCGAATCAAATAATTAAACGGGCCCTTAAAAAGCTAAAAAAAAAAGTAAAATTAAATAGGGAGAAAGAGAGAAATATGCTAAGACTTGAGATGAATTAAAATTAATAAGTCAATAGTTTACATAAGTTAATAAATAGGTCAAATTATTATTTTTGTCCATAACTTGTCTAGTTATGAACCATAACTTGACAAGTTATTGTCCATAATTTTCCATAACTTGTTTGACTTTGAAATATAACTTGACAAGTTTATCCATAACTTATCTGATTATAAACTATAACTTGACAAGTTATGATCTGTTAATTTCTATAACTAAAAATTAACTTGTATATTTTCTTAAATTTTTTATATTGACTTATTTTTTACTATTTTCCAATTAAATAAACCAATAAAAATAACCTCTGATGCGCACCCGCCACCTCCGTCCAGACGCTTGCAAGTAAGCCCGCCACCAATCCCACAAAAGCCATCACCGCCTCAAGGTGTGCAACACCACCCCCTTAGATCTCTTGACAGCCGGACCACCCCCACACTTCTCAAATACTGCTCTTAATGATGAAAGTTCTGATTCTGCTCTTGACGGCATGAAGCAAATCTTGAGGTAAAATGTTGGAAGTGGTGCAGCTGGACAGCAGAAGACCAACCAGTTAACCGATAGGCTACATCAAGTTAACCGGGCAACAAAGTTCTAGATCCGAAGACGATTTCAAAGCAGCATTTTAAATTTTAAATTTCAAATTTTAGGATTATTACATATTTTCTCGTTTCTTTTTTAGATAATGTTAATTCTAAACTTTAGAATAGGATTGGTTTCCTTCATTTTTTATTTCTAAATTATGATAGGGATTAATTCCTTAATTTTAAAGAAAATTGTTGACCTTACTTTTAGAGTGCGTGAGTTTAAATTTTTACTCATTACACTTGATTAATACTCTTTTGACTAATATAATTATCAGACTAAAAAAAATATTAATCAAGAATGAGTGATTAAAATCCATACTTATATTATGTAAAGGGTGTTTGTCTCATTCCCCTTTTTATTTTACTTACCTTGTAAGGCCTTGCTGAGCCTAAGCCTGAGTAGCAGTCCGCACAGGACCCAGGTTGCTTACTTGTATGCAGTTCAAAGGCCTGGCACACATAGTGTGCAGCGCGTGCACTCCACATGTCGCATTCAAATCCTGCTAATGAGTGTCATTAACCATTAATGGCTTATGAGAAGGTTATTTATCGAAAAATCAAGTATTTTTTAGTTTAAATATTTGTGAGTCTTCAAGTATTTTTGTTAGTTTGATGTATTTTTAGTGTTATTTTGTAGGAAAAATAATAAAATGGGACTTAGTGACATTTTGGAGTTAAAAATTAGAGCAAAAAGCACTCAAGACCACACCACACCACACCACCTGTGCGCCCATGCCTCATTGGGAGCACGGGCACGCCACTAGCCGCGTGGTCACACCCCCCACGCCTCATTAGAGTCAGCTTCTTGATCCCCGTCTGCTTTGTGATGTGTATTTTCTATTTCCCTTTTCCACATCTAGGACCTTTTGGTTTGGCTGCCACCTTCGAAGCTTGTTCTTCTTTCTCTTACTGGACAACTTTCTGCTCATGAACCAACAAAGAACTTTCTATCAAGTGAAAGCGCATCAACTTCTTTCGATTCTTCTATTGAACAAATAAGGAAATTAAATTTTGGTGTCATCGATCGAAGAATTTTCTCCACGATAATGACATCTTCCATTTTCTCACCATGGATTTGCATCTTGTTAGCGATTGTCAACGTTCTTGCGAAGAAATATGTAACCGACTCACCCAACTTCATGCATAAAGTCTCAAATTCGATCCGAAGTCCTTGAAGATGCACCCCCTTTGCCTTCACGTTCTCTTGGTGCTTCTTCTTCATAGAGCCCCAAATCTGCTTGGAGGTATCTTTGCTAAGAATTGTCTCCAAGGTATGCTCAATCAATGGCTTGGAAAAGATAGTTCTTGGCCTTAAGGTCCTTCAGCTTTAATGCTTCCAACTCCGCTTATGCGTCTCTGACAATGCTACTTATGCTGCTAGATCTGATTTAACCACATGCTAATGCTCCTTGAACCTCAAGAAGTTCTCCATCAACATGCTCCAATAATCATAGCGACCACCAAAGCGGGGAATTACTAGCTGCACAATGTTGTTTCAGACGCCATTTGCTACTACAAGTAAAACAAGGCGAATAGAACGAAAAAGCTACAGTAGTTTAGGCAATCTAAATGCCATTCTCCTGTTACAATAATCCCTTCATTCATAATCTTATAGTTAAATTATTTATCATTACTTATCGCCACAATTTCAGGTATGTGTTTTTTACAAGTATTAAATATCAGCGCAGTCGGCTGTTGCAAGTGCTCCATTTCTGCTTTACTAAAAGCAAGCCCTAGTAAAATTATTCATATTATCACCAAATATATCTCTACGTATAAAATGTTAGTTTACCAATTTATTTAAATAACTTAATTTATTAGAAGGTGAGCCAATAATAATTTTTATACTTTAACACTCTTCCTCACATGTGGGCTAGACAAATGGACAATCGTGTGGATAAATTAATTAGAAAGCTCAACACGTGAATATTTAAGCCCGAGATATATTAAAGACTCAACACATGATGACAATTTAAATAGAGATAAAGAGTGCAATTACGAGGGTTTGAACTCAGGACATCTCGCTCTGATACTATATTATTTTACTAATCTATTTTAAAAGCTTAAGTTATTAAGAAGTGGGCTACCAATAATTTTTATACTTTAGCATAAAACATTTACCCAAAAAAAAAAAAAAAACCTACAGGAAAAGGAAGAAGAAAACATATGCGACGACTACGTAGCTGGTCGCAAATATAGTGGTACATAATTTGGGAGAGTTGGCATCGAGTCCCACACTGAGAATGCACTAGAGCACCTCATCCATTTCCTTGTCATGTCCGGGAAGTGCCTATCAATCACATCTTTTAAAGTCTCTGTCGTGTTAACCCAGTTAAGGCCTTCCTCTGTGTAGGTTTTCGAGTTGAAGTTGGTTGTGAAAAAGCGATCTGCTTCTAGCCTCCTAAACATTCATATACCAATGTTAGAGTTATTCTCGGAGTATCAACAGACTATCCGAATAGGAGGTTTTGAGTTTAAACATTGTATTGCACACGTTGAATCTTTAACATATATGTTTTGAGAGTCTTTAAAGATTTTAGAAAAAAAAAAAAAAAAAAAAAAAAGAAAGATAAGTATGAACATACCTCGATGCAACAAGTAGAAAGATAAAGAAAGCAGTTTCACTAATGGCAAAGCCTTTTATCTTCTTTTCTGCATGTAGACCCACAAGCAAGTCAAGCTTCTCAACATCATCTCCATAAACCTCGCGAAGTGCTTCGACAACTTCCTCGTCATCTGTCAAATCTTCCCACTTGGTAATGGGAACCATTAGTAAGTTCCTTCTGAACTCGTTATACCGAGCAACTCCTCTCTCTCTATCTCTGTAAACTAAACATGTTCAAAAAGATGTGGTAATCTCATTAGACAATGTCACATTAGACATACTCATGTTATGTGATGATATTGGCATACTGCTGTAGATGTGGTAATCTCATTACTTAGAGATGGTTTTTTTTTTTTTTGATGGTCTTACTCTCTAGGGTAGCCATATCAACAGGGTCCGGTCTATCTTCTCCATTGACGTCATGGGCCACAAGATTTCTCATCCATGATGGATAGTTCCATAATGCGACTGCTCCACAAGTTTGATGACCCATTGATACCAGCATTTGCTCCATTCCAATTTTTGACAGTCTTTTCTCTCCTTCTTTGCCCACCATTTCCTCCATTGGAATCCTGTAATCATTTTTGTTTGCAGCTTTTAGATTTTAGTGATGAGTTATTTCAACAATTTTTGCAACATAATTCAATGCATGTGACAACTTTTTCCCTCTGATATTCTTTGCTTTAAAGAAAATTTAGTCCAAGAAACTATGAAAGGTAATTTTTAGTTCCCCACATACTTAAACCTCACCAAAGCAACAAGATGTAATTAATTTTCAAGCCAAAAACAAAATAAAGTTGCCTATTAACATATTCAAAGGTAAAGAGACAAACTAATTGAATAGGGTGAAAAGTTAGAGAGAGATTACACACTCTTCTAGAATAGGAGGGCACTTATCTTCTGGAGCAGTAGATTTGATATCCCTAAGGATGAATTTGTCAGGTAGTAGTGAATGCATTCTGTATACACTCACAAACTCTTCAGTTAGTGAATAAGGAATCCCATGATCTCTGGGCTTCTTCAGACCAACCAATCCACTTAGAATTGGTCCAAAACCAGGCCCAAACATGTCTTTAAATCTCTTCCCCAATAATCCATACCTGCTCACCACAAAGACAAAAAGAATTTACAGAATTACATTAATCAAGGGCATTTTCATAGTAATGCATTGAGTATTAAAATGGGTCTGCTTTTGGTGCATCACAATGAACAATTTACATTCTATTGTTAAATTATCCGATTTGAATCAGAAATTTTTTCACACGACAGATTATGTTTTCTTTAATATCTTTGTCCTAGTTTTTAGCCCTCACTACAACAAAAAACCAACTTTTAATATGTACTTCTTTTCTTCAAGTGTGACTGTTTTCCAAAAAAAAAAAAAAATCGAGGTTTTTTAATCGTCTTACCAGTTGATTCTCATCCCTACTAAAAGAGTATCAGTCTTTAGGAGTTCAACAGTCCAATCTATTGTGTGGACTTTGGCAATGACAGCTGAAGTCACCAGTCTTGCATGCCTGTAGAGCTTCTCATCATCAATATCTGGGTGATGCGCCTAAGGAAAAAAAAATGATATTGTTACTTTATTAGTCAACCCAAAAAATTTATTTCTTTTATGTAGAGTTAATTACATATTGATCAAAATGCTGCATGTATATCAGAAAAGTTCTAGTAGACGATTAAAAAAAAAAAATCAAATAGCAAAAAACACAATCAAGTAACTTTTATATACTTCCATCATCATGGTTAAACTAAGAAATTTTAAACCAAAAACAAAATTTGAAACATTTAACATCCAAGTGAAAAAAAAAAAAAAAAAATGGATGGGAAAGAAGAAGTTACTTTTAGCATGTCACAAACAGCATTGTGTTCTTTGACAAACAATGCTTGTAGGAGGGAGAACCCGGCCCAGCAATTTCGAACATCGCCAGAGATAGGAATACCTTTCTCATCATGCTCAAGAAGCATGTCCCCTGAGATCTTCAGCTTCCCATCTTTGAATGTCCTTACTCTTCTCATACCTTCATTGTCATTCCCATAAAGTACACTACCATCCCTGCTCAAGAAGTACACATATATTACTTGGAACTCAACTACTTGACAAAACCCTTTTCCCTTTTAAGCAATATGCAATCTTGTGAATGGAATGCAAATGAAAATAACTAATTAGAGATAAGAGAGATCTATGGTGTGACCTGAAAAAATGCATTACTGGTAGGACTCTGGTTTTTTTAATAATTATAAAAAACTATATTAACTGCATATTTTTTTTAAGTAATTTTTAGTAAATTTAATGGTCAGAAACATGCATTACCAATTCGAGACCCTGCCACAAATACCCTTAAATGACTACACGGAAATATGGCAGGCATGCACAAAATTGTTGAGTTTTGGGCTCAGCCTTTCCAGTTGTAATTGTTTATGAATGAGTTTTAGAATCTATTTTATAAGACGAATCATACGGATGGCGATCAATGTTACCATTTCAACTGCATATTGAGTCATTTCTCAATTTTTTATTGTCTCCTATTCATATACCTCAAAGATCTCGTATAGTAAGAATAACATATTAAAGTTAGGAACACTAAATGCCAATTTGATGTTGTTTATGGTGATCTCAGAAGCCCTTTTTCCCATAACAAAATGCAAGTAGTAAAAATGGTCAAATGCACACTTGTTCACTTCACGGATTTGACTTTTAATGTGTGATTTTCTAATTTTGTTAGCATAAAAAGTTAGATGTGACATCTTCTCCTTTTTTTGCTAGAACCGAAAATCAGTGTGAAAAGCTATCAGTAAAAGTTGAAATTCTTTACAAGGCACAATATCCAAATTAACTTGTAAACTTTCTTGCAAATTTTTTGTGCTTTACGAGTTTTAATTTTAGATTTGAAACCGTAGTAAAAAGTTTTGTTTGAAGTGGAACCGAATACATGAATAAACTCGAATAAACCTTAGAAATGTTTGTAACCTTAGAAATTTTTTTTTTTTTTTTCAAATAGGGTTTTTTTTTTGTACAATAATTTAGTGAATGAATTTCTTGCACAAAAATTTCATCAATTGGAGAATGGTGAGTGACATCTTGTGCAAGAATTAACTTGTTCCCTATCCCTACATTGACCCAAATAAAAGTAGCCATGCACGTGCTAAGCACCAATCAAAGCAGCGTGTTTGGCACATAACATATTGATGGATAAGTTGAATTCTTAATTATTAAAAGAAAAAACTTAGGTCATGTTCATTTTACCGATTTAAATTTAAAATTTGAGTTTTTTTACAACAAAAATTCTCAGAAATAGTCATATTTAATTTTTTACTATAATAAAAAACATTCATATAAAATTACATCTCAAGTCAAATTAAAAATTTAAATCACCGAACTAAACGGGCTATTAAAAAGTCTTTGCAAAATGTAGAGAAAAGAAGAGTTGAGCAATTACCACCAAGGAGTTCTTGTGTTTAAACATCCAGTCTTTATGTGAGGCAAACTTGTGTAAACTTTCTTGGTCTTAAAGAACTTGAATGACTTGAGTGGACAGCCGCTACCAATTTCTTCAGCAGCTCTTATCTCCACCTGTTTCATGTTCACAAGTGCAATGACACTAATATTTATGCTCATTTTGTTTGGAAGATTCTGATCTGATTTAATATTATAGTTCTTAATTTATTATAGTATTTTTTTTATAAAAAATTTTTTAAAAATAAAAAATTTAAATTTGAAAAAATAAAAATCATATTAATTATTTATTAATTTAATTTTGAAAAAATTCATAAATTAAACATCATTTTGAATATTAATTTTACCAATTGGTTTTTTTAGCAATTTTAGCTTGAAGCTCTTGATCAAATATGTTAATTTTTTTTCTTCCTCCATATAATTTTGAATTATTTTTATAAATACTTTTAAATTATATATTTTAGCCTAATTTAAATTTAAATTTTAAATTTTATTATTGTTAAAAATTCTCATAAATAATATTTAATTTTTTATTCAATAAAAAAATTTTATATTTTTTTTTTTTCAAATTTTTAAATTTCAGCTCTTTATTTTAAAGCTTTTAACGATTCAAAACATTTTATCAAAACGAATAAAAATGTCTCTTTCTTCTATTTCCGTCTATAATATTAACAGAATGCTGATCTGACACTTGTTCTAATGCATAAAATATCTGAAGTTAAACTGACAAAGGATTAATCAGTAGAAAATTAATTAAAAAAAGAAAAGTATACATCTGAAGTTTCTTTTCAAAACCCACTCAAGCTTAAAGCACCAAACCGTCGTCCACCTCCTCCTTTTTGCCTCCTCAGTCCACTGCACCAACGAAATGCTGAATGTCGATGGCAGTGATGGCGTAATCAACGGCTGAGAGTTGGACTTAATCTTCTTCATGGCGTCGATAAAAAAAAAAAAAGTACAGATCTGATTTCTTTGGGCATTTCTCTAAATTTCAAATGTTTGAATGAGATTAGATCGTTTGTTTGTTTTTATCTGAATATTGGATCAATCGTTCTCGTTGTTTAAAGGGGTTTCATTTTTTTTTTTTTTTTTTTCCTTCAGTTCTTTTGAGTTTTTTCATTTAAAATAAAAATTGCTAATTTATTTAATTTTGATTTTTTAATTAGAGCTTAATACTTTAAATTAATATAAAATCAGTGTGATGTCAGTAAATCCAACAAGATTATACGCAAAAAATAGATAGATGGGGCAATTTGATTTTTTTTTTTTATTTTTTATGAGGTGGTTTTAAACTGTTTTAAAAAATCATGAACACTTTAAAAAATAATACATAATTTGATGTGCAGTTATAAAAATAATCCCTAAGTTAATCATATATTTTCTACAATAATGCTTAAGATATTATACGAGGGTCACAATTTATACATATATACATATATATATATATATATATATATATATATATATATACACACACCTGTTCAGTGTCCTCCAAATGATCAACCCAGTCATGTATCATGAATTGTATCCATGAGCAGGCAATCATGTTGAATTG
Source organism: Morus alba (assembly GCA_012066045.3). Lineage (NCBI taxonomy): Eukaryota > Viridiplantae > Streptophyta > Magnoliopsida > Rosales > Moraceae > Morus > Morus alba. The sequence goes on from CP050231.2 coordinate 15,765,656, forward strand.
CTTTCCATTATCTATAAACCGCTTTCTTGCCAAAAGCTTTGAGGCCACAACCATAGGGTGAGGCTCCAGCAACTGCAGAAAGAGAATAATTACGTGCGTTTGGTTAATAAATTCGTACTAAATTTAAATTATAATTCGTGATTTGTTACAATATTTTTTTCTTATAAAAAATACATATAAATCAAAAATAATTTTAAATTATGATTCTGAATACATGAACCAAACTTATATTGTATTCTATCGTGTGTATATATATATATATATATATATATATATACAATATATATATATATATTTTATATATATATATATATATATATATATATTTTTAACAAAATTGTATTCTACAAATAATAGGCTTGCAATTAATTTCTTTACAAGCCAAAGACTCGGTATAGCATTTCCTCGTTTCAAATTTAAATAGTTCCACAACCTAATTGTGTTCGTTTATTAACATTTTAATTATAAATTAAAAAAATGTAATAAATATTCTTCCAAATTATAACATGTATAAAATCCAAGCCAGGCGTTCTATTTGTTCCTATCTTATGCAGACGTTTTCGAAAAGACCATGGCAAAACCATGTCGTTCATAATGAGTAAAGTTATTTTTTTTTTTAAAATAGATTATTTATTTATTTATAAGCAAATAGGAAGCACAACTTCGGCACTAAAAGAACAACAAATAAACTACAAGGGGAAAAAAAAAAAAAAACAAAAAAACAAAAAAAATAAAGGACAACGCAAGCTGAGTAAATCAAATCAAATCCGTTTATTTTTAATTTTGATTAATTTGTCATATTGGAATTTTTATTTATTTATTTATTTATTGTTATTTTCGTTAGCAGTTTCAAAAATTTCTGACCGTCAAACTCGTAAGTTAAAAATTTTTTATAATATTTTTTACTTTTAAATTTAGTTTAGTAGTGTTATAAATTTTAAAAAAATTATTTTTAATTGTGTTAAAAAAGAAATAGCTGTTATAAAATATAATAATATTACTGTAATATTATTAATATAATAAATATAATTATATCAATACAATATAATATATAATATATTATAAAATATTAATTACAATATCATATTATAATTATGTTATCATATTATAATATCATATTATATGATAAAATAATAATATTATAGTTATTAATATAATTATGATATTATTTGTTACATTATTATTATTATTATATTATATTATATTACGAGTCTAAGTTTTAGATTAGAAAGATTGTAAATTTTAAATTTTATTAGGGGTATTATGGGTATTATGAAAGTTTCATTAATTGTATTATGATGATTCTCATACAATCTAAAAATTAAAATTATCTTTAGACTGTTTTTAATTTTGACTGTAAATTCTTAAAAAATTCTTCAAAAAATCACTTTTGAGAAGATTTATTAAACACTAAAATCAGATTCTATTATAAACAGAAGCTAATTTTAGGAGAAAAAAACAATACCAAAGAAAGCCTCAGTCTTTCTTATCTATTTTTATACATGCCATCTTTTTAGAAACTTAATGTTGTTTTATGTTTTATGATTTAAGTAAAATTTCAGCCCATTAAATATCCTAAGAAAAAAGAATGATAGCTATTTTTGCACGGCGAACTCAAATTTTCTATATATATATATATATATATATCAACACAACACTTGTGTTAATTATAAGTCCAAGTCCACCTAATGATTATGCATGATATGATTTTGTATTTTTGTCTACCGGTGAGCTTAAAAATTTCAAACCAAACACGCGGATTGAAAATATATTAATATTTAAATAATTGATGATTTTTTTCTTTCTATCCAACCAAATCGATTATGAACACCCCCTAAATTCAAGGTGCTAACTATTTTAATTTAGGTTCAAATTGTTTAAAGTAATTTGGGTGGACAAAATACAAGGACCTCTCTCTTAATAATTTATTTTTTAAGAATGTATGAATTTAAATTTTTACTCTTTATTTTTAATAAATAATTTTTTTTATTAGTGTAATTATTTAACTAAAAATATTATAAATTAAAAGTAAATAATAAAAATTATAACACATATACTTTTAAAAAATATTTATCAAGATTACTCGATTAAGATTATATATGTCTTACATGGGCCCACTAATACAACAACTAAAAGATTTCAACATTGCCCCACACAAGACTTATGAGTCCTCTAGCTATCTATCTGTGAATAACATATGATAAAAAAAATTTTTATAAGACGTTTAATTTATAAATTAAAATTATAATATTATAATTATTTTTAATTTATATATATTTTTTATAAAAAAATATTATAATAAATTATAAATTATGATTTAAATTATGATATAAATTATCTTATCAAACGTCTCCTGCATAACCGGAAACGTTGACTTTGATGACTACTCAAAGCATATATTGAATCTAACGTCTCCATCAATCACTTGCAAGCTTAATACACGCACAAAACAAGTTGCAATATTTTATTGTGTTAAAAACGGTTATAAATTATTACGAAAAAAGAAAAAAAAGAAAAAAATGTTTATGCATTAGTATGTGTGGTGGGACCATCAACATTAAACGGCTGAGATTGTATGCTAGACTTTGACCCGGCCAGCTCCGTGACAAGACTCAGAGCCAGTGAATGCACCGTTTGTATTTGCTGTACTAATTAATGCTCGGATTTAGAATTATAAAATAAATTTTTATATAAAATTATATCTCAATTTAAATTATAAATTTAAATTAGTGAAATAAATGAACTTATATGATACTTAAAAGGGTATTATTAATGTAACTACTTTTTTTTTCCTTTTTTGAAATGTGATACAAATTTCTTTCACCAGTTATGTTTTGAATTGGTCTTTTTGAGTTTTTTAGTGTTTAGTATTCAAAAATTTGAACTATTTTTAATTCATGTATTTTTTATTACAATATTTTTGGGGGACTAATCCCCCAACCAAAAAAAGTGTTTAGTATAAATAATGTTATAAATAATTTTTAAATATTTTTTTTTATAAAAAATATAAATAAATTGAATAATTTTAAATCATTATTATGAATATGTGAATGAAACATATTTTGTTTGTACTCTACTAAGAATTGTGCGTAATTAATATATTAGTTTTGTCTAAGGGTCCGTTTGGTTCAGGGATTCGAATCATGTGATTTGAACCATTTTTAATTTACGTGTATTTTTTATGAGAAAAATCACTGTAATGAACTACGAATCATGATTCAAATGAGAGACGAATCCCCTAACTAAACGAATCCTAAGACATTTTCAAATAACTTGACTTGTACGTAGTGGGAGGTTTTACTCTAATATTTGTCTTGTCGCATCCAATAAATAAGAAAATTATTAATTAGTCACAACACAATTGATTGTGATTGTGACTAAAAAATTTGTGAAAACGGCCTTGTGACTAAAATTATTCACACAAAAAAAGGTGGCGTAATTTCGGTTTTATTTACAGACGCTCTTGAGGCAAATAGTTTTTTTTTTTTTCTTTTTCTAAAAAAGTCGAAATAAAATATTCAACGGCGATAAGATCCTAATACATAACCTCTTCCGACCAGAGCTGATCACAAATAACAAATGACAAAACCTTTTGCATTAAAACGCTTCCACATAACAATTAATTCTTGAAAAAAAAAAAACAATTATGATTGATGGTAGTTTGACCATGCCTAATGAATCGTCGTTAAGGTCTCATTCATTTTACCGATTCAAGTTTAGAATTTGAGTTTGCTACAGTAAAAAACTCTTAAAAACAGTTACATCTAATTTTTTTATTACCGTAAAAAGTTCTCACATAAAATCACATATCAATTCGAATTAAAAATTTAGATCAACGAACTAAACATGCCATAAAAATATACTATCGGCAATAAGTTGACCATGCCTAGAGAACACAGCTGAAATACGTACGTGATAAGTTGAGACTACGTACATGCATAATTTTCACTATGCACAAATGTTACGTTGTGACTGAAAAATAGTTCGCGCGAGAGGAATAATCTCTATATATAATAAAGGAGTTCTAATCAGACGCTAATTAACTTTTATACCTTATACATATACATGCATCCGTACATATCTTAATTAACTATTAATTAATCAATCCTTTTGTTTGGAAATAGTTTTCCTCTTTTTTTGTACATGAATAAGTCATATATTGTGTGTATATATATATATATATATATATATAGCGAATATAATATTGGTACGTATCTTCTTAAGATATTGCTTAAGAAAATTATTTTTTTTACTGTTAAAAAAAATAAAGGAAATGACGATACCACGATGCTAAAAACCAGCTGACTACTAGGGTAAGTTTAAACAGCACGCAATGAATAATCTTGGGCACCACTTAACCACCGCAACTAATAAAAAAGGGATTTGTGTAGAATCACATGTCATGAGAAAAAGAGAAAAATAGATCAAGACTTGAGATAAATTAAAATTAATAGGTCAATAGTTTACATAAATTAATAAATAAGTTAAATTACTGTTTTCATCCATAATTTATTTGATTATAAACCATAACTTGACAAGTTAGGTGATGTTTGGTAGAAAGATTCGTTTCCGATTCGAATCATGATTCATGGTTCGCTACAGTATTTTCTCTCATAAAAAATACACGTAAATTAAAAATTATTCTAATCACATGGTTCTAATCCATGAACTAAACGGACTCTTATTGTCCATAATTTGTCTGGCTATGAACCATAACTTGACAGGTTTGTCCATAATTTATATAATTATGAACCATAACTTGACAAGTTATGACCTATTAATTTTTATAACTAAAAATTAGCTTATATACTTTCTTAAGCTTTTCATAGTGGTCTATTTTCTACTATTTCCCCACATTTTATTAGTATAGAACATATATAGGTGTCCCAACCATTGTTCAATATTAATTGAGACTTTTTTTTTTTTTTTTCCTTTGTACTCTTTCATTTTTGGAGAAAAAAAAGTAGGATATAATTGACACGCTTAGTACGTACCCCAAATCCTGAAGTCGACGGAGGCATGTTGCGGCCAAAAAATGTTCCTTGGCTTCCAATCAGATCGTCATTAGGGTGATTGCATTTCCCGTCGGGCGTCCGGTACCAAATTTCTTCGTTGTCGTATTCTTTTCCGGCCATTTTTCCGACGTGCAAATGATTATAACGCTGATGCAAGTGCCTCCTAATGCCCAAGTATGCTGCTCCAAGTAGAACTGGTAGTCTGTACCACAACTCCAACTTGTCCAAAAAGTGTATAACCTGAAATCACACTCATATACATATATAATTATATATACAAAGTATTTACCTTATTGATATAACTATCATAAAATATATATATATATATATATATATATATACACACACACACACAACTGTACTAACCCCAAACATGTTGCAAAGAAACGAAAGGACTAATATATATGTGTGTATATATATATATATATATATACATATAGCGAACTTGAGAGAGAGAGAGAGAGAGATTTAGCACTAACATAGAACAAAAAGGTGTCGAAGAGAGTCATTTTGGCAACAATAGGCTGGAGTTGAGGATGGATGAAGGACGTTGAAGAAGAAAGACAGAAAGCCATTAATATTTCTGTAGGGGAATAGAAAAGAAATTCTTATGCTGATTTTCTTGCTTATCTAGCTACAAATACACACACACACACACACATATATATATATATAGTCTCTAAAAAAAGCAGGGCCTTGCTTTCGATGCATATATATATATGATAACTATGTATTAATTGAAATGATCATGTATGAGAATATATAATAGCCACGAATACGTCTAAACCTGTCCATATATGGAAATATCAGTAAGCGACATGTGCCCACTATTTTGCATTCAATACACTCCATTAAGCAATACCTACCACTGCCACTCCTTTTAGTACTTTGGCATCCTAATTTAATTTAACACGCAAGTCTTTATCCATTTAAAAGTCCGCTATAGTACATGTATATACATATACATGATCTATTTATGTAACACGTATATATATACACACACACACACACACACACACACACACACACGCAAATATATTTGGTTTTCATATATAATCGAATTCAAAATTATGTAGGGGGGTTTTCAGCTTTTGATATGTGATCAGAATACTCTACAATAGTTTAATATAGATATAATGTATTAAGAAAAGAAAGAAATATATGGTGCATTTGAAATTGTTCTAAAATAATTTTATTTTTTGTATAAAAATGAAAATAAAAACGTTTTCATTCTTAAATAGAAATCATTTTTAAAAATGTATTTTGGTAGTTTTAATAAGATATTATTTTCAGTATAAAAAAACACATTAATGTCTCTCTCTCTCTCTCTGTGCTCGAGAGAGGAGAAAAAGAAAATAAAAAATAAAAAATGATTTCATTTCTCTCTCGTTTTATACTAAACTAAAAAATTATTTTTATTTTCGTTTTTTGTCATTAGTGTCAAACGCCATTTTAAAATCATTTTCATTTTTTCTTTTTTAAAAAATGTGAAAAATAAAAACAAGAATAATTCCAAATACGGCCATATAGTGTAAATTATATGTATATCATGTGGTACCATGAATTATTCCATATAGGCAGTTTCGTCCTTTGTCCCTATTCTTGCAATTTCTGTTTCCTTTGTTTCGTCTTGCATACGCAAATTTGACACAATGGCTCTCTATCCATTAATTAATTTCCATTTTCTAGATATGTATATTATTTCCGAAGAAATCGTCAAACTCAATAATGCCTACATATGCTATATAATATAAGTTTGCTAACCACTAGCCATAAAGAGCCAAGTTTTCAGTTTTTCTCTGGCTATACATTATTTAGTGTGGGCTCGTCATTTGTGGAAAATAGATAAAGTAGGGTCGTGGTAAAACACAAGTTGAAAGCAAAGGTCACGTAGTAGTTAGTCGTTGCAATAAATAAGCAATCTACAATTAAGACTCTGTTTACTTCACCGATTTGAGTTTAGAATTTAAGTTTTATTACAGTAAAAAGTTCTTAAAAATAGTCACATCTAATTTTTTTATTACAGTAAAAAGCTCTCACATAAAATCGCATCTCAACTCGAATTACAAACTCGAATCAGTGAAATGAACGGACCCTCAGTTGAGGATTTGTTTGATATGTACCCCTTCAATATAAATAAATAAATAAATATATGTGTGTATATATGCATGATATCTTTTTGCTAAATATATATATATGCATGATGTTTCAATTCTACTTGATAAAAATCTTGTCAATATGAAGAGAATATAAAATTCATGTTTTTTTTCTCAATTCAATACGTTTCGAATTATAAAAATGAGAAATACTACTTGATAGATGATGAAGAAATTACATAATGAATGGTGACAATTACATTAATGCATGTCAACGCATGGGACATCTTATTAAGACCCTAAAGTCTAAACTCTATCCACGAATGGCCTTGTGTAGATTCAGGACTTATCTAAATAGCTACAAGATGTTTATCGCTTGATTACAAAAACAAAACAAAAACAAAAAAAAAAAAAAAAAGAAGAAGAAAAGATGTTTATCAACGTTTGGTTTATGGATTCAAAATCATAATTTATAACCATTCTTAATTTACGCGTGTTTTTTGTGAAAAAAAATACTATAGTGAGTCACGAACTATAATCCGAATCACGACACGAATCTACCAATCAAACGCAGTAGACTGCCGGTTTCACTTCTAATTGTACAGGAGTTTGAATTCCGGCCTATAAAGAATAATGAACAATATAGCCAATCAAAATTTTATATACACGTCTCTTAAAATTTTCAATCATGCCTCATATGTTTGCTTATAAATATACCAATTGTTACAAATTAATTTAGAATCCAAATAAAGGTCCGATCACTTCAAGAGTTGCAAATTAGTGTTGACATGTCGCTGATTAAATGCTAATTATCAAAATAAAAGCTGCGTTTTTTCTAACCGTCGCTGAAAACCTTTTAAGAATTGGCTTTTGTCGTCTGTAAATATCTTGCAGGGAAATTTTTATCACTAGCAAGCTTGTTAACAGCGACTAAAGCCATTACCAAACATCAAAGTTTCTCTACTCATGCTTTTGGTAAAATTCTTAAAAATAATAATTTTATCCGAGCAATCCTTTTATAGCGCTTTAAAAAAAAAAAAAAAAAAAAAAAAACTATAAAATTCCAATTTAATGATAACAAATGTTTGAATATGAAAATTTCATCTGCGCAGTCTTTTTACGAGCTCTTTTTTTAAATGAACTTCCAATTGCCATTTAGGGAAAAAAAAATATTTGAATTTCGAAAATACACATGGTGCTTTTTACATGTATTCTTAAACCTTTAAATTTCAATTGAATTTAAGCAATAACAAATGTCTTGGGTAAAATTTGTAGTTATTTAAACCCTGAGTGCTCCTCCTTTATAGATATGCCTTTAAAATATAGGAGTAAATGTTAAGGTGACGTTTGGTTCTATGAGTGAGATTTAGTTGGTTAGAAACTTAGACTATGGAGAAGATATGATTTTTTTCATCTGATTTTTTTTTTTTTTTTTTTTTTTTTTTTTTATAGAAATAAATGAAGTAATTGGTGTTAAATCATGTGCGAGAGATCTTATTTTAGTTTGGTGTTCTTTTATGCTTTTCAACTATAAGATTCAAATCTAATGGCTTTAAAAAGTTACCCTACCGGTAAGAAAAAAGGAAGTCACCTTACTATAGATATGCTTTTAAAATATAAGGGTAAATGTTAAGGTGGCGTTTGGTTCTATGAGTGAGATTTAGTTGGTTAGAAATTAAAAGAGTTTGCCAGAGGCTATGGAGAAAATATGATCTTTTCATATGGTTTTTTTCTTTTCTTTTCTTCTTTTAGAAATAAATGAAGTAATTGGTGTTGAATCCTATGTGAGAGATCATAGTTTAGTTTGGTGTTCTTTTATGCTTTTCAACCGTAAGATTCAAATTCAACGGCTCTAAAAAGTCACCCTACCGGTATGCAAAAAGGTAATCACCCTACTATAGATATGCCTTTAAAATATATGGGTAAATGTTGAGGTGACATTTGGTTCTATGGGTGAGATTTAGTTGGTTAGAAACTAAAAGAGTTTGCCAGAGGCTATGGAGAAGATCTGATTTTTTTTTATTATTTTTTTAGAAATAAATGAAGTAATTGTTGTTGAATCCTGTGTGAGAGAGATCTTATTTTAGTTTGGTGTTCTTTTATGCGTTTCAACCGTAAGAGTCGAATCCAATGGCTGTAAAAAATCACCCTACTGGTAAGAAAAAAGTTAGTAACCCTACTATAGATATGCCTTTAAAATATAGGAAAAAATTTTGAGGTGACGTTTGGTTCTATGAGTGAGATTTAGTTGGTTAGAAACTAAAAGAGTTTACCATAGGCTATGGAGAAGATCTGATTTTTTTCATATGGTTTTTTTTTCTTCTTTTTAGAAATAAATGAAGTAATTAGTGTTGAATCTCGTGCGAGAGATCTTATTTCAGTTTGGTATTCTTTTATGCTTTTCAACCGAAAGATTCGAATCCAATGACTTTAAAAAGTCACCCTACCTATAAGAAAAAAGGTAGTCACCCTACTATAGATATGCCTTTAAAATATAGGGGTAAATGCTAAGGTGACATTTGATTTTATGAGTGAGATTTAGTTGGTTAGAAACTAAAAGAGTTTGCCATAGGCTATGGAGAAAATCTAATTTTTGTCATCTGGTTTTTTTCTTTTCTTTTCTTTTTTTAGAAATAAAAAAAGTAATTGGTGTTGAATCTCGTGTGAGAGATCTTAGTTTAGTTTGGTGTTCTTTTATGCTTTTCAACCGCAAGATTTGAATTCAAAAGCTCTAAAAAGTCACCCTACCGGTAAGAAAAAAAAAAGTAGTCACCCTACTATAGATATGTCTTTAAAATATAGGGGTAAATGTTAAGGTGACATTTGGTTCTATGAGTGAGATTTAGTTGGTTAGAAACTAAAAGAGTTTACCAGAGACTATGGAGAAGATCTGATATTTTTCATTTGGTTTTTTCTTTTCTTTTTTTTTTTAGAAATAAATGAAGTAATTGGTGTTGAATCCTGTGCAAGAGATCTTATTTTAGTTTGGTGTTCTTTTATGCTTTTCAATTGTAAGATTTGAATCCAATAGCTCTAAAAAGTCACCCTATATGTAAGAAAAAAGGTAGTCACCCTACTATAGATATGCCTTTAAAATATAAGGGTAAATGTTAAGGTGGCATTTGGTTCTATGAGTGAGATTTAATTGGTTAGAAACTAAAAGAGTTTTCCAGAGGCTATGGAGAAAATATGATTTTTTTCATATGGTTTTTTTCTTTTCTTTTCTTTTTTTAGAAATAAATGAAGCAATTGGTATTGAATCCTATGTGAGAGATCATAGTTTAGTTTGGTGTTCTTTTATGCTTTTCAATCGTAAGATTCGAATTCAACAGCTCTAAAAAGTCATCCTACTAGTAAGCAAAAAGGTAGTCCCCTTACTATAGATATGCCTTTAAAATATAGGGATAAATGTTAAGGTGACATTTGGTTCTATAGGTGATATTTAGTTGGTTAGAAACTAAAAGAGTTTGCCAGAGGCTATGGAGAAAATATGATTTTTTTCATCTGATTTTTTTCTGTTCTTTTTTTTTTAAGAAATAAATGAAGTAATTGGTGTTCAATCTTGTGCAAGAGATCTTATTTTAATTTAGTGTTTTTTATGCTTTTCAACTGTAAAAATTGAATCCAATAACTCTAAAAAGTCACCCTACATGTATGGAAAAAGGTAGTCACCCTACTATAGATATGTGTTTAAAGTATAGGGGTAAATGTTAAGGTGACGTTTGGTTAATAAGTTCAGAATTATGATTCATGATTTTAATTTTTAAAATTTAAATTTCTTATAAGAAAAAAATATTATAACAAACTAAGAATCATAATCTTAAATCGGATGAGAATTCTAAAAAAAAAAAAAAAAAAAAAAAAAAAAACATAAAACTTAAAGGGGTAATTAGGGGTGTTCATGGGTTGAGTTGGTGCGGGGTAAGATTTTTTTTCCCGCCCCAAATGGTGCGGGTTGCACATATTTGGCCCCAACGATGTTAGAAAAATTTCACAACCCAACGATGTTCGGGTTGGGTTGGGGCAGTGCGGGGTGGGTTGGGTGGTCGGTTTCAATATTCAAAAAATCAAAGACTTAAAGTTCAATATAATATTCAAACTTCTTCATTAAATAGAAATATCAATCATCTTTATCAGTCCATCTAACATCAAACATGAAGCAAAATAGTCCATCCAACATCAAATACAAAGCAAACATAAATTAGTCTACACTTATAAATTAGTCTTAACATAAAACAAATAGCTTAAGCAAAGCAAACATAGAGGCTTAAATCTTAATTCAAATCCATCCAAAGCAAGCATTGCAACATTAACCATCTTTATCAATCCACACTCATAGGCTCCTCAATGGTTGTAGTAGGACATGAAGTTAAATTATCTATAAGAGAAATGAAAATAGCTTGTAATCATTTGGATAGTTTAGAGTTCATATAATAAAATAGATTAAGATACATACAAATTATTGTCTTACCTAGATTTTCATAAGTTTTCAAGTCGTCCAAATAGTCTCTTATTTGCATAGAATCATGTGTAGACTTCAATCAATTTTGAGTACAAACAAGAGTCTCCACCATCTTAGGATTCAAAGAACTCCTAAATGGAAGGGTATGTGCTGCGGGTTGGGTTGAGAATTACAGATTGTTATTAAATCAACCCACAACCCGCTCTAAACATTTCGGGTCAAAAATATAATATATTAAAAATTTAAAAATAATACTGTGAGTTTTTTTTTTTTTTTTTTACTTAAATTGGGGCGGAATGAATTGAGTTTGCAAATTGTGTGGGTTTATGAACAGGCCTAGGGTAATGTTTGGATTCTCTTAAAAAAGATGGGGACAAGTACGATATACAGCAAAAATCCAGGCATATTTTTTAATTTTCTATAAAACAAACAACAAACACTGTACACATTTTAATATAAAGGTACTGTACTTGCACACGCAAAACTTGTCTTCCGTTTCCCTCTTTTTAGAGGGTTTTTGGTTTCTCAAACCTTCTTTGCCGTTTTAAACCTCCGAAACACAATTAACACCCCACTTCTTCTCTCCTCTCCTCTCTCCTCTTCGCAGCACCAAAACAATGGCGATGTCTCCTAAACAAGAAGAAGAAGAAACAGAGCTCTCCGGTAGCGAAGACGACGACGTTTTGGACGAGGACATGGAAGCCCTAAGGCGTGCCTGTATGATCACCGGTACCAATCCCGACGACGCCGCCGCCGCCGCAGGAGGAGGATCCAACTCCGATGAGGATGAAAACGCCGATGACGACAATGACGGTGAAGACCTTGTGTTGCTTCAGAACATTCGGAATCGGTTCTCAATTCCCTCCGTTGCGTCCGAGCCTCTGTCGATGAAGCCGCTTTGCACTTTGCCGCCGAGTATGTCCGATGAGGAAGGGGACGACGATTTCGAGACCTTGCGCGCGGTTCAGAAGCGCTTCGCGGCCTATGATAATGGTAATTCCAGTTCCTTTTTAAATGTTCCTGATTAATTTCAATGTATTGATGTTTTAATAATGATTGCGTAGATGCTAAATTTTAATAATGACTGATATATGTATGGACTTAGATTGTTTAGGTAAGCATTATATGTGAAAATTTAGCCGATAATGGTTGTTGTGGACTATTTCTTGAATTGAAGTTTTTATCTTGCTATATACTTTTCTGCCTTGTTTTGATGTATCTGAAACGTGCAAACGTTATGGACTATGAGAAAAACTTGGTACATGTAATTCTTGTTGGTTATTTCTTGAAATTAGAGTTTTATTTCTAAGAATGTTTGCTTCCCCTGGAGACCTCACGTCTGACAATTCTTAAATCTGAGGTCGTTTTTGTTTTTTCAATTAATTCTTATTTCCAAATTACCAATATTTTTATGTTTGATAGTTCCGGTTTGTTCTTGGTTATGCTATTTATATATCCATTTTCGATTTTTGGTTATTCTTATTTGATATTTCGGACTGCCTAAGATTTAAGCTTATACTTTTGTTTTTGTGTATGTATGCTATTCGTGACTCCATTAAATTTTTCTTTTTTTTTTTTTTTTTTTGCCTTCTAACTTTCCATGATCATCATGTAAATTGTAATGTCAGACGCCCTGCATCAATATGATTGTTCTTCCTTGCATCAGTATGATTTTCATTGCTACTAATGCTTGCAGAAGCTTTAAGGCTAATTAAATTCATTAACTTTACCTCGTGTATAATAAATGGTGGTCTGGTTTTCAGTTCTTGCATATATGGAAGAATTATTTTTTGTATGCAACACTTTGATTATTCCCATATCTGTGTATGAATGAAAAAGACTTCTTCCCAGCACTTTGGTTCATGCGTACTGAACCCCTAATGCTTTTGGTTGTTCTTTTTCATCTCTGCTCCATGTTTCTCTAACCACATATTTATCCTTATATTTTCAGATGCTTTGAAAAATTTCTCGGAGAAACAAGAGCAGGTTTGTTGTATGTCGCCGCAGAAGAAGCCTTCCAATGATTTAGTTGTTGATACTTTTGATGTTTGCAAAGGACTTTTAGATTCACAGTTTGCTTGTCAGACCACCCATCTTTTGGATGACTATTTGGAAGAGCCACCTTCTACATCCATTGAGTGGCATCAAACAGATTCCTCAAAGCCATCCACGTCTGAACCTAGCTATTCAAGCTTCCCAAAGTCTGCAAAGGTGTTCATGGATGCCATTAAGAAAAATAGGTCCTTTCAAAAGCTTTTGCGAAGTAAGCTGATTCAGATTGAAGCAAAAATTGAGGAGAACAAGAAGTTGAAGGAGCGTGCTAAAATCCTCAAAGACTTTCAGATTAATTGCAAAAGAAGAACAGGACGGGCATTATCCCAGAAGAAGGATTCTCGTGTTCAGTTAATTTCAGTAAAAAAGTCATCGCCCTCTAAGGATTCAAAGGTTAGTTCTCAATCATGCTTTTAAATAGTTCAGTGTGATTCTATTTGATGTACATGTACTTTTTGAGTGAATAACTCTATCCTTGGCTTCCCCACCCTTCTTGTTTATTGCTCCTATCAGTATCAATTCTATACTTCTTTATTATTATCTTTCACTTCGTAAGTCAAACCTTGATCCCAAAACTAATTATCTAGAATCTACTCTTGAGAATTTAGCGGGTAAACACTCTATTAGCTTTGGTTGTTTGGATCATTGTGACTGATGCAAGGTTTTATAGTGAATAGTGTAAGAGCATGATAGCATGATAGTGTAAGGTTTTATAGTGTGATACTTATTATGAATTCCAGGCGGCTTTATTGTAATGTTGACACATATTAAGTTTTGCAGGTTCATGAGAAAAAGATCTCTGCCATGTATTATGGACCAGTAGAAAATTCTCATGTTGCGAATTATAGAATGGCTTCAACACAGTTACCACTATCATTAGAGCGTAAAAAATGGTCAGAGGTAGAGAAGAAAAATCTTGAAAAGGGAATTCGACAGCAGTTTCAGGAGACGGCACTTCAAATCATGCTGGATCAATTGAGGTCTCTCTCTCTCTCTCTCTCTCTCTCTCTCTCTCTCTCTCTCTCTCTCTCTCTCTCTCTCTCTCTCTCATTGTGATGGTCCCTTTTATTTCCCTAGTGGTGATGTTTGTCTTCCCTCAAATAGTAAGGCAGACTTTAGGCCTTGGACCTTGGCTTACAACTTTTGTGTATTCACACAGTGTGTAAAGTGTTTTACCCGATTATTTTAGTGCTTTCTTTTCCTTTTTTTTCATGTTTTTTGTTTTGGTGGTGATGTCTATGAGACTGTGATAGCCAGAGATCCCTGATATTAATAGTGTTGCTCATTCACTGTTGGGAAGACATCCTTTTATTAACAACATTAATTCATGACTAAGGAACTTGCCAAAGTATTTTGCATTAGCAGTAACAATTCCTCCAATCCATTTTGTTCAAACGCATACAATATTAGAGTTCTGATATTTGCTTTTTGCAATTGGCATCTAGAGTTCGTGAAGTTCTTTTGTTTTATCTTTTAGCGACTATCATCTGATTTTAAATGTTGATGACAATAACTAAGCAAAATCTGCTCTACACTTTCGTATTGATTGGTTAAAAGGTCTGAAAGAGAATGTTATTCTTGGGGGTTGGTACCTGTTTGTACCAGATTCAAAGGATTCAAGGCAGCATAATAACATTCTTTCGGAAACCAAAAACAAGAATCTATTTGAGTCTGAGATGAGAGATATCTTGTTCTGCTGTTCCTCCTTTCTTTCTTTCTTTTTTTTTAAAAAAATTTATTTTTTTATTATTATTATTATACCTTTTTTTTTTTTTTTTTTTTTTTTTTTTTTTTTTTTTTTGCATTTCATAGAATGTATATGATAATTGAGATTTTTTCTTGGATTTAGTGTTCTTAGAGCAGATTCACCCTTTCAATTTCTTTGTGGAACAAATTTTAGTGGAGAGTTTCTAAAAATTCGTAAAGAGGGGCTGTGTGTGTAGTCCCCAAACAAAAACATAGAGGTGACAGTCACATGGGACACGAGAGAATTAGAGGAAGAAGGGCTATAGTGTTTAGAGAGAGAGAGCTTGGGGATTAAAAATAATCAAGTCTTCTATGAATTAACAATCACTAGGCCTATTTATATAGAAACTTTAGTTATATCTCCAATGGACCAATGCAGCCAGGATGATATGCCACTATGGTTTGAAAGGCCATGGCTAACCTGCGTTTTCCAAGCTTACAGGTCTGAGATGGTGTCCCTGTAAATTTTAATTTCAAAACGAGGCTGGGAATCATTTTTTTTTTTTTTATATAAAATTGCATAACTCGTAAAGTTATAACCGTAGTAGATGTACTTGTTTATATGTATGTATATTTTATGTTTAAATTGGGTTTTCTTAGTTCTTTTTTATTATCTTACTGTGGTAGCCCTGTTTTAGCTGATTTTAGTTTGGGTGTTGAGAATAATACTCTTGAGAATACACGGTTTTTCCTATCCCTTAGTTATTTTCGTTTTCTTTTATCTTGTACGTATTGCACTAATGGTGTTACCCTCTTTTTTCTTCTTCTTTGCGTTTTGCTAGACATTACTTATCTGAATTCTTCCTGCATATATTAGCTGACTCCACTTTTTTCTTTGTAAACAGTGGTACAGGGGAATCCTCTGGAAACTCGAATGATCTTGATAACATTTTATTATCAATAAAACATCTTGACATCACCCCAGACAATATGAGAGAATTTTTGCCCAAGGTTAATTGGGAACAATTGGCTTCCATGTATGTTGCGGGACGTTCAGGTGCCGAATGTGAAGCGAGGTATGCCTTAACTTGTTATAACTTAATTATAATGAGATTACTGAATGAACAGTTCAATTCTACATTCTTGTGCCTTTTGATGAACATTATATCTTACATTTTATTAAAATACACAACTGGCCTAGTCCATTTGCCCGCTTTGGGGGGAAAAAAAATATTGCACACAACAATCAGATGGATCTGTATTAACTTCTTTACTTCTTTTGATGGCTGGATGCGGAACTCAGACAATTCTAGTGTTCAATTGGTAAAAAATAGTGCAATTTAATTTGAAGGAATTGATATTGAAACCTAGCATTTTTACAAAGCTATCTAATATATCATTTTGTGGAATTTCTAACAACCAAATACGTAGTAAACATCAAATGAGTCCAATGACAGTGAGGATTCTCTTTTTGCATCTTTCTCTAGGTCTATTTTGTTATTTTCCCTCAACATGTACATTCCTTGACTAGTGCTTTATGGTTGTTGATTTCCCCCGAAGCATGTGTCCTTCCACGAAGCAAGCTTCACAGATGTCTATGACGATCACCATCACAGACAAGTACCATTATTGGATTTTGTAAAAATTGCTACATCAGCATAGGTCATTCAGGTGGGACTGGTACATGACGTGCTTTACTCAAAACAGTGCTGTTTGAGTACGTCTGTGATGTTGTCATCACAGACGTCTGTGATGCTCATTTTTATCTTTGAACCTCATTCATCATACGGACATGGACCATTGTGTTCCAAGTTTAATTAGTTTAACGCGTATGATTCATACCTGCAGGTGGTTGAACTTTGAAGATCCTTTGATCAATTGTAACCCATGGACTGCCCAAGAGGATAAAAATCTTTTGATTCTTGTCCAGAAGAAGGGGATTAGTAACTGGTTTGACATTGCTGTATCGTTGGGAACAAACAGGACTCCTTTTCAGTGTTTGACACGTTACCAGAGGAGTCTGAATGTTTCCATATTGAAAAGGGAATGGACCAAGGATGAGGATGCTAAGCTTCGTTCTGTTGTTGAAGCATATGGTGAGGGTGATTGGCAGTTTGTGGCATCGGTTTTGGAAGGGTGGACTGGTACCCAATGCTCCAACAGGTTAGAGTATCTCCAACACAATGCTATAATTGATGTGACAATTGCAAATTTAACATTTGAGTGTAATAAATACTTTCCAGTGCAATGCTATTTGTTGTGCCAAATTTCCCATATGTTATACTTTATGGCAAATTTCCCACCAAGTATAGCATATAGGAAATTTGGCATTTTATTACTAGTGGTTGAAATTTTTACTTTTTCCATGTAATCAATGCAACTTTTGCATTTTCTAATTATTTTAAAAATAAAAGTTTACTTTTACAACTTTCAAAGCTTAATATGTATAGGAGAAAGTAGATTTAGCATTTCAAATAGCATTATGCATTGGAGCAAAAATAAAAATAACATACATAAACCATATCATACTTTTTGATGCTAAATATACAATTAGCATTAACATTTGTATTGGAGATGGTCTTAATTAGCTATTCTAGATCTACTTGCTTGTATATTTAGTTTCTCTGAAGCAAGAACTATGTGATGGTTTCGATATTGAAGAAACAGCAGGAGGCTTCAAACTGAAAAATATTATGATTCCTGCCAAAACACACGCCATTCATTGAGATACCAATCTAGACTTGCACATCAAGAAGCCTTTTTTTTTTTTTTTTTTTTTTTTTTTTTTTTTTATGTTTGCAAAGGGCTAATGTTAATTTTCTTGAATTTATGGCCACCATAGTGTTTTTATCTATCCTTCTGATTGAAGTGCATTTCTTTTTACCTCTTGAGCATCCTAGAAACTTTTTTTTTTTTTTTTTGTAGCTCGAAAACTATTTCACAATGATTTTATCTGTTCTTGTTGACTTTCCCTCTGAGTCAGATTTTACTACATCTAACTTATGCTTGATGCATGTCATGGTGTTTACATATCTTGTTTGTACAAACTACTCAATGCTCCATCAAACTAGTCCGTTGGTGCTTGCAAGTTATTAACATACTTATATGACCACTTTATGCTAGGTGGAAAAAATCACTCCATCCAACCAGGGAAAGAGTAGGCAGGTGGACTCCAGAGGAAGACAAACGACTGAAAGTAGCTCAGATGCTTTTTGGGCCAAGAAATTGGAAGAAAACAGCACAATTTGTGCCAGGTCGGACAGAGGTGCAATGTCGAGAAAGGTACTTTCAATGAACTGTTCAAGTTCAAATAAATTTATTTTGATTTGAGAAATTCAGAACTTTTAAATTCTCTTGGCAGATGGGTCAATTCTCTAGATCCTTCTTTGAATTGGGGCAAATGGACTGCCGAAGAAGATTCCAAACTAAGAGAAGCCACTGTAAAACATGGACATTGTTGGTCTAAGGTTGCTGCAGCTCTTCCAAGACGAACTGATAATATGTGCAGGAGGTATGAAGTCTAGGATAGCAAAAGCCATAAAAATATCCCTGGAGATTTTTCTTCTATACCCATTATATACCCATTGCTGCCTGGGTGTGTGTTTAAACCTGCTCTAAATTCATCTTTCTATGAATCCAGGAGATGGAAGAGGTTGCATCCTGATGAAGTGCATTTGCTTCAAGCCGCAAGGAAAATGCAAAAAGCTGCTCTTATATGCAACTTCGTAGATCGAGAGTCAGAGCGTCCTGCCCTTGGCCTTAATGATTTTTGTCCACTAATGATAACCTCTGGCGAGAAAGTAAATCATCGTAAGGAACAGTCTGGAAAATTAAGGTATATTCTTTGATAAAGACTTCTTCGCTTCTACGATTCTTTTTGTTGCATATGTTGTGTTGGCTCTAATATCTACTCACTGTGGACAGAAGAGGTCCAATATCTGGGAAGAAAAGAATCAAACCTTCCTGGTAAGTTGCCTTCAAATTCTGCAGTTTTGTTTTAAGCTTCTTCATTTTCGTTTCCCATTTACTCTTCCTGTTTTGACATATTCTTGGAGTTCTGCATTCTTTATGATAGAACATTGGAAAATCTACAGGCTACAGCTATTCTTATTTGGCAGTGCTTTATTTCACTCTTATTTTCATGCTTTTCTTAATTTTTTTATTTCTTTCATTAAAATGCAGCAAAGTTACAAAGAATAGGAGATCTAAGAAGTTGACGGAAAATGCTCAAATAGGTACAGAGGAAGCCATGGAGATAAATAACCATGATGAGGTTGAAACATTTGATGGGCCAGAAGCTACTATTGAGCAAGGTTCAGAAAATAATAATTTGACGAAACCTGGACAGGATCATCCACCATCTCCTCAGATCAGCTCAGAAAATGGAAAAGGACTAACTGGACCTGATGGTAAGAGGAAAAAAAAATCTCGCAAACCGCATTCTACAAGGAAGGAACATACTGAACCTGATGAAGTAAGGGAATGTCTTCCCTTGCAACCTGAAAGTTTGAATTTAACAAGTAACGGTGATGGGATTGAGTCTCTAGCTGAGACCAATACTACTTCCACTGGCACAAGAGGAGTTTCCAAGAGAAAATATAGTAAGAATGTTCGCACTACAAACTCGGAAAATAATAATTTGATGAATCCTGGACAGGATTGTCCATCACCTCCTCAGATCAGCTCAGAAAATGGAAAAGGACTGACTGGAGCTAATGGTAAAAGGATGAAACAATCTCGCAAACCGCGTTCTATAAGGAAGGAACATACTGACCCTGTTGAAGTGAGGGAATTGCTTCCCGTACAACCTGAAAGTTTGAATTTAACAAGTAACGGTGATGGGATTGAGCCTCTAGCCAGGACCAATACTATTTTGACCGACACAAGAAGAGTTTCCAAGCGAAAATGTAATAGGGAAGTATCTGAAAATAATAATTTGACGAAACCTGGACAGGATTGTCCATTATCTCCTGAAATCAGCTCAGAAAATGGAAAAGGACTGATTGGACCTCATAGTAAAAGGAAGAAACAATCTCGCAAACCGCGTTCTACAAGGCAGGAAGATTCTGCACCTGTTGTGAGGGAATGTCTTCCTTTCCAACGTGAAAGTTTTAATTTAATGAGTAACGGTGATGGGATTGAGCCTCTAGCTGGGACCAATACTAGTTTGACCAACTCAAGAAGAGTTTCCAAGCAAAAATATAGTGCGAATATAAGCACTACAAACTCGGAAGAACTCCAGAGTACCACTGCGCATTCTGGAAAGTCATTGCTAACAGGAACTGCTGATGACAAACATCAGCGTAATGGTTCATCTTGCATGGACACAACGCAGTTACTGGTGACCAATGTTGAAGATGTCACATCAGATGGAAACCCACTCTGCAACGGGAAAAAAGTTACTGAGTCGGCTGGAGTTTTTGAGGATGTTTTACCCATTCCTCCGCAAGACAATGAGCTGCAAAAGGTAAAACCTAGAACTAGAGGTATTTCTCATTCAGATCAGAATTTCGGCAGAGCAGATGATGAGATTCTACTTGTCCGCTCTGCAAGCAAGAAACTAGAGAGGATAAAACTTCAAGTTAATGATTGTCAGAATAAAACCTCATTATCTCCGTCGGTCATACAGGAGTCAGAGTTGTTTCCAGTAGTTACACTTCATGATGGAAATTCAGTGTTGTCTACCATGCAAGATGATGAGTTAACGTTCTGTGATGGTGGGACTTCTGAAAAATTGTCAGCTTGCAACAGAGAGTCCAGTCTTTTGCTGGAACAATGTACTGCAGTGCCTACTGAAAATGAGCCCGGTAGTGAAAATCTAGTTGGAGGACAGACAGTTGCCTGTGAGGAGCTGGTGAAGGAAATGGTTAGTGTTGACGCACAAAGTGGTAATAATGATGATGACACTTCTTTAGCTTCCTTAGTGCAAAAGAAATCGAAAAAGGAGCGCCAAACGTCCAGGAGGGGTACTCGAGCCTGTCTGCCCTCCAGTTTGATAAGGGGATCTCAATTGCTTTCCAAAAGAGTAAACCAACTTCAGGACGGAGACTATACATCCTCTGTTCCCAGTGGACTAGATCCACTCACAGGACCAGAGGTGGCTTTTGATAAACAACAAAGGGAAGAGGCAGAAGATGACAACGTGGTCGGTGATATGACTCTTTCTTGCTTTCTGCAAAATAAATCAAAAAAGAGGCGGCTACAATCTACCGATAAGTAGTTCTTAAGTGCGCTGTTCATTCTACGCGGTAAGGTTGGAGTATATAAATGTGCAAGTGAAACTTCTTTTATAGTGGCATTGCTTAGAAACTGGCTGAAATTGGTAGTTATCTCGCACTGGATTTTATTCACAGATCAATTTTACTCCAAGAGTTCGGGTTCGTATATAGAGTCGAGGTTGGTTGATATAGAGAGTTTTGAGTTATTTGTGACAAACAAAGAAATGAGATTATTGACTACGGTATACATTCAATTTCTAAATTAGTTTCCCTTCTTCCAAATAAAGAGGGGAGGTGGAAAAAGTTCAAAGAGAATGAAATGAGGTAGAGCGGATGTGCATATATTTTGCCTCCTGAAGAGAGAAATTTTGATGAGTTCTGTTTATTGATTTTATATTTTCACGAGACCGTATTATTACTTTTTTTTTTCAGTCGGAAATTATTCATTACTCTTAACTGCTTTCAGTAGTTGGCTGCTTCTTATTGCTTTTAGTTTTTTTTTTTTTTTTTTTTTTTTTTTTTTTTTATGTCTGAATTGGAAGTTATTGTTTTCCGATAAGAAAATAGCAAACCTATAAAAAAAAAAAAAAAAAAAAAAAAAAAAGTTCCTGTTGAAGATCAACAGCGTATTTGGGAGAAATTTTCTGGGTTTTTGGTTGCTGGACGTGAAAAATAACTGGAAGATGGGAAGGGGTTTCTCAAGTCTTGAAATTCTACCATATTAAATGCTTATGTTTCAATTTTTAGTTTGGATTAATAGGAAATGGTGGAAAATTAAAGTCTCATTCATTTTATCGATTTAAATTTTTAATTTCAGTTTTATTACAATTACAAGTTCTCATGAAAAGTCACTATTAACTTTTTTTATTACAGTTAAAAGCTCTCATATAAAGTCACATCTCAGTTTGAATTAAAAATTTAAATCATCGAACTGAACGAGAACTTAAGTAGATAGTTTTTCAAAAATTTTGTATATCTTTCTCAAGTCTTGAAATTCTACCATATTAAATGCTTATGTTTCAATTTTTAGTTTGGATTAATAGGAAATGGTGGAAAACTAAGTAGATAGTTTCTCGAAAGGTTTGTATATCGTAAGGTTTGAGTTTTATATTTTTGGTTGATAATACTGGCTAGGTTGCTACTTTGAGTTGGGTATGTGATTTTAAGTCAATTGATACTGAGACGAGGAACTCACGTCATTATTCAAAGCAGAAGTTGTTTCCTCTTTGTTGTCGCCTGGTACAAGTTACCAATGATTTTGCATAGTCTAACAAAATCTGGGAGACCGGCTAAGAACAGTAATGGTATACGTTGGAATACAATCAGAACCTAAAGCACTATCCAAGTCAAGCTGTCTACAAGATTGTATCCATGGATGAAAACATCAATATAAGTAGAAATATCGATACTAAAATTTTATGAAATTTTCAGAAAAAATATAAAAATTAGTGGAAATATTAAAAAAAAATTATGAAAATTGCGGCAGTTTACATTAAAACATATTTCTAATACTTGTGATAGTATAAACATTAAAAAAACACATCAATAAACAAGCTTAACATAAAAAGAAGCTCAAACGTAGTTAAAATTCCATCTCGCAGTATGATATGTTATTTAAATAATGCTAAATATAGTTATGAGCATGCCAAATATAAGTTTGTTAATTCATTCTCACTATATTTAAAAAGAAAAAAAAAATTAAACATTCAAAATTTTCTTGAATCGAAATTTCCTGAAATTTGGGCAGTGGGAATACATGTACTACTGCGTGTTGTGGGATTTTACCGACTACAAAGGACCTCCCTCAGTCCCTCATTTGCAGAAAAATTCCTACACCAGCAAGCATTGACTTGAAGAACAGATGCAGTGAGGAGAGAAGCTATTGAAACCATATTTTGGCTATCAGGGTTTTCATGGAGTACTTACTTGGCAACAGAAAAATAAAACTTTAGAAAGGGAAAGACATCACAAAAGGACATTACAAATCTAGGGTTTCGGGACAAAGTGACATAACATAGTTCAGATGGAATTATCAGCACTTACCTTTTCAGGGTTTCTTAATTTGATTTGTGGACATTATCAACTTATAGCACTTGAAAATAACGTAACGTTGGTAAACGACACGTCTTAAAAAAGTCAAAGTGGGTATTTAATTAAAGTTGTAAAAGAGATGAACTTATCATTCCAAACTTCTTAAAATACTAATTGCATGGTATAGATTTTAGTTCTAGTTAACAGAAGTGGCATCGACAAACAATTCATTAACATAGCACTAATGATAACGCACAAACATACTAAACAACAAATACTAAGCAGTTTTCTCACGAAGTTGTAACTTCTTTTCCATTGACAAGGAAAAAAATAAAGAAAAAAAAAATCTCTGCGAAAAGATGATATTTGAGCCGAATTGAGAAACAAATGAGGTTATGCAATTCATCAAAATATTGCAAACTCACCATCAAAATGTATAAGCCAGAAAGTAATGAAAGACCAATATGATGATACCTAATAATATTAAAACAAAACCGAATCAAATGGCCTCAAAGCACAAGTCAACATTAGAGAATGAGAAATCCAGCATTTCCAACAAGACCCTAAATCACTCTTTTGAGAAAAATAGAATTTAAGAACTTGATTTCGTCTCAAAACTAAGAAAACAGAAGCTCATATTGCAAATATAAATGAAAAAAAAGCTTTTCCTAGTAGCGGCCAATACCCCAAACTCTGATTACGCCGTCAGTGTATCCACTAAACAAAGTGCTTCCATCAGCACTCCAGCTCAAGCTTGTACAGTAGATAACCTGCCATATCCATGATCAGAAACAAGATAAATATAATAATAATCCAGATTAAACAATTAACAAGAATAGTACATTAATCCATAGGTTAATCATATAAAATGTAAATTGATTACACTGAAACATGTCATCAAAACTATGGCCACGTAAGCAAACACATGTACACATTAGGGGAAAAAATTATGGTAGCAGCAAAGGAAAATCAACATTATAGTAAAAAATCTGAAGATTTAGTACTTTTTGCTACAAAGACATAGTAAACATCAAGATGGTGAAACTACTACCAGCGACCGAAACAAGGTAACACACATCATCCAGTAAGCAGAATCCACACACCTTTTAAGAATCATTCCTTAAAGCAGAAAATAAAAAAGATAAACAAGATTTGGTTAGGCATTGATTGAAAAGGTTTATCTTTCCTGGATTTCGCTTAAGAAAATGGAAAATACAAAATCTACCACACATTGCAGGGTAACAAAAAATGATTCTCTTTTTGTAGTTTTGAGCAAGAAAAAGGATCATAAACATTTCTCAGCTCTCCCCTATCAACAGGACGGCCCCAATTAACACAATAAATTAGAGCAATCAATCGCAAGAAAGCTCTTTGCCTAAACATAAATATCCTGTAATCAACAAGACAATAACCAATCTAAAAACAAGGTAAAAATTTATTTTGTATTTCATCAGTAAAACATAAACATACCAAGTAGCCTTCAATTGAAAATAAGGCACAAAGGACAATCACATTCACATACCACAAAATTCAAACAAGTAAAACAATGCCAAATTCACAATCCCAAAAAAACAAAAACCAAACAACAAAATTCATTATATTATATATTATATATCATATATACCTTCTTCTTGTTGGCGGTAGCAGCATGGGTATCCTCGGTCTTTTCAGCCTCGGTCTTCAGATCAACCTTCAAATCCTCAACAATGCTCTTGCTCTCCAAATCCCAGATCTTGATACTGTTCTCAGTGGCAGCACAAAGCCAGTACCTGTTAGGGCTAAAGCATAAAGCATGAATAATAGCCCCAGCATCAAGAGAGTAAAGCCTCTTCCCCTCAGCCAAATCCCAGAGCAAAATCACTCCATCTTTCCCACCGCTGGCGCAGAGAGACCCATCAGGAGAAACAGCAACAGTGTTGACATATCCGCCATGGCCTGCAAGAGTGTTTCTCAGCTTGCAGTTGGAGAGATTCCAGACCTTGACGGTGCGGTCCCAGGAGGCGGAGACGATGGTCGGCTGGAGATTGCTAGGACTGAAGCGGACGCAGCTGACCCAGTCAGAGTGAGCCTCGCCGCCGTCGCCGGAGATGGTGTACTTGCACTCCCCGAGAGTGTTCCAGAGCTTGATGGTGCGGTCGCGGGAGGCTGAGACGATCTGGCGATTGTCGATGGAGAAGGCGACAGAGAGGACGTCCTTAGTGTGGCCGACAAAACGGCGGGCGGAGACGCCGGCGGCGAGATCCCAAAGACGGAGCTCACCGTCCCAGGAGCCGGAGAGGGCGAACTGGGAGTCGGAGGAGAGGACGACGTCCTCGACGAAGTGGGAGTGGCCAGTGAGGCGGCGGCGGGGGACGCCGTAGGCCTTGTCCTCCTTGGTGAGGTCCCAGAGGATGATCGACTTGTCGCGGGAGGCCGTCACGATTATGTTGGAGTTGTCGATCGGGGTTGCGATGGCCGTCACCATGTCTGTGTGGGCCCTCATGGTGCCGCGGAGAACCAGTCCCTCGCTCGCCATTGTTGAATGTTGATGGATGAAGATGTTTGTTTCTCTAGAGAGATAGAGATCGGCGATGGCTTTTTGAGAGACTAGGGTTTCGAGAGGTTAAGAAGGGGTTTATATATGACGGATATTCGATCTGTGGGAAGAGAGAGAGAGAGAGAGAGTACTACTGATTAGGGTTTTGATGGATTTTGTTAGCCTTAGGAATTGGGGGCCGTTTGGAAGTGGGAATTCGGTACTCGTACTCGGATTATGCATTGTAAGGATATATTTTAGAGAATGGCCCAGCTGGCCCAATAGATGCACACTCCCATAGGACGATCTTAAATGGGCCCACTATAACTTCTGAAGCCCATTTATGCAAGAGTGCCACTTTCTAAGGGTGAATGAGACATGGAATAAATAACCGGAAATAGTAAAAATACGTCAATATAAAAAGTTAAGAAAGTATATAAGTTAATTTTTAGTTATAAAAATTAATAGGTGATAATTTATTAATTTATGATTTATAATCAGATAAATTATGGACAAATTTATTAAGTTGTGGTTTATAATCAGACAAGTTATGAACAAAAATTGTGAATTATAGACAATAACTTGTCAAGTTATGGATAAAAACAGTAATTTGGCCTATTTATTAACTTATGTAAACTATTGACTTATTAATTTTAATTTATCTTAAGTCTTGACTTATTTTCCTCTTTCTCTCATAAATAACGGTATGTTTGGTTTACGAATTTAAGTTATAGTTTATGATAATTTAAATTTTTTATAAAAAAAAAATCTGTAATAAAATTAAGAATTATAGTTTGAATCATGCAAAACTCTTAAAATAAATGCACCCTAAGATTGTTGAATAAGAATATGACTCATGTCTATGAATATTCTAGCTTAATGTAGATGTATAATGATATTATAAATCTTAATAATGATATTAAAGTTTATTTTATAGTTATATTATTTAATGATAATGGTATATACGAGATGGTGTACATATTATATTCCCCAATTTGTGGGATTATTAATCGTTTTTAAACATTTCAAATACTAAAAAATGACATTAAATTATCATTATTTTGTATTGATCATTTAAATTGCATTAAAATATTGAGCATATAATTATTAACTTAATAGCATTTAACTATAACATGTCATTAAAATATTGTCAACATAATTATGCAGTTGATGAGAATCTATATCTGTATAAATTACAATTTCATTAAAATAACAATATAAGTATAAACACATTTGGATTAAATCAGAATAGTTGATGTGAATTATGTGTCCGTTTGGCATTGCTTTTATAGGCTGCTTTTAACTTTTTTAAAGAAACTACATGAGGTCTGGGTGTTTGGTAAATCTTATTTTTGTCTAACAGCTTCTAAAAATTGTTGTCAAACAGCAGAATTTGAGAAGCATATCATAAGTTGCTTTTACATAGTTGTTTTTGCTATCATTATCCAAATTTACTAAAAGAACCCAATAATAAAAATAAATTCTCTATTTACCCATTTTATTTTTCATACCAAAATAAAAAATGCTTTTAAATATTTATTTAAAAATTAAATATTTCGTAAATATATTATGTTAAATTTTACTCAAATATTTTTTATAATTATCAAAATGTGAAAAATAAAAAACAAATAATAAATTTAACAAGTTATTTTTTATAATTATTTTAAATAACAAATTAAAATCATATATTTTTCTTAGTATTTTGGTGTAAACATATTATGAATATTGACCTTAAAAATAGAAATGAAAATTAACTATAATTATGTGTGCTAAATTATATATGTTTTAGTCATTATAGATCTTCACATTAATTTTATACATATTTATTAAACAGTTAAATTTTTACTCTTAATATTTACAACAACTTTGAAAAAAAAAAAACAAACATTATATACTTCTGGTTACAGTAACTTATGACAAACAACACAATAGCAGTACAAATTTTCAACAATGCAACAATACATTACAATAATAACAATAAAAATTTTCAAGAATACAACAATCCATTACAATAATGACAATATCATTAACATGTAAAATTAAGACACACCAAAGAATGTGAGTTTTTCATTTATCTTAACCATCCTGGTATATAAACCAAATATCAAGGAATGTATAAACGAAACAAGAACAAAAAAATAGTAAACTATATGCGATATAATGATTAGCATGTTAAAAGTATTTTAAAATCTAGATGTGGATTATTTTGTTTATCAATTCAATTATGATAAAAATATGGGAGTTAATTAGGTACCAATAAAAACACAACAAGTGTTTAAGCTATAATCCGGCGTGAGAAAGACTTTATAGACCCTGATTGAGATTTAATTTTAATCATTAAATTGTACCTTACCAATTGGGGGAAAGTACATCCCCTACTACATATTTTCTCATTTTTTTAAATAAATTTATTTTGATAACATGAAAATATAAAATTTGTGACTTATATTAACAATGTAAAATATAAATAAAAGGATTAAGTAAATAAATTAACACTCAAATTATTTATATTAAATGTGATAGTACAAATTTTAGTGACGTTTTTATTAAATGAGTGACGTGTGTCAACTCAAATATGACATAAAAATCACATTTAAGTGAGAATTTAAGATTCATTTAGTATGAGAGTTTGAACCAGAGTAATTCTAGTTTTAATTTTAAAATCAGAACCATGATTCATGATTTTGAATCCAAATCATGATCTAAAACTAGAACCAAAATCATAAGTTTAAACTATAAAAAATCAAGAAAATAGGTGATTTTAGAGTCAAGAGTGATTCATAATTTAAAATATCACATCAAAATTTAAAATTTAAATTAAAATTATCCAAATCAAATATTAATTTTAAATAAATCAAATCAAAACTATTTTTACTTTTTATAAATAAACAATCATTTAAATTCATAATCATAATTTCAATTTCAGAATCTTTTACCAAGAAACATTAGATCCTCTATCTCTTTCTATACCTCTTTTCTGTCCACTCAATGAGAATACAACACATCAAAGGTTTCTGTTTGTTTCACTTTCTTTGCTTTTCTCCGTTTGTGGAACTTGTAACAGCACACCTATTCGACAAAAAAAAAAAAAAAAAAAAAAAAAAAATGAATACCATTTGAGCACGGTCAAAAGTTAGAAAAAGACAAGGTAACAAAAGTACAGATATATATCTAATCAACTATCAAGAAAATACTAACGGTATTAGCTCCACTTTAATTAAAATTAATATTAATATCGGTCAAAATTATTATTTATGTTAAAATTTTATTATGTAAATAATAATTATAAATAATAAATATTATGTAAATAGTAATTATAAACAGTATTAATTTTTTTTTAAAATTTTTCATTTTATATAATTTTACAAAATTAATAAAACTCTCTAATTTATCTCTCTAAAATTTTTCTTTTTAATTTTCATAACACTTAACAAAATTAATGTGTAAAAACAACACTGGAAAGCAACATGTCAAGCCACACAATATATGACTAGTAATAATAAATAAAGGCGGTAAGGTTAAAAAAAGTGTAAACACTATTTATTTCATCATTAGTCTTCATCCACTGTCGACGAGTAAATTAAAACTCAGCCTCTTCTACTATCTTGATTAACTTTCCACCTGATCACACTAAGTATAAATTAGTGAAAGTTTTTCGAGACTTATCTCTGTTCATTTTACCGATTTGAGTTTTATTATAATAAAAAAATCTCATAAATAATTACTTTTAATTTTTTATTATAATAATATAAAATTATATTTTAATTCAAATTAAAAATTTAAATTAATAAATTAAAAACTCTAAAGATCCGTTTGGTTCGGGGATTGAATCATGTTATTTAACCATTAAATTAAACCAGACGAACCTGAAAGTTTAAACTAAATGATTGTACAGTAATTTTTTTACGTGAAAATGATTCAAATCACATGATTCGATCAAACGAGTTAATAATGTCACCCCCAATTCCCACCCATCCACAACCCACCCTCCCATACAGTTAGGCGGTTTCGGGTTGCGATATTGGTAATTTGGTAAATTGGTTTGCCTCAAACCCGCCCAGACCCGTACTGTAACGCACCGTTTCCGAAGATTCTTCTCTAAACCCTCAAGAATCCTGAGATAAACGAAAACGAACTCGCCCTCTCTGGGTTAATACTTTAATACCTCTCTTAAATCCATTGTAATCCCCCCGTAAAAGAACCCTTTATTTTATTGTGGGCGAGTTTTCCCAAGACCTTCTTCCCACTCTTCTCAATAACCACTCATCCTCTCAGCTATCTGTTTCTACTTTTCTTCCTTTTGTATTTTGCCTCAACTTACTGTTTCATTTTGAAGCTATTGTATCTTTCCGTCATTTTCTTTTTGTTTGTTTTCATTTGTTCCCCAAAATCGTAATGGATTTGTAGCAATGGATTGTTGGATTTCATAGCAGCAAAATGCTCAAATTAAGGTCAGTATTATTTTTTTTTTTTCCTTTTATTTTGATTTGGATCTTTGTCCCATAGCTCAATTCTGGCTTTCGTTGCCATTTCGCAATCTGGGTACTTTTTATTTTCCCGTTTAGTTTCTTTTCTGTTGATATTTTTGCATTTGGTAAATTTAAAGTATGGATTTAGAAATAACTTTTTCTATAGTCTTAATGGTTTTCTCTTTTTGGGGTTAAGTTTACATTGTCTAATGACGGAAATTCTGACCATTGTGAAAATAGTGATTTTTGGAGGAAGCATAAAAGGAAGGTTCTTGTTGGAGCTGGTCTTATAGGAAGTGGATATGTTCTGTATAAGTTATACAACGCTCATAGACAAAGGCTTGATGATCTGGAGAGAGAACTTGCAACTGAAAGAAGAAAAGTTGATGAACTTGTCAAGGCCCAGTAATGAGAATCCTTAATCTCACATTTTGGTTTCTTGTGTTTTCATTGCTGTTTTATAATCCACATTCTTAATTAGTTACTACTTGGGTTCTAATGATTGTGTGTGTTTTTATTATTTTGGTAGAATGGAAGCCCATTTTGAAAACATACAGAGAATAGCTGATACGATTACATTGCCACACGCAATGCAATACTTAAGCAACCGGATAGAAGAAGAGTTGGATCTTTCTCACCTAACGGACAGGCTTATGAAAGGGAAGGGTCAGCCGAATACTTTGATGCCTTCGGAGAAACACGAGCTATGGGATAGACTTAAGATTCTAAGTATGAATCTATTATTCCTTTGCGTTATACACTTCATTCATGTTTTTGTTTAACAGATAATAGCTTATCATGTCTGGGTATCTTCTTTCTCCAGGTTTCACAAGAATGGTGTTGTCATTGTGGACAATGACAATACTTAGCCTGTATATCAGAGTTCAAGTCAACATACTAGGAAGACATTTATATATTGATACTGCACGTCATCTTCATTTACCAGTAAGTGACTTCCAATGATCCTGCTTCTGATAGAATCATCTTGATTTTAGCTCCAATACCACTTTTGGAATCAAATGTGGACATCCTTTTGTCTTTAATTGTCAATGTATTTTGAATTTTCTTTATTGCAATGTCACCATACCATCCTTTAATTTTGTTACATAACTGGAAACTTGTTTTCTATCTTTTTTGGTTTTGGGAAAGTCAATAAATATATAATTATTGACAACTTTGAATTTTCTTTATTGCAATGTCACCATACCATCTCTTATTTTGTTACATAAGTGGAAACTTGTTCTCTATCTTTTTTGGTTTTGGGGAAGTCAATAAATATATAATGAAACAGTGGATTTTTTAACTTTTACTTGCAAGTCACCAATTCGGATTGCTCAAAAGGTTTTTTGATGAGGTGGTACTGCCAGATTGCCATTGGTAGTAAGCAAGTCCTGAGTGTCTCAGTATGCAGATTAGTACTTGACATTGCTCGAAAGTTGTTTTCTTAAGGTGGTACTGCTGGGTTTCCGTTGATAGTAAGCAAGTCCAGAGTGTCTCATTTTGGAGATTTTACTTGTCACATCTGCTATGTGCTTGAGCAATCATATTAGTCTTTTTAAGTTTCCATGGTAAATTAGCGTAATATGAGGAGTGAATTATGAATATCCTTACCCAATTATGGTAATAACTATATATATGGGAATACATACATATCTTCATCAAAGGGAAGGTAGGGGTCAATGTTGGCGATAAGAATCATAAGATGTAGATTGAGTGGCTCAATCTAGGTATGTACTTTTGTTAATGGATGTGGAAAGAGTGTTCTGGAGCGCTATTTGCTTGAACTTGGAATAAACATGTTTGAACTTTGAAGTCTAGAGATCTAACTTTCATATGCATCTATGTTAGGACGGGTTAGGTTCTAATTGCTTTTTTCTTGTTATTAAAGGAACGGAAAGTTCACTGGAGTTCTAAGTTCTACCCAATGTAGTCCAGACTTCATGAAGAGCTTTACCCCATTTAACACCCTATAACTGAACTCTTCTATAATAGGTAACTAAGCTTACCTGGAACAATTGGGTTTACTGTAAGGTTTTGGATGGTTACCTAAAGCTGGTCTGTTAAGTTTCTGTCCTAGGGCTATGATCACTTTATTTTAGTTGTTTCTTTAGTCGTCAGAAATTTTGTATTTGCCATCCAACCATCTCTAACTTCTTCCAACAGGTTTTGGCTAACCTGAATTTTCTTGAAAAGTTGGCTTACCAGTTACTATAATAAAGGTTGAATGTTGTTGTCACGACTGATTGCTGTTGATTAGTTTGGGGAACATGTCTAATATTCTTCAATTATTGTGTATTGGTGGTTAAAAAACGTAGAGCCCGTTTGGTTAATGGATTAGAACCATGAGATTAGAACCATTTTCGATTTACGTGTGTTTTTTGTGAGAGAAAATACTGTAGCGAACCATGAACCATGATTCGAATCAGAAAATAAATCCTCCAACCAAACAGGCTCGTAATATTATTTTTGTTTTTCATTAAAGAAAGTCGTAACATTAGTTTTCTTGAAGAGATTACTATAAAAAATTTATAAAATTCAATTTTCTTCTTATAAGAACTATGGGTACTTGAAGCTAGCAGTGATGGACTAAAAATAAACTTTTTGAAACATAAGCATGTGATACGTATTTTTTCTGTTCTTAGTGATTAGTTGAAGCATTTTGGGCTACTTATGCTGGTACTTTATTGTTTTGTTTTCTTGTGATATGAGCAACTGTAACTGTAACTGAATCTGAGCCTTTTCTCTCATCACAAACGAGCTTGTTGTTCTACTATTTGCCCCATATCATTAAAGATTGTTAACCCACTACTCTCCCATTGCTTCTGAATCTTGCTTGGTCTTTAATACTCTTCGAATGGAATCATGGCATTCTACAGAATGCTCATTTCATTACCTAGTAGGACAAAAAAGCATTGCTATTGGACGACCATTTACTTGAAGGATTGGAATCCCTCATTCCATTTCATCTTATCCCACAAACAAGAACGTTCCTATAAATATAGGATAGTTGTTGTCTAACAAAATGTATATTTATTGTCATATTACAAAATGCATCAACTGTATCAATCATATTATAATAATGTTAGAACGACTGAAATTATATTCTTATGTGCATATACATTTTGTTAGACAATAACTATCCTATATTTATGAATTCTTTAAAGAGAAAAAATGATGGATTTCTATTTGCTGACTAGATATTACCTTTTGCTCCTTTTAGACTGTTATTCATGCTGAAAGTTCTTGCAGAAGGATCCCAAAAGCTTTGCATTTTGGTATTTTCTTTTAATACTGAGGGTTTTTCATTATACAATTATTTGCTTTATGTGTACTGTTGTTTGCTTAATGACTAGGGTTTGTTCCCATTAGATATGTGGAATAGCTCTTTAAAGCTTTCTATGCGAGATAACTTCCAGCTTTTCCCTTTTTCTGTAGTTATAGAGCACTAGTTGTGAAGCTTGTGAAAACTTTCATTAGTTGTACTTCTGTTGGTTTCGACGGGGGAGTCAGGATGAAACTGACATAAGTTGTTAGCGTCAGGATGAATGTAGTTCAGGCTAATAATTTTTGGTATCGTTTAGTCAGATAAGTACAAAAGCTCACTAATGGACTCAGCAATGAGTGATCACTGCTTTAAAAGAGCGAAGTGATACTCTTCGTTAGTAGTCTAACGCCAAATTTTCTTAACAGAATTTGGCTTAATTGGAAAGTACTGCTCGAAACATCTCGTCTAGTTTTTGCATAGTTTGTTCTGGTTTGGGGTCTTAAAGTCCAACGTCAAATGGGCATCCAAATTAATGCTATTTCCAAGTTTGATGTTCTAGTATTTATTGCAAAGTTTTAGATGTGCTGAATTATGTTTTATGCTATTCATGATAATTCCCAGTCCAGAAAATTGGTTGGCTGTGTAGTTGATGAGCTGGCCATTGGGACCCAATGTATATTGACAAAAGATGTAGGTAGTTGGAGTGTGTGTGTGAGTGTGTTCATCGAGGACCAAAAATTACTTTTGCCAAGGAGATGTCAAATGGAGAACTATTTATTTAAGGCTATGTATTCTGTGTCTGTCGGACCTATATTAAGTTCTAGAAACAGTTGCAACATTCGTCGCAGCTGCTCTCATCAATATCTTGAGTCATGCTTGTTGTAAAAGTATTTTTACTTCTATACACTCTTTGTTCTCCGATATTTCCACTCCTCACCACCAAAAGAAGGGAAAAAAACTGTTGGATATTGCATATTTGTGCATGTTGTGTCTTCTCTTTTTACTAGCTCTTTAGAGCATCTCTAATGCAATGTTATTGAAGACTTTGAAAGAAATAATCTCTTCTTTTCTTATTATGATTGGCAATAAGTACACTGTATATATACAGCCTCTACTCAACTAAATATGGCAACTACCTCCTAATAATCAGCAACACTAAATCATAATAAAACTAATTAGGGAATCCCGCTCCTATAGGTTTCCTGATTTCCTAATATTTACAAAATTAGAAAACTAACTCCTAACTTTGAGGAACTAAATATTCGACACTCCCCCTCAAGTTGGGTTGTACATGTTGTACATGCCCAACTTGCTACACAATCTCTCAAAATTAGGTCCTTGAAGGGCCTTCGTGAGGATATTTGCACATTGCTCCCGAGTTGGAGTGTATATTACTTGCACTTTAGGGTTCTCTATCTTCTCTACAATGAAATGTCTATCAATCGTAACATGCTTAGTTCGATCATGATGGACTGGTTCCTTTGCAATACTGATGGCTGCTTGGTTGTCACACTTGAGCTTCACAGTCTTTCCAAACTCCATACCCAGTTCTGCCATTACTTGCCTGATCCATATTCCTTCACAAATCGTGATTGCAAGTGCCCTTAGTTCTGATTCGACACTACTCCTGGAGACAACAGACTGTTTTTTACTTTGCCATGTCACGAGGTTTCCCCATACAAAGGAGCAATAGCCTGTAGTTGATCTACTATCTATCTGACTTCCTGCCCAGTCTGCATCTGAGTATAGGATTACATCTCGATAGTTAGTTTTCCTAAACAATAACCCCTTTCCAAGAGTCCTCTTTAGGTACCTGAGGATTTGGTGTATTGCTTCCATGTGTTCTTCCATCGGATTATTCATGAACTGACTGACTGTGCTTACTGCAAACCCAATGTCTGGCCGAGTATGGAAAAGGTAAATGAGTTTCCCTACCAGATGTTGGTATCTCCCTTTATCTACAGGAACTCCTTCTTCACGTCCGAGCATTTTCTTGGAGTCCATTGGAGTGCTAGCTGGCCTACAGCCAAGCATACCAGTTTCCTTTAGTAAGTCTAAGGTGTATTTACGTTGTGAAACACATATACCTTCTTTTGATCGAGCCACTTCCATTCATAGGAAATACCGAAGAGGACCAAGATCTTTGACTTCAAATTCTTCAGCCAATGCCTGTTTGATCCGTGCTATTACTTCCACATCATTCCCAGTTAGAATGATATCGTCCATGTAGACAATAAGAATGGCCAACTTGTTATCTGAGGAACGCTTCACAAACAACGTGTGATCAGCTTGACACTGAATAAAGCCATGTCCTTTTACTGACTTTGGGAACCGACCAAACCATGCTCTAGGAGATTGCTTCATCCCATAAAGAGACTTTAACAGTTTACACACCTTTCTACTGCCATAACTAGTTTAAATTCCAGATGGAATCTCCATGTAGACTTCTTCTTCAAGATTCCCGTTTAAGAATGCATTCTTGATGTCCAGTTGGTGGAGTGACCAATCTAAATTTGCAGCCAAGGATAGGAGTATCCGGATAGTATTAAGTTTCGCAATCGGAGTGAACGTCTCTTGATAGTCAATTCCACAGGATTGTGTGAAACCCCTTGCAACCAACCGCGCCTTAAGCCTCTCAATACTTCCATCTGCCTTGTACTTCACCGTGAATACCCATTTGCAGCTTACTGCTTTCTTTCCTGGTGGGAGTTCCGTAATAATCCATGTACCATTTCTTTCCAATGCACTAATCTCCTCTTGAACTGCATGTTTCCAACCTTGATGATTGAGGGCCTCTTGAATATTAGATGGAGTTTGGACTTCGTCCACTCTTGAGAGGAATGCTTGGTAAGTCTCTGAAAGTTTTGCATAGGAGAGATAATATTTAATCGGATATTGAGTGCATGTCCGAGTACCTTTTCTTAGGGCAATAGGCAGCTCTAGGTCTCCTTTTGTTTGAATCTCCTCTTGCTCTTGATCCTTCTTTCATCCTGTATGAGTTTCTGCAGTTATTGGATCCGCTTTAGAATCTTGGATAGGTGTGAGATGTGCTATGGGTTCAACCTTTCCCTGAGCTTGCCTCTGCTTTCTTGAAAAAACCAGTAATCCCTTAGTTGCTGCTTGAGGCTGAGGGACGGGTGAAGATGGCCGGTCAGCAGCAGGAGGAACGGACTCACTGGCTGGACTCAAAGAATGAGGGTGAAGGATGGACTGACTCGGAATAGATTCAGAGTTTGGTGGTGGCTGAAGACTCGGGACAAGTAGGGAATCCCAACTCCAAGGCTGAAATTCTGTTGTAGTCTCCCCCTGAATTTCAGTCTTGGAAAAATAAGGGTTATTTTCAAGAAATGTGACATCTATGGTGTCAAACACCCTCCGAGTAGTAGGACAGTAACATTTGTACCCTTTTTTATTTGTGGAGTAACCAATGAAGACACTTTGTAGATCGTGGATCAAGCTTGCTTCTATTTTGAGGATAGACATGGACAAATGCCGAGCATCCAAACACCCTTAGGGGTAGATTGGAAGACAAAAACCGGGCATGAGGGAATAAATTAATAAGGACTTGTCGAGGTGTTTGAAACTGAAGGACTCTAGATGGTAATCTGTTGATGAGATATGCCGAAGTAAGAGTGGCTTCCCCCCATAGGTATTTTGGTACGGTGGTGGAAAACATAATCGAGCGGGCCACTTCTAATAACTGCCTATTTTTCCTCTCCGCTACCCCATTTTATTGTGGGGTATTGACACATGAACTTACTTGGACTATCCCTTGTTTAGACAAGTATTCTCCCAGGATTGAATAGAAATATTCCCTAGCATTCTCCGACTTTAGGATTTGGATTTTGGTACCAAATTGAGTTTGAACCATTGAATTGAATGCTTGAAAAATTCTTTCAACTTCAGATTTTTCTTTCATAAGGAATACCCACGTAACTCTCGTATGATCGTCAACAAAAATCACAAACCACCGTGCTCCATTAATGTTTTTAACTCTTGAAGGTCCCCAAATATCACTGTGAATAAGGGCAAAAGGTTTTGATGGTTGGTAGGGAATCCCTGGATAAACAGATCGGGTATGTTTTGCAAATTGGCATATCTCACAATTGACAGATTTTGGATTTTTATTGATGAACAAATGAGGAAATAACTTCCCAAGGTACAAGAAATTAGGATGTCCTAACTGATAGTGCCACATCATGATCTCACTATCTTTATTGACACTAGAACTAGAATTAAATTGACTCATAATAGATTGACTAGTAAATAGACTTGTAGAAGCAGCAACTAAGGCCTGTCCGGGTTCGCAAGGCTTGAAAAAGTATAGTCCATAACACATCTCAGCACTGCCAATCTCCTCTTCGAACCCAACTCCTGAAAAACACATACATTAGAGGAAAAGATGGTTAAGCAATGACTATCACGAGTCAACTTACTGATGGAAATCAGATTACAATCAAGATTAGGAACGTAAAGCACATATTTTAGAATGATTCCAGGTATTATTTGAATTGATCCAGTCCCGGCCACTTTAGATAAAGTGCCATCAGCAATCTTCACGGTGAGATTAGAGTGACACGGTTAATAGTCACAGAACATCGTCTCATCTCCTGTCATTTGATCCGATGCTCCTGAGTCAATAATCCACTGTGTTGAGTGTAATTTACCTGTCTTAGCATGTAAGCTAATTGCTAGTGCATTAGTAGTGTGTTGAGTTAGGGTGTTATTCAGCAGCGTTTGTAGCATATCTAGCTATTCCTTGGTGAAGGGGCTGGACTCGGTTGTGCACCTCTGTTCTTTAGTAATACTGGCTAAGTTTGCCTGGCTATCTTGGGCTAATATGTTTGGCTTCCAATCCGCTGGTTTGCCATGTAACTTTCAACATGTCTCCCTTGTATGACCAGTTTTCGAGCAGTAGTCACACCAAGGACGCCCTTTCCTTGGCTGGCGATTGTCTATGGCTGCTGGAGGCCGTGAGTTATGAGCAGCAAAAGCAGATCCTCTAGGTTTGGCGGTGGTAGCTGGTTACCCATCATTACCTTCTTCCTACTTTCTTTTCGGCGAACTTCTGAAAACGTCTCTCGAAGGCTTGGGAGAGGTCTTGTTCCCATTATTCTGCCTCTAACATCATCTAAACTCTTATTCAGCCCCAACAGAAATTTAAATATCCTTTTCTGCTCAACTATCTTACGATACAATATGCTGTCCTCCGGACATTTCCACTCAAAAACTCAAACATATCTAACTGCTGCCAATGACGGGTTAGTACATTAAAGTACTGAGTTACTGGTAATTCTCCTTGACGAAGATCATGAAGAGTTGTCTCCACCGCGAATAGTTCTAACATATTTTCAGAATTGGAGTAAGTTTCTCTCACTGCCTCCCATATTTCTTGAGCCGTTTCATATAGAAGAAAGTTCTCACCCATATCCACATTCATTGAATTGATGAGCCATGCCATGATCTAATGATTCTCGGCCTTCCACTTCTTGTATGTCGGATCTGTTTTTCCAGGTTTTGGGACTTCTCCAGTCAAGTAATCTTCTTTTCCTCTGCCACAGATGAACATCCGAACTGATTGAGACCACTGAAGGTAGTTTTGTCCATTGAGTTTATGATTTGTGATAAGGAGAGATAGGTTTTCAGATGATCCAGTTTTTCCAGAACTAGACTGGATCGGATTTGGGTTGGAAAGAGAAGAGGTTTCAGAGATGGAATTGGCTGTTTCATTCGCCATTCCAGTTTCTGCCATGAGGGAAGAAACCTGAGATTCCCGGGAAAAGAAAGAGTGACGGCTAGGTTTTTTTTCATAAACTTGAGATTGCCGAAAAGGGAAAAAGATGACGGCTAGGGTTTTTCAGAGTTTCCCTGCTCTGATACCATGAAGACTTTGAAGGAAATAATCTCTTCTTTTCTTATTATGGTTGGAAAAAGTACACGGTATATATACAGCCTCTACTCAACTAAATATAGCAACTACCTCCTAAAAATCAGCAACACTAAATCAGAATAAAACTAATTAGGGAATCCCGCTCCTATAGGTTTCCTGATTTCCTAATATTTACAAAAGTAGAAAACTAACTCCTAACTTTGAGGAACTAAATATTCGACAGTTATAATTGTTGTGCTAATTGCAAATTTAACATTTGAGTGTAAAGCACATTCTCAAATGCAATGCTATTTGTTGTGCCAAATTTTTCATATGCTATATCTTGTGGCAAGTTTCCCACCAAGTATAGCATATGAGAAATTTGGCATTTGGTTGCTATTGGTTGAAATGTTTACTTTTTCATGTAATCATTACAACTTTTACATTTTTTAATTATTTTAAACATAAAAGTTTACTTTAACAGCTTTCAAAGCTTAATAATTATGGGAAAAAGTAAATTTAGCATTTCAAATAGCATTTTGCATTGGAGCAAAAATGAAAATAACATACCATATCACACTTTTTGATGTTAAATGTACAATTGGCATTAGCATTTGTATTGGAGATGTTCTTAGCCCCTTTGTTAATGAGACATAGCATGGGAAACACATTATAGTATGTGCTGTACACCATCTTTAAAGCTCTTAGTCTTGGTAAAACTTAGCATGTGAAACAATGCAAGCAAAATGTATTCTAGAGGATTTAAATTAGTGTGTGAAAATGATGTGACATTGGAGTTCGTTGATCATTCCTTTAACTCTACTACGAAGTTAATGCTTATAGTCAAAAAGTATATTTGGGCGCCGCCCCGCACATTTGGTTCCCATTTCCTCCTTCCTTGGCTGGTGGCCCTGCCCACCCACAAAACATAAGGCCTTTTTTTTTTTTCTTATATGTTATGTATTCTGTTTTACTTTTTCATTCCTTTATGGTTAAGGAAAAAAAAAAAAAAAGAAAAAAAAACTCTATATGACCTTCAAATCTCTTTAGTCCTGATCTAGTTTCTGTACATTATTGCTTATCTTCACTACGAGTCTGATTAGTTATGATGCTTCGTATTATCTTTTAAATAGTCGCTTGATCCTGATGTGTTATTTCTCTGAATAAACTCCTTGTTCCTATGTTTACAGGATGATGGTGATCTCATTGACAGGGATGACCAGCAGAGATTTCTGGCAAGTGCTGATT
This sequence comes from Morus alba, assembly GCA_012066045.3. Taxonomy (NCBI): domain Eukaryota; kingdom Viridiplantae; phylum Streptophyta; class Magnoliopsida; order Rosales; family Moraceae; genus Morus; species Morus alba. The sequence continues at coordinate 15,806,582 of CP050231.2, forward strand.
TTCTTTCTACGTATGCCCTGCCTGTCTTGATTTCAAATATGCAGGCAGCGGTAACAGAAGTTCTCAAAGGGTAAGGTTGTTCCCACGATATTGCAGTTATAGATGTGTGGCGGGCATGTGAATGATTGTCTTAGTTTTGTCTAATTTCAAAACTTTCTCCCTTCTGTAGAAGTAAAATGCTTCAAGTACAATGATAGAAGTAGAGTCAATAGGTCAACTTTACTTAATTATCAATGTTTCTGGATCCAACAATACCTCCTTCAGAGCTATTTTACATCAAAGGCAAGGAACTTTATGGCTAAAGCACATCAGAGTAGATGTAAACCAATTCTGAAAAATAACTAAAAGAATTATCCAAAATAGTACTTGCTCTCAGCAACTGTGTGATTAAAAGAATGGAATATTTGACTTTGTTTACCTTGGTAGCTTTTGAGCTAACTAGAATGTTAAGGGCACCTTGTATGATAATCAATTTATTCATGGTCTTTGCTTGATTTCATGTACAGAAAGCAGTTGAGGGATTTCATAAACACTACAGTTCTTCATGAAACTATCATCCAAATACTTAACACCTTTATGAGCTTAAGAAGTCCCCATCTTTGGGTGGGCTACTTGATGCCCGAGGATGCTCGTTTACATGAACTAGCCACAGCCTCCAGTAGTGATGACAGAGGTCTTTCAGATGTCACCAAATTTGATCAGCTTATGGCGGAGACAAGGGCAGTGATATCAAGGTATGTTTATCAAGTTGCAAGTTCTGACTTGGGAACGTATTAGGGAAATGTTTAGTTGCACAACTTCTTATCACGGAATTATTAGTGCAACAATTTTTTCCCTGGAATCCTTTTTAACTTGAATATTTGCTATTATGCACTATTACATGGTTATGTGCCGTATTCCACCCTTCTAGTTCCCGCAATTACTTCTTCAAATTAATGCTGAAAAATCAACGAGTAATATTCCGTGAATGGGGTCATATGATCTCTTAAATAAGTCACAAGGTGTTTTAGAAAGCATGTTTTTTGATAGTAGAGGAAAAAGGGTCATGATGACATTGAGCCTATTTTATTTGTTTTTCTCATTCTTCATTTAAAGAAAAAGGAAAAGGGAAAATGAAGTTTTGAAGGTAACTTGCTATTGTGACATATGCATCTTGTTCTTTTTAATCATTCTTATAAAGTCTACACTAGCCTTATTATGTATTCCCAATAAGTAAACCATTTGTTTACTAATTACTTTTATGCTTAATTAGTAAAAACTGGTTAATTTTTTTGCTCTCTCATCCGTCACCAATTCTCTTTCTAACTTTGCTAGTGACTGTTCGCCAGTGCAACTATTTTGGTGCATTGCTCAATTAGTAAACCAATTGTTTACTTTTTATCTAATAAGTAAACGTATAGTTAACTTTAATTTTTTCCATCTCCAACTTTGTTTACAAATAAATCTCAACTTTATTTTTAATTAGTAAACCTGTGGTTTATTCACTTGTTTACTTCGTGTCTAAAGAGTACTCCAATGTTTCACTTTTCTTTCGACTTCCTCTCTAACCCTTCCTCTCCTTCTCTCACATTCTTTATTCTCTCCCCCTGTATATCTCTCATTACATCGGTGGTGGGGCTGGAAGAGTCCTCTGATCTGCATGCGAATCCATTGTTGGATCTTGTGTCGTGGCATCCTTGGCTATATGAGCTTTCAAGGCTGCTACATATTGGCCTTGTGATGCCGGAGTCGCACAATCTTACCTCGCAGTTGCAACAGCCTCAACCACGCAATTTCACGAGGTCGTCCCCTTCTAGACTTTCTTGTCTCGTCGATGCTTGTGTCATCTTCTCTGCCTCAGTGGTGTCTTAGGGGCTAAGAATAAATGGTTTGTATTTCTTGAGCATACAACAACAACAACAACAAGCCTTAATTCCAACTTAATTGGGGTTGGCTATATGAATTTCACTTTTCCGCACAACTCTGTTCGAAATTAAATTTTCCTGAATGCCTAGATCTAGAATGCCTTTCTTAACGATTTCGGTCCACGTAATTCTTGGTTTACCCCTCCCTCTCTTAGTATTAGGTATAAGAATGTCCTCCCAAGCACGAGCTGGTGCTTCTAGCTGTCTACGTTGGACATGTCCGTACCACCTCAACCGGCCTTCGCGCACCTTATCTTCTATTAGTGTTACACCTTCTTTACTACGAATAACTTTATTCCTTATGCGATCCATTCTCGTATGGTCACTCATCCATCTTAACATACACATTTCTTTCACACTCATCTTAGATATATGTTGTCTCTTAATGCCCCAACATTCACTACCATATAACATAGCTGGGCAGATTACACTCCTATAAAACTTTCCTTTCAACTTAATAGGCATTTTACCATCACATAAAACTCCCTTAACATTCTTCCACTTAACCCACCCTGCCTTAATCCTATGTTAAATATCCTCTTCTATATCTCCTTCGTACTGCACTATAGACCCAAGGTACATAAACTTTCTAGAAGCCCCAATCTCCACACCATCTAAAGAAATTTCATCACTCTGATTACTTGAGTTACTAAACCTACAATGCATGTATTCAGTTTTCTTAAGCATAGTTTGGTAAAAAGATAAGAGATTCTTATGGTAGAGTGTGAAAAACTATCCTGTTGGTAGGGCTCTGCTTTGATCGGTGAGATCTCTATAAGGTTATGTTAGTTTTGCATACTTTTTTGTTTTGATGTGATTTGAATCAAATATAACGTTCAAAGACGTGCACTATAGCAGTGGAACTTTAAATTTTCATTAATATCAAAGTCTTCTAAAGCAAATATAATCAAAACTAAATGTGTTTATTCATCTTGCAGTACCAAATTTGTAAATGTTGCTGAGATAGCATTGAAAGCGGTGGTAAACACATTGATCAAAGAAATAGGAATCCAATGTGGAGGAGACACTCTGGCAAACGGGATGCCACTTGCCAGGTTGTTGGCACGTGTTACTCATGTGGGTCCCATTCTTCTTGTAGAGCCAAGCAAAAACCAATTCATCCAAACAATTCGGAAACGAAAAAGAAGTGGAAATGCTCATCACTCTCATCTACACAGACGCCAATGCCATGGATTAGCAAAGTGAGTGTATGTTTTTCTATTTCAAAGTTACAAAACGTTCTTGTAGGCTTACAAGGGAATGAAGGCACCAAAGCAAATATGTAAAGAATGTGATTTGCTTTAGATTTGGCGTTTTCCAAAATTATTCAACAAATGGAAAGAGACAATAGAAAGTTTAGGATCACTGTAGCGTAATTTAAATTTACCCCTTTGTAGTACTTGCTCTTCACAAGCTTTTCTTATTTTTATTTTTTATTTTTATTTTTATTTTTCACTGCAGTTTCTATGTTTGATTATGATTTCACCCTGGGTTATGATTTTGACCTGGCTTATCAAATATGAATAATAAGATGATGGAACATGATTCATTACAGTGTGTTTGGTTGATATGTCTCTGTTTTTTTTTTGTGTATTATTACTATTATGGCGATGCACAATCCGTTAAGCAAAAACAAACTCAAAAGTATGCGCATGATTCCTGACTCTATGGAGGAATAAAAGTCATCTCCGCTGAAATGTTTGTCTGTCGGGATTTTTATTTGGTATTGAGGTGGTGCTAGAGGCACTATTTTAAGTCCAACTTTGCCTCGGCATCATGAATCACTTTACTCGGAGAAAAAGTGCAGTCTCAGTTGTTCTTATACAGTGATGGGTTATGTGTAAAATTATCCATTTTTAAGCTGTTTTTTAAGTAAATAGCAGAAGTATAGGCTTTGATTATTTTATCAATTTAAATTTTAAATTTTTACAGTTAAAGTTCTCAGAAAATGTCGCATTTAATTTTTTTTTTTGTTACAGTTAAAAGTTTAAAAAATATCATATCTTAACTTAAATTGAAAACTCAAATTTATGAAGTGAACAGGAGCTTAACAAATTCTAGCAAGTATTTGTTCATCATTTATAAACCATTATAAATTAATGATACATCAGTTTATCATTAATTCGCTGGTGGTGTATCATTGATTAACTTAATAGTTTGTCAACGATTACTCAATATTAATTAATGATAAATCAATTTTAATTAATAATTTGAGTTTATTAGTAATAAATTATTATAAAATTAATGTTATACCGGTTTATCAATAATAAATTATGATGCGTTGGTGATTGACTATCGTTAAAAAAAAAGTATTCATCAACCAAATTTTCTCTAATTTTTTAAGGAGTCCCTAATAAATTTATTTCCCCCTCATGCAATCCTTTTTACTACTATTTTCTCGTGTACCTCCTATTATATTTAATATTCTCTTTCCCACTAAAATTCAGGACACGTTCTTTTAGAGTGTAATTTAAATGTAGTTTTTGAGTTATAATTTGAGTTGAAGTTATAATTTGAATAAAGTTGAGTAAAGTTGAATAAAATTTAAACTTAAAAGAACATAAACTTAAATAAAATTAGAACTCGAGTTGTTTTTTTTTTTAAAATTTTTTAGACAAAAGAACATGCCTTTTCTCAAATATGTTCTAGCTGTCTACCGAAGTTTAGTGTTTGAGGAGAGATGTTCGACTTGTCCACCAAAATTTTTAGAGTTTGAGAAAAGATGAGAAAAAAGTTGAGAGGTAATATTTAGATTTTAAGGGATTAGTCTTTCATCTTAAAAAGGTTAGTCGTTCATCTTAAAAAAAAAAAAAAAATCCCCAATATATTGCATGCCAAAATACCTGAACTTCAACGACATTTGACATTCGTACAGCCTCCAATATAAGCTGGATGTTGTCGGTCAAATACAGAACCTGAAAAAATAGACATAAAAAGAAACTGTTTTTACTGGGATAGAAAACAAAATAATTAAAAATAAGAAAAAAAAAGTGATATAGAAAAACCATAAAAATAACTTCCCACCATTTTACAAGCATCCCTTAATTTGTCAGTATATCAAGAAAAGAGAAAGTATTCAGATTGCAGGAGTTTCCAAATGTGAGTAACAAAAAACCTAAAAATCTATATAAAAAAAAAAAAAAAAAAAAACCACTCTGCCATTTCAAATAAGATGGAAACGCCAAAAACCACCTCTGGTATTACTGATTGCCTTCCAAGGTAATCTCCGTGTCAATATGTCTAGAAAATTCCTTTCTTTAGTTGTAGTTGGAAGTTTAACACAGTAGCGGGACAAAGAGAAAAGGCACTACGTAATGACAACGCAAAAGTCAGGAGGGCATACCATTACAGAGTTTGAGTCCGACGACGAGAGAAAGGACAATGTAGGCAGCACTCCAAGCGCGGAGGATGGTTCTTTCCGACTCCGTAAAGACCTTCTGTAGGATCTCTGGTGAAATGATAAATGAACTGATTTATGTACAATCGGTGAAATTTGTACCGAATGTGGAATTTTTTTTATTTTTGACAAAAACCCCTTTTCTCCGATCACTTCTCATCAACGCCGACCGATTTGGCACTTGTAAATCTAATCAAATGACGAGAAGAGAGCGGGAGAAGAGGAAGAGAGTTCCCAAAAAAGGCTGAGCACGCGAGAGGAAAGGCCTGCAGATTCTCTGCCTAGGCACGGGAAGAAATGTGATTTCAAAAAGCTGGGTGGGGTGCATTAGTCCGCACAGTGTTTTTACTGTGCACTTGGGTTTCAAATGGTAAAATCAGGGGGGGTCTGATTCCAAAATGATCTCAATCAGGAGTCCAAAATGATCTCAATCAGGAACCCATTTTGAACTTCAAAACACTGATTCAACCTTAACTACATGATATGAATCTCTGAATCTCTCAACCAAACAGGACCTAAGTAGAGTAATTTAATATCGTTACATGTAGTTATTTATATTTAGATGATGATGGACTAAAGTATTTTACCATTAATATATATATATATATATATATATATATATATAATATTCAACATAAATGGGAGGTTTGATTAAAAGGTGCATTTCAAGCCATCTGCTTTTTGTATATTTTTGGAATCCTATGTCTTTAAATAAGACAGTATTTTTTTAGGACTTCCCCAATTGAATAACTTTTTCTAAACGTGACTCTACTTAGATATTTTTTTGGTTGTCCTAAAAATAATATATATTCTTAAAAGTGACCTTATAAGTATTTCTTTTTTTCTAATTGCTCCACTAAAATAATTTTTTCTCAACTGTCCCCTTACTTAAAAATCTTTTTCTTACGGCCCATGTAAATGCTTTTTTTTTTTTTTTTTTTTAATAATAACTCTTAAAAATTTACTATCTAATGTCCACTATTAATATTTTCTCTCTTTTTTTTAATGTGTTTTACTTGAATATTTTTTTTATAAACAAATTTCTAAAGAGAATTATAAATTGAGAAAGAAACAAATTTCTAAGAAAATTGTGCTGCACAATTTTAAAAATTCAACAAAAGTCAATGCGCATGTGCATGCACGAGTTATAACTCTTATATGGGCACGTTTATCAAACCGGAAAGAAATATAATCTGGAACGTAATATGATTGAAAAAAAATAAAATAATATATTTAAGGGTCATTTATTCTCTTTTAAGTGTTTACTTGAATATTTTTTATGTTTATTAAAATTAGTAATAGTAATATTATAAATGTAATCATCAAAATATCATCTTACACAATTTAATAATCATTGACGATATTTACTAAAGGATTCATTCCCTTTCAAAATATATTTTCTCTGTAATCTCAAAAAGCCGACCCAAGACCACCAAAGGGTCTTGCCATATTTAACTTAAAATAAAAAAAAAAAAATAAAAAACAAGAAGAGGATTTCAGGAGTTAAGAAAACAGGATTTTGGATCAGACGCTCGAGTTTTAATCAAATAGATGTTTGGGGACTAATTTTTATAAGGGTTAAGAAGTTTGGGGACCCAAGTGCAAAAAACTAAAATGAAAAGTTAACAGGAAGCTCGATCTCTCACTCCCTGTTCACCCCTTTGTGGCGTCCGCGCGAGCGAGTTTGAGCAGAGAAGAGCATTCGAAGCAAAACTTTGGCACCTGAGACTCCAACAATGGCGGCGAACAACAACAGCGGCGAAATCCTCATGCTCGAAGCTCCGCCGGAGAAACCTGCTGGTCCTACATGGCGCGTACCGGCCAACGCCGAAATCGTCGACGCCTTGCCTTACATCGATGACGACTACGCCAACCCGGCGGTCAAGAGAGAGGTCGATCGGTTGGTCGAGGAGGAGATGCGACGAAGCTCGAAGAAGCCCTCCGATTTTCTCAAGGACTTGCCTCCTCCGCCCAAGTCCGACTTCCAGGTCAGTGCGCGAGAAATACTTCTTTTGCTTTCTAGGGTTTTCGTTTTTGGATGGTGGACTGTTTGGTAGCTGAGAAAATGAAGTTGAATCTGAACTCTCTCAGGACCACCCAATGCTAGCCAGAGAGTACGAGCGCGTGCACGCGGCGAAGCCTCCGGTGATTCTGGATTTCAATCGCGATAAGTTGGAGGCGCCGCCGGCGAGCAAAAGGAACGACGAAAGCGCTTGGAAGCAGGCTCTTCAGAGAGCTCAGTGCTCTTTGCAGCACCAAGTTATCAGGTTGATGCTGTGACAGTCGTAATATGCACATGATGTGTTCGTGAAAATTTCTGTTAATTGTGGCTGCTGGTGTTTGTAGGTTGGAGAACTTAGACCTGACGGTTAAGTATGGTCCCGAGGCCTGGAAGCACCACAATGGACGTTTGGAAGTGCTTTTGTCAAGGTTTCTACTTTGAAATTGTCTGATATGAAATGTTTATCGTAATTGATTGGCTAACATGGTTAATTCTGGCTTGTTAAGTTATCTGTCGGGTCTTGCAAAAGAGTCAACAAAAGACATAGTCAAATCTACTATCTGTTTTTGATATCCAAGCAACACATGGAGTAATTCCCAATGTAGTAGTAAAAGCAAGACATGTAGGAGGATCAGGCTCCGATTAAAATAGGATCCAAACAAGGAAAATGATGTTCCAGTTTTTGTTTACATTCACGAGTAAAGGACTAACAATTCCGCTTTTATCAAGACCTACCATTTTGGGTTTGCTGCGCTGCTTTGTTGCTTTATCCTTTAAAAAATTAAAAGGGTTGTTAGTCTCCATTGAGAACGTACTTATGATTCTAAGTTTTGGTTGGGATTCAATGGTGCAGGTTTGTGCAGTTCTGCTTCTTCTCTAAGCAGATCTTCTAACCATCAGGCTATTCTATCACTAACTTGGCTTAGTAATACTTTATAGAGAAGCCTAATGACTGAAAACTCCACAATATAAGAAGTATATCAAAAAGTTGAATTTAAAAGATATATGTGGCTTTCATGTAAGACAAGTTGCTAAATTTCTAAGCTATGTGAACAATTGCCATGGAATGTTACTTTTCTTTTGTATCAAAAAAATTAAAAATCTTTTCTTTTCATGCGCACTAGATGTCTACCAACTGTACATTGTCATTCTAGTGATTGTGAAATCAGATGGTTCATTATTTGTGTTTTTTATTTAATTTTTCATAAAACTTTGGCAGAATGCAAAAGTTAGCTCAGGAGCAATTTGAAAAGATTGAGATAGTGAATCGTGAAAGAAAATATCATCAGGTGAACTGATTTTCTTCTCATTCGTTAAATTTTGTGAGTACTTCAACTCTATGTTGCATACTTATTGATAAGATAAATATATGTTTTCTTTTGATTTCAGCAAAACACTGCATATGAGCTTAATGCGCTGTCTACACAATGGAAGGACCTTTGCCAGAAGAATATCGAAATTCAAGGTGCATGTGCTCAACTTGAAAACCATATATCAGAGTTGAAAAGAGAAGCATCAGAGAGGTAATTTCTGTTTTCTTATTTTCTTACTTTCTCTTGTAAGCATTTAATTATTGAGAGCTAATAAGTATTTATGCATTTAGAGGATGGAACTTAGAAGCAAGTGCTGAAAATGGTTCTTTTCAGCGAGAAGAGTAAGAAGGTACGCTCCTGTTTTTCATTTTATTATTATTATTTTTGAATAATATGATATGTAATTTAGATTTGATGTTGCATATTTTTTTGTTCTTGGATTACAGGATCGTCAATAGTGGTTTAACTTTAATACTTTTGCTCTCCAAATGAAGGGATTAGATATGAGTCCAAATCTGTTGTCCTCATGTTGCTGTCTCAGTTGTTGTCCCCAATAAAGCACTGACAAGTCATTCAAATATTACATGTTACACTCTTACTCGTATACACTTTCATTTCCCACCACTTTCACTGAAACCAACACTTGTCATTTCACATGGTTTCCTTTTGCCTTACCTAATTAGAGGCAATCTTTAAGCTCTCATCAGCCAAGTTTTTTATTTTATTTTAATTTTTTAAGTTATTCAGCAGGGCTTTCTTCAACATAGGTATTGATATGCATTAAGAAAATACATTTTTTTGTTCTTGAATCTATGGAAGATAATCATGTCATTGCTAGTATCAGTATTACAATAATGCGTATCATTATCACAATGATGCCGCAAGACATTTACACCAGTATTACTAAAAAATCCAAATTATATCACAAACTGACTACAAGCAAAAATATATCCACATCAATGGATCTCCACCTACACAAATGACACTGATCTTGACAAACAAATTAACCAATTTGGAAACACAAAACATGCATTGTGAAAGAATGTCATTGACGATCGAAGAAGGTGATGGAAAGCTGCTGTTGAAGCTTTGCAATAGCTGCTGCTAAGAGAAACCCAGTGACGGAGGCAGTTGTAACTCTGATTTGTTTGCTGGTAGCAGCAGTTGGAACCCCAATTTTCAAACCTTGAAAAATTTCTTTTTTCTTTGCTTGCTTCTTGCAAAGGCAGATTTGAATCATGTGAGAGGAACAATGTTGGTACTTGGTTTTAGTGAAAGTAGTGTTAAATGAAAGGGTTGACATGAAGAAGTAAAGAGGAAAAGAAACGGAAAGCATCAGTTTAACTCTGTCAATAGTGAGTAGAATAATAGTGTGTAACGTGTAAAATTTTAACGACTTGTTAGTGATTAATTGGGGAGATAGCTACCGGGATAGTAAAATGGGGACAATAGATATGGACTCATTAGATAACTAAGGGTGCGCTTAGTTGGGTGGAAAGGAATGGAATAGAATAGAACAACTAAGGGTGCGTTTGATTACAGAGGAGGAATGGTAATGAGAATGAGAATGGTAATAGGAATAAGAATGAGAATGGTAATGGGAATGGAATAGAGAAGAAAGTTGATTCATTTGTTTAGTTGTAATTTTAAGAATTCTCTAGAATGGAACATGAATATTTTTATCTTTGACAAAACTTATCCTAATATTTTATCTATCAATATATATATAAAATGTAATTAATATTTAAATCTATCAATATAATATATTATAAATATAATATAATATAATAAAATTATTAATATAATTATATAATATAATATATAAAAATATATTATAAAAATTAATATAATTATAATATTATAAAATATATTATAATATTTTATAAGATTATATAATAAGCAATAATAATTCAATTATAATATAATTAAAAATTATAATATAATATAGTTATAATATAATATAGTTATAATATAATATAATATATATAATTATAATATAATATATAATTATTATTATATTATATACAATAAATATATTATAATTAATACATCATGTAGTCTTGTGTAATGCACTATAATGGATAATAATATTAGGATTATAAGATTATATTAATATTTAATTATATTATTAATATAATAAAAATAATTATATTATATAATAAAATAATAATATTAGAATTATTAGTATAATTATGGTATTATTTATTACAATATTACAACTATAGTATATTATATCATATTATATATATATTATTGTAATATTATTATATATTATATTATAAGATATAATTACATTACAATATATTATATATTATTATAGAATATTAAATAAATATATTATACTTGATAACTATATTAGAAATTAATTATTATATTATTATAATTATATTATATTATAATATTTTTATTATATATATTATATTTTATTATATTATAAGATATAACTACTATATAATATGTTTTAATTATATTATAATATTAAAGGGTAATTATAAAAAAAAAAAAAAAAGAATTTAGAATGGCCATTCCTCTCATATGAAGAAGGAATGATGATTCACCCAAAATGGGTAAATGGACATTCTTTTTGAATGACCATTCATTTCTTATAAATCGAACCAAACATCAGCTTTGATTTTATTCCATTTTATTCCTTTCCTTTCCACCCAACCAAACGCACCCTTAGGGTGTGTTTGGTTGGGTGGAAAGGAATGAAATAGAATAGAATGGAATTCTTGTTTGATGTTTGGTTGGATTTATAAGAAATGAATAATCATTTAAAAGGAATGGTCATTCACCCATTTGAGTGAATCACCATTCCTTAATTGCATGGGAGGAATAGTTATTTCAAGCTCTTTTCTTCATTTTTTTTTTCATAATTGACTTTTAATATTATAATATAATTACAATATATTAGTATTATATAATATAATATATAATAAAAATATTATGACATAATATAGTTATAATAATATGATTTAATATAATATAATTTATAATTTAGTTAAAAATTATAATATATTTATTTAATATTATATTATAACGTAATTATATCTTATAATATATATATAATAATATTAAAATATAATATAATAATACAATAATATGATATAATATAATATTATATAATAAATAATATCATAATTATATTTAATTATATATTATTTTATTATATAATATGATTTTATTAATTATATTATATTGTATTAATATAATTATGTTTATTATAGAACCCTGCCCAGGCTTCCTTTGAGATTTACCTTATACTAGAAGGGGTTTAAAGGGAAAGACAAGTGACGTGTCAGGGCTAGTGACGCTGTTGAGTTGACAATTCTGTTAGAGGAGTTTGTTAGAGAGGAAATACAGGGGAGGGAGGTGCGAGGGGAAGGCATCGAATCTTGTGAAAAGTTAGTGTTGGTTTGGGAGGGGGAGAGACCTCGAATTCTCTCAATTCTATCTTTCTTTTCCTTTAGTGTTTGTTTTCTGTCATACTTCTCTGTAACTTTGGAATAGAGGAGTGTTCATCAATAAAAGGAACCAAAACCCATCTTTTTGGGTATTTTCATTCAGATTCCTAGTGTTAATTTTCATTATCTTGATTAAGGCAGGGCAGGTACCTATCATCTACACTCCCGGAGTTTTGTCCTGCTTCAGACGTGTATTATGCTGACATATCGTGCATGCATGCCTTACTGATATTATATGGGTATTTCAAAAAGCTTCCTAACAGCTTAAATTTTGAGGTCTTTAAGAATGCAATTGATTATTTTTGGTTAGTGAAGTTATGCTAACTTGGTAGACCAATTTGTTTCTAGAAATGCAGATTTTAATGTGAGATAAATAGATGTTTGTAATAATTTACTACGTTGCAGTTATCAAATATGGAATCATGTGTTCTTCCAGATTCCGAATAGAATTGACAAACATTAGCTATACGAAAGTTTATGTGCAGTAAAATAACAGATTTAACTATTGTAGCTAATTTATTATACCGTTTGTTTGTAACAGGGTCCTCGTCAGATCTGGCTGAGTTTATTACTGGGGTTTCAAAGCTGCAAATTTTATTATCGGTTCACGCCAAGCTGGAATTTCTGGTCTTAAATGGAATACATGTGGCAAGCAAAGATCCACAACCCTTTTCGCTTTGACATGTCATGGAAGAATCTAGAAGTAAATCCTTTCGTCTTCTACTCTAGACAAAAGATGGAAGGGAAAAATATATATATATATATATATGATCCCTTACACCTGTAGATCTTCTGGACTTTAAGTTTAACTGTTTCTTGGCGTTGTTAACCGCATTCAAAGAATCTTCTAGTGTATTTATCTCTCTTTTTTTTTTTCGGTTTGTTAGACTTGTTCTTTGCTTCTGGCATATTCGTGTTTCAACTAATCATTGTATGTATGCTGCTTAGGATCCGTTTATTTCGCCGATTCGAATTTAGAATTCGAGTTTTACTACAGTAAAAAGCTCTAAAAAACAATCACATTTAACTTTTTTGTTACAGTAAAAAGTTCTCACATAACATCACATCTTAACTCGAATTAAAAATTTAAATCAGTGAACTAAACGGGTCCTTACTTTTTTTTTTTTGTTTTATTACGCTCTAAGCGTCTCTATCTTCTTTCTCTCTCTGTCATTGTCTGTATCATCTCACTACCGTTTTCCGCCTCTGCCATTCTCTCTTTCCTCTCACCGTCGTTGTAAGCCTCTGCCACTCTTTTCCTTATCACTCACATACATGGTAAATCCTGGTTATTTCTCTCATTGTCGTTGTTAGCCTCTGCCATTCTCTTTCCTATCACTCACCGTCGGTATACATGATAAATCTAAGAATATTTAAGATTTATTAAATTAAACAAACAAAAAAAAGAACAGTATAAATTTTAATGGTAAATCTTAAGATATAATTGGTATATTTAGGATTTATTAAGTTAGTATAACTTGAAAAAAAATAGTCTAAGTTAGCATCATTTTTTTAAGAATCATACAAATTCTAATAGTAAATCTTAGATATACTTGATAAATTTAAGATTTATCATGGTAGCATCATTTTTTTAAGAACCATATAGATTATAATGATAAATTTTAGATATACACAGTAAGTTCAGGTATATCCACAATTTATAAAATTTGCATGTACAACTCTAATGATAAATCTCAAATATACACGGTAAATTTACGATTTATTAAGTTAGCATCATTTTTTTAAAAACTGTACAAATTCTAATTATAAATCCTAAATATACACAATATGTTTAGGATTTATCAAATTAGAATCATTTGAAAAGGAAAAGTATAAATTTTAATTGTAAATCTTTGGTATACTTGGTAAATTCAAGAATATGTAGGATTTACTAAAAGTTAGCATGTACAAACTCTAATGGTAAAAGTTATTATATACAAACTTTAATAGTAAATCCTGAATATACACAGTCATATAAATTCTAATGGTAAATCTTGGATATACATTATAAATCTAGGTGTATCTAGAATTTATCAAATTAGAATCACTTCGAAAAGAACAATACAAATTCTAACGGTAAATCAATGACATACACGGTAAATCCAGGTATATTCAAGATTTATCAAGTTAGCATGTACAAACTTTGATTTTTCAATAACCATACAAATCATAATGGTAAATCTTGGATATACACAGTAAATCCAAGAATATCTAGAATTTATCAAGGTAACATGTACAAACTCTGATTTTTCAAGAATCATACAAATCTTAATGGTAAATCATTGATATACACGGTAAATTTAGGTATATTCATGATTTACCAAATTAGCATTACAAAATTTAATGAGAAATCTTTGATATACTTAGTAAATTAGAATTTACTAAGTTAGCATCACTTTTTCAAGAACCGTATAAATTCTAATGGTAAATCCTTAATATGCATGAGAGAATTAGAGAGCGAGAGACTAAAGAGAGAGAAACGGAGAATAGAAGATCAAGAAAGAAAGAAAGAAAAAAACAGAAAGGGAAAAAAATAGCAAGAAAAGGATAAATTAGAAAATGAAAATTTAAAGCATGAAATGGTATATTAATTTTAATACAGTGGTAAATACTTCTATAAATTTTAAATATACTTCTATTTCTTATAATTTTCCTCGTAAAAGTTGTAATGTTTGTGTGCAAATCCTTTATGGTTTTTGACCTTGTTACGTATTTGTTAGTTGAAGTCCATTATGTTATGAGAATTTGTAATGTAATTGTTCCTTATTGGCATGTTTACTTATGAGGAGTAGGGTATGAGAGTTAATCACAATTTTACTTAGGGTCGGTTTGACATTGTTGTGCTATTAAAATTTTTATTACAGATGTGTTTTTAGTTAGAAGTCGCTGTGATCAGAAATATGTAGTATTATTATTATTATTATTTTTTTGTCAAGTATGTGGTGAATATTAGAAGGTGTTTGATAAACTATACATAAAATTGCTATATAAAATTACTGTAGAGATGTATAATAATTAAAATAAACATATTTAGCACATACATTTACAGTTAGTTTTATTTCTATTTTAAGGTTAATACTCACTATTTTTACACCACAATACATAAAATATATAACTTTAATTTTATTATTTAAAAAACTACTTTTATTCATGGTGAAAAAATACTCGTCTACTAAAGTTCTTGTTTTTTTTTTTTATTAATTATCTACTAAAGTTATTGTTATTGTTGTTAATTTTAATGGAATTTCATCAGAAAAATGAACTATCAAATACTTTTTTAATTTTTATTATTAGATCTATATCAAAAATTATTTATTTTGTATACTTTTTTAATATAATGTAATTTTAATCTGATCTAACGATCATAAACTAGCCTCACTGATAGGAAGGCGTTACTAGAGAAAGTCCATATTTTTAAACATTTTAATAATAATGAAAAATATTTTAGTAAAATTTGGCATAATATTATTAAATGTTTTCAATTTTTAAATAACTATTTAAAAAATATATTTTTAAAATTTAACATGAAAAAAATAAAAATAGGTAGATTGGAAGTTAAGTTATAATTTTAAGGTTATTTTAGTAAATTTATATGGTGATAGCAAAAATTGTGGTACAAAAGCAATTCTTAACATGCTTATCAAAATTTTGCCATTTGGCAGTAATTTTTATACGATTTTACACAAAATGAGGATTTACTAAATAGCTGAAGCTGCTATAACTTTTTTGAAAAGATAAAAGTAGCGTTTGAAAGTAATGTTAAACAGAGTCTTAAGAAATAGAATTGATAATTTCATGTCCTTTTTAGATTTAGGGTCCATTTAGTTGAGAGATTCGTCTTTCGATTTGAATTATGATTTATGGTTCATTATAATAGTTTCTCAAAAAAAAAATATACATAAATAAAAAATAATTCAAATTACAAAATTTAAATTCATGAACTAAATAAACCCTTAAACTCTCAATCCTGATAGCAATATTAAATTATTAAATTATCTCTAACTTAATTGTAAGATAATTTGCATAAATAGTCTCTAATATTTTTAAAAAGTCACAATTCAATCTATAATATATATTTTTTTAATAAAACGGCCCTAATTTTTTTAAAAGGTGATAGTATGATTATTTTCGTCAAATTTCGTTAAATTTTTAACAAAACATGTCACGTGACTTATCGTGTGACCTTTTTTTTTTAATAAATTAACTTAAATGCCCGATAACCAAAAAAAAAAAACCCGCTTCTCTCTCTCTCCCGTTATCTCTTCATCTCCCTCAACCTCTCTCTCACCTCTCACCTTCTCTATCTCTCTCTGTTTTGAAACCCTCAACGTCATTGTTAGCTGCAAGCTCAAGCAAACTGGCAAAAGTATCTTCTTTTTCAACAGTCAAGTGATTCATTGCTATGTTGGAGACTCTACTTTCTTCAAAAGAAATTGGAGATGGCGCCGGAGATAGTATAGGTTTTAGCCGCTCCAAACCACAGCACATGCTTTTAGTTGCTGGACAGCCAGCTGAAATCAGAAAACACAATAAAAATAATTATTGAACTACGTCCATCAACGAAAGCTAATATATGCATACACAATGAGAAAAACAAAATCCTATTCTGCAAAATCATTAGTTCACAATATAAACCAGCCGAAATCTCGATTAAAGAATCATGGGTTCCAAATATTCATTCGCAAATCACAAGAAACCAGTGAAAATGTCAGAGACTAAAAAAACCCCTCTTATCTCTCTCTCTCACCTCTCACCTTCTCTATCTCTCTCTATTAATGTCGGCCGAACTCCATCACAAACGCCGACCATGTGGATCTCAAGTTGCTGCCAACGAAGATCGCGAGTTGCAGCGCCAAAGACGCCGGAATGCACACAAAGCTGTCGAAACTCGAGCTCCTCACGCAAAGTTGTCGGAGGGGAACCGGAGCACAACGAATCTCCCCTCAACGCCGGCGCTAACCGCACGAATCTTCCCGCCGACGAGCCTCTCGCCAACCACGTTGCCAAGCTTGAGAGATGAGAGAGAGATGAGAGAATTTTTTGTTTCGCAGGTCATGGATCTGGTTCGCGGAGGAGAGAGAGTCGTGGGAAGAGAGGTCTGGGGGGTTGCGGAGGAGAGAGAGAGTGGCCGGGGGTTGCGGACGATATAGTCATGGAGGAGAGAGGGAGTCGCAGAGGAGAGAGATTTTCCCGTGGGGAAGAAGAGAGAGAGGGATGTCGTTACAATAATTTGAATAACGAGGATTCGTAATTATGAATTAGGATTCACGATTTATTATAATATATTTTTTTATAAAAATATATATAAATTAAAAATAATTTTAATTTTATGATTTTAATTTATAAATTAAACGTTTTTTAAAAATTATTTTATTAAAAAAAAGAAATTAAACTTTATTTTTATAAATACATAATTAAAAAATAATAAATACATCCTATATTTGTTATTTTATTCACGTAATATTATAATATTAGCCTTTTAATTATTATCTTTAATATAATAACCGTCTACTTTATTTTTTATTGACATTAATAATATATATTTTTTATTTTATTCAATATTTAATAATTTATATTTTAATTATGATTAATATTAATATAAAAGTACATTATTTATTTGTTAATTAAAGATATATTATTTACTTAGAGTGTATATCAATATTTTTACAACAGTTCATTCTAATTCTATACATAAATAAACAGATGAATAAAATTCAAAATGACTCTGATTTTAAATTTTATAACTAAGTAAATAATTTATTTTAACTTTTGATTACTCTGAATCCTACTTACTCCGATACATGAACTTGATTAGGCATAGGTAAACATGTCGTACATGTCCTAATTTACTTAACATATTGGCTTTGGAAGTTAGGTCAGATTTATGCAAATGAAAAGAAAGTGATGCATCGACTTTTTAGAACCGTCTCAAGCATTTTTGGGGCCTCAAGCAAAAATTTCCTTTTGCCCCTTTTTTGAAAAAAAGAAAAAGAAAAAGACAAAAAGTACACTTAAATAAAAGAGAGAAAGAGAGAAAGAGACTATGATGAATTAAAATTAATAGCTCAATGCTTTATATAAATTAATAAATAGTTTAAATTAGTATTTTTGTTCATAATTTATTTAATTATAAATCATAATTTGATAAGTTATTTATGGTTTTTATCCATAATTTGTCTGATTATTAACCATAACTTGAGAAATTTATTCATAATTTGATAAATTATGACCTATTAATTTCTATAACTAAAAATTGACCTATATATTTTCTTAAGTTTTTTTATATTGGCCTATTTTTTTACTATTTTCCTAAATAAAATTGAATAAAAATCCAAAGCTATTTTCGTATTCCAGTAGAGTGCTATTTAAATCGTTTAATAATAAGTGGGAGAGAGAAAATTTAGTTTGATATTTAAAAACCCTTTAATTGTAATTAGTGAATTAATACATATATTGAAAGAAAAGAGTGCTTCTACTTTGATATGTCCGGGAACATCTCCCAAAAAAATGTCATGTGCGTGCATAATTAATTATTATTTTTCCAACTTCAAAAATTTGTTGTGATTCTCTGTTCTCTAAAATTCTTTACTTTGTTATAAAAGAACACGTAAAATTTAATATTATAAGAAACAAAGAAGAATAAAAGAGAACATAGGGCCCATTTGGTAACCGTTTTAAAATAATTTTTTTTAATATAAAAATAAAAATGAAATTATTTTGAGAATTATTTTAAAATTGATTTTAAAATAGCATTTGATTAGTTTTTGAATAGATTACTTTGAGTATAATAAAAAAGTGAAAATGTGATTAGTTATAATTAGTAATTAATATATTATAACATTGTTAATATGTACTAGAAAATTAAAAAAAAAAGGAAAAATAATTTTTAATTATTTTTTAATTCCTTCACAAAAATTACTCATTATTTTTTATTTTTATTTTCAAAATATTTATTAAACAAACATGGTTTTAAAAACTGTTTTCATTTTCATATCTCAAAAGACGTGCATAAATGTTTTCAAAAATAATATGAAACCAATTTCAAACATAATTTACCGTACTCCTTATTATCACTTGTGAGGGATCATCATATAAGCTAACAAAATCTATATTTATAGCCTAAAAATTATAACTATAGATAATAGAAAAGGAGACAAGTTACATAGGTTAAATATATAATTATAAAGAGATAGTAGACAATACAGTAAAACCTCAATAAATGAATGTTTGATAAATTAATAATTTTGATTAAATAATAAAATCTTTCGGTCTTAACTTGGGCTAGTGTATTTAATTAATAATCTCACTAAATGCATAAGATAATAATTTTTTTAAATCCTTTAAGGCCCAATGAAGATATAAATTAATAATTAATCAAATATGAAAAGATAATAATAAATAAATATAAAAATAATCATATTTACTAAATTTGAAAACTACATGCATCTATTTTATGTCAATGTAGGTACTTAATAACATTTTATATATAATGTATTTACATTATTATTTATTATTACATGATAACTTTTGAAATTCTATATATAAACTTATAAATATTAACTACATCTACTATTTTTTATTTATTTATAACTCGTACATAAATCTTGGTGAAAAAATAATACATGTACTAAGATAGCACAAGTTATTAAAATATAAAATCCTTCTTAAATTAATAAAATATTCATTTACCAATAAATTAATAACCCCTCTTAGTTCCAACAATATCAATTCTGTTATTCATCACAACATTAAAAATTGTTAAATTTCCTAACGAATTAGGTATTTTTGTAGTCGTTTCATTGTTTAAAAGAAACAAATATTATATTTCAAAAATCATAAAACAACGTGTTAATTTAATAAGAATTTTTATAATTAATCCTAAAAACTTTGGTAAAAAAACCCAACGTAAGAATAAGTGAAAAAGAGTATAGTACACAAGTATTTTAAAATTATTCTAAGCAATAAAACGAGACATTTTAAAGTGTTCTTATCTTAATTTTGAGTTAAATTTTTAATTACTATTTAATTAATTACAAGTATAATTTAAACATTTTATATCACAAAAAGTGACCTACACTTCGAAGATGTTTTTCAAAACTTGAGATAATACTTTAAATTTTTAATTACTATGTTCATTTCATGATAACTGAAGTCATATTGTCGTAATGTTTTTTGTTATATAAATTTAAATTTAAATTTTTTACGATAATATTTCTCACTATTTCTCACGTACATAATCCGAGTCATAATTGAAATTTTGTACAAATAAACAAAAAGTACCAAAATAATTTTAACTCCTTTTTAAATGCATTTACAGCGACAAGTTTCTTTTTTCACTGTCCAATTTTGATCCAAAGATTTGAATAATGTGCTCTTCCTAGTAGAGCAAAAAGCCTCCTCTCTACCACATGAATTCCCATTTCTTTTACAGCTAAGATAGAATATCCTAAAACCTCGTTCACTTCACCGATTCAAATTTTTAATTTTAAATTTTTACATAAAAAACTCTAAAAAAATATCACATTAAAATTTTCTACTACAGTAAAAAACTCTTAAAAAATATCACATCTCAATTCGAATAAAAACTCAAATCCGCAAACAAGACCTAAAAGATATAAGCCAAAGATTCTATCTGATTATAAGAAGCTGAGTCTAAAAGTGCATAAATAATCCATAAAAGATATAAAATCTCCTTCAAGATAAAAAATAAAACGTACTAACAATCTTACACTCAAAGACTCTTTCCACTATACTTTGTTCAATCTGATCCTTGATCTCTTCTTCGTTAAATGATGATTTCTTACCTTTCACGAAAGCATGTCTAGCTAATGTCAAGCATCGAATTGAGAGAGTTCAAAAGGCCTGTCTAGTATTTATTTTCAGAATGGTTTGTTTTGAGTATGCGTATTAAACTGTTAAACAAGCTTTTGTGTACCGCGAGCTCAAATCCCTTTCTTAACCTAATTCACCAATGTTATTGATTGCAATATATCAAAACATTGATCGCAATATATCAAAACAAATAACTAATGTTATTGATCGCAACATATCAAAACAAATAACAAAACCTATTTTTCATTCCCTTACCAATATTCATCCTCATAATTTTCTTTTCCTCAAATTTTTATTTTCAATCTCTTATCAAACCGGATGCTAACCAAACACTAATTTTTTAAATGAAAGAAAAATCATTTCTACAAACAAATGAAAAAGCAGAACCTTAAAAAATCATAAGGGCGTCAAAGAATGTTTAACAGTTTTTATTTCACAATTACTTGAACTTCACAAATTGATAAACCTATGCAAATAATAAACAACCTCAGCCTAAAAGAGCATCAATAATCGATGAAAGAGATTGATCTCATTCAAGAACAAAATATCATTGATCTGATAACTACCTATAAGTAAAAGGGCATCATTGTAGTCAAATTAATCAAGGGAAAATACTACTCTTGATTTCTTACTTTTCACGAAAGGATTCCAGGCAAATTAGACTGAGGATCAAATTGTGGAAGTTGAAAATATTTGTTTTTTAATAATAAATTTTCACGTAAAAAAAAAACTTAAAATTGATGCCAGCACTGTTACAGATTTATGTTCTTCTCTATAAAATCTCAGTTACAAGGAAAAGAAAAAAAAATATGTACCGAGTATTTATATATAATTTATTAAATTTCTAAATTATGTACAACCTTATAAATCAAAAAAGAAAAATGAGAAGAGTAACCCGTTCTCATTTACTAAAAATTTCTTATTTTTCCCATAATATTTTTATTAGAAAATCGGCACTTTAAAAGTTACATTATCTTGATTAAACGATTACTTGAAACTTCACAGATTGATAAAACGTTGCAAATTATAAAAAAAAAAAAAAGAAAAATATATACAGAACTTTATTCAGATAAGTGTATTCAAAACAAAAATCTTGCCACTAGAAGTTCTTCAAACTTCCCGTACCTATAGTACATAATTCAGACATCATATTACGTCAAGCTTGAAAAAATTGTAAATGACGTAAAGCCAAACGTGAAATACTTTCTAGATGGATGATCAGGATATATAGCAGTCAGAGCAACATCATCAATAAACAACGATAGAGCTCAAAATTCCTTCCGTAATGCAAAGAGCATTATTACAAGTTATAAAAAACTCTAATTAGGTCAAAATCAGCCTGCAAATTTACATCACCTGTCCCAGTACTCATTCATAATAAATAATTAAACGCAGAAAAAACAAATCCCTATAAACGATCATACTAAGCAAATTTAGAGAACACTGGAGATCAAACAACCAAAAGTTAAGGATCATATGAAAAATAACTTCATAGTAAGAATAAGATTGATAAATCATGATCAGATCTTGGAACTCACATAGAGAAGTAGATCAGACATATATAATAGATCAGATCAGATCAGATCAGATGAAAGGTGGTGGGGTCCAGCAACCGCAGAGCTCCCTTCAATCCAAAGAAAGATCAAACCACAGGGGTTAATGGAGCTCCTGAGGTATGCAAGCCACAAGCCTATCATCTAATCAGCAATGAAGAGATAAGAGTGTGGGATCCATAACTCAGCAGCACAATCCACCCAGAAAGATCCTCTTTTGGACTTCAAGGAGCTCTACTTATCTTCCGTAACCCTACCTTCAACTTACTCATCCACTTTCAAAAAGAAATTAAAACCCTAAAAACCAAGTTCCTAAAAAGTAAAGAGTTCTGTTTCCCAAGACTGAATTTTAAAGCATGATGAAAAAAAGAACCAAGTAAAGAAATATACCGTTCAAGTTCATCATCTGAAACAGATCCAGCCATCATGATAACTACAACAGCTAGCTCCAAGAACACCGACAACGAATATAATTTAAAGCACATACAAAGCGACTTAACCCTAAGAAGAACTTCAAAAGCATACAAGCAAAGTCAAAGAGACCACAAAAACTAAGATCGACCTTACAAAACTTGAAAAAAAAAAAAAAATTAGACAATCGAAACGGGTTTTGAGTCATGCAACTTATAGATCTAGTGGAAGAAATAGATTTGAAGATCTGAAACAGAAGGAGATGATCATAGAGATTTCAGGCTTTAGCTGCGCCAAAATATGCGCCTAAACAAGATCTCTAATTCAATAAAGTCTACGCCCATGGGAATCACAGCATTTGGAACCCTACCAGGATAAGACCCGGGACCTTCAAAAGTCGCGAAACCACAACCACCCATATATTAGTGCCCTTTCAAAACCCAATAAAGCAAATATTATTTCGATATAAAGATGAAGTTGATAAGAGGGCCAATTTTATAGTGGTTGTTCGGTGTTTGAATAATGCTGTGGGTGGACAGGGCTTGTGTTTTCCAGCCCCTACCAAGAAAAATTAAAGATTAAAGATTAAAGAAATAAAAAAAAAAAAAAGAAAAGAAAAGGAAAAGAAAAGTCTCGGGAAGCGGCTCCTCTTAAGATTCCCTGATAATCACGTGCCTTGTTGCCCACGATATGCTTCAAAGGTCATTAATATATCGTTGTTTCAACTGTACATTTCTATGGATGCAAGAGCCTTGACGCTGGTCACTAGACACTGGTAAACGGCACATTACTCTGATCAAGGATACAAGAGGCTTTTTTTTTTTTTTTTTTAAATATATATTTACATATTTATACTGTTTTATATTTGTTTAGAATATATATTCTTATGGTTTGTTTAGCTCATATATTATAATTATTTTTAATTTATGTATATTTTTTATAAAAAAAATATTATAATAAATTACGAATCATAATTTAAATTAGAGATCAAATTTTTCTTTCAAATATTCTCTTAATTTCTAATCTTATTAAATATATATCTTCAAATTATAATCAATATATAAATTCATACATTTTGTAGGTCAACACCTTAATAAGTGGTTTGAAAGTATAATCAGATCCATTTAGTTCGTTGATTTAAATTTTTAATTTGAGTTAAAATATAATTTTATGTGAGAGTTTTTTACTATAGCAAATAAATTAGATATTACTTTTTTTAAAAGTTTTTTACTGTAACAAAACTCAAATTCGTGAAATAAACGAGCCTCAAACTCTTGCTGATGTTGAGCTTATACATAAAATCAAACAAGAAAATACTTTACATAAAATTTTTTTTTAAAAAAGAGAATTCCCTTATTGAACAATAAATAAATAAATAGATAATGCACATATACACGTGATGAACAATTTAAACGCTTAATTTAGTGGTGTTGTAGATTTTAAAAAAATTACTTTTAACGATATTGAAAGAAAAAACAGTTGTTATAAAAAGCAATTGAATATTAGGTAAATTATAATTATAGTAGCTCTGCTGGTTTCAAAATCAATGTAATAGCGTTTAGTAAATTATGAGGTTGAATTATTATGAATAATTAAAAATTACAATTATATTATATTATACTATAATTTAATATAAATAATTACAATATAATATATAGTTATTATTATATTAATGTAATATAAAAAACTATAATTACATAATATTATATAATTATGATATATATTATAATAATATTATTACAATAATAACTGAAATAATTAGAAATAACGATTATATTATATTATACTATAATATAATATATATAATTACAATATAATGTATATTTATTACTCCATTTAATATAATACAATAAAACTATTATTAAATAACATATTATATAGCCAGGATATAGAATATAGTAATATAATTAAAATGGTTAATACAATTACAATATTATGATATTACATAAAAATATTTAAATTTTAATTATAATATAATTAAAAATTACAATTATATTATATAATATTATATAATCATTATTAAATTACATTAAACAAATATATTATAATTAATATATTACATAGTCATAACATGTGTAATACACTATAATATATAATAATATTTGAATTATAAAATTATATTAATATTTAATTATATTAATTATTATATTATTATTAATATAATAAATATACTTATATTAATATAATATAATGTAATAATATTATTGTAATATTATTAATACAATAAATATAATTATATCAATACAGTATAATATATATAATATATTATAAAATAGTAATTACAATATCACATTATAATTATAATATCATGTTATAATTATAGTATAATTACAATATCATATATCAAAATAATTATAATATTATTATAATATCATATTATATGATAAAATAATAATATTAGAGTTATTAATATAATTATGATATCATTTGTTACAATATTACTATTATATTATATTACATTATATTACATTACGAGTGTGAATTTTAGATTGAGAATATTGTGAATTTTAATTTCATTAGGAGTATTATGAGTATTATAAAAATTTTAGTAATTGTACTATGTTGATTTTTCACAATCTAAAAGTTAAAGTTGTCTTTAAGTTATTTTTAATTTTAGCTGTAGATTCTTAAATTTTTTTTTTCAAAAAACACTTTTAAAGAGATTTATCAAATATTAAAATCACCTTCTACTACAAGTAGAAACTAATTTTAAGAGTAAAAAATAATATCAAACTAAGTCCAAGCCTCGTGTACATAATCCTGAAAGCAAATTCTCCCCTCAGCCAATACACAAAACTATATCGGTTTGGCAACCAGGATATATCTCATTGTACAATCTCCATTACGGTTAATTTTGTAAATTCACATGCCAAAATCATGTGTTTAATCACAAAAAGTATAAATTTATATATTAATTATAATTTTAGATATACATTTAATGATATTAAAAATTGGGAGTATGCTTTTTAAATAAACATAAAATACATGATATAAATACTTAAATATCCCTTTTTTCCTTAATTGTTATGCGGCCTTGCATTTTTTTTCCAAAAAAATATATATGTTTTTTTACTTATAATTATTACAAAAGTATATTAATTATTAAATTGGATTTCATATACAAACCTGAGTTTTTTTTTTTTTTTTTTTTGAAGCAAACCTGTGTCATTTTAAAGTTAATAATATTGATCAATTTTGACATTTGGAATTATCCAATAAAACCTTAACGATAGTAATACGATAGTAAACATTTGTAATATATAAAAAAAAAAAAATCAAAGAGTTATTATAGCAAAATTAATTTAGTAATTTCAAAGATAGTAGTTTCATTCTAATAAATGTTTTTAATGTGAATTTTTTTTTCTTTTGTAATAAACATAAAATTGGTTTAAAAAGGCAAAATATTTTTTTCATGTGTATATGTATATTTAAATTTTAAGAAAATTTAATGTGTAACACACAATTTTAACTGTTAATCAAATCATAATCATATAATTTTGAGGAGGTCTATAAAAATTTAACGTTAATAGTATTTTAGCGGTAGGTTAGTTTTTCATTTTCTATAAAAAAAATTATAATGATTTTAAAAATTATTTTTCAATGCATGAAAAGTAATATTATAACCTGTAAATTTTCCTTTGCCAATGCATTTTATATGTACGTTAGTCATTTTCGTTTCATTTATTTGCCGCCAAAAAAAAGACATTTTTCCATGCAAATGCCACAGCTGAAATTAAACTTGGCAACATATTTTCGTTCAGTTCACTGATTTAAAATTTTAATTTAAGTGAGAATATACTTTTATATGAGAGCTTTTAATTATAATAAAAAAATTAGATGTGACTGTTTTTTAAAATTTTTAATTATAACAAAATTAAAATTAAAAATTTAAATAGGTGAAATGAGTGAGATCATCGTGAGAAGAAAACAATTGGATTGACTAGTAAACGAGTTATGCAACCAGTATGGCACGTGTTGATCAGAGTCTCCGACTTGTTATTTGCCCATTACTAACAAAGAATTAAAAACCAGAAATTAAATGAGATGGTTCAACTAGAACTTAAATTTGTGAGAGAAAGTATTGTATTAAAATTTTTAAAATTCTGATTTTTTTAAGTGAAAAATATTGTTTAAATCTAAATCAAAGTGATTTGAACTTGTTATCTAAAACAATATTGTCCCAAAAATTATTTATATAGTAATTATTTTTATTTTTAATTCTATTTATAATTATTGTGGGCCCATTTGAAATGAATATTTAACTTTATAATTTTTAATTCTAACTTTTAAAATTTAAATTTTTTTTATGAGAGTAAAACATTATAAAAAAATCAATAATTTAAATTAAATATATGGAACAAATGTATTCTATATATTTCAGTTAATATTAAAAATGTTTATACATGCTAATGTTTGCATATTGGAGAGGCACATATGCGATATGTTTATAGGTAAATTATGAGAGTTTCTCTTGTAGTATAAAAAAAATGAATTATTGATAGTCTTTTTACTTTTTAATTATAAAATTTATATAAAAGATTATCTATTTTGTATATATTTTTAATCTTATATTTTTTTTAATTCGATCATAACTAAAAATTGATATTTATTGACAAGAGTCGTACCAAAGAATAAATTATGGTTCTAATCATTTTATTAATTTAAATTTTATTATAATAAAAAATTCTTAAAAATAATTAAATTTAATTTTTATTATAATAAAAACTCTTGTATAAATTTTTTTTTTTATTATAATAAAAAACTCTTATATAAAATTTTTTACTATAATAAAATACTATCATATAAAATTATATTTTATTTTAAATTAAAATTTTAAATACACGAATTAATTAAAAACTCAAAGAAAAACCCTTGGAAAATATTTTGCAAACAGGAGGTGCCGTACACACAAATTAACGTCTTTCAATTATGCTTTTAATAAACATTTCCACTTTGATTAAGACAATGGGAACGTTGATGTGACTACACGATCAGATATGGCTGTCCAGTCCCCACCGCACCATGCGCACGTTATCAGATACGTTGCTTTCGGCCCCCTTCGTGCCCCGAAGATACATTAAACTGCGTATTTGTATCCCGTTTATTTTACGGATTTAAGAGTTTATTGAATTTATAAATTTAAATTATTTTTAATTTATGTGTATTTTTTATAAGAAAAAATATTATAATAAATCATGAATTATGATTTAAATTAAAGAGTTAATTTAGATACTAAATAGATTCTAAATTTAAAATTTATATTTTATTATTGTAAAAAAATTTTAAAAATAATATTATTTAATTTTTTTATTACAGTAAAAAAATTTTATATAAAATTATGTCTCAATTTAAATTATAAATTTAAATCAGTGAATTGAACGAGAGCTGTGCTGTTATTAGATTATTGTATGATGAGGTGTACTGAGAAAAGTTACTCTTATCCAGTAATTATTCACCACGTCATTAGAAGGAGTCCAAAACGACCGCCAAGATTAACAATGACCGTCTAATAGCGGTAAAAAATTGGATCTTTATGTAGAGGAGGTAAGCACTTGAATCTATGGTTGGATCCCGAAGAGTACTGGCAGATATCCTTTGCGCTGTGCGCTGCTTTAATTAAAAGCCTAAAAATTAAGAGGTTATTTTTTAGTATTTTTACGTTATATTTTGAGTTAAAATTAAAATTAAAATTTATATTTAAATGTGTATATTTAAAGTTTATTTAGTTTATTAATTTAAATTTTTAATTTAAGTTAAGATATAATTTTACGTGAAAATTTTTCATTATAATAAAAAAATTAAATATGATTATTTATGAGAATTTTTTACTATAATAAAATTTACATTTTAAATTTAAATTTGTAAAATAAATGAGACCTTAAATTATAATTTAAATTAAGAATTTATTTAAATTTGTGTTTAAATAAAACAAACATAAATTTATATTTAAAATGATAATAAAAAATTTTAATATGACATATAAGTGAGATTTTATTCATTTTTTCGTTGTAAATGTATAGTAAAAAATTATCTCAATAAAAAATAAAATGAAAAAATTATAATATTTTTAAAAATAAAAAAATACTGTTAATTAATTTGAATTTGAGTTTATAATATCGAGTTAAAGAAAATTTAAACTCAAATTTAAACACGAGTTTAAACTTGAGTTCAAATTTAAATTTTATAAAAAAATATAAATTTAAATAAAATTATAATTTTTTTTTTTAATTTTGTTGTAAAAAAACATCTCACAAATTTTTAAAAAATAGAGGGGAGGGAGCTAATTTTTGAGTGAAAAACTAAAAAAAAAAATCTAACAACTCTCGAAAAAGTTCACATAAAATTTTATTCGAATTAAAAGTTCGAATGTTGAGCGGGCCCTAAAAAAAAGACAACTCGAGTTACAACTTTATTCGAGTTCATGTTCTTTTAAGTTTGAACTCGAGTTTAAACTCGAGTTTGAACTTGAGTTTAGAATTAAAACTCGAGTTTAAGTTTTTCTTTCAACCTGAGTTCAGAAACTCGAACTTAAGTTAATAAACAATATTTTTTCTATTCTTAAAAATGTTATAACTTTTTCGTTTTAATTCTAATTGAAATGATTTTTTTCTATATGTCGAAAATACGAATAAAACTAAACCCATATACCTATTAAAATTTTTCATCAACATTAAATTTTTATTAAAATATTATCTAAATACAAATCTAAATTTTGATTTACTCAAATACAAACTAAAAAATGATTCTTATCCAAATCATAACTGAAATATATACAACTAAACACAAACTCAAATTATAACTTTTAACTCAAGTTATAACTCAAATTCAACTTAAACTCTACACTTAAATTACCTAACTCAAAAACATCAAAACAACGGGTCTAAAAATTTATGTTTCTCAAGACTGACTTTTAGAGAATGATGGAAAAAAGAACCATAGCAAAAAAATATACTGTTCAAGTTCATCATCTGAAACAGATCCAACCAGCATGATAATTACAACAACTAGCTTCAAGAAAACCGACAACGAATATAATTTAAAGCACATACAAAGCGACTTAATCCTGGGAAGAAGAACTTCAAAAGCATATAAGTAAAGTCAAAGAGACCACAAAAACTAAGATCGGCGTTACAAAACTTGAAAAAAAAAAAAATTAGACAATCGAAATGGGTTTTGAGTCATGCAACTTATAGATCTAGTAGAAGAAAGATTTGAAGATTTGAAGATTTGAAATAAAAGAAAATGATCATAGAGATTTCAGGCTTTAGCTGCGCCAAAACATGCGCCAAAACAAGAGCTCTAATTCAATAAAGTCTACGCCCCTTGGAATCACAGCATTTGGAACCCTACTAGGATAAGACCCGTGACCTAAAGTCGCGAAACCACAACCACCCATATATTAGTGCCCTTTCAAAACCCACTAAAGCAATATTATTTCGATATAAAGTGAAGTTGGTAGGAGGGCCAATTTTATAGTGGTTGTTCGGTGATGAATAATGCTGTGGGTGGGCAGGGACTTGTGTTTTCTATCCCATTAATACTTCTATGGATGCACATATATGACGGAGGGTTTAAAATTCGTTTTAAAATGATTTTATTTTTTATATATAAATAAAAATAAAAATATTTTAATTTTAAATAAAAATTATTTTTAAAAATGTATTTATTAATTTTATTAATAAATTGTTTTTAATATAAAAAAAATTAATTAATGTATTTTTCTGTGTTTAAGAGAAAAGAAAATGAAAATAAAAAATAAAAAATGATTAAAAATTATTTTTCATTTCTTTCTTATTTTATATTAAACTAAAAAATCGTTTTCTTTTCACTTTTTTATTTTTATTGAGTCAAATGCCGTTTTAAAAATATTTTTTTTTTTTTTTCTCAAAAAACATAAAAAATAAAAAATGAGATTAATTCCAAATAGGGCCGAAGAGTTTCTTTTTTGAGTATTTAGATATTTATATCTTGTGTTTTATATTTATTTAAAAAATATATTCTCAATTTTTAATCTTATTAAATATATACATTTAAATTATAATTAATATATAAATTTATACCTTTTGTAGTGAACACTTGACTTTGATTAGAGAAAAACTTTTTAAATCTTAAAATACCCTTAATAAGTAGTTTGAATGTATAATCGAACTTGTTTAACTTATACATAAAATCAAACAAGAAAATACTTTACATAAAATTAAAAAAAGGGAAAAAATTCCCTTATTGAACAATAATAAAATAGATAATGCACTAATTTTATAAAGTACCTAATATATCATTTAAAAATATCATAATATTTCAGTCATGTGTAAATATAAACACAGATTCAACTTTGTAATAGAAGATATACACGTACTTGGCATCATTTCTGCTAATGATATTTAGAAGTAAAACAAAAAGATGAGGCATATACAACAATAATAATAGTTCAAACTCCTCGTTTACAACAAAATAAAAGCATTAGGCATATATACACGTGATGGACAATTTAAAGCCCCATGTATATAATCCTAAAAGCAAAATTTCCCCTCAGCCAATGCACAAAACTATTTCGGTTTGGCAACCAGGATATGTCTCATTGTACCATCCCCATTATGGTTAATTTTGTAAATTCACATGCCAAAATCAGGTGTTTATCGACAAAAGATATAGATTAATTATAATTTTAGGTATACATTTAATGAAATTAAAAATTAAAAATATGCTTTTTGAATAAACATAAAGTACGGAGTATAAATATGTAAATATCCATTTTGTTTCATTAATTGTTATGCGGCCTTGAATTTTAATTTTTTTTTTTCAAAAAATATATATGTTTTTTATTTATAATTTGTGATGAGGACCGACGGATTCAAGCACACGAATCAACGGTTTGCGAGAAATAAGAATCAAACAAGAAATCAGAAAACCAAAATCAACGCGAAAAAAATACGTAAAGCAAGGAAGAAGAATAACGACACACAAGATTTACCTAGGTTCAAACCTTAATGTAAGATCCTACGTCCTGCAATATGGTGTTTTCGTCTTTTATGATCAATCACAAGTGATTACAAGAATGATACCAAGAGTATTCTCTAAAGAATCCCTCTCAATTCTCTCTTACTCTCTCACTTGTTATCTCTTGATTACAGCCACCAAGATCCTTTTTTTTTTCTCTATGTTTCCTAACCCTTAAATAACCCCTAAAGCCCTTTGTGTAGCCTCCAAGACATGGCCTAGTCGATTGGTATGTTTCCCAATCCAAAGTTTGAAATTTCGGCCAAAAACTCACAGTTTCTGTTTTGCTGATTTTGTACCAACGTCGCGGCGCCACTCATCCAGAGCACTGTGGTGCTACTCCATGCAGCCCGCAGCACCAAAGCGCTACCAAACTAGCGCCAAAGTGCTCACCCCTCTGTTTGTGCCACCTTGGATCTAAGTTGAATCAGAAACCAAGAAACATCACATAGTAGACTTCCACCAACTATCTGCTCTAATTGTCATGTGCCGCAACATTGATCAAATCCAAACAATGTTTGAATGGAATCCCTGTCACAGGCTTCGTCACCATATCCATCAAACTTGAGATACCATTGTCTAGGAGAGTGCTTTAAACCTTTCCTCATGTCCATTCTTAACAAACCCTTCCAGTTGAGCCATAAGGATTCTTTCCTCAAGATTGCCAAGAAGGAATGCAGTCTTCACATCCAGTTGCTCCAGTTCTAAGTCAAACTGATTGGCGAGAGCAACCAACAGTCTAATGGAAGTGTGATTCACCACTGGCGAGTATATCTCATTATAATCCACTCCTTCACGTTGTGTGAACCCCTTAGCTACCAATCTTGCTTTATATCTAGGCTTTTCCAATCCCTTAATGTCCTCTTTTCTCTTAAAAACCCATTTGCAACCAACAATCCTTTGATTATTTGGTTTCTTCACTAGTTCCCATGTCTTGTTCTAGTCAAGTGATTCCATCTCTTCTTGCATGGCTTGCTTCCAACATTCGCTATCCTTGCTTGCAATTGCTTTTCAATAGCTCTTTGGTTCCGAATAATCTATGCCGTATGTAGTGACCAAGGCATAACATACCAAATCCGCAAACCCATAACGAACATGTGCTTTATAAGATCTCCTTGTCCGATCCCTTGCCAATTGGTAAAAGTCAAGACTATCATCCGGATTACCGTCTTCCTCCTCCACTTGCAAGTGATCCTCCTCATTAGTCACAACTTCATCATCCCGTTCCGTAATATTGCTTCCTAACTGCTCCAACTCAATCTCAACCCATTCTTTAGCATAATTATCCATGCCACCTTCGTTGGACCCTCTTTGAATTACTGTTGCCATGTAGTACTCGGTTTCTCTGAAGACTACATCCCGACTAATGAAACTCTTCGACGTATTCCCATATTTACACAAGAGTTTATAACCTTTAACACCTTTTGGGTATCCCATGAACATACACTTCTTGGCTCTAGGATCAAGTTTTCTTTTCGTTTTGGTGTACATAAGCAGTGCATCCAAATACCTTCAAGTTTTCAAGATTTGGTGGATGACTGGTCCACACTTCTTTCGGTGTTTTGAAATCAATTGTCCGCTGAAGGACACCTATTCACAAGGTAGGCCGCCGTGTTAACAGCTTCTCCCCAAAACTTCTTAGGTAAATCAGCTTTTATTAACATGCACCTCACTCTTTCTAAAAGTGTTCAATTCATCCTCTTCGTTAGGCCATTCTATTGTGGAGTTTTCCTGACGGTTTTATGCCTAACCACACATTTATTCTTTAGAAACTGATTGAAATCGGCACCAATAAATTCCAACACGTTTTAGTTCTCAACTTCTTGATCTTCTTCCCGGTTTGAACCTTTACCATTTTCTTTCACTCTTTGAACTTCCCAAAAGCATCATTTTTGTTTTTCAAAATGTAGACCCAAACCTTTCGAGAACAATCATCTATAAAGCGTAATGAAGTACCGTTCACCCTT
The DNA here is from genome assembly GCA_012066045.3 of Morus alba. Lineage (NCBI taxonomy): Eukaryota > Viridiplantae > Streptophyta > Magnoliopsida > Rosales > Moraceae > Morus > Morus alba. The sequence goes on from CP050231.2 coordinate 15,840,422, forward strand.
AGAGTCTCCGTTCGTGACGCGCCCCACAAATTAGAGCGAACATAACTGAGTGTCTCCCTTGTAACATATGATGACCTCTTAAACCGGGTAGCTTTGCCATAAACGCAATTCTTGCAAAACTCCAAGTCTCCTAGCTTCACTCCCCGAATAGCCCTTGCTTCTCCAATTCTTGCAATCATCTTTCACTAACATGACCCAGTCGCTTATGCCACAGGCTTGCCAAAGAACTTCCTTTCGATTCCGTTACTGGCGCCACATCACTAATCACGGTGCTTCCTTGAAGTACATATAGACTTTTGTCTCTAACCCCCTTCATCGTGACAAGCGACCCTTTTGAAACCTTCAAAATGTTATTTTCACCTTTCCAGCTAAAACCACGTTCGTCAAGCATCCTTAGTGAAATAAGATTCCTTCAAAGATCGGGAACATGTCTCACATCTGACAAGATTCTCTCCATCCCATCATAAGTCTTAATCCTAATTGAGCCAATTCAATCACCTTGCATGGTTTGTTGTTCCCTAATAAGACTTCATTGCAACAATCTCCTTGTAGCTCTTAAACCACACAAGGTTTGGCGTCATATGGAACGAACAACCTGAATCCATGATCCATTGCTTGTTTGAGTGCTTCGTTGTAACAACTAGGACATCCGCACTCTCATAGCCCTCTTTAAATTTGTTGTATGACCGCAGCTTCACCATCTTTTCCTTGTGTGTTTACTCATTTCTTCTTCATTGGACAATTTTTCTTGATATGCCCCTCCTCATGACAATGAAAGCATTTGATAACCTTCTTGTCATCCTGAGACTTAGACCTACCATTCTTTTTACCCTTCGGCCCCCTCTTGTATGATCTTCCTCGAACCATTAAACCATCTCCATTATGCTCATCCAGTTCACTCTTGTGTTTCTGTTCTTTAGACCTCAAAGCACCTACAACATCTTCCAAAGAGATCGTTTCCTTGCCATGTTGCAAAATGTCCACGAAATTCTCATAAGACTTTGGCAAAGAGTGTAGCAAAACCAAAGCCTTATCCTCGTCATCATATTCGACCCCTATGTTCTCCAAGTCCATGATCAACTTGTTGAACTAGTCAATATGTTCTTGAATATCCTTACTCTCGTTCATCTTGAAGGTTAAAAACTTCGCCTTAAGATACAATTGGTTCGAAAGACTCTTCGTCATGTACAAAGATTCAAGCTTTAACCAAACTTCGGCCACCGACTTCATCTTCACAATCTCTCGCAACACTTTATCACTAAGGTTGAGAATCAAAGTGTTATATGCCCTTTTGAGCACCTCTTGCTTTTTCTCATCATTGATAGTCATCGGGAGTTTTGACGCTCCCTCGAGTGCCTTCACGAGACCCATGTTGCCTAGATGCGCCAACACCTTCATCTTCCATAACCCGAAATCATTCATCCCGTCAAACTTCTCAATATCAAACTTGGAAGTCGAAGCCATCTCAACAAGTCTTTAATAGAATCCCCTTCAACCAATGAACATCTAAGAAAATAATAAATCCAAGCACTTTCGGACACGTACCTTTTGTCACACAGAAATAATCCAAGCCCTAAACCTTGTGCTGATACCAATTTGTGATGAGGACCGACAATTCAAACACACAAATCAACGGTTTGCGAGAAATAAGAATCAAACAAGAAATCGGAAAACCAAAATCAACGCGGAAAAATATGTAAAGCAAGGAAGAAGAATAATGACACACAAGATTTACCCAGGTTCGAACCTCAATGTAAGATCTTACATCCTGCGATATGGTGCTTTCGTCTACTATAATCAATCACAAGTGATTACAATAATGATACCAAGAGTATTCTCCAAAGAATCCCTCTCAATTCTCTCTCACTCTCTCACTTGTTATCTCTTGATTACAACCACCAAGATCCTTTTTTTTTTTTTTTTTTTTCTCTATGTTTCCTAACCTTTAAATAACCCCCAAAGCCTTTTGTGTAGCCTCCAAGATGTGCCTTAGTCGATCGGTATGTTTCCCAATCCAAAGTTTGAAAATTTTGGCCAAAAATTCAGCTTTCATTTTGTTGATTTCACACCAGTGCTGCGGCGCCAAAGCGCTGCCAGACCAGCGCCAAAACACTTACCCCTCTGTCTCGCAAAGATGAACTTAGAGACATTCCTCACATAATTATTACAAAAGTATATTAATTATTAAATTGGATTTCATATGCAAACCCAAGTATTTTTTTTTTCCAGGTTGAAACAAACCTGTGTCATTTTAAAGTTAATAATATTTATCAATTTTGACATTTGGAATTATCCAATAAAACCTTAACGATAGTAATACAATATTTGCTTGAAGTAATACCATAGTAATAATATTTATCAATAAAGTTAGAGAGAGGAAACCAATTGGATTGACTAGCATACTAACGAGTTCTGCCTCAAGATGCAACCAGTATCGTATGTGTTGATCGAAGTCTCAGGCCCCGTTTATTTCATTAATTTGAGTTTAAAATTTAAGTTTTGTTACAGTAAAAAACTCTAAAAAACAATCACTTCTAACTTTTTTGTTATAGTAAAAAGCTCTCAAATAAAATTACATCTCAACTCGAATTAAAAGCTCGAATCAGCGAACTAAACGGACCCTTAGACTTGTTATTTGCCCATTACTAACAGAGAGTTGAGAATAAGAATTTAAATGAGAGAAAGTATTGTAGTAAAATTTTTTAAATTCTATTTTTTTTGAAAAATACTGTTTAAATTTAATTTAAAGTGATTTGAAGTCATTATCTAAAATAATATTGTCCCTAAAATTATTATATAATAATTCTTTTTATTTTTAATTTTATTTATAATTAGTATGGACCGTTTAAGATGTATATTTAAATTAAAATTTTTCTTTCTAACATTTAAAATTTTTTTTTTTTTTTTTTATAAGAGGAAAATATTATAATAGAATCAATTATTTAAATTAAGTATATAGAAAAATCGTGTCCTATATTTTTCAACTAATATTAAAATGTTTATATATGCTATTGTTTGCATATTAGAGAGGCACATATGCAATATATTTATTTGTGATTTATGAGAGTTTCTCTTGTAATATTAGAAATTATGAATTATTGGTAGGTATTTTTAATTATAAAGGGAATGTTTATTTTTTTATATTTATTTTTGATTTTAAATTATGATTTATAATTTTTTATAATATTTTTTTATATAAAAATATAAGTAAAATAATAAAAATTTTAAATTATGATTTTAAATTTATAAATTATGAACCTTATTCATTTTATAAATTTGAGTTTTTAAATTAAATTAAAATATAATATTTTTTTTAAATTTTTTTATTATAATAAAATTTAAATTTTAAATTTAAATAAAATAAAAAAGACCTGATTTAATGGATAAGGGTTTTACTAGAGAATACCCTTTTATTATAAAAAGAAAAACCATTGGGAAATATTTTACAAACGGCGGTGCCGTACACACAAATTATCGTGTTTCAATTATGCTTCGAATAAAGATCATCACTTTGATTAGACAAAGGGGACATTGATGTGACTACACGATCAGACATGGCTGTCCAGTCCCCACCGCACCGTGCGGACGTTATCAGATACGCTGCTTTAAGCCCTTCGCGCGCCGAAGATAAGATGTTAAACTGCGCACCCGGTGTGCATCGCTGTCTTTGGTATTAGATTATTGTACGATGAGATGCACTGAGAAAAGTTATCTCTTCCAGTAATTATTCACCACGTCATCAGAAGAGTCCAAAACGACCGACAAGATTAATAATGACTTCGTTATTACGGTAAAAAATTGTATTCCATGGAACTTTATGCAGAGGAGTTAGCACTTGAATCTAGGGTTAGATCTCGAAAAGTACTGGCACATATCTTTTGCGCTGTGCGCTGCTTTAATTATTCCTATCTCGATCTGCGTCTATCGTCAGGTAAACTATTCACTGCTGCTCACGTGAACTTAAACCTAATTAATAATAAACAATTTTCAGTACAATAATAATAATTTTTTAATTTTTTAAGGAAAATAATTTTTACAATCCCACTAAAAATATGTGTAGCCCTCACTAAAAATAGAAAATAAAAATTATTTCCCTTCAAAAAATAAATTATTATTATTATTTTATTGAAAATTATTTATTATTAATTAAGTATCAAATTCAGGTTTTTAAGATATTTTATAATAATACTTTATAATTAGAGAAATAATTATGTGGATGTTTGTTTCTTATATTTATTTTTAATTTTAAATTATAATTTATAATTTTTTATAGTATTTTTTTTTTTAAAAATACACATAAAATAAGAATAATTTTAAATCATGATTTTAAATATATGAACTAAACGTTCACGGTGTAATTTGTCTACTAATATTTAAAACATTTGGGGTTTCTTCTGTGAAAATTATAAAATAGAGATCAAACTATCACATATTAAAGACTGGTTTAATTTATTCGTTTAAATTACTTAGTTTTAATTTTGACATTTAAAATTTAAATTTTTTATGAGAAAAAATTATAACAGAATTAAAATAATAATTTAAACGTATAAAATAAATGAGTCCAATTTAATGACAAACAATGCTAATTACTCGTTACACTATTTGTCTCTAAAATTATGCGTTTGTCTCATTTTTGTCATGGACATTCAATTTTAGGCATTTAATTACCTTGATATTTCTAAAATATAAAGTTTTGACTCATTCATTATCAAAGTGCCCATTTTCGAATAAAATGTAGCATGAATATGGCTCAAGAAGGTTTTAAAATACATAAATTATAAAATAAAAAAATCTAAAAAAAACTTATTCAAAAAGGGAAAAGAAAAATAAATTTGGATAAGGTACAGTGTAAATAACCTAATAATAAACCATTGTAGTTATTAGAAAACAAATTGTATATGGTATGATAAAATAAAAGATTCTCCAATAGAAAATTGACCATAAAACATTTATTTATCGTTAAATTTATAAATGTGTATATTAAAATAATAAATCATATGATGTTAGAAAAACGCACAACGAGTTGCTGCGTAATATAATTTTAAAAAATTTAGTTGGTTAGCAAAGCCACTTAAAACATATTCATGATTTTATATAACATAAATAAAAAAGATCTAAATTGTATATTTTGAGGTTTTGATAACAATATATCGACATATCAAAGTGTTTTAAATAACAACTTGAAGAGCTTCAATCAATTAGTCTTTTTTACTATTCTCGTATCAACAATTGAAGTGCAAGTGGACGCAAGTCTTTTAATCTCCATTTGGTATCTTGAACTCCTCTTAACTACAAGAGCCAAAGAAAAAATTGATCTCAAGATTTGATCAGTTTTTCCTCTCAAGATCCCTTATCAATAGCCTCTAAAAGGTCTCTCAAATAATCTAATAAATAATGAGACTTATTGATCTATTTATAGAGTTGATGATTTTTGTAATTCATAAAACTGCCTATTCTCTCGTAGTGAGAATTCTTAAAGCGTAAATAAGATTGAACTGGATAATGCACTCTTTTCTACTCCATGGTGTTTTTCCATTAGGTTTTCTTGGTTAAGTGTTTTAACGAAGAGTTATATTTTTTTTGGTAGCCTAACCCTAAGGACGCGTTTGAAACTCGTTCTAAAATGATTTTATTTTTTGTATAAAAATGAAAATGAAAACATTTTCAATCTCAGACATAAATTATTTTTAAAAATGCGTTTAGTAGTTTTATCAAGATATTATTTTTAGTGTAAAATAACCTATTAATGTCTCTCTTTCTCTCTCTACTCGAGAGAGAAGAAAATGAAAACAAAAAATGAAAAATGACTAAAAATTATTTTTCATTTCTCTCTTATTTTACACTAGACTAAAAAATCGTTTTCATTTACTTTTTTATCTTTACCGTTTTAAAAATATTTTTATTTTTTTAAAACATAAAAAATAAAAATAAGATCAATTTTAAACACGGCTAAAATTTCTTCAAAACATTTCCATATATATTATATTTTATTAATAAATAAGAGTGAGAACTTGATAGCTAGTGTCGTATTTACATTCATAGAACTTGCTTTTATGAACTTTTCGTGGATTAAGGAAAATTATCGGGTACGCATGCGGAAGCGTTTTTTTATCATTTCAAGTAAAAAAACTCGAACAGGAGATATAGAATTTAAGTTTTATTACAGTAAAAAATTTTTACAAATAATTATATTTAATTTTTTTACTACAGTAAAAAGTTCTCATATAAAATTAAATTTCAATTCAAATTAAAAACTCGAATCAGCGAATTAAACGGAGAGAAGGAAAGAGAGTTCTCGATGAACGTGATCATAATCACATCGATCCTTAATTGCTTAGGGGTGTCTGCGGTTATTACATAAATAAGAGAGAGAGAGAGAGAGAGAGAGAGAGAGAGAGAGTTTTATTTTAAAGATAAGAGGATATGATGAGCGATATTGATTCAAGTATTTGGGTATTAAAAAAATTAAACCACTTCAAGTTATTTGTAAGGCAACCATAATCATATAATCTGGACTAGTACAAATGTTATTTTGCATCATATATTTATAATATTTTCTTTTTGGGACGTGGTTTTAATGGTATCGTTTATTTTAATGTTTGATGACATTAGATAGTTAATTAAAAAAATTAATAACAATTAATAACAATTAATAAAATTTAATTTTTATCTTATCATATTATTAATTTTATATATTTAATGAATAATCAACGATAAAAAGGTAATTGTTAAAAACTCATTCTTTCTCCTTAAAGAGACACAAGACACTACACATTATGCGGTTATTATCCAATCCTATTTTTGAAAATCTTTTAGGTCCTACAAAGAGCCAAAGGACCTGACATTAATAATTATGTATGGACGCACTAAATTAAAATTTTACTTGATATCCATATCATGAATAGAATAAAAAAAAGAAAAGAGAAAGTGATTTATAGCATTTTTCAAAGAAAGAATAAAATGACTTGTAATAACATGCAATTCATTTCGGCCAAACCCAATTAAGGAAAAATTTGGTCAGTCTTTGTAGCAGGACCGCACTCAGACCGATCATATGCTTTTAAAACTGAATGGATGGCTAGAATAATCATACATTTCATAGAGCTATATAATTGGCAAAAATGAATTAATATGTATTGTCCTTCATCAAAGTATTCAAATGTTAAACGACGAATATACTCACAAGAAAAGACAAATAAGAAGCCAAACCAGAAAATCTTGCCCAACAACTCTCAAGATTTATCTATCCATTGCCCTGAGGTTCTCAATCATATGTCATTTAAATAATTCAATAATTGAACAAGCTACATCGATAAATTAAACTACAAAATAGCAATAATCGCTTTCTTTCATGCACTTCGTATCTATTTAGGTCATGTTCATTTTTTCAATTTAAGTTTAGAATTCAAATTTTACAATAATAAAAAGCTTTTAAAAACAGTCATATCTAACTTTTTTATTATAGTAAAAAGCTCTAATATAAAATCACATTTCAGCTCGAATTAAAAACTCAAATCAGCGAACTAAACATGCCTCTAATTAAAGTCGTGTATGTATATATGTACATATATACATAGATATGTATATATATTATTTAAATGTTTCATTTCCATCAGTAACTAATAAATATAGAAATTCAATGATGTGTCATGATTAGAATTCAATCTTATTAATTATAATAATTATTTTGATCAACTATCTAATTTATTATAACTATCAGATTAATATCTTACACCTAACCATCAGCAACTAGTAAATATAGAAATTCAATGATGTACCATGATTAGAATTCAATCTTATTAATTATAATAATTATTTTGATCAACTATCTAATTTATTATAACTATCAGATCAATATCTTACATTTAATATAATAATAATAATAATGTATATATTGAAATAACCATTAAAATCACACCCACATATATATATAATTACACAGATAAATTTTTAATAGTTAGTTTGATATATATATATATATATATACATATATGTATGTATATATAGATATATAAAGGTTTTTGTTATGGTCCACGGATAGATGACTCATGAAAGGTAATATATGCCAATAAAAGACACAATATGACGATCATTAAATATAGTATTGACATTAGAGAGGTGTAATATAGCAAATGTTACGTTTAATGGTTAATATGTTGTTATGTCTTCAATGTTACATATGATACTCTTGCACACTACAATAAAAATCGTTTTTAACGACTCATATTAGATGATGGTTTATAAGGAAGCCGTCGTCTAAACACCAATTAAAAAATGTTGCACAAAAATTTCCCATGTTCTGATTTTCATGTGTAATTAGATGATGATTTATTAGAAACTGTCATCTAAAGTGCCACATACGATAACGTTTTTTTCAGTAAACCGTCGTCTAATACTCTTTTAGAACACCAAACTTCCTCATTTTGCGAAAATACACTTGAAAATCAAACATTGACCCGAATTGTGACTTTCATTACATGTTTTTGCCAATCTCTCCATCCAAACAACACAACTGATTTGCCTTTCGTTCTATCGCTGCTCCTTCTCGTTCGACGTTAAATCCACATTCTCCTCGAAATAAATTTTATTAATATCCTATTTTTATACATAAATCTTAACATGCATGACATCCAAACAATAGTGAACGAACAGTGAACTCCAATATGGAAGCTCGAAGAAAATCGACTTCTTCTTGCATATCTAGTCACAAAATTATTATTTTTGTCATTCTTCTTCCTATAAACAACTTTGGCATTCTTCACCATCTCAAATACTTGTTTCCTTATCAACAATTCTGGAGGTGATATTTCTTAATTATTACCATTAAATGCTTTTTTTATTCGCCATATCAATGGTTCGTAGGTAAGAATCTCCTATAACCATTGTAAACCGTTTTCTTTCCATGTTTCAACCGGAAAGAAGATGTCTCTGTCAAGCGAATGAGGCAACCTATGGAACTCTTAATCAAGTACCCAACTAGGATTCTAAATGCAAGAGCCATTAATGATCCATATGAACATTGCACGGATTATGAAGGTCTCTTGACGGAAACCATTCTCAACTTAGATCCCTTTTTCCCACAATTTCCTAAGTTCATCGATCAACCGTGCCAAGTAGACATTAATGCCATTTTCAGGTTGATTAGGTCTTGAGATCAATAAGGTCAACATTAGGAACTTCCATTTTATGAACAAATGAAGGTATATTGTAGTTTACAAGAATGACCAGCCATGTACTATGCTTGCTACTCAAATTTCTATGTGGATTCATTCCATCAGCTGCTAAAGCAAGACGACATTTTTAGGCTCTGCACTAAATTCGTAATACTCCGCATTAAATGTCTTCCGTTGTGGAGAGCAGACTATCATCGATGCTCTTATCATGATGGAAAGTTAATTTTTTTGCATGACCCTCATTCTTATACTATCGCTTTAACCATGGTTCTATTGGAATGTACCATAACACCTTTGTTAGCACTCATTTTCTCCATTTCCTATCTTTTTTCCACCTAGACTCATGGCACACCGGAGACTTATCGAAGTCTTCACACTCTTTCTAGTATAGAATGCAGTTATTCGAGCATGTATGTATCTTCTCATACTCCATGCCCATAGCGCTCAATGTCTTCCTAGTCTCGTACATATTACTTGGCACTGGATTATTATTTGAAAGTGCATCATTTAGAAATTCTAAAGGTTTCATGAAACTTACATTGGAGCACCCACCTGAAGCCTTCAAGTTCCACAATCTAATCAAACCGGACAATTTGGTGACAATTTGGTATACTTCTTACACCTATTATACCACGGTGTCTCCACCTCAGTCATCATCTTCTCAAACAACTCCAGTCGGTCCACAAATTCTTCCTCCAAATCATTTTATCATTTCAACCATGTTACTACCATTTTTTCATGATCCATATAAGCATCCTCATTTCCTCTAACCATCGATGATAAAGTAGGAAGTACATCTTCACCGTTCCATATCCATGTTTGATAAGTCCAATCAATCCCATATCAGAATAAATGAAATCTAAGATCCTCTATTGACTGTTTCTTAATTTTTCCACACTGTACACACGAGTAATGAATCATATTTTTTTCATGGTATTCTTTGCAAATGACACAAATTCTTTGACCCTTCTCTTATATTCATTACTCATCCTATTTGTAAACATCCATTTTCTATTTGTTGCTACACAAAACCAAAATAACAAAATTACAGATCCCCAATTAAAAGAAATAATTTTATTAACAAATTTATATGTCAGTAACAACTAAAAAAAATCCAAACAAACACATTAATCATACAAAATCAAAACAAACACAATCACATAATCCAATGGGTACAAAATCACACTACCCAAAAAAAAAAAAAAACTCAGTAACTCATGCAAACTAACCTTCAAAACACTTCCTATTCAATTTCACAAAAAAAAAAAAAACAAAAACATTTGTTTTATTATTCAAAATCTAACTAAAACCTAAAACTCAAATCCATTATCTAATTCAAATATTATGTTAACCTAAAAATACCTTACTTGATAGAGTTATGTCAAAGGGATGAGGATAGGACCGTGGTGACACGGACTTGACGAGCGACGGCGGCGACAGCGAGCAACAACGGGATTGAAGCGCGACGGTGACGGCAGAGACGACGATGGTGATGGGCGTGGGTAAGCTGGGTTCACAGGTCAAAGGAAGAGAGAGAGGAGAGAGAGAGAGAGAGAGAGAGAGAGAGAGAGAGAGAGAGAGAGAATGCATTTTCTAAAGTTAAGAGGGAGAGGGAGCTGAGTGAAGTCGAGATTTAAGGTCCGTTTGGTTCAGGGATTCAAATCATGTGATTTGAACCATTTTTGATTTACGTGTATTTTTTGTAAGAGAAACCACTGTAGCGAACAACGAATCATGATTCGAATCAGGGGACGAATTCCCCAACCAAACGGACCCTTAATTGAAAGCCGTCGTTTATTATCTTATATCATACAAAGGTTTTAGTAAAACCGTCATCTAAATTCCAAGATGGCACCTTCTTTTTTCATTTATATAGATGATAGTTTCTTGAAAAACTGTCGTCTATTAATAGTCGTAAAATAACATATTTTTTGTAATGCTAATAGAAGGAAAAGTAAATACCGATAAAAATGTATATGATTTTATTGTTTACGGGAATAAATCAAGTAAAGTGTTAATTTACTAAAGTTGATAGGTAAAATGGACTTACAAGGAAAATTGGATTCATGAGGTAAATACTGAATTTGCCAATGGCGTCAATTCTGGATTACTTGATAAATCATGGGTCATTCGATGTTTCATAAATTGCATCGGGAAATTGCGAAGGTGATCGTACGATGGAGATCCCAATCCCATGGCTATGGCGATCGTACGTTTAGCGAGAGTGGGAGGAGATCAATTGAGAAAGGTCTGACTTTGATGGTGTGTTGGATCACCCCAAGGCATTTTTTTCCCAATTTTCATAAGGTCTATTATCGTTGCAAGATTTGGACAAAAAAGAATGTGATTTTCTTTTTTTTGGTGGAAATGGGTCAATGGACAAGATATAGACCTCATTTATTTTACCGATTCGAGTTTTGTTGTAGTAAAAAACTTTTAGAAACAGTCACATTTAATTTTTTTATTATAGTAAAAAAACTCTCACATAAAGTTACATCTAAACTCGAATTCAAAACTCAAATCAGTGAACTAAATGAGTCAAAAATTAATAACACATACATTCAGAGAGAAAAAGACAAATGCACAAGAGAGAAGGAGAGAGAAAGGCGCATGAGGAGAGAGATTGAGAGCCAGGATTTACGGTTTTCAAACTCGAGGATTTTTTTTTTCAAAATTTAAAAATTGCTATTTATTTGTAATTAAAAAAAAATGATAAAATGAGAAAATTTTAACAAATATATTCTTTTTAAGAATATTGCTATTTACTAACTAATTAAAATAATTATGTTATTTATTATTTCAAGTTTTTCAAATATGCTATATATTACAATTACCGATTGACCCTATTTACTACAAAAGTTTAGTAAATGCCTAAAAGGCAATTAGATTTTTTATATACCATCATTAAATAGTAAGTACACGTTAGGAAGAGAATCAATAATCTTTATTTTTATGATCTTACTTTTGTTTCCAATTTAAAGAAAATACACCATAAAGATTAATGCCTCGTTCACTTCGCAAATTCGAGTTTTTAATTCGAGCTGAGATATGACATTTTGTGAGAATTTTTTACTGTAGCAGAAAAAGTTAGATGTGACATTTTCTGAGAGTTTTTTACTGTAAAAACCTAAAACTGAAAACTCGAATCGGTGAAATAAACGAGACTTAAATTATATTTTTCACAAAATAAAAAAAGCAAAACACTTAAAAGATAAAACATTGAAGATAAAAAGATAAAAAAGCAAAAAAAAAAAAAAAAAAAAAAAAAAAAAAGGGAAGAAGAGAGTCTGCCACGCGGCACTAGTAAAGAGGAGTACCGTAGCATGATGATTTGACTCTTTTATGTATGGTTAGATCTCATTATCTTTCCTTGAACGAGTTGGTAAACCTAAGGATATTCGATACATGAGTTTATTGTTTGTTTGTTATGTAACCAACATCATGTGCCAAGACAAGCTAAGAGCATCGAGGCTATCCGAGTTTGATGAGGTTAATTACACGTCTGTATGCGTTTTATCTCAAAAAGTTGTCACTAGTATATCACGAATATTCTTGTTCTGTTCAAAATTTAGTTCGAATTGAGCGTTGGTCATAGCTTGAAAAAGTTTATGAAGATCGGGAAGTGATCATTTGCTACATTTTTAAATTTGAGATCCATACTGAGTCAAAGACAGACTATAATACAGGGAGTTTTTAAAATAAATTCGTAATCGTTCAAGTAAAATTTTTAAATGCTTAGACACAACGTAAAACTCTTCACCTCTATTGGTTGTTACAACCGGTAAATAATTTAATATTTGTTATTGATTGCATTTAATTGCCAACCATTATGCTACTTGGTGTTACCTTGTGACCCTCGAGCCTCTTCCTTTAAACCGAGAATAAATGCTTAGACACACAGATACTTGGATGCTCAGACACTCGAATGCTTGGGACTTGAACACTCAAATGCTCAGATGCACGAACACTTGGATGCTCGGGGTGCTTCGACGCCGCCCAACCCATTAGTGTTTGAAAGTACCGGGTTGAGTCTTTTTAATACTTTTATTAAAACAAAGTGAATAATGCAAAAATATAGAATAAAAGAACACAAGAGAAATGGTATCGCGGTTCGGTTAATAACTTACTCCGCGGGGCCTTGCCCAGAGAATGATCAATCCACTAAGAATTTTTTACAACTCAAATGGACTTAAACTACTCGAGACTCCCTCTCTAAGAAGACGCATATGAACTTGTAAATTTCCTATGAACTTGATCAATGAGATCCCCTTGACTCTTTACGTTGGAATCCCTCCAACTATGTTACTCACATAAAAACACACTCAAATCATTTCTCTTGTATGAAAACACAAACTCGTACCTCTCTCACGACACATCAAAGACAACTTAGAAGAGGTAACTTTTACAAGAAAACTTCTTTGAATAAAATAGGCAGAAATATCACAACTGGACGATATCTTCATTTAATCCGCAGAATCAATTCCGTTGCAAATCCTTGTTGCAACAATAACTACAACATAGCTGTTAAGAATATATTCCTTATACTTAGACGAATCAATCATCATTAAGTCTGAAACTTTCCAATCCTGATTTTTGAACCTGGACATATTCTTGGGAAACGGAGAGTGATCATCCAGATATGAAATCATAATCAAATATCAATCTTCCATTTTTGGATACAAAGTTGACTTTAAAAAATAGAAACGAAACCATGATTGCTGATCATTTGAAACTTGCATTTAGAAACCTATCACCAGCACAACTAATTCCATACGCAGACAGCCAGCCAAGATTTCCCAAAATAATGCCAATCAATTATAATTAGAATCAAACAAAAATGTGGGAAACAAATCCCAACAGTGTTCAGACTTTGCTCAAACCACGTGGAATAATGCCATGTCATAAATATATTATTTAACAAAGACCATCCAACACCTAATATTGTAATTGCAATCCTTCAAGTCAATCACTAATATTTTTTTTAAAAAGATTGACTTGTAGGATAGTATGTCATAGTACTGTTATAAATAATGACCTTAGTCATGGTGTCCCCTAGGCAAGAAAGCTCTCAGGGAGAAAGATGGAAGAAGAAGAAAGCGGCAAATCATCTTTAGCATATCCAATGAACAGTGGAGATGGCCCCTACAGCTATGCCAACACCTCCGTTTCTCAGGTATACACATTCTTTTCCCCATGTCTTTGCAACAATAGTTTGAAGGCGGATTTTTTATGAAAAAGGAGACACTTTTCCCTTACAAAATTTTGAAGGCAGATTAATTCATTTGAGTTGCGTATTTATTGTTGCAAGTCATATTTCAAATAATTGATTGTACTTTTTGCAGAGAGTGGTCATAGATTTTACTAAAGAGCTTCTGCGAAAGGAAGTAGCAGAAAAGCTTGACATAGGATTTAGTAGTACGAGTCCTCCAAAAGCCTTTTCCATTGCAGATTTAGGTTGCTCTGTTGGGCCAAATACGTTCAGTGCAGTGGAAAACATCATTGAAGCTGTGGAGTTGAAGTTCGAATCCGAAGGCCTCACTTCCAAAATTCCAGAATTCCAAGTTTTCTTCAATGACCACACCTCAAATGATTTCAACATGCTCTTCAAGAACTTTCCTCCAATCCGGCGATATTACGCTGCCGGAGTTCCCGGTTCTTTCTACGGTCGCATATTTCCGGAGGCTTCTCTTCACTTTGTTCATTCTTCTTTTTCCATCCACTGGCTTTCTCAAGTGCCAAAAGAAGTAGAAGACAAAAGCTCTCCTGCTTGGAACAAAGGGCGAGTTTATTACTCGAATTCTCCTGATGAAGTTATCAAGGCTTATAAAGCTCAATACGAGAAGGACATGGAAGAGCTTTTTGCAAGCCAGGGCACAAGAGGTTGTTTGTGGAGGATTGATGGTGTTTATCATTCTGGGCATCGCCAACGGAGTCAATCCTTTTTGAAGCAGGGGAAGTAGGGGTTTTGACCTTATAGGATCTTGCCTAATGGACATTAAAAAGGTACATAACTATTTAATCAGGAGAAATGAAAAACGCTTTTTAATCGCTTTTTATTTTTTATTTTCGTTTTCTCCTCTCTCGAGTAGAGAGAAAAAGAGAGACATTAATGAGTTTTTTTTTTTTTTTTTTTTTTTTTTTTTTTACACTGAAAATAATCTCTTGATAAAACTACTAAACGCATCTTCAAAAATAATTTCTGTCTAAGACATTTTCATTGGAGTATAAATTGTACTTGCTTCAAAAAATCAAACCAATAGGTTTATTATTTTGATCATGAACCAATTAATTATCTCAAATAAGCCAATCAAAATCTTATAAATCGGCAGTCACACAAGTAATGGAGGTGATTATTTGGTGCCTGCAAATTAAACATATTTTAGAAATAATTTGTGAAGTGTGAAAACTTATTTTTTAACATTAGGGGTAGTTTATATTTTTAATGATAACAGCTACTAATTTAATTTATCTCTCCTTGGACAAGCACAAGAAAATTATTCACGTACTTTTGGCCTCGTGTGAAAGCCACTGTCTCGTACGTAAGCTATTGAAATTATGGTTCGGAAGATAACAAGGACTATGATTTAAAAATACTTTCACGGCCGGCTAAATATAATTTTTGGCTGCTTTTGTAGTTAATATTCCTTTATGTCAATAACAAATACGTGCGCAAAATTGGAACTTATGGAAAGCTTGATTTGGACCCCCTGTTTATCTGTGTTAATATTATGAGCGCGTTTAAAATTCGTTTCAAAATGTTTTATTTTTTGTATGAAAATGAAAATGAAAACGTTTTAAATCTCAGATAGAAATCATTTTTGAAAATGCATTTAGTAGTTTTATCTAGAGATTGTTTTCTTTAAACAAAAAAATCGTTTTTTTATTTCTCATTTTATACTAAACAAAAAAATCGTTTTCATTTCCCTTTTTTATATTTATTGCGCCAAACGTCGTTTTAGAAATGTTTTCATTTTTTCTTTCTCAAAAAACGTGAAAATTAAAAACGAGATCAATTCTAAACACGGCATATGTTTTTATAGTTTACTTAACTCGTCCTTCGTCAATCCTGTAGGGAATAGTTAGTGAGGAGAAAGTGGACTCCTTCAACATACCAACTTATTTGATGACACCTCAAGAATTTGAAGCCGCCGTGAAGCGAAATGGAAGTTTTAGCATGGAGAGAATAGAAGTTCTTCCCCATGTAAAGGTAAATGGTGCTTCTCTTAATGCCCACCAACTTACGTACTGTGTGAGATCTACTCTTGGCGAACTAATCAAGCAGGAATTTGGAGAAGAGATTGTGGATGAGCTTTTTGACTTGTATCTTAAAAAATTAGAAGAGATAGATCCAAGCTCTATCGCTGAAGCGGAGAAAACAATCAGCTTTCTTGCTGTGCTTAAACGCAAACCATCGCAATAGAACAAGCTGTTTCGTTGCTCTGAAAAGATTCGACAGTATTATTTATCCTTGGCTTCATGATCAGGAGTATGTTGCAATATTACTTAAGCAATTCACCTACAAGATGCGCTTGCGCCTACACTAGGGATGCATAATTAGCCTCTTAATTCATCGCTTGCTTGTTGTTTCGACAACTACGATCTTGTATTTCAAGTGTGAACGACGTTATTTAAATGCTTTTGTAAGATCTGATTGATGGTAAAACCTTTGTTGTTGACACAAAATCACTAAAAATAACCTTGTTACAAGAATATAATAGCACAGTAAAATAATAACACAATGATATGGTTATTTAACGTGGCCAAAAGCACCTTAAAAAAGAATACAATAACTAATCACACCAGATAAATGGAAGAATCCGACGTGAGCCCGCCTAGAACCGATTCCAACCCTTGCCATCAAGCAACAATGGCGGATCTCCAATGACCGGCACCAAATACTAATACGCAAACTCAGTTACTTATGTGTGTAACCTGAAAACAAATAATATAAATATCTTTTCCCGATTCTACCGTGCCCACCCTTTTTAGCAGACCTCTATATTACAACTTGTCCCATTATTCAACATATCACCAAATACTAATTGCCTAATTAAGACTACTAATTAATCGTACCTTTCTACCAAACACGAATTATCACTACACACAACTTTCGACCACACCTTTTTAAAAAGTTTATTTATTTATTTTTATTTTTTTAGAACAAAAATATTCCATCAGTGGTATTAGAGCTGCTTTCGGTTTTCTATCGGGCGTAGAAAAAAATCTCTCATATTATAAACCAATCACGAATGGACGACTCCAAACCGCTCTTCCGTTCCTCTTCCAATTTTCCATGGAGAAAATTATGATTTTTGGTCCATTAAAATGACGACCTATTTTCGCTCCCAAAATCTGCGGAAAATTGTTGAAGAGGGATTCAATGTTCCAGAAGACATATCCACCTTTTCAGCTAATCAAAAGAAGGTGCTCAAAGAGAACAAACAAAAGGATTCTCAAATACTAAGGGCTCGTTTAGTTCGCTGATTCGAGTTTTTAATTCGAGTTGAGATGTGACTTTATGTGAGAGCTTTTTACTGTAGCAAAAAAGTTAAATGTGACTGTTTCTGAGAGCTTTTTACTTTAACAAAATTCAAATAGGTGAAATGAACATGGCCTAAAAAGGTACCAAAAAGGTATGCACCGTCAAATTATAGACTCTTCGAATAGATTTTGAAAATATTAAAATGAAGGGTAATGAGACCGCAAATTAATTTATTCTAGAATAAAAGAAATAGTTAATCAAATGAGAGCCTATGGTGAAAAATTTTTCTGACAAGAAAATTGTTGAGAAGATACTAATTTCTTGTACAAAAATATGATGCAATATATACCTTCTGCAATTGAAGCAACTAAAGAATTTGGGCACGTTGAAAATAATTGCCGTTTAAAGAAAAATCATCAATCTAATTTCTTAGAAGAGAAAAATGATGAAAATTATCTCTTCTGCAAAGCTACATCAGAAGAAAAGAAAGATGCCCGGTACCTAGAGAGTGGTTGTAGTAACCACATGACAAAAAATGAAGGCATTTTCTGTAGTCTTGATAAAATTAAGACAAAAGTCAAAATTGGCGATGGTGACTTCATGGAGGCAACAGGCAAAGGGACCATTGCTATTGACACAAGAAAGGACAAGAAATACATCACTGATGTACTCTTATCCCAGCATAGATCAGAACCTGCTCAGCGTGGGTCAAATGATGGAGAAGGAGTGTACTCTTTGCATATAGAAGGAGGTTCTTGCACAATCTATGATAAGCAAGACAAATCCCTTGAAATTGCAAAAATTAAATTGAGGGAAATTAGATGTTTTTGTTGAGAGCGGTGTCTTAAAAATATGATATGTAATAGAATATTTATTATTTATTTAATAAGAGAGTTTATTTAATATTTTATGTGCATATATTATTAAATATTTTATATATTAATATAATTAAAAATTCTATAATTATTTATTTGACTATAAATATTGTATATAAGTGTTATCTGCTAGAAGATAATATTTAAATATAATAATAAAAATGATGTTCGTAATGATTTTAATTAAAATTTGAAATATTTAATTTTAAAACACTAATACATGTCATCTTCATTTAGAATGGAGCAGTGTTATCCGCACTGTTAATATGAAGAGATATTGAATGAGTGTATTATGCATAATGAGATTATATGGAACCGAGACAGAGATAGAATATGAATTTCTGAGAATTTCTGAGAATTTCTGTTAAGTATAGAAATTCTAAATGAGTCTACTAATGGTCACATATAGAATGATTTTAATTTTAAATTATTAGCAGACTCCTATTTATGGATTTGTGTTTTTTGATTTACTCGGTACGAATTCCAAGATACTGAATCCTATTTCATGTTAATAGTCGGGATCACTAATATACAAGATGAAATCCATTCCTTCATGAGAAAGAAGCATATAAATAATTCTCTTGAGGATTGATTCGGTATTTGGATTAATAGAATCTCTAATTCATGAATTTATTTTATGAATCACTATCCATTAGAGAATCAATGATATTCAAGGATAAAGACATAATTAGAGAGGTTTATGGATTTCACTTAGTTCTAATTATGAATTATTTATAAGGATTGATCTATACGTAATGATTATATCAAATGGACACTTTATTACTTGCAAGTAAATTTATATCTATATTTATGAGAGTTAATTTAAAATTTATAGTGGAGTAACATTAGAAATAATTAATTAATTAAAGAGTTTTAATCAATTAATTTTATTAAAGCTCAAAATTGTAAAAATTAAAGTTACAAATTAAAGTTATAAGGGATATTTTCTAATAAGGGCTATATTTAGGAGGAAACCGTGTAATTTGTCTAAAAAATAAGCCTATGACTTTTTCATTTTGGTAGAACTTTCAAATAAGGTGGCTTACTGGGATTGGAATGTTTGGATAGGGGGTCCGCATCTTGAACTTTGAAGCGCTGATTCGAGAAGCAAAAAGGGATAGTTTCTAATAAGGGCTATATTTAGGAGGAACCCGTGTAATTTGTCTAAAAAACAAGCTAATGACTTTTTCATTTTGGTAGAACTTTCAAATAAGGTGGCTTACTGGGATTGGAATGTTTGGATAGGGGATCCGCATCTTGAAGCACTGATTCGAGAAGCAAAAGACATATCGCGTCCTTTTGACTACCACAATATTTTATTGAATTTTTGTTCAATTAGTCATCAGATATTCTGTCAAAATTTTATCCTTAAAATAACCATTGCTCTATGTGGCTGTTTGATACATATGATTGCCGTGCTAAAACTTTTAACAAAAGGACTTTTCCAGAAGTTGCCGTAATTCATTGAATAAATAAGCACAATTTAGTTTGTTAATTTAAGTTTTTAATTTAATTTAAGATATAATTTTATATGAAAATTTTTTACTATAATAGAAAAGATTAAATGTGACTTTTTATGAGAATTTTTAACTATATTAAAATTTAAATTAAAAACTCAAATCGGTGAAATGAACGAGATTTAAGTGTATTTGTCATTTTTTGTAATTTGTATTGAATGAAAAACTTTATTTTTTTCCTAATTAGTTTCGAATGAGTTCAGTATTAGGGCATGTTTAATTTGCATCAAAAGGTACAAGAGAGTAATGAGTGGTTCTCTTTTTCTGTTAAGGGTGTTTAGTATAATTGTCTCTCAAACTTATCGTAGTTTAGTAAATTGCCCTTTAAATTTTTAATTTTAACAATCAACCTCCTAATCTTTCAAAATGGTTACAATGTGTGCCATTTAACTAAATTTATACGGATTTTTTTAATAGATTCAAGATATTAAAAGTTAAGAATTTGAAAGATTTGTGTCACATTTAAATTGAGATGTTAGAATTTATTATCGAACGTGCTTTTAGATAGTACTTAACACAATCATTATCAAAATAGGGCATATTACAACAACTTTACAAGTCAAGGGGACAACTTGCTAAAATTAAAAGTTTAAGGGGCAAGTTGCTAAGATAGCACAAGCTCAAAGGACAAATGTGTAAAATACCCCCTTTAATCATGTATTTACTTACAAAATCAGTAAAAGAAAATTACTGAACTTACCCTTAAAGTGCATGTGTATGAATTTTTACTATTTACTTTTGATTAATAAACTTTTAACTGATATAGTTATTTCACTTAAAAGGATATTAATTAAGAATAAAGGGTAAAAATCTAAATTCGTACACTCTAAAAGGTATTTACTTCCTTTTCTCAATCAGTAATGGGAGTTTTATGGACTCTATCCAATATAAGGAATGCGAAAATAAAATATCAAATATTTGCATCGCCTGGTATTGATTTTCTCAAAGGGAATTAATGCCGAATTTTGTTATATAGTCGATAATTACTTAATAAACATTTAATTAATTTATTTAGAATTATGATTCAGAATCATTCTTGTTTTACGTGTGTTTTTTATGAGAGAAAAATACTGTAAAAAATCATGAGTCATAATTTAGAATCAAGAATAAATATAGGAAACAATCGTTCCTTAATTTGCAAAAAGACTTTTTAGTAATAGTCAGTGATTACTTAATTTGCAAAATGATTTTTTAATAATTACAGTAATAATATTATTATTCTAAATTTTAATATACAGTGGAAAGAAAAGAAGTTATTTTCATTATACAATTTAAAGTTAAGTAAAAACTTAAAAAATAAATCAATACTACTTATTCTTATTAATTTTCTTTTTATTACCAACTTGATAGAATTCGTTTTGTAGAAAAGTCATAGCGATCAAATCCGTGTATATAAAGACCTATGGTGAGTAGATTTTGTTCATCATAGAGTAACAGGCGGAATTAGAAAGATGGCAGAAGCAGAAGGGAAAGCACATACAACGAACGGAGGAAGCGGTCTTTATAGCTATAGCAAGAACTCTGGTTTTCAGGTGAACTCAAATGTCACATCTTTCTTCTTTTTTTTTTCCTTGGGCGCCCCGTACTTTTCTCATTTGCGTCTTTAGTCCCTAGTATTTGTTTTTCTTCTGATTCTTATTTAAATCTATTATCATCTTAGTCCCACTTTTTTTTTATTTATTTTTGTTTTTGTCTTCGTTCATTTTGTTTTTTGTTTTTTCCCCCGGATCCTCCTTTCTTTTATTTTTGGTTCTTTAGTCCCTCTATTTTTATTTTTTCTCTCACTCTTTTATATGGTAAGAGGGATGGAGAAGAGGAATAATAGATAGTGTTGGAAGATGGAGAATATGAAGAATAGAGAGCATTATAATAATTTTTTATGTTATTTGGTAGGAGGTAGGGAGTGTTAAAAATATATATGATAGTATTTTATTTAATTACTATATTGTTCATTTTATAATTTGTTAATAATTACTTTTAAAGGGTAAAAAAGTTATTTGTTTTTTAATTTTTGGATGAATTGGTAGGATCATTTTATCAATAGAAAGATACAAAATGGTAGGCCGGTGAGAGTGTTTCTCCCTCATTCTCTCCTCTCCATCCTCTTCTCCGTACCAAACAAGAAATTCACTCTCTCTCCACTCGTCTCTCTCCCTCCTACCAAACGTACCTATATTTAATCTTATCATTTTTCACCACTATATATTCTTTTTTCTTTATGTTCCTTTTTTTTCGTGTTTTTTTTTTTGAGTCTTCCTTCCCCTTTTCATTTGCTTCTTTAATCCCTCAAAGATTTTTTTTTTTGTCTCACTCTTATTTAATCTTATCATTTGTCCCTGCTATACATTCTTATTTATTTCCTTCTTTCAAATATGATCCTCATAAATATTTTTTCTCCTAGTTGTTCTAGTGAAATAATTTTTTGGTATTAATTGTGTATTAACTAACAACTAACTAAGATTTCAGTTATCAAAAAATAAAAGCAATAACACAATAATTAAAACTTAATACAATGATGGGACTTACAAAATTAACCACATAGTAAGTGGCTTCAACTAGTTAATGATAAAAGAAAAGAGGGTTTTTTGATAAATATTCAACTAAGAGACAACAGCCAAATGAAAGAAAAAGTTAATCAGAAAATATATGACAGCCAACATCCCACAATGTTTTCACACAACACAAGCAAAAATATGTAATTCTCTAGACTTTAAACAATCTATTTGCCTCTTTGGAGTCTGAAATGCAGAGAGAGCATACTAACCATTACAATAGAAAAGCATGATCCGAGCATATCTTATATCCAATGCCAAAATTTTATATTACTTTTCAAACTAAACCGTCATATCAAACATATTACTTCTCATATTTTTGCACAAAATAAAGCATTAACATTTGCATTTGCACTTGATATGATCGTTTTGAGGAATAGGATATATTTGAGAACCCAATTTTTTAAATTGTAGAGAAAAGCTATAGATGCTGTAAAAGAACACATCAACAAGGCAATTGCTGAGAAACTTGACATCGATATCTTTTCATCTTCAAACACCTTCCGTATTGCTGATTTGGGGTGCGCCGCTGGGCCTAACACATTCCTAGCAGTGCAAAATATAATTGATGCTGTAGAAATAAAGTATCAAAACCAGGGAAAAACTTCTCAATGTCCCGAGTTTCATATATTCTTCAACGATCGTGCTGCAAATGATTTCAACCAGCTTTTCGTCAGTCTCCCGCCAAAAAGGCGATACTTTGCCGCTGGTGTGCCAGGATCTTTCCATGATCGATTATTTCCAAGGGCCTTCCTTCACTTTGTGCACTCCTCATATTCTGTCCAAATTCTTTCTAGAGTGCCAAAAGAGGTTGAGAACAAGAGTTCACCTGCTTGGAACAAAGGCAGGATCCACTACTCAAACTCTACAGATGAAGTTGTCAAGGCTTACACAGCTCAATATGCCAAGGACATGGAAAACTTTCTCAAACACAGAGCAGAGGAGATTGTCCACGGAGGACTAATGGCCTTTATCATTCCTGGCCGACCTGACGGGCGTCCTCATTCGGAAGTTTTTGTCAACAAAGCTTGTGAACTTTTGGGATCATGCCTCATGGACATGGCAAACAAGGTAATGAAAATTTATTGTATATGCTATGTTGGAAAATCTTTTTTTATTTCAAATATAGAAAAAATACACAACGTACCCTAAAGTTTTACTAAACATAACGTTCGCAATGTATAACTTGTTTGTTTCGAGGGTTTGAACCACGGTTCAAAACTTTTTGCTAAACTGCTCTCTTCCGCAAAAAAATAAAAATAAAAATAAAAATAAAAATAATTTGTTCAAAACTATTAACTAGATGGGCTATTATCTAGGTTCTGAAAAAGTCAAGGTTTCTCATAAGTTTTTGAAAAGAGTAGTAAACAATACTTCCCTTTGACAAGCCAACTTATCAATAATCGCAAAACTCTGAACATTTAAGACTATCTAAATTTTGATTAACTAAAAAGTTAAATGAATAAACTCTGAGATTTATAGGAAAAAAAATAAATCCAAATAAGGTTTTGGTGCATCCTGGATTATAAGCATTTGGTAATTTGAACTCTAAATTGTTAATTTTGGTACATAAGGCCATACTTTTTAATTTTGTTGTAATTGTGGCCCAACATCTAACAGACGCCCATTTATAGACAAAAATTGCACTAGAAATTTCAACAAATGCACACCAAATTTTTCTGGGTTGACAAGTTGGATTAAGAACTTTAATTTTAACATTTCGGACCCTAAGCAGTCCATTAGTTGATGTCCGTTATTGATTGAACTACACTGCCAAAGGTTATCAAATTTGGGTCTTGAACACCAAAATTAAAGTTTAGGGTGTAACATGCAAAGGATGTTAAGTTAAGAGTGCATAAGTGTAATTTGAACAATTGAAAAAACACAATATATATATATATATATATATATATATTAAAAAAAAGACTTACATCTATTGTGCAAAAATTAACTCAGTGGATAGCAAAAGTTAACTTTGAAAATATATTTTCAAGTAGCTTGCGGATTTAGAGACTGGCTTAATGCATGAATGTTCTTATACTCATGAAATTACAAATTGCAATATTGAGAACATTAATTTACGTTCTTTCAAATTTGAGATCCTATATAGTTTCTTACAAGTTCCATCTGCTTTTTCTTACATGTTCTATCTGCAGGGTAAGATCAGTAGTGAGAAGGTAGATTCTTTAAACTTGCCACTATATTTTGCATCTCCCCAAGAAGTTGAAACAGCAGTGAGACAAAACGGATGTTTCAGCATAGAAATGATGGAGATCGTACCCCAAGAAAAGCCTCAACTCAAGGCGTTTACTTCTGGCATGAGATCTGGCTCAGAGAATATATTAAAGGAGCACTTTGGAGAGGAGATTTTAGATGAGCTATTTGATTTATTACACAAGAAATTCGAGGAAAATTCATTCTCCGTCTTTGAACCACAAAATTCAATTAGTCTGTTTGTTTTGCTCAAACGCGTCAGCAACTGAACTGAGTGCTAAGTCCTGCCTGAAAAGTAAAAAAGAAGTAATATACTACTTGTATTTGTTAGTATGGTTGAGTCCATCCGTTGTAGAACTATAGAATCTCTTGTTTTGATTTGCTTGCAGTAATTTGTTGGAATGACTTTTCTTTTCAAATATTCAGTCAACTACCTTCTCAAGGTAAATGTAATGTCAGAATGAATAAGCAATTATATGTTGAAATTTTTTAGTCAGGAAAGAAATGTTCGTGCAATCGTAGATTCAGATTGAAATTACGTGATTAGTGAATAGGCAATCCATAATTTGTTTTCTAATATTACATGATTTTGTATAATCCTTTCCAATGTTTCCCCCACGATCCAAACCTCATAGAAATCACAATCACTAGGCCTACTATGGAGCCTAATCAATGCAGAGCTTGTAATGACAATTTCACCCACAAACCCCGCAGACCTTGACCCCTAGCGGGGCGGGTTATACCTGATTTTTGTTTCCCGGGTCCCCCGATTCGGGTTCGGATGTCCTTCAAAATCAACTTGTGTAATTGTGCATATAATTTCATATGTTGCCATACTAGACTTTCCTTTATTCATTTAGAAGCAAATACAATAAAGGTATTACTCTACCTTTATTACTCTTCACTCCCCCACTTCCACCTTTCTGTATTTTTTTTTTCTTGAATTATTGTAAATGGGTTAACGGGTGATTCGCAAGTTACCTGAACCCGTGACGCCTCCCTTAACGGTAAATTGGTGCAAGGACGGGACGGGACGAGGCCTTCACAAAACGGTGGCGGTTGTGGGAAAGGTCAACCTGCCCCATTGCCATCCCTTTGAATTTCATTCAGCCATAAATTGCGATTATCTTTTTCTTCTTCCCAAGCAAACTATAAAGGGTCAATGAATGAAAGCCTTTTCTACAATTTGTGGAGTTTTCAAAGTGGTTAAGAACTATTATCGCCGGCAATTCATCTAGCTTTCAGCTGAAGATTTGAGAGTATCATCTAGCTTTTTTTTAATCTCCTAGGAACAATTCATCTAGTTTTGTCAACCCATATCTTACCCAATGCAGTTTTATTTATTCTTTATTTTCTCTGGAAATCTACACAAGGTGAAATGGGGTTCTTCCAAACAAGCTGCCAAGTATTCTTTCTCAAGTGAACCATGTCCTCAAGATTTCACAGCTAAGCACTGCCAGATTATAAACTTACAAGAGAAATGTTTTTTATTCAATATTTGAGGGGAAAATTATGTTGGGTGATCTTTTTTAACCACCTCTTTTCATAAATGACTGAACTTTTTTTATTTTACGAAAATAGCATTTTTAGATGAGCCAGTGATTGACCTATGGACCAGAATCAATATGTGATTTCCGATTCATTATTAATTTATCAATGATTTAACATTAATAAACATGTAATTTGTTGATTAAAATTGCTTAATTATTAATTGATTTTGATTAATTATTAACTAATGTTGATTAATAATAAAAAATAATCGAGTTAATCAGTGATAAGTTAGAGTTAATCATAATTGATTGCTAAGTCAATCAATAATTGACTACTAAGTTAATGAGAACGGCAATTTCACAATTTTGTAAAACTTCGGCCATTTATGAAAAACATCCTCCAAAAAAGGTCATTTGTGCTGAAATCCCTATTCGAGGGTATAATTCCACGATGATCCATGACTAAGACATGTGAGGGCATTTTATCATTCTCGACCCTCAAAATATTTAGAGTGAAGAAGAAAAATAACCCTCAATGTAGGAGCAGCGCTCAAGAGATGCGAAGAATGCCGACGCAACGTAGGTGCCCAACCAGTTCGCCATTCTGTTGATCTTTTCGCACGTGCTCGTGCCTTAGTTCTCCATGGAAGAGAGAGAGAGAGAGAGAGAGAGAGAGAGAGAGAGAGCGAGGAAGAGAAGAGAAGAGAGATGGGAGAAGATAAACAGTTCTGTTAATTAGGAATTGAAAAAATAGGAAATAGATTCTAAAGAAAAAGGAGACTAATTCCACGAAATTAAATTTCAGAATTAATGTGTTTACTAATAATATATCTAGGAATTAAGTTACCAAAACATATTATGTTGTTTAGTTATATATAAAAGTTAAAAAAAAATAAGAACATAATAAATGTGCTTGCAAAATACTCTTCTATTAAGTGAATAACTAACTTAATAGGATAAAGTTGATAAAATAAATAAATTAGTTCTTATTTATTAGAGAAAAAAAAATTAAATTATGTAAATAGAAAGTGAGATATAAATTCTCACTTGGTCCTATTTATTTCGTTGATTCGAGTTTAGAATTCAAGTTTTGCTACAGTAAAAAGCTCTCACAAACAATCACATCTAACTTTTTTTACTACAGTAAAAAGCTCTCATATAAAATCACATCTCAATTCGAATTAAAAACTTGAATTAGAGAACTAAACGGACCCCTAAAGAGTATAAAATTGAGTCATGAGGTTTTTGGTGATAGGTGGGTGTCGAATATGGAGGGTCAAGATTATTCTCTTGTAAATCTTTTTTTAAATCTCTCATTGATGATCAATCCTCTCATTCCTTCAGTCTGTGTCCTTTCATTTGGAGCGCCTCGGTTCCCGCTAAAGTACAAACTTTTAATTGGCTGCTTGTGTCACTAATGATTTGTTGCAAAGGAGAAAGCCATATATCTAGATATTTAGTTAGATTTTTTTTGAATATTTTGATATTTTTAATTGTTTTTCTATTTTTTTTATTTGTTTTGAATGTTAAGGCTCTAGATAAACGATATGATTTATGTTGTAGATATTTTATTATCAATTTAGTAGATATTAATAATAATTATTACATTAAATGTTTTTATGTTTCAATTTAAATATTTCTATTTAAATTTAAAATATTGCTCAAAATCACTATCTATTTAAATAAATTAAAAAATATATTAACATAATAAAAGCAGATATGATGTTAATATGCGTTACTTTTAATTTTAAAAAATTACAAGAGTATGAACATAACAAAAGAGAAAAATTATTGATCTGTACTATAATAATGTTAAATAACTGTAAGAGGTTGAAAATAATAAGTCTAAAATGCTATAAGATCTCAATTCTATAACGTTTTTTATATCATTTTCAGAACGCTATGTTTTTGTAGAATTTTTAATAACACCCGATGTTCTAACGCTCCACAACATACTCTTGATAGTGCTTAATAGTACTTTTAGTTAGCTATTGATAATGATACTTGTTATAGTGTCTCTGTCTATCTCCTAGCTGGTGTCATTTTTGCAGAAGCACTAATGAGACTGGGAATAATCTTTTCCTTCACTGTCCTTTCTCGATGAGCATTTACCATCGTGTTTTGGAGAAGTTTGAAATTGTTTGGGTAGTCCCTAACAGAATCTCAGAGTTATTTGGCAGTGACTTTCTATTTGGAAGATCAAAGAATATAAAGAGATTGTGGAATGTTGCGGTACTTATTGTTACATGCACTCTGCGATTAGAAAGGAATAATCGTATCTTTGACGACGCTTGAGGAAACTTTACCGAAGTTTGAATAAAATCATTTACTGGGTTGCTTTATGGTTGTCTCAGTCGAAAATTTTAATGGGGTTTCATTCTCAGATTTGTTAGGGGATGTGACATTATTTTGACCCCTAAATTTTTTAGGTTTAGTGTCAAGCTGGGTCGACCATCTCTTTTAAAGAACGGGTTGGCCCAACCCAAACATCATGTTTTAAAATTTTTTTTTTAAAAAAAATTTTTATAAAATTTTGAGACGGATCGGACAGGGTCGATCCTCTATCTTTTAGGGCTGCCTAACCCGAATAATCTTTGATTCGGGCCAAGTAGCTCAAACTTACACTTCTACTTTCAACGTACCCTTGTTATTCTAAAATTACCCCAAACAATTTTAGTAGAATTATTAATTCTTTATCATTTTTCTTTTTACACCCACTATTTTATTTTAATATTATCATTTATATATTTTTCTATTTTTTAGTTGAAGCTTTAGGCATGACTCTTTTTTTTTTTGTATAGGAAGAAAATTATTAAAATTTTTTTTTTTAGAAAACATAAAGGACACTCAAAAATATAAAATAGAAAGCAATGTAATTCAAAAAATAAAAAGATAAATTAAAAATAAGGTAACAAAGTTATTATATTATTGAGGTATGATTAAAAATACAAAATAAAAAAAGAATGAAAAACAAATAGACTAGCATAACAAGCATAATAAAGAACAAAATGAAAAAAAAAACTCAATTCTATGTGACTTAACGCAAAATAAAAACAACAACACAAAATGAAGAAAACAAAAGGCAAAAGAACAATCATCATATAACAAATAGCAAAGAAAATTTAACATACCTCTATGTGACATTGTTGGAATAGCTGTTGAATGGAAATTTTTTTTTTTTAAGTTTAATCATAGATTTTAAAATAGCAATTATTTGTAATTTGAGAATATGATATGCGAGTGTGTGAAGAGGAAAAAACAATAAATATTATTATTTTTCATAATAAAATTTAATTATGTAATTAAGTCTATTAAAGTCATTTTTTTTTTTTTTCATTTTATATGAGAATCTTTTATAATAAAAAAATTATAATTAAAAAGAGATGTAAAGAGTAAAAAAAAAAGTTTGTGAATAGAACCATTCTTTCGTCTTTTTTTATCATTTTATATGAGTCTTTTCTAATAAAAAATTATAATTAAAAAGAGTGTAAAAAGTAAAGAATAGTGTGTGAATAAAACCACCTCATCTACAATGGAATTTTTAATTAATAAATGCGCCCTAAACGCGTCTTAATGGTAAGTTCTCTCTCTCTCTGTTTTTTTTTTTTTTTAAAAAAAAAAGGAAAAAGTCGTAATTTCCTTTTTTCTTTTCCTCTTTTTATTGAAAAATCGTCAACCGGATAAGCTTACTACTTATCAACATCCAAACATCCTGCAAACGTGACATCCGACGTGTCATGCCACATCATGTATTGCGATCCAAAAGAACTGACCAGAACAACCAATGTATTATGGATAAGAAGATGTGAACAAAGAAAATTCAATCGCAGAGCGACGAGAAAGAAGAAGAAGAAAAAAAAAATGGCAGCAACAAGTTCAATTCCTCTTAACCAGAATGTTTTTCGTCTCCGTTTCAAACCATCGAAACGCCATGCTCTCCTACCAGTCGAGTCCTATTCATCTCCTCGTGTTTTTTGCTCCGGTAATTGCCTTCAAACTTCCGAGTTTTTTCTCAGAAAATTACAATTACAACCGTTTTCTGTTTTGGGTCGGTCAATTCGTTTTCGTTTTTTACTTTTTTTTGGTGTGTTAATCAGCTTAGTTTTGTGTATTTCGTTGTTGTGCAAACTAATAGAGGCAATTTATGCTTGTGTAATTTGGGAAGTTTCTAGGGATGGTCCAGAACTGAAGGAAAACAATAATATGTCTCCTACAAAGCAGCTTAAGAATGTGGCTTGTGGAATTCTTGCTGTTTGGGCCGTCACTACAGCCTCACCTGTTGTTGCTGCTAATCAGGTTTTTAACACTTTACCTTATTCTTTAAAGTACCCTTTTTTACGTTTCTTTACTTCTCATCAAAGTTTTTAGAATTGTCAAAGTTATTTTGTGCATAAATGAATGCAACCAGTATCTTTTGTAAAATGGTAAGAAGTAGAATTGCAAGTTTGGACCGAGGCCCGTCCTTTTGGCCCAATCCCGGTCCAAACCCTCTGGTCGGGTCAGCCTGGGCTGAGGCTTCGAGTCCGAAAGCTTATTTGGGCGGGAGGCGGCCATAACACCATTTTTATTAAATTTGGGTCCAAATTTTTACCTCTAGTAAGAAGTACATTGGTAGGAGCTTTCTGCATCCATATCATTAGTTCATGTTTTTGAACATTAGATCTAATTAAAATCACATTAAAATAAATAGTATAGAGAACTAACAGAACCTAATATAGATATACTGGTTTAATATGGTAACCCTACCGATGAAGTATTTTTAATAGCTTATCGTAGCATTCTCATTATAATTATTTTGAGAAACTAAAATCTTTTAGAGTTT
Source organism: Morus alba (assembly GCA_012066045.3). NCBI lineage: Eukaryota > Viridiplantae > Streptophyta > Magnoliopsida > Rosales > Moraceae > Morus > Morus alba. The sequence continues at coordinate 15,871,547 of CP050231.2, forward strand.
GTACAAAACTATGCAAAATAGAAGACTAAGGTCTCGTTCATTTCACCTATTTGAGTTTTTAGTTTTAAGTTTCTACAGTAAAAAGCTTTTAGAAAATGTCATATCTAATTTTTTTCTGCTACAGTGAAAAATTCTCAGAAAATGTCACATCTCAGCTTGAATTAAAAACTCAAATCTGTGAAGTGAACAAGGCTTAATACACTAATGCCTTTTATTCCAATGGTATACCATTGATTATTATTATCTTGATGTTTACCAATGTGATTGATTGATTTCTGTCTTGCACTGCAGAGGTTGCCTCCATTGTCGACAGAGCCAAATCGATGTGAACGAGCCTTTGTTGGAAACACTATAGGACAAGCAAATGGTGTCTATGACAAGCCGCTAGATCTCCGTTTTTGCGATTACTCAAATGAGAAGTCCAACTTGAAGGGAAATCTCTAGCCGCAGCACTCATGTCTGATCGAAATTTGACGGTGCAGACATGACGGAAGTGGTGATGTCAAAGGCTTATGCTGTTGGAGCTAGCTTCAAGGGTAAACATTTTGGCTCCGTTTATGTCTCGTATGATTCCTTGTTACATTTCCCCCCTAGTTGATTAAAAAAAAAAAAAACATAAAGTCGTAGAGTCCAAATGCATTCCCAACTATGTGCAAGTATTTTCCATTTATGGAAGCTACCAAGTATCAAGATATGATATTACCAATCTGGTTGTGTTGACATGATTTGACGAAAGGATCAATGTCCAAAAAAGTGCAGACCACTGAAAGAATAATGTTAGGGACACAGACTCAAATATCAACTTTTGTATACCAACTAATGTAGTATGTGAGTTATTAGTTTTACATTCTTGGGTGTTTAAAACATTACCACGTCAATTAATGATAAAAGATTGCACCAATAAAAGGATGAGAGCTAACATGCGCCCACATCAGTTGTACTAGAGTTGAGATTTGAGTTTGTGGTCCTAACATTACTTCATTTGAAAAGCCAAAATAACATTCTCTAGGATTTGACATAACTCATAAGTAGCTAAGGTTAGGCTGGTTAGCTTTGTTCTCAAAGCAACAATTTGGAAGTAAATTAAGCAAGATCCTAAGAACACGCATCCTCTGAGTACCTTTGGATATACTATTTTTCGTTACTTGATTAATATGAAAATTTATTTGATCAAATCTTTGCAGGTGTGGACTTCTCGAATGCGGTAATAGATCGGGTTAATTTTGGGAAAGCTGATCTCCAAGGAGCTTTATTCAAGAACACGGTACTATCAGGCTCCACATTTGATGATGCAAAACTAGAAGATGCAGTCTTTGAGGATACAATTATAGGCTACATTGATCTTCAAAAGCTTTGCACAAATAAAACCATTAGCCCCGATGGAAGAGCTGAACTCGGATGTCGGTGATCACTCTTGTCCTGGTCTTACTTGTATCTTCTTTTAAAGCATTCAAAATAAAAGGACGAGGCTTCCATTCATGGTGATTTAATAAAAGTAATATCTGGTAAATAAAAATACAAGCATAGTCTTAGGTCTCTTATCTGTTTGCTGATTTGAGTTTTTAATTCGAGATGAGATGTAACTTTATGTGAGAGTTTTTAACTGTAGCAAAAAAGTTAGATGTAAATTTTTGTGAGAGTTTTTAAGCTGTAACAAGACTGGAATTGAAAATTTGAATTGGTAAAAAGAACGAGGTTTTAGTGTGTTATATACAATACCCCGGATCAACAAATTCATATTTGATAGATGCCAATACCCTTATATATAGTGTTTCAGTTATATAAGCACATTATGATAAAGATTTTTTTTTTTTTTTTTTTTCCATTAACGCTGGTAAATAATAAATATATTTTCTGCATAGACGTATTGTATTATAAATTTTTGCTTTCATTAGCAAAAAGTAGCCTTCATTATGATAAATTTTTTTTTTTCTCTTAATGTTATACGTTCTGTTAGGTTTGTTTTTGTCGTTGGTGTCACAGATAGTGTCATAACACTTTACTATAACACTGTTTTAACAGAAAATCTGAAACTAAACCAGCAAAACAGCAAAGCAGGAAAATAATGCAGAAACATAAAGGACACTGAAAAATAATATCGCAGTTCGGTGTGCACACCTACTCTGCGGGGTAACACCCAGACAGTGATCAATCTACTAAGTTCAAAAGATTACAAAGGACCGAACAATCTTACACACTCAACGACTCCCTCTTTGATGATGTCGCCATTGCCTAGAATCTCCTTAGGAAGCTTGATCATCGAGCACCACTCGACTTGACGGTTTCCTCCCGAAATCAAAGAATTCTTCTCTCGAAGAGCCAACTCAAAAGTGTTCTAACAATTCGTCGTAACACATCAAACGATGCTTAACATTACAATCTCATTTTAACATGAATAAATGCAAATTTTCTGTTTTCAGCCTTGTGTCTGCATAACACGTTTTGCCATACAACCCACTAATTCACCCTGCCTCAAGTCTCTAGATCACCAACCATCAATTGTCAACGATAACCACACCCAATAAAGGTAATATCTCATCCATTAATCACAAAATAAAACTACTAGCCCTAGTGATAATAAGGAGACTATAATTCCCATGATTCTTTCCTTAGATGAACCGGCCATAATGCTCTAGTGAAGGTCAACTAAGTAAAATGAGTAAAGACCTATTTTAGAATGCATTACAACCAATTTGTTAAAAATAAACCAACACAAAATGCACTAACACGTTCTATTTATGAATTGGTAATGCGGTAAACATCTACGGTTTGAGTACAAAACATAAGTTTTAATAAATCGGCGTTTAAGCATCTTTTGTTACGAAAACAAAAGAACTTGTCATTATGATAAAGATGTCTTTCGTAGTAATGGTATTTTTACTAATAAGCTTTGGGGTAATTTTACAGGCACCTTTGCTGTGAAATGATAATGCATATTTATATTCATATACAAGTGCTTGTTTTGTGACTCTGTAAGTTTGTTACGTTAGAAAAAGATCTCATTCTCTATGACTGACGAATGGAGAAATTTTTCTAACTGGAGCTAATTTTAAGTACATATAAAGTTTAGTCAAAATGTATCGTTAAGTTACTGTAAATTGTCCAAGACGAGATAATCTCATGTTTTAAAAAGTATTGCTTAAGAACCGCATTGTCATAGTTACTGAAGATTTTCTCGATGTACATAATTAAAGTATTATCAATCAATTGATCTCCATTATTTCGATTGCTTAGTCCATTCTTCATAATATGTATAGAAAAAAATATATTATCTACAGTAGCGGTAACAAGTAGTATAGGGTTAATATTAATGTTAAAAGAGATAAACTAATAGATATGTATTATTTATTTTAGTTAGTTATAAAAATCTTTTAAAGTTGAGATTAGTAGTATTTTTTAGAAAGTAATATCTTTAGAGGTGTTTTTTTAGAAAGTAGTATTTTTTTTTTTTTTTAAAGTTATAGAATTTTAACGATTAGATTTTCAATTTTTAGGGGAACTTATATCTAATTATCTATAAAGATACCTTTAGATATTTTTAAGTTAAAAAACAAATTTAAAAAGTCGAGGGAAATTAAGCACCCCTATGCCTTAGTTGAAAGCTTTCTCTTGTGGTAATGAACACTCGTTTCATTAAAAGTTTGCTTCTTCTAGAGTTTAATTTTGAACTGATTTCTGAGTTGTCATTTTTCTTCATGGCCAACAAGTTCAACGCTTTTCTGATCTCATTCTAATTATCTAGTACAAATAGCCCTCCTTAATATCATAATTCATAGTTTATATGCTTAGTAATAATACTTTGTATTACCAAAAAAATGTTGTTCACTATAAAAATGAATTTGGTGTTTGAACATATTGAAATGAACTTAAAACTTTTCATTATGAAAATGATGTTATCATTATAAAAAAGAAACCTGATTCTGAACATATATCGAAATAAAAGCAATATATATAAAGAGGTTCACAATATCATCTAATTCAACCTATATGAAACATAATACCAAAAAATCACAAAAAAGTCAAAAAAAAGAGAACATTTTCTCGTAACTTTCCAGTTCATTATGAAATTGAGAACTAAACATAGATATACTAAAACAACCAAACACATCACATTGAAACTTAGCGGCAAAAAAAAAAAAAAAAAAAAAAAAAAAAAGGAAAAGAAGAGAAAAGAAAAAACACGCACACGCACACACACACACACACACACACACACACACATCACATAACAACACAAACCATCAAGATGATAGAGGCTCCAAACAACAATACATAAAATAAAAATAAAAAAGCTAATAAAGCAAAGGACGGGAAAACAAGTTGACAATCCAAACAGCAAACCTAAAAAAGATAAAATTGGCATACAAAGGTGATACAAAAAAAGAGCAAGAAAGACAATAGATAAATTTTTTTTTCAAAAAAAAAAAAAAAAAAAAGAGTAAGAGAACGCAAGATAGAACATCATAAATTCATACCAAACGAAAAATGGGATAGAATGTGGACGAGAACAAAATGTTGCAACGATGCTAGAAAAAGAAGAACAAGTGTGGAATATTAATAAAGAGTAACATGGAGAATACTATACTGAAAAATAAAATTCAATATTAAATAAGTTAATTTCATAATTAATTGTAGTAAAAAAACAAAAAAAGGGCAAGCCAACTTTGCAGAATATGCTTAAAAAAACCAAAAAACAATTATAGAAAGAAGTACATAAGGAATGTGCTCACATTGGTGTTCTCCATGGTGGCGCCACGACGGGAAGCCCAGCTTCCACTTCTGATGCCTCCCACGGCGATGCAAGCTCCTCCACTAACCTTCTCGATGAACCTCACGGACTGCTGCAACTGCAAGCTTTTGGCTATTTTTTGTTTTGTAATATCATACTGAGTATAACGTGTGGATATTTTTATTTTACTCTTAGTTTTCCCTGCTTTGCTGCCCTCCAATTTAAATCTAAGGGTATAAAACAAGTATCCTATTAGTAGGAAATCCGTACAATACCCTAAAACAGAGGTTCCCATAAAAATTATATACCAGGTCTTTAAAAAAATAAAGAAAGGGAGAGCATATTTTGAACAACTCTAACAAATAAATGTTATCTTCAAATGCTGTTGCACTTGTATTATAAATAATCTTTGATCTTGGAAATCCGTGGATGTAGGAAGCAATAGCATAGAGTACTCCCTTGGACTAATTTCAAAAAATATATATATATACATATATATATATATATATATATATATATTCCTCCTTACTTCCACACATGGGCGTTTTTCTCCCCACATAGCAGAATGTCTTTATGTTTGGGAAGGAGTGCTCTTTGCGCAGTCTAGGGGTACCAAAAGTCTGGTTATTGTGACGAATGAGTGAATGTAAGTCCTGTTCATTTTACTGATTCGAGTTTAAAATTCAAGTTTTGCTATAGTAAAAAGCTCTCAGAAATAGTCGCATCTAACTTTTTTATTACAGTAAAAATTTCTCACATTAAATTACATCTTAACTCGAATTAAAAATTTAAATCAGCAAATTAAACAGGCCCGTAGTTCGTGCTCTTAAGCATCCGAGTATTAGATCATCTGACTCCAACGTTATTGGAGATATACTTTATATGTTTCCTCAGGCTTCTTGTGATTCCATTTGTTACATTTTCCAGATAGAGAATTTTATAGCCCACATATTAGCCGTCGATGTTAGTTGAGTGGAGACTTGTCTTAAATTTAACAATTGTTTTGTACAAGCTGATTTAGCTTCTTTTTAATAAAAGCAAGTTTTCACTTCGAAAAACAACAAGAAAAATAAAATTATGGGACCGTATATTAATTTAAGAAAAAAACTGCAAATGACCTAAATATTTAACGAAGATTAACACAAGATGACAGCAATATCAACCGTTTAAGAATATCATCTTGTGCATAGAAACCAGGGAAAAAGAAGATCACATAACAATACCAAGATGAGAAAGAAAATTCACCAAATAACAGTAAAAATCTTATCAATGAAAAGAAAATAATGTGAAAAAAGAAAGCTTGAGACAAAAGAAAAAAAAAAAAAAAAAATGCAGCTTTTTTTTTTGAGCAAAAACAACCAAAAGATCAGAATTTTATCAATTTCTTTTAACAGATTTCTTAACGAACATGTAAACTATGAAGAATAAAAGTCCTTTGATCATAAAATAATCCATCAACGATAGAATTCGCAACCTTACACTACCAAAATTTTTCCTTCGAATTCATTACAACACACCAAAATATATTGATCTAACCCGGTTTGAATTTCACCAGAATTCATTTATATAATTTTCTAGCCCTATTATCAAGTTAACATGGAATATACAGTTTAAAATTCCCTTCAAAAGGTGCAGCTTACTTTGGCAAATTGCTCCCTTACCAGCAGGGGAATAACGGCATCACCATTTCTGCAAATATCACGAATCACTATGTCATCTTCAAGCACCTTACCATCATATATCAGCTTCTGAGCTTTAATTGTTAGGAAAATCACGTTTCCTATAAAAAGTGTCGCCACATATTATTATAATAATTATATCAAGCTATTTAATTAATTGGGCCAATAAAGTGGTCTATTTAGAAAAGCTCAAGAAGACTTCTAATTGCATATGAGATAAATGAGTGAATACCTAATGCTTATCCCATAAGGTTTAATGGGAGCCTATAAGATAAGTATATAAAGACATGGTTATGGTCCCAAATACATCAAATCATTCAACATTTTCTCTCTTCCCCATCTAGAGAGAAAGCACCCTAGTAAGTAACTTTGGTGATTTGACTGAGAAAGACAATAACCGGTTTACCAATCGTTATAGTAATGTAGCAAAAGTGTCGATTGTTGTTATTATTGATTCAGGTACGCTTCCTCAATTTTCTTGGTAATTTGGCATTATGGTTCTTAGAATTTAAGAATATGACGATTAAAATTATATTTATAATTAAAGTCTAACAAGTGTATGAGAGCAGTCATCATGTTAAATTATTAAGAGAAATTTCTTCTCCATTAGGCGCGTGGGCACGTCACTAGCTGCGCAGACGCACCCTCCTACGTGCTGTTACAACAAGAATATTAAAACATATATAAAATAACCCAATACAATCGTGTCAAGACTTATTTAACTTGAATTACTTATTTATTTTAGGTTGAAAACTTAGTTTGTAACATTTCAGGTTTTTTATTTTTTTATTTTTTTTCGAAACTTAAGTCAAGGGAAAGTATTTTCTTTTCAGGTCTTGGAGCTTAGAACTAATGGAAGGACGATATATCTTCGAAAGTATTTTAGTTTACTTGAAACACCACATACTTCGTCCGAGTAAAGATTACTAGAGTACGAGCTAAAAGCAATTGTCTAATGGTCATATTACAAACCCAGTCACAAAATAATTTAACCTCACAAACACATGATCACAACACCATACCTGAACTGTTTCCTGTAACACTAGGAAGAGAGGAATATCCTCCGATTCTCAATAAAAGGCGCCTTTAATTGGAATGCTCTGTAGGTTTTATCAACCTGATATTTTGTGTTTGTCGGAGCCTTGGGTTGATATTTCTACCGTTCCTTCTAGTTTTTGGAATTCTTTGAATTTGAGAGTCGTCACTTGTAATGATCGTCCTGATAAGTTATCTAATATGTGGGTTCTTGCTTCAACTTTCTTAGACAACATTGACGTTTGTTGGTTGTGCTGTTCAACAGCTCACTATGTCGATTAGCACTAATAATTAATATTCTTCATAGATCGTGCTGAGACATTGTTGGTAATGATGCTGTTCGAATTTTCCAACCAGGCCATCTCGTTCCAAATCTTTAATCAAACTTTAATTGTTTTGATTCCAAAAGTCAAGAAAGCCATTTTATCTTGAGTAATTTTCTGTTAAAAATTATCACTAAAATTTTGGCAAATCGTCTAGGATTATGTAATTGCTAGTCGTATAGTTTCCCAAAATCAATTTGGGTTCATTCAGGGCGTCATATTCAGGACTGTATTGCAGTTGCTTTAGATGCATGGCATAAATGTTTTAGACAAAAAGAGTTTTGGAGGTAGCATGGCTCTTGAGATTGATATCTCCGGAAAACCTGTGATACCATGAACTGGCCATTTATTTTTTCAGGTGCTCTCGGCCTTTGGATTTGGATTTTCAGCTAATTTTATAAATTGGATTTCTCTGATCTTCAGTTCTGCCAGAATGTCTGTTTTGGTAAATTAGGATGTGAAAATTATGACGGAGATCCAATTCTATGTTCCTTGCTCTGTTGGATCCTCATCCATATTTCATTGGCCATAAAATATCTGGCCGTACCAAAAAATCTGTTGGCTCCTCATCCAAATTAGTAATCTGGTGCCACATTACTGTCATAGCACAGTAATTGACAGGCATGTCTGTTAAAGGACTGACAATTGATTCCTATTCTTTAGCCAGCAAAACAAGAAAATGATAATTGAGTGTGGATTTTTCTTGAATCAAAAACAATAATTGAGTTCAAATCAAACAATCATAAACACATGTAACGGGCATGTAGTAAGAATATCCAATCCCAAAAAGCTCCTTTATTTTTTCATTTAGTTTTTTAGACGTGATTCTTGGGTTCTAGAACCAATCAAAATGAGTACTTAATATTATATTGGTGATTTGTTAATTAAATTATAGGGAGAAGCAAGCAAGCAAATAACATTTTTGTAGAGGGTAAAAAAAAAAAAAATTTATAATAGAAAGTTTGAGGAATTGTAACTAAAAATAAGGGTAAAATGAAAAAAGTAAATTCAAATTTTCAAGAATTTCTATTTACTAACTAGCTAAAATAATTATGCTATTACTACTTATTGTTTTAAAACTCGTCTACATACTACAATTTTTGTTCAAAAAATTGTTTTGACCTTGTATTTAGTCTTCCAACAAATAAAAAAAAGGCTAATCTCCTTTTTTTTTTTTTTTTCTTCGTTGTTCTCAAATTATAGGTGAAACGTTATTTTATATCCAACTTTTAAATTGTCTTAGAGAGAGTTGTTAATTTATCAAATTGTCTAAAAAATTAGTTATGTTGAAAAATCATCTATATACTTGAATTTCTGTTCAAAAAATTGTTTTGACCTTGTATTTAGTCTTCCAACAAATTAAAAAAAGGCTAATCTCTTTTTTTTCTTCGTTGTTCTCAAATTATAGGTGAAATCTTATTTTATATCCAACTTTTAAATTGTCTTAGAGTGAGTTGTTGATTTATCAAATTGTCTCAAAAATTAGTCATGTTGTCCATCTGACTCATTAAACTTTGAAAAAAAAAAAAAAAAAACACATAAGGACCATGCGTAGCTTCAAATTTAATTTTGTAATTTTATATTTTAGGATACAAGAATAAAAAACTAACCCATGCATTTTTTTAAGTGTTATCTTTAATGATCAAATAGATCGAATCAAAAATTTGACACAATTAAGTACATTAAAAGTAATTTGAGTTTTTAATTTGAGTTGAAATGTGATTTTATGTGAGTCTTTTACTGTCGTAAAAAAAATTAAATGTGATTATTTTTTAAAGCTTTTTAATGTAATAAAACTTGAATTTTAAACTTAAATCGTTAAAATAAATGGAGTCTAAAAACTCTTTTTCAGATGTTTTAAAAGTCTAAAGATAGAAATGAAATTTGAATTATAGTATAAAGACTGACCAAACTGTAACCCAATAAAAATTTATTCAGACACGCGAGACATTTCGTACTGCCAGTATTTATGGTAACCTCCAAACTCCTCTAGAGGCTGCGTCCTCTATTTCGTGCGCATAAAAAGGCTGCTTCCTTCTTCATTAATCACTGCTCTTCCATTTCCTCTGTTATATTTCCGCTTTATGTTTTCCTCAATATTATAAAATGGCATTTCTCTCATCCACTCCGAGTAAGCTCCCTTCTTAGGCTCTCTAGTCCACATCTTGCATTGCTAACCGTGGCACAGACGATTAGTTTAACTTGGTACTTAATTCAAACAAATATTAGCTTAAACTTTGTTTACTAACTTTTTATGTAATTTATGTGGTTTATGAAGTTCGATCTGTCCTTGGTGGCTGCTTTCATGTGCAACTTAGCATCCGCAATTTCATCGTTCAAAATTTGTTTTAAAATAAATTGGTGTGAATTTTTCATTAGTGGCATTATTCTTGAACTCTTTTAGGCTTTTGATTAATTTGAGTTTTTAATTTTAGTTTTTCTACGGTTAAAAGCTCTCACAATAAGTCATATATAATTTTTTTTACCACAGTTAAAAGTTCTTACATAAAGTTACATCCCAGTTCAAATTAAAAGCTCGAATTAATGAACTAAACGAGGTCTTATAGTTGTTTTTGTTAATTCGTGTATTCAAGATTTATTTACTGTTTTCCAATATGTAAAGGCCTAACGACGGAAGTTGTGGTACGTCCGATGAATGGCGGAAATGGACTTCATAGTTATAGCAAAAACTCAACTTTTCAGGTGCATATTATCACAAAATTACCTGTACCCTTATAACCTTATTCCATAATTAGTTAAAGACCTAAAAAATAACCATTACCCTGTTTTGCAGAGAAAAGCTATAGAAGCTGCGAAAGAACTGATCAACAAGGCAATAGCTGAGAAACTTGATATCAAGATTTTCTCTTCTTCAAACACCTTTAAAATTGCTGATTTGGGCTGCTCTGTTGGACCTAATACACTTCTAGCGGTGCAAAATGTAATCGATGCCGTGGAACGCAAGTTTCAAAGCCGGGGAAAGAGTAGTCAACACCCCGAGTTCCAAGTCTTCTTCAATGATCAGGCTTCGAAGATTTCAACCAGCTCTTCACTTCTATTCCTCCGAATATTCCTTACTTTGCCGCCGGCGTGCCGGGTTCTTTTCATCGCCGCTTGTTTCCAAATAACTCTCTTCACTTTGTTCATTCCTCAACTGCTGCCCAGTGGCTTTCTAGAGTCCCAGAAGATGTGCTTGACAAGAGCTCTCCTGCCTGGAACAAAGGGAGGGTTCACTACTCAAATTCTACGCCTCAAGTTATAAATGCTTTTGAAGATCAGTTTGCCAAAGACATGGACAACTTTATGAAATTTAGAGCACAAGAAATTGTCGTAGGAGGATTGATGGCTCTTATTCTTCCGGGTCGCCTTAACGAAACTCCTCATAGTGAAGCCTACCTCAACAAAGTATTCGAACAACTTGAATCTTCACTTATAGACATGGCTAAGAAGGTAAGGATAGAAAGCTTGAACATTTTCTTAATTTAAAATTTTCATTTAAATTTTCACTTAGTATGCAATGGGGATGAAATTATCTATACTATATTTTGCAAATCTTTCATCAATTTTAGCGTCAGTAACAAAAACTGTAGAAAAAACAAAAATTCAGGAAGTAGTATGTAAATATTAAACAATTAGGGATCAAATATCACTGCTAGTTTACCAATCTATCCCAAAGGCTTAAACTTTTAGGAGGTAAGCGAACAATAGTTTTTATACTTTAACACTCTCTCTCATGTGTGGGCTAGACAACGGGTAATCATGTGGGTATATAAATTGGAAAGCCCGACACGTGAATATTTAAGCCTGAGATATATCAAAGACCCAACACATGATGACAATTTAAATGAGAATAAGAAATGTAATAATGGAGATTTAAATTCAGGACATCCTGCTCTGATACCATGTTAACCAATCCGTCCTAAAAATTTAAGATTTTAGGAGATGGGCTAATAAAATTTTTTATACTTTAACAGTCACAATACTCATAGTTTAGAGACTAACAGTGCTAATAACCTTTTCTTGGCAAAGCATGCATAGATGCGAAAGATTCATCACCTATGTTTCTAATAGAACTATTCTTCAGTTTTTAAAATAAAGATTAATAGTGCAACATATGGAATACATGCTTCCTATGCTTCCAAATCTGCTACAGATAGTACTTTTTGATTTTTACTCATTTCTCTGTTATTTCTTGAGACAGGGTATTATCAGAGAGGAAAAAATAGATTCCTATAACATGCCAATATATTTTGCATCTCTCCAAGAAGTGGAATCATCTGTCAAACGAAATGGCTGTTTTAGCATAGAAATAATGGAGAACATACCTCATGAAAAGCCACAACCCAATGTTATGTCATCCACTCTCAGAGCTGCCTTGGAGGGGATCATAAAAGAGCATTTTGGAGATGAGATTTTGGATGAGCTGTTTGATACATTAGTATGCAATGAACTTGAAGAATCATGCAAATTAGTTGACCTCTTTGTTGTACTAAAACGCAAACGAAACGAATAGAGAAGTGTCAATATGCTGTATCATCAATTGGTCCAGTCTGCAAATTTTAAACAATAGAGGAGATAAAAAAAAAAAAAAACACTTATCAAAATAATATTAAAAAAGGAAGTAGATTAAGTTTAATTGCCTAAAGTTTTTATTAGAGATTTCAATATGTTTACAAAACTCTTCCTTTACTCATAGTTTGGATGTTTGTATTTAACTTCTTTATCTTTTTATTTTACTTCCATATAAATCGGGCTAAATATTGTCACTGCAATTCAGATGTAAGACTATATCATTGATATCGAATATTCTATGTTTTCTCTCTAATGTTCTTCTTTTCCTCTCTCCATTCTAAACTAATTTGTCTATCTTTTTCTCTAATTGTTCTTCAATTTCTCTCTCTTTCTCTACCGTTCTTCGTCAATATGATATGAAGACTTTACAGTATTTTGTTCTGTTTTTGCCAATTGCCCCTAAGATAGCTTGTCAAGTGCATAGTTGAATTTGACATTTTATAGACGTGACAATTCGTCCCTCCATTATACGTTGGAACTGAGACTGATACTAAAAATTAATCCCCAGCTTTTCCAAAAGATTGTACCTTCTCAATATTGGCAGCCACTGTAGGGAATATTTTGAAAATTTTTCAATTTCGTACGATGAACAATAAAAATACAAAATTTTTACTCGTAAAAATAATTATTTCATCATACAAAATATTTGCAGCGGAAGTTTCCTATAATAAAAGACCATCTCATAATATATATAAAATAATTTTACATTCAGAAATTGTACCTTTTGATGTTCGGAGATGACGCTCCCACAAGATCAGTTGACGTTCCCATCCGATGTGATATTTTTTGAGAACTTTTTACTGTAGAAATTTAAAACTGAAAACTCAAATCGGTGAAATGAAGGGAGCTTCAATGCTGATGGAAAATTTTAATAGGGTATATGGGTGAGGTTTTATTCGTCTTTTCGTTTTCAACGCTTAGAAAAAAAATAATCTCAATCAGAATTAAAACAAAAATGTTATAGCATTTTTAAGAATAGAAAAATTGTTGTTTATTAATTTGAGTTCGAGTTTCTGAACTCGAGTTGAAGGGGAAACTTGAACTCGAGTTCCAGTCCCAAACTTTAGTTCAAACTCGAGTTCAAACTAAAAAGAACATGAAATCGAATAAAGTTGTAACTCGAGTTGCATTTTTTTGAGTTTTTCACTCAGCCGAACATCCCCTTAATCTCTTGAATGATGTAGGAGCCTTCTTAATCTACTAATTACAATGATGCTCTAAAAGATGAGGTTGCTCAAGAATGGTAAAAGGCAATGAATCTTGAAATGGAATCTATGTATTCTAATAAAGTCTAGGAGCTTGTAGATGTACCAAATGGAGTAAAACTTATTGGGTGTAAATGGATCTACAAGAGATAGAGAGGAGTATATGAAAACCTTTAAAGCTAGACTGGTAGCAAAAAGATATAATCAGAAAGAGAGAATCAACTATGAGGAAACTTTTTCACTAATGGCTATGCTTATATCCATCAGAGATTATGCTTTCTATTGATATAGTGCTAGATAATGAAATCAAACAAATAGATGTCAAAACTTATTTCCTTAATGGAAATCTAGAAGAAGACATCAACATGCAACAATCAGAAGTGTTCGTAGTTGAAGGCCAAGTACACATGGTGCCATCTTTTTTTTTTTAACCAACAGAACAGGAGAAGAGAATGATCCTTGACTAGGCCGAATGATGCCTTGTTCAAACATGTCGCGAACAAGTTTCTCAATCTCATTTTTCTGCAAATGAGGATAGCGATAAGGCCTCACATTAACAGGGTTAGTGTGGGGAAGGAGGTGGATCTTATGATCTATAAGTCGATGAGGCGGCAGACTGCTTGGAGGATGGAATATGCCATAATACTGGTGTAATAATGTGGCAATAGGCTTAGGCAGGGAGCTTGGAAACTCCACCGTAGGGGACTCGCATCCTAAAACTGCTAGCGGTGTGTCAGAATCATCCAACGGTTGCAGCGCAAATAGACTACGGATCTCTTCACTATCCATTAAGGCTTGAAGCTAACGAAGGGTGATGAGATTGGAAGTGGCGGCCAAATCACCCCGAAGAACCTCCTGGCGATCCTCCCAACAAAACAGCATAGAAAGAGCGGAATAATCATGAGACACCCGACCAAGTTGCTGGGGCCACTGGATTCCCAGAACAACATCCAGACCTTCGATAGGCAAAATAAAGAGATCCAACAGGAAGACCTTCCCCTGCATTGACAAGGCTACCTGTGGGCAAGAATAATGGCAAACCAAAAAATCACCATTGCCAATGTAAATGCAGAAAGGTGAAGTGAACTGAATAGTAAGATCAACACATTCGGCGACCACCGGCTTGATAAAGTTATGAGTGCTGCCGCTGTCAATGAGAACTTGAAAACAGTGAGAGCCAATCTCACCAAGCGGACCGAAGAGAACGGGGTTCCCTTGCCCCCGCTAAAGCATTCAAGCTTAATATGTCCCCTATAACCGCCTCATCAAGAGGCTCGAGAGTGGCGAACCCACCGTGAGTTCATCCTCCGCCTCATCATCCGTGCCCATTAGGAGGAGAAATTTATTTGTGGCAATGTAATGGTCGAGAAAATCCCGGACTTTAAATAATACAATTTATTTATTTAAGCCAAGGATTTTCCTAGAAAATATTATGTGTTGAAGGATTTATGGAATCAATATGTATTCCTAAATTCTGTAATGATTTCACGTTAAGTTCATGTTTTCGATCAAGTAAATTCGATCGATAAATTATTGTTGTACTTTAAGGCGGAATAATTTTCAGTACAAGTATAGTTTGAGAATCTTAATTTCAAGAATCTCCAAACACAGCATGATGTTAGTAGCGTACAAAAAAAACCCACTGACATTTTTAAAGAAGAGAAAATCCTTAATTGCCAGATAGCTAGGTTAAAGTCACAAGATAAATACCCATAGTAGAAGGGTACAATGTGAGCTCAGGATTTGACACCGTCAGAAACAGCGTCATTCCCGGGATTTAATGCAGAAAAGTTAAATTTAAAATTTATTCAGTCTAGAATTAATTTCAAGACTTAAAACAGTTTAAGATATTACGCGAGTAAGAACTTAACGTGATATCATAGTAGACAAGGATTTAACAGTTGAACTGTAAATAAGCAATTAAAAAAAAAAAAGAGAGCCGTCAGAAACAGGAATTTCCTGTAAGTTAAGTACATTTTTCAGTCAGTATGATTTTTACCTGATTCAAAGGTAACTTAAGAGAGTGGACTAGAGTACAAGGGGTAGGTGAGATTTTTCTCCCTCTCCTTTCCCACATGGCCGACCAAGCATAGCAAATGTAGAGCCAAAATTTAATTAGTGGAGTGTGTAAGTGAATAACATGGTAAGGTGTGATGAGATGATGTCATGTGATGATGGGAGGAGAAGAGTAATCATGAAACCTTTTTCTCTCTCTCTTTCTTCCTTTGGCTTGCCGTGTATGAAGTTTTAGACAAAAAGGTTTTGTAGGTTGAGTGTACTAGAAGACTTGATGATGGGATGAATCAAATCAACTATTTATAGAAGTGGCTTACCTCACTTCTCTCTTGAGACTCCCAATCCGGCCATGACTAAAGGGAGGGTAACATGGCTTTAGTTAATTAAATGAGGTCATTAAAAGAGTTAAAATAATTACCTACTTGCCTATAAATAGAACCACCTCAACCTAAGCCTCATTTTTTTGCTCACTTTTCCTCTTTCTCTCACTAAAGAACCGGGCCTCTCCTTTGCCAAAAATACACTCAAAAGTTTCCATACATCTCACACAAATCTTAGCTTAAGTTGGAGGAGAAGAGAAGGATTTCAAAAGTTTTCAAGAGAGAGTTCTTCAAGGGTAATTTCTTAAACTCTTCTCCATTATTTTTCTAGCAAATCTTAAGCTTGAGATTATGAATGTAATTTGTGATTCCTTAAGGCTATGGGTTGTAATAAGAGTGTGTTAGTTTTATGTTAGTTTTATGTTGGTTTTGTATGTTTTGAGGTTAGTTTGATGTGATATGTTTATGCTTGATTTAAGTTTGCTTATTTCCGGTTAGAGGAAAAATTTTCGGTTACTTTGAACACGAAAATGAGAACCCTAGAGTAAGATTTTTAGGTGTTCCAAAGCTTAAACTTGGAGCCCTTTATGTTTTGAACATTTTATGTGGCTGTGACAAAACCCCATTTTAACTCTAAATGCAAGTTTTAAGCTATTTCTCGAAAACAGCACAGGCAGTCCAAAACAGTTTCGAGAACAAAACTGGTTCAGCCAAAACGAGACCTTTAAAAGCTGAATCTCGGTTTTTCATAAAAACAACTATTTTAGATTTCGACAAGACGAAGAACTTTTGTGGAGAACATATTTTTAAAATCCGACCCTAAGATATAGTAAAATGCAGATTTCCAAAATGACACAGTTTTTGATTAAAACAGTTTCAAGAAAAACAGCAGCTACAGTTTTCAGCCAAACGAGGCCTTTAGAGGCCGAATTTCAACTTTCACAAAAAACAAAAATTTTATATCTCGATGAGACGAGGAAGTTTTGTGAAGAACAAAATTTTGAAATCTGACTCTAAGATATAGTAAAACATAGATTTTAGAAACTGCACAGTTTTAACGAAACAAAACTAACCTAGTGTTGGTTTTAACAAAAAGTGATCAAAGAACCCGATATGTGATTTTAGTAAATTATTGTGGTTTTAAACCTCACTTTAACAGAAGTATTCATAAAGAAAATTTTCAAGAAAAATGCTTTCTTTAAAGAACATAGTGGGTTATCGAGCAAATCATCCCAACGGGCACCTACGAGCCCAACACGATAGGTCCTTAGGATTTCGTGGATTTGATGTGGGTCCAACGCGCGCATTAATTTAAGAGACTCTGTTTGAGTTTAAATTTCAGCGGCCTAAGAGTTGGAATGCCATTAATAAGTTTCTACGCCGAATTGGGCCTTAATATCATAATAAGTCCAATGAGAAAAATAATGGAGAATAAGTTACTAGATTGGGTAAATGATTTTCAATCTAGACATAAGTATGTTAAGGGCAATTAAGGAAAATAAGATTTTGAGGATTTAACAAATCGATCCTTATAGTAAATTATCCTTCAGAAAAGGAAAGGAATACCGGCCTTAAGAAAAGGGTTAGATTCCTTCATAAGTTGCTAAAATAGAATAGCAAACGACAGTTAATCTCACACTCTCAATGGGTGTTCATTTTCAGAAATAAGCAAGTAAGAGAATAGTCTGTTTGGCGAAAAGTGGATTCCAGCTCCGTAAATCAGGTAAGTAGGAATCTCGCCTACAGCATGAATAGATTTTAAAGAAAAAATTTACACATGTTATATATATACATGTTCATGCTTTAAGTATTGTATGCGATGCCATGTCATACTGCATACACCTTAATAAGTCAAGAGGAACTTATAAGAATAATCTCAGTTGAGTGCCGTACAAGCCTCCGACCTAAGGGAGGTAATTCCAGCTCCACAAGGGAGAAAAGAAAAAAAAAAGAATGTCCTTCGACTTAAGGGAGGCATTCAAGTTATAATTGTTGGTTCCCGAATCGAATTCGGATGCGGAAGCGCAGCGGAAAGGCGGATCATGTATAACAAAAATTTTCATAAAACCTTTGAGATACTCTATAGATTATATTAATTTATGCACGAATAAATTAATCTCATTAATTCATTTATTAAGAACTCAATTCGGAAAAATACCTGGAGGCCGACTCGGTTGATAACTTGAGTTCTTTGACCTCGAACAATCCTTGCTCCAAAGCTTTGTGTTTAGAAAACCAATGTCTTCCACGTCAATTCCTAGAATCCACGAAGGCGTGTGTGTGGGCACACATGAGACAAAGCGGGTTACAATAAACACTCGAATTTCCACAAACACCAACGCATGCACGATGTGAAATTTTGGAGAAAAACATTTTTCCTTCCTCTCTACATGGAGAATTTCGCCAGCCTTAACAATTAGGGCTGAAAAATTGCTTCAAAATTTCTTTAGAGAAATTTTGGCCACCTCTAAAATTAGGGCAAAAAGCATTCCGAAAATTGTCTCAAAAATCTTTAGAGAGTAGAAGTCAAACTTCTAAAAGGAATCCAATCTCTATCTCTAAGATAAAGCTTGTTAATTATCTCCTATTTGAATTTGGAACAAAAATCCCTTCCCTTATCCTTAAGGTGGCTGGCCACACTAGTAGGGTTTATCCCTATGTGTGGCTCCTATTTTAGATAAGGAAGAAAGATATTTTATCCTTTATCCAGTAGTCAATTTTAATTCTAATTCAAATTGAATTTAAGTCAAACTTAAATTAATTTGAATTCTAAATTGAACAACTTATCAAATAAGTTTAAATGGATAAATCTAAATATGTTCAAATTCAAATTTAAATAATCACATTATTTAAATAATAATTAATTCTCAATTAATTATTTTCGAGTGTTTAATTTTAGAATTTGTAATTCTAAAATTCCCATTTTTGTCCTCGTGGTCCGGTAGAATTACTAGGACGACGGGGGACTAATGGACCTATAATCCCGAGCTCCAATAGAATTAATAATCAATTAAACACTTTAATTAATTAATTAATTCTATTAATTCCAATAGTTACTCCACTATAAACTTGGAATTGCACTCTCGAAATTATAGATATAAATTACTTCTAAACTATGAAGTGTCCATTTGATATAGTCATTGCATATAGATCAATCCTCCATAAATAATTCATAATTAGAGCCAGGTAGAACCGTTAACCTCTCTAATTATATCTTTATCCTGAGTACCATTGATTCTCTAATGGACAGTGATTCATAAAACACATTCATGAATCGGAGCTCCCTCTTTTGGTCCAAGTACCGAATCAACCCTCAAGAGAATTATTTATCTACTTCTTTCTCAAGAAGGAATGGATTCCATCTCGTATAATAACATTCCCACTACCTACTTTATCATGTCTCCAAAATACAAGGAATAGGATCGGGGTCTCGGAATCCGTGCGGGTAAATCAAAAGACACAAATCCATAAATAGGAGTGCGTTAAGAACTCGGGATTAAGATCATTCTATATATGACCATCGATAGACTCAATTAGAATTTCTATACTTAACGGAAATTATTAGAAATTCATATTGTGTGTCGTGTCCTTGTTCCACATAATCTCATTATGCGAAATACACTCATTCAATATCTTCGCCATATTAACGGTCACGGATAACACATTTCCATTCTAAATGGGAATGACATGTATTAATAATGTTTTAATTAAAGATTCCAAACTTTAATTAAATTCATTATGAACATTACTTTTTGATTATTATCCTTAAACATTATCCTCTCGTATATAACACTTATATACAATGTTTAAGGTTACATAAATAATCATGGAATTTTCATTGATATTCATAAAATATTCATAAATATATGCACATAAAATAATGAATAAACTCTTTTATTAAATAAATAATAAATGTCCTATTACATCTCATGCTTCTAGGACACCATTCCCAACAATCTCCCACTTGTCCTAAAGCAGGTAGGATATGTCTCAGATCCTGAAACTTTCTAGGTGTCTATGACTAATCTATGCTCGGAACAATTTCCAGATCAGTTAAGAATTTTCTAGAGTCAGGTTGCTTTCTTTTGCTGCTTCACAAGCTGCTACACATTAACTCTTAATGATAAAATTAGCAATCACACTTTGCCAACAACCTTTCTTGTGATGACTCCTTCACCTAGTGTGAACACAGACTCGGATGTTGACTCTCAAAATCCACGTATGACTCATAGTCAAAGTCTATGTATCCAGTGAAAGACAACTCTTTCACTGACTAAACTATCTTATAGTTTCTTTATTTTCCTTATATACTTAAGGATACGCTACACGACCACTCAATGATCAGATCTTGAGTTCAACTGACAACGACTAACTACTCCCACTGAATATCATATATTCGGGCTTGTAAAGAATAAGAACATCTTCTTTTCTTTCATTTGAAACATCTTGGTTTTGATCAAATCCATAAGACTTAATAGCCTCATCAAACCTGATATTCCATGATCTAGAAGTTTGCTTCAATCCATAAATGGATCTCTACAGGTTTTGCAGACTTTACGCTCTAGGCCTTTCTCTATGTAACCCTCGGGCTGATCGATATAGATGGTTCCTCAAGATAGCCATTCGGAAAAGTTGTCTTGACATCCATCCGCCATATCTCATATTCAAAATATGTTGTTATGGCTAAGAGTATTCGGATGGACTTAAGCATGGCCTCCGGTGAGAGAGTTTCCTCATAGTCAACTCCCTTTATGGGTGTAACCCTTAAACACTAGCCTTGCTTTATAAGTCTCTACTTTTCCATCCGCTTATCTTATTCTCTTGAAGATCCACTTGCATCCAATGCGTTTTACCCTTCGGGTAAATCTACAAGTTGCCGGGACCGAGTTAGAGTACATGGACTCTAGCTCAAGTTTCATAGATGCTTGCCACTTTTCCTTATCAAATTATCCATCGTAGCCTTAAAGGTCAACGGATCCTCCTTACCATCATCAATAGTGACGATATGTGTTTCCTCAGTATACCGGTTAGGTAACTTGCTTACCCTCCCACTACAACGAGGTGCCACTAGAGTTTGATTAGGAATCGTGATCATTCTTAGCGTTCCAACAACTCTTGTCAGTTGTGGTCCAATCTTATTGGAAAGTAACTTTTCCAGAACCTTTTAGCTTCTAGGCTTGAAAACTATCATATAGTCATGCTCTAGAAACGTGGCATTTGTCATACAATTACCTTTGATTCTTATGACTATATAAAATAATCATTCTTTTGTCCCCATTGCATATCCCACAAACATGCATATTTACGATCTTGGTTCCAACTTCCCGAGTCTATTGTTTCATCACATGAGGCGGACACCCCATATGTGAATACGCTTCAAACCGACTTTCGACCATTCCACAACTCTAGGGGTGTCTTTGGTATAGACTTAGATGGTACTAGATTCAAAATATACATGGTGGTTCGTAGGGCATAATCCCGGAACGAAGTAGGAAGTGAAGAATAACTCAACATTGATCTTATCATGTCGAGCAAAGTCTGATTTCTCATTTCGGCTACACCATTTTGCTGTGGTGTACCGGGTGTAGTCAATTGGGATACCACACTTTCTCCAATCAAGAAATCCTGAAACTCTTAGTCCAGGTATTCATCCCCTCAATCTAATTGAAGTGTCTTGATTGGTTTACCTAACTATTTTTCAACTTCTGCTCGGAATTCTCTAAACTTTCTAAAAGTTTCAGAATTTCGTTGCATTAGGTAAACATAACCATATCTCGAATAATCATCAATGAAATGATGAAATATTCGTAACCTCCTTTGCCTTGGTCGTTTAACGGTCCACATACATCCGAATGTATTAGCTGAAGAGGTTATGTGGCTCTTTCTCCTTTCGTCATGGAAGGCCCGTGGTCATTTTGCCTCCCAGACAAGATTCATAGGCTGGACGCTCACTAACTTTTAGTTCGCGTAAAGGACCATCCTTTACCGATCTTTAAATCGTGTTTAGGCTAATATGACCAAGTCTAAGATACCACATATATGTGTTATTTATTGTGAGAGATCCTTTGCTCCTTATTCTTAAGTTTGGCAACTTTTGAACTTTTCAATATTTTGCGATGAGCTGGGCATCGGTTTAAATGGTATAAACCATTTTCCAAATATCGAGAACATATATCTAAACCATTCCGAAAGATGTGGACTAGATTTTTATTTAAAAGCAATTGTTCAAATAATTTGGAATTAGAAATCAAATTTCATTTTATGCTTGGTGGGAAATAAACATTGTTCACAACTAGGTATTTCCAAAATTGAAGTCTAACTTCTTGACTTTGCCTTTTGCCAATATCCTCGCGGTATTCCCACTTTCATCGTGTAGTCCACGATGGCAAGTTCTTCGTAAGAACTAATATTTTGCAAAGAAAACCAAAACATGATTAGTTGCTCCCGAATCAACTATCCAGGACGAGGAATCACCCTCCACTAAAGATGTTTTTAGAATTTATAAATCTTATTTACTTTGATTCATTTTCTTTGTTTAGGTGGAAACAATTTCCATTTAAGCACTAAAACTTAATAAAGAAAACAAACATGATTAGTTATTCCTGAATCAACTATTCAGGATAAGGAATCATCCTTTTTACTAAACATGTTTTAAGAACTAGCAAATCATATTTACTTGAGTTCCTTTCTTTATTTCGGTGGAAACGACTTTCCCTGTAAGAACTAAGACTTAATAAAGAAAACAAACATGAGTAGCAACTCCCGAATCTACTATCCAGGAATAAGGAATTACCCTTTTTTACTAAACATGTTTTTAGAACTAGCAAATCATATTTGCTTGATTCCTTTTCCTTTATTTTATTGGAAACGACTTTCCTTTTGTCTTTTACTTAGGCCCTTACAGTATTTAGCCAACCCTTTTGTTTTATGGATTTTCGAGATCACGATTGTCGATGTTGCATTATCTCATAAAAAGTCGTCTCCATGCCTTCATACTTCTTGTGAATTACCACGCACAATCTTAGCTAACAGATTTAGCTCTTTGTGTTTTCGTTAGGACAGGAGGACAATCCTCCATTTGGGACAAACTTATATTCATCACATGAATGTAAGTTGTTTACGTTATTTTACCACTCGCATAGTTTATCTCTAGTCGGTGTTTGGTTTTGTATAGTGAGATTATAGGATTTGACATATTGCGGGAAATAAGTAGAATATTCATCTAATCAATTTATGTGCATGAATATCAAAACATGTGAATTTAGGCACAATTAAATATGATGCATGATGCACATGAAAAATACATAAATCATGTTTTAATTTTAGGTGCCAACGATAATCCAATTTACCACAAATAAAGTGTACCTTTGGGTAGTCAAATTATTTGCAAATTGAACCGAGACCCCTCTTAGTTAATAAATATAGTCAAAATATCTCATATTTTCATATTTATTAACTACCGTTATTTTAGTCAAAATATAACCAACAAACTTTGATTATATCTTTATGAGTGTAAACCACCGTTTCAGATCCCATAGACTTAACTCCGGATTGCTACCTTTGGGTAGTCAATTCGAAAATACATCCTGAAATCCTATCTCTAGGAAGCCAACCTTGTTATTGATCCGGCAAAAACACTCTCCTTTAGGAGGGCGATTCAATGTCGCCGCAAAGCCCCTTTCCGGATCTCACGGTGTTGTGCTAATGGCGGAGACTAGTGGGTCGTATTGTCATACAACCCTCTCCCACTCATTATTTTGCAAACATGTATTTTGTTTGAAAAAACATCTCATGATTTTCAAATCAAAAAATAAACAATTTATTTTTCGGATATGTGAAATTCAAAAAATTTAACTTTTAAATTCAATTTCACATGTAACATTATTTTGCAAATCAATTTTGCAACTTAAATCAATTTAATCATATGAAATCGATTTTCAGCGCATGGTTCTTATTTTTATTTTATTTTTCTAAAACACTTTTATAATAAATAAAATAAACAATAACAATTGCGCGTGTATGCATGGCATGTTATAAAAACATACATAATTAAATATCACATATTTAATATCAATTATGATTATCAAATAATCGAAGCATAAATTAATATCGTCTATAGACCGCTCCGATACCAATTGTTGGTTCCCGAATCGAATTCGGATGCGGAAGCGCAATGAAAGGCGGATCGTGTATAACAAAAATTTTCATAAAACCTTTGAGATACTTTATAGATTATATTAATTTATGCACGAATAAATTAATCTCATTAATTCATTTATTAAGAACTCAATTCGGAAAAATAGCGGAGGCCGACTCGGGTTGATAACTTGAGTTCTTTGACCTCGAACAATCCTTGCTCCAAAGCTTTGTGTTTAGAAAACCAATGTCTTCCACGTCAATTCCTAGAATCCATTTAAGACGTGTGTGTGGGCACACATGAGACAAAACGGGTTACAATAAACACTCGAATTTCCACAAACACCAACGCATGCACGATGTGGAATTTTTGGAGAAAAACATTTTTCCTTCCTCTCTACATGGAGAATTTCGGCCAGCCTTAACAATTAGGGCTGAAAAAATTGCTTCAAAATTTCTTTAGAGAAATTTTGGCCACCTCTAAAATTAGGGCAAAAAAGCATTCCGAAAATTGTCTCAAAAAATCTTTAGAGAGTAGAAGTCAAACTTCTAAAAGGAATCCAATCTCTATCTCTAAGATAAAGCTTGTTAATTATCTCCTATTTGAATTTGGAACAAAAAATTCCTTCCCCTTATCCTTAAGGTGGCTGGCCACACTAGTAGGGTTTATCCCTATGTGTGGCTCCTATTTTAGATAAGGAAGAAAGATATTTTATCCTTTATCCAGTAGTCCAATTTTAATTCTAATTCAAATTGAATTTAAGTCAAACTTAAATTAATTTGAATTCTAAATTGAACAACTTATCAAATAAGTTTAAATGGATAAATCTAAATATGTTCAAATTCAAATTTAAATAATCACATTATTTAAATAATAATTAATTCTCAATTAATTATTTTCGAGTGTTTAATTTTAGAATTCTGTAATTCTAAAATTCCCATTTTGTCCTCTGTGTCTGGTAGAATTACTAGGACGACGCGGGGACTAATGGACCTATAATCCCGAGCTCCAATAGAATTAATAATCAATTAAACACTTTAATTAATTAATTAATTCTATTAATTCCAATAGTTACTCCACTATAAACTTGGAATTGCACTCTCGAAATTATAGATATAAATTACTTCTTAAACCGTGAAGTGTCCATTTGATATAGTCATTGCATATAGATCAATCCTCCATAAATAATTCATAATTAGAGCCAGGTAGAATCCGTTAACCTCTCTAATTATATCTTTATCCTGAGTACCATTGATTCTCTAATGGACGTTGATTCATAAAACACATTCATGAATCGGAGCTCCCTTTGGTCCAAGTACCGAATCAACCCTCAAGAGAATTATTTATCTACTTCTTTCTCAAGAAGGAATGGATTCCATCTCGTAATAATAACATTCCCACTACCTACTTTATCATGTCTCCAAAATACAAGGAATAGGATTCAGGGTCTCGGAATCTGCATCGGTAAATAAAAAAGACACAAATCCATAAATAGGAGTCATTAAGAACTCGGGATTAAGATCATTCTATATATGACCATCGATAGACTCAATTAGAATTTCTATACTTAACGGAAATTATTAGAAATTCATATTGTGTCTGTGTCCTTGTTCCACATAATCTCATTATGCTGAAATACACTCATTCAATATCTCGCCATATTAACAAACGGATAACACTGTTCCATTCTAAATGGGAATGACATGTATTAATAATGTTTTAATTAAAGATTCCAAACTTTAATTAAATTCATTATGAACATTACTTTTTGATTATTATCCTTAAACATTATCCTCTCGTATATAACACTTATATACAATGTTTAAGGTTACATAAATAATCATGGAATTTTCATTGATATTCATAAAATATTCATAAATATATGCACATAAAATAATGAATAAACTCTTTTATTAAATAAATAATAAATGTCCTATTACATCTCATGCTTCTAGGACACCATTCCCAACAATCTCCCACTTGTCCTAAAGCGGGGTAGGATATGTCTCGGATCCTGAAACTTTCTAGGTGTCTATGACTAATCTATGCTCGGAACAATTTCCAGATCAGTTAAGAATTTTCTAGAGTTAGGTTGCTTTCTTTTGCTGCTTCACAAGCTGTTACACATTAACTCTTAATGATAAAATTAGCAATCACACTTTGCCAACAACCTTTCTTGTGATGACTCCTTCACCTAGTGTGAACACAGACTCGGATGTTGACTCTCAAAATCCACGTATGACTCATAGTCAAAGTCTATGTATCCAAAGTGAAAGACAACTCTTTTCACCGACTAAACTATCTTATAGTTTCTTTATTTTCCTTATATACTTAAGGATACGCTACACGACCACTCAATGATCGGATCTTGAGTTCAATCGACAACGACTAACTACTCCCTTTGAATATCATATATTCGGGCTTGTAAAGAATAAGAACATCTTCTTTTCTTTCATTTGAAACATCTTGGTTTTGATCAAATCCATAAGACTTAATAGCCTCATCAAACCCGATATTCCATGATCTAGAAGTTTGCTTCAATCCATAAATGGATCTCTCTGATTTTGCAGACTTTACGCTCTAGGCCTTTTCTATGTATGTAACCTACGGCTGATCGATATAGATGGTTCCCTCAAGATAGCCATTCAGAAAAGTTGTCTTGACATCCATCCGCCATATCTCATATTCAAAATATGTTGTTATGGCTAAGAGTATTCGGATGGACTTAAGCATGGCCTCGGTGAGAGAGTTTCCTCATAGTCAACTCCTCTTTATGGGTGTAACCCTTAAACACTAGCCTTGCTTTATAAGTCTCTACTTTTCCATCCGCTTATCTTATTCTCTTGAAGATCCACTTGCATCCAATGCGTTTTACCCCTTCGGGTAAATCTACAAGTTGCCAGACTGAGTTAGAGTACATGGACTCTAGCTCAAGTTTCATAGATGCTTGCCACTTTTCCTTATCAAATTATCCATCGTAGCCTTAAAGGTCAACGGATCCTCCTTACCATCATCAATAGTGACGATATGTGTTTCCTCAGTATACCGGTTAGGTAACTTGCTTACCCTCCCACTACAACGAGGTGCCACTAGAGTTTGATTAGGAATCGTGATCATTCTTAGCGTTCCAACAACTCTTGTCAGTTGTGGTCCAATCTTATTGAAAGTAACTTTTCCGAACCTTTTAGCTTCTAGGCTTGAAAACTATCATATAGTCATGCTCTAGAAACGTGGCATTTGTCATACAATTACCTTTGATTCTTATGACTATATAAAATAATCATTCTTTTGTCCCCATTGCATATCCCACAAACATGCATATTTACGATCTTGGTTCCAACTTCCCGTCTATTGTTTCATCACATGAGCGGACACCCCATATGTGAATACGCTTCAAAAACCGACTTTCGACCATTCCACAACTCTAGGGGTGTCTTTGGTATAGACTTAGATGGTACTAGATTCAAAATATACATGGTGGTTCGTAAGGGCATAATCCCGGAACGAAGTAGGAAGTGAAGAATAACTCAACATTGATCTTATCATGTCGAGCAAAGTCTCGATTTCTCATTTCGGCTACACCATTTTCTTTGTGGTGTACCGGGTGTAGTCAATTGGGATACCACACTTTCTCCAATCAAGAAATCACGAAACTCTTAGTCCAGGTATTCATCCCCTCAATCTAATTGAAGTGTCTTGATTGGTTTACCTAACTATTTTTCAACACGCTCGGAATTCTCTAAACTTTCTAAAAGTTTGAATTTCGTTGCATTAAATAAACATAACCATATCTCGAATAATCATCAATGAAATGATGAAATATTCGTAACCTCCTTTGCCTTGGTCGTTTAACGGTCCACATACATCCGAATGTATTAGCTGAAGAGGTTATGTGGCTCTTTCTCCTTTCGTCATGGAAGGCCCGTGGTCATTTTGCCTCCCAGACAAGATTCATAGGCTGGACGCTCACTAACTTTTAGTTCGCGTAAAGGACCATCCTTTACCAGTCTTTAAATCGTGTTTAGGCTAATATGACCAAGTCTAAGATGCCACATATATGTGTTATTTATTGTGAGAGATCCTTTGCTCCTTATTCTTAAGTTTGGCAACTTTTGAACTTTTCAATATTTTGCAGTGAGCCAGGCATCGGTTTAAATGGTATAAACCATTTTCCAAATATCCAGAACATATATCTAAACCATTCCGAAAGATGTGGACTAGATTTTTATTTAAAAGCAATTGTTCAAATAATTTGGAATTAGAAATCAAATTTCTGTTTATGCTTGGTGGGAAATAAACATTGTTCACAACTAGGTATTTCCAAAATTGAAGTCTAACTTCTCGCACTGCCTTTTGCCAATATCCTCGCGGTATTCCCACTTTCATCGTGTAGTCCCTGATGGCAAGTTCTTCGTAAGAACTAATATTTTGCAAAGAAAACCAAAACATGATTAGTTGCTCCCGAATCAACTATCCAGGACGAGGAATCACCCTCCACTAAAGATGTTTTTAGAATTTATAAATCTTATTTACTTTGATTCATTTTCTTTGTTTAGGTGGAAACAATTTCCATTTAAGCGCTAAAACTTAATAAAGAAAACAAACATGATTAGTTATTCCTGAATCAACTATTTAGGATAAGGAATCACCCCTTTTTACTAAACATGTTTTAAGTACTAGCAAATCATATTTACTTGAGTTCCTTTCTTTATTTCGGTGGAAACGACTTTCCCTGTAAGAACTAAGACTTAATAAAGAAAACAAACATGAGTAGCAACTCCCGAATCTACTATCCAGGAATAAGGAATTACCCTTTTTACTAAACATGTTTCTAGAACTAGCAAATCGTATTTGCTTGATTCCTTTTCCTTTATTTTATTGGAAACGACTTTCCTTTTGTCTTTTACTTAGGCCCTTACAGTATTTAGCCAACCCTTTTGTTTTATGGATTTTCGGACACGGTGTCGATGTTTGCATTATCTCATAAAGTTGTCTCCATGCCTTCATACTTCTTGTGAATTACCACGCACAATCTTAGCTAACGATTAGCTCTGTGTTTTCGTTAAGGACAGGAGGACAATCCTCCATTTGGGACAAACTTATATTCATCACATGAATGTAAGTTGTTTACGTTACTTTACCACTCGCATAGTTTATCTCTAGTCAGTGTTTCAGTTTTGTATAGTGAGATTATAGGATTTGACATATTGCGGGAAATAAGTAGAATATTCATCTAATCAATTTATGTGCATGAATATCAAAACATGTGAATTTAGGCACAATTAAATATGATGCATGATGCACATGAAAAATACATAAATCATGTTTTAATTTTAGGTGCCAACGATAATCCAATTTACCACAAATAAAGTGTACCTTTGGGTAGTCAAATTATTTGCAAATTGAACCGAGACCCCTCTTAGTTAATAAATATAGTCAAAATATCTCATATTTTCATATTTATTAACTACCGTTATTTTAGTCAAAATATAACCAACAAACTTTGATTATATCTTTATGAGTGTAAACCACCGTTTCAGATCCCATAGACTTAACTCCGGATTGCTACCTTTGGGTAGTCAATTCGAAAATACATCCTGAAATCCTATCTCTAGGAAGCCAACCTTGTTATTGATCCGGCAAAAACACTCTCCTTTAGGAGGGCGATTCAATGTCGCCGCAAAGCCCCTTTCCGGATCTCACGGTGTTGTGCTAATGGCGGAGACTAGTGGGTCGTATTGTCATACAACCCTCTCCCACTCATTATTTTGCAAACATGTATTTTGTTTGAAAAAAACATCTCATGATTTTCAAATCAAAAATAAACAATTTTTTTTTTTCGGATATGTGAAATTCAAAAATTTAACTTTTAAATTCAATTTCACATGTAACATTATTTTGCAAATCAATTTTGCAACTTAAATCAATTTAATCATATGAAATCGATTTTCAGCGCATGGTTCTTATTTTTATTTTATTTTTCTAAAACACTTTTATAATAAATAAAATAAACAATAACAATTGCGCGTGTATGCATGGCATGTTATAAAAACATACATAATTAAATATCACATATTTAATATCAATTATGATTATCAAATAATCGAAGCATAAATTAATATCGTCTATAGACCGCTCTGATACCAATTGTTGGTTCCCGAATCGAATTCGGATGCGGAAGCGCAGCGGAAAGGCGGATCGTGTATAACAAAAATTTTCATAAAACCTTTGAGATACTTTATAGATTATATTAATTTATGCACGAATAAATTAATCTCATTAATTCATTTATTAAGAACTCAATTCGGAAAAATAACTGGAGGCCGACTCGGTTGATAACTTGAGTTCTTTGACCTCGAACAATCCTTGCTCCAAAGCTTTGTGTTTAGAAAACCAATGTCTTCCACGTCAATTCCTAGAATCCACGAAGACGTGTGTGTGGGCACACATGAGACAAAACGGGTTACAATAAACACTCGAATTTCCACAAACACCAACGCATGCACGATGTGGAATTTTTGGAGAAAAACATTTTTCCTTCCTCTCTACATGGAGAATTTCGGCCAGCCTTAACAATTAGGGCTGAAAAAATTGCTTCAAAATTTCTGTAGAGAAATTTTGGCCACATCTAAAATTAGGGCAAAAAAGCATTCCGAAAATTGTCTCAAAAAATCTTTAGAGAGTAGAAGTCAAACTTCTAAAAGGAATCCAATCTCTATCTCTAAGATAAAGCTTGTTAATTATCTCCTATTTGAATTTGGAACAAAAAATTCCTTCCCCTTATCCTTAAGGTGGCTGGCCACACTAGTAGGGTTTATCCCTATGTGTGGCTCCTATTTTAGATAAGGAAGAAAGATATTTTATCCTTTATCCAGTAGTCCAATTTTAATTCTAATTCAAATTCGAATTTAAGTCAAACTTAAATTAATTTGAATTCTAAATTGAACAACTTATCAAATAAGTTTAAATGGATAAATCTAAATATGTTCAAATTCAAATTTAAATAATCACATTATTTAAATAATAATTAATTCTCAATTAATTATTTTCGAGTGTTTAATTTTAGAATTCTGTAATTCTAAAATTCCCATTTTGTCCTCTGTGTCTGGTAGAATTACTAGGACGACGCGGGGACTAATGGACCTATAATCCCGAGCTCCAATAGAATTAATAATCAATTAAACACTTTAATTAATTAATTAATTCTATTAATTCCAATAGTTACTCCACTATAAACTTGGAATTGCACTCTCGAAATTATAGATATAAATTACTTCTAAACTGTGAAGTGTCCATTTGATATAGTCATTGCATATAGATCAATCCTCCATAAATAATTCATAATTAGAGCCAGGTAGAATCCGTTAACCTCTCTAATTATATCTTTATCCTTGAGTACCATTGATTCTCTAATGGACAAAGTGATTCATAAAACACATTCATGAATCGGAGCTCCTCTTTGGTCCAAGTACCGAATCAACCCTCAAGAGAATTATTTATCTACTTCTTTCTCAAGAAGGAATGGATTCCATCTCGTATAATAACATTCCCAGCTACCTACTTTATCATGTCTCCAAAATACAAGGAATAGGATTCGGGGTCTCGGAATCCGTCGGGTAAATCAAAAGACACAAATCCATAAATAGAGTCTGTTAAGAACTCGGGATTAAGATCATTCTATATATGACCATCGATAGACTCAATTAGAATTTCTATACTTAACGGAAATTATTAGAAATTCATATTGTGTCGTGTCCTTGTTCCACATAATCTCATTATGCGAAATACACTCATTCAATATCTCGCCATATTAACGGTCACGGATAACTTTGTTCCATTCTAAATGGGAATGACATGTATTAATAATGTTTTAATTAAAGATTCCAAACTTTAATTAAATTCATTATGAACATTACTTTTTGATTATTATCCTTAAACATTATCCTCTCGTATATAACACTTATATACAATGTTTAAGGTTACATAAATAATCATGGAATTTTCATTGATATTCATAAAATATTCATAAATATATGCACATAAAATAATGAATAAACTCTTTTATTAAATAAATAATAAATGTCCTATTACATCTCATGCTTCTAGGACACCATTCCCAACAATAATCACGTGTCCTAAAGCAGGTAGGATATGTCTCAGATCCTGAAACTTTCTAGGTGTCTATGACTAATCTATGCTCGGAACAATTTCCAGATCAGTTAAGAATTTTCTAGAGTCGTCACAGGCAATGGTGGTTAGCACCATATTTCTAATCACAATTGTAACAGAGTCCTTTTTTCCTGTTTTTCCTGTTGTTCGGCCAGGGTGAGGTGACGAATTGGTAATGTGGGGGGGGGCGGAGAGGGCATGGGTGGTTTAGTTTAGTGGGCGGTGATGCCGGAATGGTGTGCGAGCCTGGGGAAGCAACATGTAGAGTGTGGTGGGGGACTGAAAAAGGGGTCACAACTGGCTTGGAGTGGGGTTAGGGAACAGGGTTGGTAACGGGGAAAGGATTCCATTTGGGCCAAGAGCGATTACACTGGCGGGCTTCATCAGAACGAGCCTCATAAGCACGGTCCAAGGCAAACACCTCCATTAGAGTGATGAGCGGATAAACCACAATTCCCGACGAAACTCCGGTTTTTAGGCGGTGAGAAAGAAACTAATCAATAAGGGTTCAAAAATACTAGTAATCTTATTCATGGTCTTCAAAAGTCGATTGAAAAGCAACAATCGTAGTGGTGCGAGTGAGTTTAGATAGGTTACCATGACGTTCATCGTATAAAGGAAGCACCGAAGCGGTACTTGAGGTTGAGACCCAATTCCTTCTAGGTCTCAATAGATTATTAGCCTTCATCCATTGGTACCACGTGGCCGCGGATCGCTCCATGTGAAACATCACTGTCGAAGACGGAGGTGTTCCGGTGTGCCGTGAAAAAAAAAACTCCTCGATCCGAAAAGCCCACCCATGCGGATCGGAACCATCAAACTTAGGGACCTCCATTTTATTGGAATGCAAAACCGGTGGGCTTCGGAACCATTGGACGTGGTCGCCGACCACTAGCAAGCAGAGCGAGAGGAGGACCCAAAACACTTCCAGACACGCCCGGAGAACCATGAATTTACGAGTGCAAATCCTCCAGACGGGAATCAACCGTGGACATGTCTTTGCTTCAAAGTCGATGCGAGGGCGGTGATTGGCCTTGAACTGGGTCTGTAACACCTTAACCGCAAGAATCTCTATATACGCCATGACAGAAGGAATGAAAGCACTAATGATACAATTAACTCGCACGTTCACATGAATTAGTAGAATTCCACACTCCTCGCGAGTGCCAGCTCCAAAAACGCTAGAATCAAAAAGAAGAGAAAAGGAAGGAAAGGGGAGAGAAGGAAAGGAGATTAAACCAGTTAATTCATTGCTTAGCAACCGAAAGGTTCAATCTCTTATACCTCCTGGCTCGATTAACACAGCTAGGAAGGTGGTGTAACGGCTTAACAAGAAATTACGAGAGAAAGAAAATGGCAATGGAAAAGATCAAAAGCAGAATAGGTGGGATCTGTCCACAATCCCGAGGTCTTCCTCCTTACGAGCTTCTGCTCAACTGTTCCAACAATGATTCTGCCTTCAAGCGAAGTAGTCTTCCAACCACACTGGGGCTTCGGTTCCGTGTTGGGCCTTTGGTAAGTTGGGCATTGGTATATTCACGTTGGGCCTCCTCTTCTCTGCAAGAGACTTGGGCTCTTCCTCAAGCTGCTGCTCTTGTGTCTCTTCGGTTTGTCCTAGTTGGACGGGCATGGATGTATCAAGATCCAATTCTATGTTCCTTGCTCTGTTGGATCCTCATCCATATTTCATTGGCCAGAAAGGTCTGGCCGTACAAAAAAAAAAAATCTGTTGGATCCTCATCCATATTTCATTCATTGGCCATTGTAATCTGGGGCCACATTACTATTATAGCATAATAATTGACGGGCATGTGAGTCAAAGAACTGACAATTGATTCCTATTCTTTAGCCAACAAAACAAGAAAATGATAATTGAGTATGGATTTTTTCTTGAATCAAAAACAATAATTGAGTTCAAATCAAACAATCATAAACACATGTAACGGGCCTGTAGTAAGAATATCCAACCCCAAAAAGCTCCTTTACTTTTTCATTTAGTTTTTTAGACGTGATTCTTGGGTTCTAGAGCCAATCAAAATGAGTACCTAATATTATATTGGTGATTTCTTAATTAAATTATAGGGAGAAGCAAGCAAATAACATTTTTGTTGAGGGTAAAAAAAAATTATAATAGAAAGTTTGAGGAATTGTAACTAAAAATAAGGGTAAAATGAAAACAAGTAAATTCAAATTTTTAAGAATTTCTATTTACTAACTAGCTAAAATAATTATGCTATTACTACTTATAGTTTAAAAAATCATCTATATACTACAATTTTTGTTCAAAAAATTGTTTTGACCTTGCATGTAGTCTTCCAACAAATTAAAAAGCGCTAATCTCTATCTTTTTTTTTTCTACGTTGTTCTCAAATTATAGGTGAAATCTTATTTTACATCCAACTTTTAAATTGTCTTAGAGAGAGTTGTTAGTTTATCAAATTGTCTCAAAAATTAGTTATGTTGAAAAATCATCTATATACTTGAATTTTTGTTCAAAAAATTGCTTTGACCTTGTATTTAATCTCTTTCAGGCTTTTAATCAATTTCAGTTTTCCTACGGTTAAAAGTTCTCACAATAAGTCACATTTAACTTTTTTTTTGCTACAGTTAAAAACTCTCACATAAAAATACATCTCAGCTTGAATTATAAACTCGAATTAACGAACAAAACGAGGTCTTATTGTTGTTTTTATTACTTCGGGGTTGTTCTTTTACATTTTTGAGTTAGGGTGACTCGGGTGATGATCTTAAGTTGAGTTTGAGTTATAACTTGAGTTAAAGTTGTAACTTGAGTTTGTGTTTGGATGTGCACATTTGAGTTATGATTTGAATTGAGAATCGTTTAAGTTTGTGTTTGGATAGGTCAAAACTTAAATTTGTATTTAGATAGTATTTTAATAAAAACTCAATGGTGATGAAAAATTTTAATAAGGTATATGGGTGAGATTTTATTTGTCTTTTCGTTGTGAATGTATAGAAAAAAAAAAATCATCTCATTTAGAATTAAAATGAAAAAGTTATGGTATTTTTAAGAATAGAAAAAATATTGTTCATTAACCTGAGTTCGAGTTTATGAACTCGAGTTGAAGGGGAAACTTAACTCGAGTTTAGCCCTAAACTCAAGTTTAAACTCGAGTTCAAACTTAAATTTTACAAAAAAATATGAACTTGAATAAAGTTGTAACTCGAGTTCAAACTTGTTTTGAATTTCGTTGTTTCAAAAGAACAACAACCCTTCATGTATTCAAGATTTATTTATTGTTTTCCAATACTGTGTTCGAGTTATAGCAAAAACTCAACTTTTCAGGTGCATATTATCACAAAATTACCTGTAGCCTTATAACCTTATTCCATAATTAGTTAAAGACCTAAAAAATAGCCATTACCCTGTTTTGCAGAGAAAAGTGATAGAAGCTGCACAAGAACTAATCGACAAGGCAATAGCGAGAGAAACTTGATATCAAGATTTTCTCTTCTTCAAACATCTTCAAAACCGAATTTCACAAAGTCGGTGGAACCCGATTTTTAGGGGATTTTTTTTTTTTCAAGCCAAAAATTTCCTATAAATACCCCCTTTCCCCCAACCATTTTTCTCACCCAAAACTCTCATTCTCTCTTACTTTTTCTAAATCTCTCTCAAATCTCTCTTAATCTTGCTTAAATCTCTCTCGATCTATCTTCTTAATCTATCTCAAAGCGTTCTCAATCTCTTTTCCTTTTTTTTCATAATGGTTTCTTCTGGTTATGGTGGTGATATTCCCATTGATGCCTAATTCAACATCAAATAAGGGCAATTTCCTAATGTTTTTCAAATGCAGGAATCGCAAACTACAGAAAGAGTTGGTGAGGAAACTGCTAATCCGAGCCCTAGTGGACTTACTAGAGGTCGTGGACGTAGTGGTGGTGGCACTGGTGGGCATGGAGATGAGGCAAGCGGTAGTGCTAGTGCAAGTGTTGCAAGTTCTAAGAAGAAATGCAAGTGCACCTCAGCAGTTTGGGAGCACTTCAATACATTAGGAAAGATGCATTAAAATTATATAAGCAAGAAAAAGAAGCACTAATCAACCTTTTACACTCTACTAGTGATTGTATTAACGGCGGATATTTGGTCCGCCGTTCCCAACAAAAATTATTTAGCTGCAACCGGACATTATTATAAATGTTTTGATTTGGATAAGAGAATATTAGGTTTTAAATGTGTTATAGGATCACATACTGTCAATTTAATATATAACACAATTTTATCATCATTGACGAATATAGTTTAAGAGATAGAATAATGGCCATAACACTAGATAATGCAACTGTAAATACTAAAGCAATAGAACTTTTTGAAAATAATTTAAGTTTATTCGGTAATAATGATATATTTCACCAAAGTTGTGCATGTCATATAATTAATTTAATAGTGAAATCCAGTTTAAAATCAATGTCATGTCATATTAAAAGAATTAGAGATAACATTGCTTAGATTAAAGGTAGTAATCAAAGAATACAAGATTGGTTTAGATTTCTACAAGCATGTAATCAAAATCCTAGAGCATTAGCCTTAGATATGTCCATAAGATGGAACTCCACTTATATAATGCTTGAACAATGCATCCCCTATAAAGATGCTATAACAAATTATGTTATTGCAAAATTAGGAGCATGATTTATAGATGAAACTGATTGGCAAATTGCGGACTATTGTTTAACTTTTTAGGTAGATTTCACAAAGTTACTTTAAAGCTTAGTGGAACTTATTACCCAATGTCACCAATAGCGTGAGGAGAACTTTTAAGAATGTTTATTTTATTTAGTGAATTTAGGACACACGAGGTTAGGAGTTCCTATAACTTCAATGGATAAGAAGTTTAAAAATATTGGTCTAAATTACCAATCTTGTATGGTTTCGGTGTTATTTTCGACCCTAGATTAAAATTATTAGGTTTAGAGAGTGGATTAGAAAACTTAGGTGACTTTTTAGCTATTGACACTCTTGACTAATTTCCTATTATAAAGGAAAAATATTTTCTCTCTATAGCTCTTATGAAAGTAGGTTTAGAAACACACCTCGTATAGAAGAACCGCATCAACGAGATGACAATCTGCATTGATTCTTGAATGTTTTCGGGTTGTCTAAGAAGAAGAAGAAGACGACGGCAACGACTCAAGGTCAAGAAGAATCTGGGAGTGGATCTTCATCAAGAGGTGGTGACAACAACGGCGGCTTCAATGAGTTAATGGCGTACCCTGAGTGAGGGCTTAGTTGTAGACAATAGTGAAATGTTTGATTTGGTTTAGTGGTGGAGGGCATGAGCATTAATTCGGCCGATCCTAACACGGCTGGCAATGGATATTTTTTCGATTCCGGTCTCCTTTGTTGCAACCGAGAACAAGTGTCGACAAAAATTTGAATACTTGAAGAACGGAGAAACGCATTGCAACAGGATATTGTTAAAGCTTTGGTGTGCATCAAGGATTGGGATCGTTCCGACCAACGCTTACACGATACAATCTCACTGGCAAGCTAGGAATGGATCGACGAATTTAATAGATTAACTTTTAATTTCCAAGACGATCCTTCTACTTTAAATTAAATTTTATTATTGTAATTTGTAAATATTTATTTACTTTGTATAGTGTTATTGTAATCTTGTATAGACTTTGTAAGTTCGTCAAATTTGTAATTTGTCCCACAATGAATGCACTCTTTTTTCCTTACAAAGTACGAGACAATCATGAATTACAAATTTAAAAATCAATAAAGAAATAATTTTTTTATATAGTTCGTGTGTTCATTTCAAATTTCAAATTGTAATATATATATATATATATCTATCTATAATAATATATAAATATATAATAAAAAATTTTAAAAATTTAGGCATTTTCGGTCGGGCATCGGGCTACCCGATCGGGCACAGGCAGCCAAATGCTGCCCGAAGCCAAATGCAGCCAGCCAAATTGTAATTTCTGCACTATTTGCCAATAATTGATAGAGGGGTGCCAACTCAATTTGAACGTCTCGTTTAACAGCAAATGATGCTTATCAATTGATTCATTAGAAAAATATTTATTTAAAAAAATAAATTCAAGTGCAAATTTTACAAGGTCCAAGGAGAAGACAGAAGACTCACGTACCCTTTTGGTTAAGTTTAAATTACGTATTGACGCGAAAAATCTCTCTAGAAGGTATTTAAACTACTTTAATAATTAAATGAGTTGTATGAATTAATTGATTTGAGGTAAATTAAGATGTGAAAATTATGACGGAGATCCAATTCTATGTTCCTTGCTCTGTTGGATCCTCATCCATATTTCATTGGCCATAAAAGATCTGTTGCCACATTACCAAAAAAATCTGTTGGTTCCTCACCCAAATTAGTAATCTGTTGCCACATTACTGACATAGCACAATAATTGACAGGCGTGTCAGTTAAAAAATTGAGTGTGGATTTTTCTTGAATCAAAGACAATAATGGAGTTCAAATCAAACAATCATAAACACCTGTAACGGGCACGTAGTAAGAATATCCAATCCCAAAAAGCTCCTTTATTTTTTCATTTAGTTTTTTAGAAGCAATCAATATGAGTACTTAATATTATATTGGTGATTTGTTAATTAAATTATAGGGAGAAGCAAACAAGCAAATAACATTTTTGTAGAGGGCAAAAAAAAATTTATTTAGACACGCGTGACATTTCATACTGCCAGTATTTATGGCAACTTCCAAACGCCTCTAGAGGCTGCGTCCTCTATTTCGTGCGCATAAAAAGGCTGCTTCCTTCTTCATAAATCACTGCTCCTCTATTTCCTCTGTTATATTTCCGCATTACGTTTTCCTCAATATTATAAAATGGCATTTCTCTCATCCACTCCGAGTAAGCTCCCTTCTTAAGCTCTCTAGTCCACATATTAGCTTAATTCAAACAAATATTAGCTTAAACTTTGTTTACTTACTTTTTATGTAATTTATGTGGTTTATGAAGTTCGATCTGTCCTTGGTGGCTGCTTTCATGTGCAACTTAGCATCCGAAATTTCATCGTTCAAAATTTGTTTTAAAATAAATTGGTGTGAATTTTTTATTAGTGTCATTATTCTTGAACTCTTTTAGGCTTTTGATCAATTTGAGTTGTTTTTAATTTGAGTTTGTCTACGGTTAAAAGCTCTCATAATAAGTCACATTTAACTTTTTTTTACTACTGTTAAAAGTTCTTACATAAATTTACATCTCAGCTTAAATTGAAAACTCGAATCAACGAGCTAAACGAGATCTTATAGTTGTTTTTGTTACTTCGTGTATTCAAGATTTATTTACTGTTTTCCATTATGTAAAGGCCTGACGACGGATGTTGTGGCACGTCCGATGAATGGCGGAAACGGACTTCATAGCTATAGAAAAAACTCAACTTTTCAGGTGCATATTATCACAAAATTACCTGTACCCTCATAACCTTATTCCATAATTAGTTAAAGTCCTAAAAAATATCCATTACCCTGTTTTGCAGAGAAAAGCTATAGAAGCTGCCAAAGAACTGATCAACAAGGCAATAGCTGAGAAACTTGATATCAAGATTTTCTCTTCTTCAAACACCTTTAAAATTGCTGATTTGGGCTGCTCTGTTGGACCTAATACACTTCTAGCAGTGCAAAACATAATCGATGCCGTGGAACGCAAGTTTCAAAGCCAGGGAAAGAGTACTCAACACCCCGAGTTCCAAGTCTTCTTCAATGATCAGGCATCAAATGATTTCAACCAGCTTTTCGCATCTATTCCTCCGAATATTCCTTACTTTGCCGCCGGCGTGCCGGGTTCTTTTCATCACCGCTTGTTTCCAAATAACTCTCTTCACTTTGTTCATTCCTCATGGGCTGCCCAGTGGCTGTCTAGAGTCGCAGAAGATGTGCTTGACAAGAGCTCTCCTGCTTGGAACAAAGGGAGAGTTCACTACTCAAATTCAACGCCTCAAGTTATAAAGGCTTTTGAAGATCAGTTTGCCAAAGACATGGACAACTTTATGAAACTTAGAGCACAAGAAATTGTCGTAGGATGATTGATGGCTCTTATTCTTCCGGGTCGCCTAAACGAAACTCCTCATACTGAAGCCTACCTCAACAAAGTATACGAACAAGTTGAATCTTCACTTATGGACATGGCTAAGAAGGTAAGGAAAGAAAGCTTGAACATTTTCTTAATTTAAAATTTTCATTTAAATTTTCACTTTGCAATGGGGATGAAATTATCTATATTATATTTTGCAAATCTTTCATCAATTTTAGCACCAGTAACAAAAACTGTCAAAAAAACAAAAAATTAGGAAGTAGTATGTAAAAATTAAACAATTAGGGATCAAATATCACTGTTCAGGATCAAATATCACTGTTAGAAAAAGCTTAAGCATTTAGGAGGTAGACTAACAATAGTTTTTATACTTTAACACTCACCCTCACGTGTGAGCTAGACAATGAGCAATCGTGTGAGGAAATTAATTAAAAATCTCAATACGTGAATATTTACGCCCGAAATATATTAAAGACCCAACATATGATGACAATTTAAATAGGAATAAAGGGTGCAATTACGAGAGTTTTACCTCGGGACTCCCCGCTCGATACTATGTTAACCAATCTATCTCAGAAACTTAAGATCTTAGAAGGTGGGGCAACAATAGTTTTTATATTTTGACAATCACAATACTCATAGTTTAGAGACTAACAATGCTAATAACCTTTTCTTGGCAAAGCATGCATAGATGCGAAAGATTCATCACCTATGTTTCTAATAAAACTATTCTTCAGTTTTTAAAATAAAGATTAATAATGCAACATATGGGATATATGCTTCCTATGCTTCCAAAGCTGCTACAAATAGTACTTTTTGATTTTTACTCATTTCTCTGTTATTTCTTGAGACAGGGTATTATCAGAGAGGAAAAAATAGATTCCTATAACATACCAATATATTTTGCATCTCTCCAAGAAGTGGAATCATCTGTCAAACGAAATGGCTGTTTTAGCATAGAAATAATGGAGAACATACCTCATGAAAAGCCACAACCCAATGTTATGTCATCCACTCTCAGAGCTTCCCTGGAGGGGACCATAAAAGAGCATTTTGGAGATGAGATTTTGGATGAGCTGTTTGATACATTAGTATGCAATAAACTTGAAGAATCATCCTTAATCATGGAATCATGCAAATCAGTTGCCCTCTTTGCTGTACTAAAACGCAAACAAAACGAATAGAGAAGTGTCAATATGCTGTATCATCAATTGGTCCAGTCTGCAAATTTTAAACAATAGAGGAGAAAAAAAAAAAAAACAAAACAAAACACTTATCAAAATAATATTAAAAAAAGGAAGTAGATCAAGTTTAATTGTCTAAAGTTTTTATTAGAGATTTCAATATGTTTACAGAACTCTTTCAGTGTCTTCCTTTACTCATAGTTAGGATGTTTGCATTTAACTTATTTATCTTTTTATTTTACTTCCATATAAATCGGGCAAAATATTGTCACTGCAATTCAGATGTAAGACTTTATCATTGATATCGAATATTCTATGTTTTCTCTTTAATGTTCTTCTTTTCCTCTCTCCATTTTAAACTAATTTGTCTATCTTTTTCTCTAATTGTTCTTCAATTTCTCTTTGTTTCTCTACTGTTCTACGTCAATATGATATGAAGACTTTAAAGTATTTTGTTCTGTTTTTGCCAATTGCCCCTAAGATAGCTTATCAAGTGCATAGTTGAATTTGACATTTTATTGACGTGACAATTCGTCCCTCCATTATACGTACTGAGGCTGATACTACAAATTAATCCCCAGCTTTTCCAAAAGATTGTACCTTCTCAATATTGGCATCCACTGTAGGGAATATTTTTAAAATTTTTACAATTTCGTACGATGAACAATAAAAATACAAAATTTGTACTCATAAAAATAATTATGTCATCATGCAAAATATTTGCAGCGGAAGTTTCCTATAATAAAAGACTGTCTCATAATATATATATTTTACATTCAGAAATCGTACCTTTTGATGTTCGGAGATGACGCTCCCGCAAGATCAGTTGACGTTCCCCATCCACACAGATCTTTCAGACTATTCTCAAGTTTGACTGCACTAGGCGAGTGGACACCTGTACACTACAAGAACAGTCAATTAGTTATATGAACAAAGAGAAACAAACTATCAAAGAAAATAATATTTGGAGTTTAACTTGAGTATTATTTTTAAGTTAAATTTGAGTTATAATTTGAGTTTATGTTTAGTTGTGTATATTTGAGTTATGATTTAAGATAAGAATCTTTTTGAGTTGTGTTTGTGTGAGTCAAAATTTAAATTTCTATTTAGATAGTATTTTAATAAAAACTCATTGCTGATGAAAAATTTTAATAGGGTATATTGGTAGGGTTTTATTCGTCTTTTCGTTGTCAACGCATAGAAAAAAAAATCTCAATCAGAATTAAAACGAAAAAGTTATAGCATTTTTAAGAATAGAAAAAATACTGTTAATTAATTTGAGTTCGAGTTTCTTGTTAGCGTTTATGCCCGTAGGAATAAATGTAACAATTTTCTTTGAGACATTTTGACTATTAATAAAGATTTGTTTATTTCATATATTTATGTAATGTCCTCTTTATGTTTATAATAGTTGAATGTATGATAAGCAAACTGAAAGTCTGAGACTGTCATTCTAAATCTTTAGATCATGCATGTAATGTGAAGAACATGCGGAAGAGAAGAATCTAAAGATGATAGTCTAAATGTTATGATCCACAATCGAGAGAATAAAGTTGGGCGCTTTATTCATGTTAAGATTGTTATGTTGTCTACTTCCTAACGGAGACGGCTTGTCTTGGTCGTCAGAGATGGGACTCCATGGGTGGAGACATTGATATAGTTTCTAATGGTGAAATCTATATTGAATCAGACCAAAGATGAATTGTTTTAATTAATAATTCTGTTTGAATAAAACAATTCACTTTTGACGAATTATATGTTGTCATCTTAATCCTGAGATGGATGATGAACCCGTATACTTGACTTGTATCCTTTGATGTACTAAAGGGAAACATCCTGACATTATGCAAAGTTACGCTTGCCGGTGCATTTTGGGTATGACTCGTGTATGCGTAGATTCGTTATTCATAGATAGTGGATTCCATAGCTCCTATAAAGAGTCAATGATATCCTCTTATGCATTATCAGTGGATTGGAAAATACGAGCGCTCGGCCATTGGACTACTCTATGTTATCTAATGGTTTACTGTTTGTAATAGTATGAATAGTATTTTTCCAATTGTATGATAATGGAATATAAGATAAATGTAATCGGGAAAGTAAAACAGAACTTGACCTCAAGTCGATTATGGATATCCTATGGGGATGATATACTAATATATTGAGTCTTGGACTAGAGTGATCGAGCTTTGTAAATATGCTATATAAATCGATAGTGCGACTCTAGGCTTTTATTGGAATAGCGCTAGAGTTTTATAATCATGAGACGAACTTGTTGGTTTACAAGTAGCGTTGTGATTATAGGAGCTTGATTTATATATGTCCATCGGGTCCCTTTGCTAGCTCACATAATTTCTGTAATGATACGATTGTATTTCCTACATATTGGTAACTTGTGTTATTTCCGTAAAAGAGGTGCAAAGTTAATTCATGAGTGATTTATCGGGTGAATTAATTGATAAATTGATTCTAGATAAATGGGTTGAATTATTGTTTTAAGAGTTGTTTAATATGGGAAGACTACTATATATTTTTTTGATCGGGCAATTTTCTATATGGGTTGCTTGAATCAAAAACCGAGGCTCTATGTAAGTTTCCCATGTTGAAAAACTAGGAAAACA
This sequence comes from Morus alba, assembly GCA_012066045.3. Lineage (NCBI taxonomy): Eukaryota > Viridiplantae > Streptophyta > Magnoliopsida > Rosales > Moraceae > Morus > Morus alba. The sequence continues at coordinate 15,915,586 of CP050231.2, forward strand.
ACTTTCGTCAGTGCAGACAGGTCGACCGGTGGGTAGACCGGTCACAGGTCGACCGGTTTGTGAAGGATAGGTCGACCGGTGAGTTATAACGTTTCTATCACCGGTCGACCGGTTGTAATGCGTAACGTGTGCTGATGTGGCAAAATCGACTCTGGGTGCGATTAAATCTTTGGGAAACCTAATTGTTACGGAAGTATGATTTCCTAAACAATATAAATAGCCTATTAAGTCACATTACTCATTAGATCACTTGAGAGACTTTTTGGAGGCTATTGATAAGAGATTCCAAGAGGAAAAATTGTTTAATTATCGAGAATAATTTTTCTTTGGCTCTCTTGTGATTGGAAGGAGATCAATAATACCAACAGGAGATTAAACGACGTGTGCCCACCCGCACACTGATCGTGGAAACGAGAATAGCAAAGAAGACCAGTTGGTTGAGGCTCTTCAGTTCTTTGTTTGGGAACGCTTTGAATTTGTCGGACGTGTAGTTTCACGAAATCTCAAAAGGTATGATTTAGATCTTTAGTATTTATGTTATATAGCATCATGAACATGTTCTTGTTTGGCTTTGACGTTGATTAAAATTTTTAACTTCCGCTGCGCACTCGATGCCATCATTTTTCCAACATTTCTGAACTCGAGTTGAAGGGGAAACTTGAACTCGAGTTCTAATCCCAAACTCGAGTTCAAACTCGAGTTCAAACTTAAAAGAATATGAAATCAAATAAAGTTGTAACTCGAGTTGCATTTTTTTTTAGTTTTTCACTCAGCCAAACAGCCCCTTAAATCTCTTGAATGATGTAGGAGCCTTCTTAATCTACTAATTACAATGATGCTCTAAAAGATGAGGATGCTCAAGAATGGTAAAAAGGCAATGAATCTTGAAATGGAATCTATGTATTCTAATAAAGTCTAGGAGCTTGTAGATGTACCAAATGGAGTAAAACTTATTGGGTGTAAGTGGATCTACAAGAGATAGAGAGGAGTATATGAAAAACTTTTAAAGCTAGACCTGGTAGCAAAAAGATATAATCGAAAGAGAGAATCAACTATGAGGAAAATTTTTCACTAATGGCTATGCTTATATCCATTAGAGATTATGCTTTCTATTGCTACAGTGCTAGATTATAAAATCAGACAAATAGATGTCAAAACTGATTTCCTTAATGGAAATCTAGAAGAAGACATCAACATACAACAATTAGAAGTGTTCGTAGTTGAAGGCCAAGTACACCTGGTGCTATCTTTTATTTTAACCAACAGAACAAGAGAAGAGAACAACCCCTGACTGGGCCGAATGATGCCTTATTCTAACATGTCGTGAACTAGTTTCTCAATCTCATTTTTCTTGAAATGAGGATAGTGATAGGGCCTCACATTAACAGGGTTAGTATGGGGAAGTAGGTGGATCTTTTGATCTATAAGTTGATGAGGCGGCAGACTGCTTGGAGGATGGAATAGGCCATAATACTGGTGTAATAATGTGGCAATAGGCTCAGGCAAGGAGCTTGGAAACTCCACCAAAGGGGACTCACCCCCTGAAACTGCTGGCGGTGTGTCAGAATCATCCAACGGTTGTAGTGCAAATAGACTATGGATCTCTTCCCTATGCATTAATGCTTGAAACTGATGAAGGGTGATGAGATTGGAAGTGGCAGGCAAATCACCCCGAAGAACCTCCTGGCGATCCTCCCAACAAAACTCCATAGAAAGACCGGAATAATCGTGAGACACCCGACCAAGTTGCTGGAGGCACTTGATTCCCAAAACAACATCCAGACCTTCGGTAGGCAAAACAAAGAGATCCAATAGGAAGACCGTCCCCTGCATCGACAAGGCTACCTGCGGGCAAGAACAATGGCAAACCAAAAAAAATCACCATTGCCAATGTAAACGCGGAAAGGTGAAGTGGGCTGAATCGCAAGATCAACACATTCGGCAACCACCGGCTTGATAAAGTTATGGATCTTGCCGCTATCAATGAGAACTTGAAAACGGTGAGAGCCACTCGCGTAGCACCGTAAAAAGAACGCGGGTTCCCCGCCTACGCTAAAGCATTCAAGCTCAACATGTGCCCTGTAACTGTCTCATCAAGAGGCTCCAAGAGAGGCGAACCCACTATGAGTTCATCCTCCGCCTCATCATCCGTGCCCATTAGGAGGAGAAATTTTATGCAACAACGGTGGTTAGCGCCAGATTTCTAATCACAATTGTAAAAATGTCCTATTTTCCTGTTTTTCCGAAGTTCGGCCGGGTGAGGCGATTTAATCGGTAATGTGGGTGTGGGGAGCGGAAGGGTGGGTGGTTTAGTTTAGTAGGCGCCGAGGTCGGAATTGTGTTCGAGCACAGGGAAGCAACATGTGGAGTGTTGTGGGGTGCGAAAGAGGGGTCACGGTGGCGTGGAGTGGGGTTATGGAACAAGGTTGGTAACGGAGGAAGGATTCCATTTGGGCCAAGAGCGGTTACTCTAGCGGGCTTCCTCCGAACGAGCCTCGTAAGCACGGGCCAAGGCAAACGCCTCCACTAGAGTGGTGGGATAGGTAAACCACAATTCCTGACGAAACTCTAGTTTTAGACCGGTGATAAAGAAACTAATAAATAAGGATTCAGAAATACTAGTAACCTTACTCATCAGGCCTTCAAAAGCTGATTGAAAAGCAGCAACTGTAGTGGTCTGAGTGAGTTTAGATAGGTTACCTTGAGGATCATCGTATAAGGAAGCACCAAAGCGGTACTTGAGGTTGAGCCCGAATTCCTTCCAGGTCATCAACAGATTATTAGCCTTTATCCATTGGTACCATGCGGCGGGGATCCCTTCATGTGAAACATCACAATATAAAGACGGAGGTGTTCGATTGTACCGTGAAAAAAAAAAAGTCATCGATCCGAAAAGCCCACCCTTGCAGATCGGAACCATCAAACTTAGGGATCTCCATTTTCATGGAACGCAAACCCGGTGGAAGCTCAGAACCATTGATGTGGCCGTCAACCACAAGCAGCAGAGCAGAGGGAGGACCCAAAATACCCCCGGACATGCCCGGAGAACCATGAATTTACGAGTGCAAATCCTCCAGATGGGAATCAACTGTGGACATGTACTGCTTCAAAGTCTGATGTAGGGCCAGCGTTTGGCCTTCAAACTGGGTGTGTAACGACTTAATCGCCATGAGAATCTCTCGAATACGCCATGATGGAAGCAATGAAAGCACCAATGATACAATTAACTCAAGATGTTCACATTTAATTAGTAGAATTCCACATTTTTCGAGCGAGTGCCACTCGTAAATGCTTGAATCGAAAAGAAGAGAAAAGGAAGGGAAAGGGAGAGAAGGAAAAGGAGATTAAACCGGTTAATTCATTGCTTAGCAAACCGAAAGGTTCAATCTCTTATACCTCCGCCTCGATTAACATAGCTAGAAAGGTGGTGTAATGGTTTAACAAGAAATTACAAAAAGAAAATGGCAATGGAAAAGATCAAAACAAAATAGGTGGTATCTATCCACAATCACGAGGTCTTCCTCCTCATGAGCCACGCTCGCTATTCAACTATTCCAACAATTACGCCTTCAAATGGCGTAGTCTTCCAACCCTCAATTTGGGGGGCTTCTACTGTTCCGTGTTGGGCCTTTGGTAATTTTCACAAAACTGGGCTTTGGTATATTCACGTTGGGCATCCTCTTTCTCTGCTTCTAAAAAGAGACTTAGGCTATTCCTCAAGTTCTTTGCTCTTGTGTCTCTGGGTTTGTTTTAGTTAGGCGTGTAGGGATGTATTTGTTGGTTGCGAATTGAATTGTTCAAAAATTGTCTCTACAAGAGCTGGCCGGGGAAAACAATGGACCGTGTATAACAAAAAATTTTCACAAAACTTTTGACATCAAATTTAAAGATTCAAATTAATTAATTTCCTCTATAGATTATATTAATTTATGCACAAGTAAATTAATCACATGAATTTATATTATTCAAGGATCAATCGAAAAAATACACGGTAGCCGACTCGGATGATAACTTGAATTTCTTTGACCACGAACAGTCGTTGCTCCAAGCTTTGTGTTTAGAATACCAAAGTCTTCCACATCAATTCCTTGATTGCACGTAGACGTGTGTGTGGGCACACGTGAGACAAAACAGGTTTCTTAAACACTCGAATTTCCACAAACACCAACGTATGCACGATGTGGAATTTTTGGAGAAAAATATTTTGCTCTCTTTTTCCTCTATGAGAATTTCGGCCACCACTGATTTTTTGGCTGAAAAATATGTTTCAAAATTGTCTCTACAATTTTCTATCTTTCTCATATTTAATGAGTAGAAGTCAAACTTCAAAATAGAATCAAATCCTTATCTTCAATTTTGAAATTGGAACAAAAAATCCCTTCCCCTTATCCACAAGGTGGCCGGCCACACTCTAGGGTTTTATCCCTGTGTATGGCGCCTATATCAGATGAGGAAGGAAGAGATTTTATCCTTTATCCAGTAGTCCAATTTTAATTCAGATTCAAATTCAAATTTAAGTCAAACTTAAATTAATTTGAATTCTAAATTGAACAACTTATCAAATAAGTTTAAATGGATAAATCTAGATATGTTCAAATTCAAATTTAAATAGTCACATTATTTAAATAATAATTAATTCTCAATTAATTATTTTTCGAGTATTTAGTTTTTTTAGAATTCCATAATTCTAAAATTTCCATTTTACCCTTTATGTCCGGTAGGATTACAAGGACGAAAATAAATATGCGAGAACTAATGGACCTATAATCCCAAGCTCCAATAAAATTAATAATTAATTAAACACTTTAATTAATTAATTAATTATATTAATTCAATAGTTACTCCACTATAAACTTAGAATTGCACTCTCGAAATTATAGATATTAATTACTTCTAAACTGTGAAGTGTCCATTTGATATAGTCATTACATATAGATCAATCCTCCATAAATAATTCATAATTAGAGTCAGGTAGAATCCGTTAACCTCTCTAATTACATCTTTATCCTTGAGTACCATTGATTCTCTAATGGATAGTGATTCATAAAACACATTCATGAACAAGAGCGCTCTTACTGATCCAAGTACCGAATCAACACTCAAGAGAATTATTTATCTGTATCTTCCTCAAGAAGGAATGGATTCCATCTCGTATAATAACATTCCCGAACTACCTTTTTATTATGTCTCCAAAATACAAAGAATAGGATCAGGGGTCTCGAATCCGTTCCAAGTAAATCAAAAGACATAAATCCATAAATAAGAGTTTGTTAAGAACTCGGGATTAAGATCATCCTATATATGACCATCGGTAGACTCAATTAAATTTCTATGCTTAACGGAAATTATTAGAAATTTATATTGTATATCGTCCGTGTTCCACATAATCTCATTATGTGAAATACACTCATTCAATATCTCACCATATTAACGGTCAAAGATAACACCGTTCCATTTCCATTCTAAATGGGAATGACATGTATTACTAATGTTTTAATTAAAGATTTCCAAACTTTAATTAAATTCATTATGAACAATTACTTTTGATTATTATCCTTAAACATTATTTTTTTTTTTGTATACAACACTTATATAACATGTTTAAGGTAGGGGTGGCAATCCAGGTGGCGACACGGCGACCACATAAACTCGAAACCCGCACGAAATTAGCGGGTTTGGGTTTGTGTCATAAATAGGTCCAAATGGTCAAAATATGATCATAATTCATGGGTCGAATTTGTGTTGAGTAAAACACGATTAAATAATGGGTCATTTTCAGGTTGACCTGCCAACCCGCAAATTGACCCGTGATAACCCGTTTATTAAGCGTGTCATATTTAGGTGACACGATTATATAACCCGTTTATTACCTATTTATTACCTAGGTTAAAAATGTTTCACTATTACTATTCTCTATTTTCTCTAATCTCTCATGACCGCCCATTAATTTTCAATTTTAAACCCTTTCTTCTCTCTTGTCTTTCAACTCTCTCTTTTCGCCATTTCTCTCTTGGTCTCTCGTGCGGACTCTCCACCCTTTGCTCGGGTGGATTATCTAATGGGGTCCGGAGGAGGACCAACCAATTTTGAGCTCACATTATTTGCCGGACTCTTAGCAAACTCTCTAGATTTGTCTCCATTTCCGGTTCTCTCCTTCTTCTTTCCTCTCAAATGAGGTAGAAGCCCCATTCTCTTTGGACTTTCCCTCTCTCTCCGCCATGATTCGACCTTTGGAACTCTCCACTCTCTTCTCAATCTTCGGGGAAACCATGGTGGGGTCAAAATCAGCCTTGGGGAACATATTCTTTGCGTCGGGAACATATTTGGTGTTGTTCTTAACGGTATTTCCCCTCTCCGCCCCATTTATTTCCCTTGTTCTTGACAGGGTTGTTGTTCTAACTTGATTTTATTTCTTCTAAGATTTGTAATGTATGCTTGTGATTTTAAAAATACTTGTGATTGTGGAAATGAATGAGATGGAAAAAAAATGATGAATGAGGAGGAATTACAGAGAAAAATAAAGATTGTGTTGATTGTTAGATATATATATACATATATATATAATGAGAAAAAAAAAATGATGAATGAGGAGGAATCGGATTGTGTTGATTGTTATATATATATATAATGAGAAGGAAAAAATGATGAATGAGGAGGAATCGGATTGTGTTGATTGTCATTATATATATATATATATATATATAATGAGAAGGAAAAAAATAATGATTGTTATATATCTAGGCGCATCACTGCAACTCAAGACATGATTTCATCATTTCCGAATCATGTTGATTGTTATATATATATATATATATATATGGTTTGGTGTCGAGTGTCAAGGACATGGGTTACAAGGTTGGCCTTCTTGCTTTTGGCAACCTAATAAACATGACAAGATAAATGGCTCAAGGGAAAAAAGCCGAAAAATGAGATCATATCTGGACTTTCGAATCTAATGAGTCACTCTTTCATTTTTCCCTTTCTTTTGGGAGGGCCGGGCATTGTGTATAAGTGAAAGTTCAACAATCTTGTTCGTGAACAAGGCAATTGGAAAACAAATTTAGTTCTATCCATAACATTTTCCTCGTAGTCTTTTTCCTCATTCTTTTCCCTCAATTGGCGACATTGGTCAAATTTTGTCTTCAAATCTTAACAATGTCATAGATATATAAAAAATCATGTCTATACAAATTAAGGTTTTTCTGGGCTCATGACTACAAAAATCATGGCAACATTTTTTTTTTTTTCTTTAATGATTCCTATTGTATTTTTATTACAAGGATTACAAATTAAGGTTTTCAGGGCTCATGACTCTAAACTTTCCTTCAATTTTCCATATAGGTTTTAGCTTTGGCGAAGCGAGCTTTGCTAATTAACCCATCTTCGAGGTCCTTCTGTTGGACCTGAGCATTTGGAGGTAAATAAATTGTTGTTCCTTTTTGTTACTTCCTTGCCTATATTTCATTTACAAGTGACATAATTTCACATTCCATATAACAATGCTTCTTCCCCATTAGCATGATAAATTTTGGTGAAGGAAGCTATTATTTTCTACCTTTTAACTTTAATTGCGGCAATGACAAAATAAAAGCATTGATGAATGATCATAGTTGAAACAAACTCTGGTTGTTGTGTGCATCAAATGATAAAAGGTTGCCACTACAATGAACCGCAAAAGCTGGAAATGTTTCAAATGAAGTACACGATAACTAAATATAGACTCGTACTCCTAAAATCATTTTTCTTTGCTTGTGGCTTCTTTTCATATCTTGGATCTTGATAATATAGTTGTTTCTCTTATAATTTACTGTATCACGAGAATGAATATGCAATATGAAACAGAGCATATCTTATATTAACCCAAGTAATGTTTTTAGATGGTTGTACTTCAATCTATTGACATTTGACTAGACTTCCAAGAGAGTTTTACACAAAGATAACTTTTGATACTAAGTTTCAATTTGATGTTGGAATGTTGTTGTAATAAACTATTATAAAATAATCATTGGAAGCTTGACATATTTGGCTGATCTCTCCCGGATTTGCTGTAATGGCATTCTAGCAGTTTCATTTAAACTCAAAATATGGAGACAAAGGTAGTTTCAAACTTACTTAAATTATGTATATTTTCTATATTGATTTTGAACTAACTTGTATCTATATCTATTTGTTTTTGTGTAGATTTCAATGAAGAGGTGGAGGATCTTACACAAGATATCTTCAACTTTTCATTGAAAGAAGAGGAGCCTTTTCTCGAGGGATCAACTTCTCCTAAACGTAATGATGCACTTGGAGTCCTCCCATTGCAACAAATTATATAAATGTTTAATTATTAATCATGTATGTTTGTTTTCTAAATTGTGAGACTTTTATGTGTTTGTTTTTTAATTTGTGAGAGACTTTCATGTGTTTGTTTTAATTTTGAACTTAGATTATTTAATGTCTCTATATCATGTTAAACAGGTTGAGAAACATGTTCAAGAATAGGTTCTGAAATAGGTTCTGAAGTAGGTTCAAACGTGTTAACGTGTTGACAATAATCAGGTCATAAACGTGTTGACAGGTAATTAACAGGTTGACTCGACCCGTTTACAACCTGTTTCGTAAACATGTTAACAGGTAATTAATGGGTTGACACGACACGTTTACGACCTATATAATAAATGGGTTAATCGTGTCGTGTCGTGTCAACCCGCTAATAAACAGGCCGTGTTTGGGTTTAGAATTTTGACATGATTAATAAACGGGTCGTGTTCGTGTCAGACCTATTTGTGTCAATTGAGAGGTTCAACACGACACGAACACGACCTGTTAACACAAATTGCCACCCCTAGTTTAAGGTTACATAAATAATTAAGAAATTTTATTTGATATTCATAAAATATTCATAAATATATGCACATAAAATGATAAATAAATTATTTTATTAAATAAATAATAAATATCATTTTACATCTTATGCTTCTAGAATACTATTTTCAACAATATCAAGATCCAATTCTATGTTCCTTGCTCTGTTGGATCCTCATCCATATTTCATTGGCCAGAACGGTCTGGCCGTACAAAAAAATATGTTGGATCCTCATCCATATTTCATTCATTGGCCATTGTAATCTGGGGCCACATTACTGTTATAGCACAATAATTGACAGGCATGTCTGTTAAAGGACTGACAATTGATTCCTATTCTTTAGCCAGCAAAACAAGAAAAAGATAATTGAGTGTGGATTTTTCTTGAATCAAAAACAACAATTGAGTTCAAATCAAACAGTCATAAACACGTGTAACGGGCATGTAGTGAGAATATCCAATCCCAAAATGCTCCTTTATTTTTTCATTTAGTTTTTTAGACGTGATTCTTGGGTTCTAGAACCAATCAATATGAGTACTTAATATTATATTGGTGATTTGTTAATTAAATTACAGGGAGAAGCAAGCAAATAACTTTTTTAATAAAAACTTTGAAGAATTTTAACTAAAAATAAGGGTAAAATGAAAAAAGTAAATTCAAAATTTTAAGAATTTCTATTTACTAACTAGCAAAAATAATTATGCTATTACTACTTATAGTTTAAAAAATCATCTATATACTACAATTTTTGTTCAAAAAATTATTTTGACCTTTTATTTAGTCTTCCAACAAATTAAAAAAGGCTAATCTCTTTTTTTTTTTTTTTTTTTTTTTTGTCTGCGTTGTTCTCAAATTATAGGTGAAATCTTATTTTATATCCAACTTTTAAATTGTAGTGAGTTGTTGATTCATCAAATTGTCTCAAAAATTAGTTATGTTGTCCATCTGACTGATTAAACTTTGAAGAAAAAAAAAAAAAAAAACACGTAAGGATCATGCATAGCTTCAAATTTAATTTTGCAATTTTATATGTTAGGAAAGAACAGTAAAAAACTAACCCATGCATTTTTTAAGTGTTATGTTTAATGATCAAATAGATCGAATCACAAATTTAATACAATTAAGTACATTAACTGATTTAAGTTTTTAATTTGAGTTGAGATGTGATTTTATGTGAGAGTTTTTTTGTAATAAAAAGTTAAATGTGATTATTTTTTAGAGCTCTTTACTATAAAAAAAAACTCAAATTTTAAAATCGAATTAGTAAAATAAACGGAACTTAAGAACTCGTTTTTAGACGTTTTAAAAGTCTAAGAATAGAAATGAAATTTGAATTATAGTATAATGACTGACTAACCCAATAAAAATTTATTCAGACACGCGTGACAATTCATACTGCCAGTATTTATGGTAACCTCCAAACGCCCCTAGAGGCTGCGTCCTCTATTTCGTGCGCATAAAAAGGCTGCTTTCTTCTTCATTAATCACTGCTCTTCCATTCCTCTGTTATATTTCCGCATTACGTTTTCCTCAATATTATAAAATGGCATTTCTCTCATCCACTCCGAGTAAGCTCCCTTCTTAAGCTCTCTAGTCCACATCTTGCATTTCAAACCGTGGCAAAGACAATACTTAATTCAAACAAATATTAGCTTAAACTTTGTTTTCTAACTTTTTATGTAATTTATGTGGTTTATGAAGTTCGATCTGTCCTTGGTGGCTGCTTTCATGTGCAACTTAGCATCCGCAATTTCATCGTTCAAAATTTGTTTTAAAATAAATTGGTGTGAATTTTTTATTAGTGGCATTATTCTTGAACGTTTTTACTCTTTTGATCAATTCGAGTTTTCAATTTCAGTTTTCTTATAGTTAAAAGCTTCATAATAAATCATATCTAACTTTTTTTACTACAATTAAAAGCTCTCACATAAAATTACATCTCAACTTGAATTGAAAATTCGACTCAACGAACTAAACGAGGTCTTATAGTTGTTTTTGTTATTTCAAGTATTCACGATTTATTTACTGTTTTCCAATATGTAAAGGCCTGATGACGGAAGTTGTGGTACGTCCCACGAATGGCGGAAACGGACTTCATAGTTATAGCAAAAACTCAACTTTTCAGGTGCATATTATCACAAAATTACCTGTAGCCTTACAACCTTATTCCATAATTAGTTAAAGACCTGAAAAATAACCACTACCCTGTTTTGCAGAGAAAAGCTATAGGAGCTGCCAAAGAACTGATCAACAAGGCAATAGCTGAGAAACTTGATATCAAGATTTTCTCTTCTTCAAACACCTTTAAAATTGCTGATTTGGGCTGCTTTGTTGGACCTAATACACTTCCAGCGGTGCAAAATGTAATCGATGCCGTGGAACGCAAGTTTCAAAGCCGGGAAAGAGTAGTCAACAACCCGAGTTCCAAGTCTTCTTCAATGATTAGGCATCGAATGATTTCAACCAGCTTTTCACATCTATTCCTCCAAATATTCCTTACTTTGCCGCCGGTGTGCCGGGTTCTTTTTATCGACGCTTGTTTCCAAATGAGTCTCTTCACTTTGTTCATTCCTCAACTGCTGCCCACTGGCTTTCTACAGTCCCGGAAGATGTGCTTGACAAGAGCTCTCCTGCCTGGAACAAAGGGAGGGTTCACTACTCAAATTCTACGCCTCATGCTATAAGGGCTTTTGAAGATCAGTTTGCCAAAGACATGGACAACTTTATGAAACTTAGAGCACAAGAAATTGTCGTAGGAGGATTGATGGCTCTTCTTCATCCAGCTCGCATTAACGAAACTCCTCATACTGAAGCCTACATCAACAAAGCATTCGAACAAGTTGAATCTTCACTTATAGACATGCCTAAGAAGGTAAGGATATAAATCTTGAACATTTTCTTAATTTAAATTTTCATTTAAATTTTCACTTAGTATGCAATGGGGATGAAATTATCTATACTATATTTTGCAAATCTTTCATCAATTTTTGCGTCAGTAACAAAAACTGTCGAAAAAATAAATTTTCAGGAAGTAGTATGTAAAAATCAAACAATCAGGGATCAAATATCACTGTTAGTTTACCAATCTATCTAAAAAACTTAAGCCTTTTGGAGGTAGGCTAAAAATAGTTTTTATACTTTAACACTCTTCCTCACGTGTGGGCTAGACAATGGACAATTGTGTGAGTAAATTAATTAGAAATACCAATATGTGAATATTTAAGCCAGAGATATATTAAAAATGCAACACATGATGACAATTTAAATGAGAATAAAAAATGTAATTACGGGGGTTTAAATTCAGGACCTCCCGTTCTGATACCATGTTAACCAATCCGTCCTAAAAATTTAAGATTTTAAGAGATAAGCTAATAATAATTTTTATACTTGAACAATCACAATACTCATAGTTTAGAGACTAACAGTGCTAATAACCTTTTTCTTGGCAAAGCATGCATAGATGCGAAAGATTCATCACCTATGGTTCTAATAGAACTATTCTTCAGTTTTTAAAATAAAGATTAATAATGCAACATATGGGATACATGCTTCCTTTACTCATAGTTTGAATGTTTGTATTTAACTTCTTTATCTTTTTATTTTATTTCCATATAAATCGGGCAAAATATTGTCACTGCAATTCAGATGTAAGACTTTATCATTGATATTGAATATTCTAAGTTTTCTCTCTAATGTTCTTCTTTTCCTCTCTCCATTCTGAACTAATTTGTCTATCTTTTTCTCTAATTGTTCATCAATTTCTCTCTCTCCCTCTCTCTCTCTACTGTTCTACGTCAATATGATATGTAGATTTTACAGTATTTTGTTCTGTTTTTGCCAATTGCCCCTAAGATAGCTTGTCAAGTGCATAGTTGAATTTGATATTTTATAGGTGACAATTCGTCCGTCCATTATACGTTGGAACTGAGACTGATACTAAAAATTAATCCCCAGCTTTTCCAAAAGATTGTACCTTCTCAATATTGGCAGCCACTGTAGGGAATATTTTGAAAATTTTTCAATTTCGTGCGATGAACAATAAATATACAAAATTTTTACTCATAAAAATAATTATTTCATCATACAAAATATTTGCAGCGGAAGTTTCTTATAATAATAGACCGTCTCATAATATATATAAAATAATTTTACATTCAGAAATCATACCTTTTCATGTTCGGAGATGGCGCTCCCACAAGATCGGGTTAGCGTTCCCATCCGATATGATATTTTTCGAGAGCTTTTTTCTTTGTAGAAACCTAAAACTGAAAATTGAATCGGTGAAATGAACAAAGCTTCAATGCTGATGAAAAATTTTAATAGGGTACATGGGTGAGGTTTTATTCGTCTTTTTCGTTTTCAACGCTTAGAAAAAAAAATCTCAATCAGAATTAAAACGAAAATGTTATAGCATTTTTAAGAATAGAAAAAATATTGTTCATTAATTTGAGTTCGAGTTTCTGAACTTGAGTTTAAGGGAAAACTTGAACTCAAGTTATAGTCCCAAACTCGAGTTCAAACTTAAAGGAATATGAAATCAAATAAAGTTGTAACTCGAGTTACCTTTTTTTTTTTTTTTGAGTTTTTCACTCAGCCGAACAGCCCCTTAATCTATTGAAATGTAGGAGCCTTCTTAATCTACTAATTACAATGATGCTCTAAAAGATGAGGATGCTCAAGAATGGTAAAAGGAAATGAATCTTGAAATGGAATCTATGTATTCTAATAAAGTCTAGGAGCTTGTACATGCACCAAATGGAGTAAAACTTATTGGGTGTAGGTGGATCTACCAGAGATAGAGAGGAGTATATGAAAACCTTTAAGGCTAGACTAGTAGCAAAAAGATATACTCAGAAAGAGAGAATCAACTATGAGGAAACTTTTTCACTAATGGCTATGCTTATATCCATCAGAGATTATGCTTTCTCTTGCTACAGTGCTAGATTATGAAATCAGATAAATAGATGTCAATACTGATTTCCTTAATGGAAATCTAGAAGAAGACATCAACATGCAACAATCAGAAGTGCTCGTATTTGAAGGCCAAGTACACATGGTGCCATCTTTTTTTTTTAACCAACAGAACGGGAGAAGAGAACGACCCTTGACTAGGCTGAATGATGCCTTGTTCTAACACGTCATGAACTAGTTTCTCAATCTCATTTTTCTGGAAATGAGGATAGTGATAGGGCCTCACATTAACAGGGTTAGTATGGGGAAGGAGGTGGATCTTATGATTTATAAGTCGATGAGGCGGCAGACTGCTTGGAGGACGGAACAGGCCATAATACTGGTGTAATAATGTGGCAATAGGCTCAGGCAGGGAGCTCAGAAACTCCACCTAAGGGGACTCACCCCCTGAAACTGCTGGCGGTGTGTCCGAATTATCCAACGGTTGCAGCGCAAATAGACTAGGGATCTCTTCCCTATGCATTAAGGCTTGAAACTGATGAAGGGTGATGAGATTGGAAGTGGCAGCCAAATCACCCCGAAGAACCTCCTGGCGACCCTCCCAACAAAACTCCATAGAAAGAGTAGAATAATCGTGAGACACCCGACCAAGTTGCTGGAGCCACTGGATTCCCAAAATAACATCCAGACGCTCGATAGGCAAAACAAAGAGATCCAATAGGAAGACCGTCCCCTGCATCGACAAGGCTACCTATGGGCAAGAATAATGGCAAACCAAAAAATCACCATTGCCAATGTAAACGCGGAAAGGTGAAGTGGGCTGAATCGCAAGATCAACACGTTCGGCGACCACCGGCTTGATAAAGTTATGAGTGCTGCCGTTGTCAATGAGAACTTGAAAACGGTGAGAGCCAATCTCGCCAAGCAGCCGAAAAGAACGGGGGTTCCCCTACCCTGCTAAAGCATTCAAGCTCAATATGTCCCCTGTAACCGTCTCATCAAGAGGCTCCGAGAGCGGCGAACCCGCTGTGGAGTTCATCCTCCGCCTCATCATCCGTGCCCATTAGGAGGAGAAATTTACTGCAGCAACGGTGGTTAGCGCCGTATTTCTAATCACAATTGCAACACTGTCCTATTTTCCTATTTTTCCTGAAGTTTGGCCCGGGTGAGGCGACGAATCGGTAATGTGGGTGTGGGGAGCCGAGGGAGTGGGTGGTTCGGTTTAGTGGGCGTTGAGGCCGGAATGGTGTACGAGCCTGGGGAAGCAACATGTGGAGTGTTGTGGGGGACTGAAAGAGGGGTCACGGCTGGCTTGGAGTGGGGTTGGGGAACAGGGTTGGTAACGGGGGAAGGATTCCATTTGGGCCAAGAGCAGTTACTCTAGCGGGCTTCATCAGAATAAGCCTTATAAGCACGGGCTAAGGCAAACGCATCCATTAGAGTGGCAGGACAGGTAAACAATAATTCCCGACGAAACTCCAGTTTTAGATCGGTGATAAAGAAACTAATCAATAAGGGTTCAGAAATACTAGTAACCTTATTCATCAGGTCTTCAAAAGCTAATTGAAAGGCAACAATTGTAGTGGTTTAAGTGAGTTTAGAAAGGTTACCTTGAGGATCATCGTATAAGGAAGCACCGAAGTGGTACTTGAGGTTAAGCCCGAATTCCTTCCAGGTCGTCAATAGATTATTAGCCTTCATCCACTGGTACCACGTGAAATGTCACAATACGAAGACGGAGGTGTTCCGGTGTGCCGTGAAAGTCAAAAGAGTCCTTGATCTGAAAAGCCCACCCATGCGGATTGGAACCATCAAACTTAGGGACCTCCATTTTCATGGTACGCAAACCCGGTGGAAGCTCGGAACCATTGACGTGGCCGTCGACCACTAGCGACAGAGCAAAGGAAGGACTGATTAAGCCCAAACATGTACAAAAACAAGCGGTCAATTGTAGTACAATTTGAACTGTCGATCCCACAAGGAAGTGTTAATTTGAACAAGAAATGATTAGCAAATAAAAAGCGTTAGGAAAGGAAGCAATAAAACAAAGAAAATGAATGAGTGTTTTTGATATTTTTTGAACAATTTAAGATAGAGAAAATTCAAAAAATAAAAAATGGTAAGGCTTTGAGAATCCTCCATATGCTTTGTTCCCCTATTTGGATTTTGATTCATAAATTGACTCAATTGAAAGTTTCACATCCCAAACAATCAATCGGAAAATAAATATTTGAAGAACATATGAATTAAAAATGTATTCGAGTAAATAAAATTCTAACGTTTAGAATTAGGAAAAATTATCTTATGAGAAATCCAAGAACGACAATATACCGTTGGCAATAATGCAGTAAAAGACTACTTATAAAACAATACCGATCAATATATAATATAATGCAACAAACACATAAAAAGAGCTTGACTAGATTTATATGAGAGTTGACAATAAAATATATTGATAAGAAGAAGAAATATGATAAAAGAAAATTATTTACTCAAATGTATAAAACTTACAAACCATTGGAGAATCAAAAATCCAAATAAATTCACTACACATATAGGATCATCTCTTGCCTCACCTAAATACTCTAGCCTAACTTGTACATAATTCTCATAAAATTCTAAAAAGAAAATATGAGAATAAGAACAAAAAAATACGTGAGAATTTAGGCTCTAAAAAAATCTAAATCTAATCACCTTCATAATGGCCCTATTTATAGAGTTTTGAGAATGCTGAAAAGCTAAAAATTGGATCCTAATTAAGAAGTTACAAGGCTTAATCCAGGGAGAAAAAACATCACGTTTCTGAAAGTGGGACACGTGTCGGCTGGCATTCACGCGCGGGAGAGAGTGGCGCATAGCTAGACCACGCAAAACACGCGTACGCGGGGGAACAGCTAGGACGTGTGGCAAGCCCTGGGTGGAGGGGCGCTAGCACGCGGGACCCACGCGGAAGAGAGGGAAGTGCGGGTGACGTGCGCGTGGAGGAGACTCGCGCGGGGTAAGGGGCCATGCACCCAAGCGGCAGCGTCTGTGAGGGGACAGGTGGGTCCCACGCTGCGGTGCGGCGATTCCGGACACGTGGCGATGGTTGGCTTGCGGCCGGCGGCTTGTCGGCTCGGCTCGGGAGTTGATGCATCGATGGGCTTTGGGCGGTGGGATTTTGTTGGGCTCAACTTTTGGGTTTTGCTTGGTAAACTAGCCCAAATCCAATTGTTTTCTTCAAAAACCTGAAAAATAAACTAAATCTAATTAAAATTAAATCCTCTAAATTTAGGAACATTTGAAATTAAAATCACAAATTTGATAAAATAATTTGACAATTATGAACATTAAAAGTGCAAATTCGTGCACTTATCAATGACCCAAGACACCTCCAGACGTGCCCGGAGAACCATGAATTTGCGAGTGCAAATCCTCCAAACGGGAATCGACCGTGGACATGTATTGCTTCAAAGTCTAATGCAGGGCCAGCGTTTGCCCTTCGAACTGGGTCTGTAACGCCTTAACTGCCGCGAGAATCTCTGAATCTGGCATGACAGAAGCAATGAAAGCACCAATGATACAATTAACTCAGGACGTTCACACGAATTAGTAGAATTCCACACTCTTCAAGCGAGTGCCAGCTCTAGAAACGCTATAATCAGAAAGAAGAGAAAAGGAAGGGAAAGGGGAGAGAAGGAAAAGGAGAATAAACGAGTTATTTCATTGCTTAGCAACCGAAAGGTTCCAATCTCTTATACCTCCTGCCTCGATTAACATAGCTAGAAAGGAGGTGTAACGGTTTAACAATAAATTACAGAAAGAAAATGGCAATGGAAAAGATCAAAACAGAATAGGTGGAATCTGTCCACAATCCTGAGGTCTTCCTCCTCACGAGCTTCTGCTAAACTATTCCAACAGCGCTTTTGCCTTCAAACGACGTAGTCTTCCAACCACTTTTGGGGGCTTCTGTTCCGTGTTGGACCTTTGGTAAGCTGGGCTTTGGTATATTCACGTTTGGCGTCCTCTTCTCTGCAAGAGCCTTAGACTCTTCCTCAAGCTGCTTTGCTCTTGTGTCTCTTCGGTTTTCCCTAGTTAGACGTGCGAGGGGATGTATCAAGGTCCAATTCTATGTTCCTTGCTCTGTTGGATCCTCATCCATATTGTACCAAAAAATCTGTTGTAATCTGGGGCCACATTCTTTGTTATTGCACAATAATTGACAGGAATGGCAGTCAAAAGAACCGACAATTAACTCCTATTCTTTAGCCAACAAAACAAGAAAATGATAATTGAGTGTGGATTTTTCTTGAATCAAAAAACAATAATTGAGTTCAAATCAAACAATCATAAACACATGTAACGGGCCTGTAGTAAGAATATCCAATCCAAAAATCTCCTTTACTTTTCATTTCGTTTTTTAGACGTGATTCTTGGGTTCTAGAACCAATCAAAATGAGTACCTAATATTATATTGGTGATTTCTTAATTAAATTATGGGGAGAAGCAAGCAAATAACATTTTTCTAGAGGGTAAAAAAAAAAATTATAATAGAAAGTTTGAGGAATTGTAACTAAAAATAAGGGTAAAATGAAAAAAAATAAATTCAAATTTTTAAGAATTTCTATTTACTAACTAGCTAAAATAATTATGCTATTACTAATAGTTTAAAAAATATTGTTAGCGTTTATGCCCTTAAGAGTAAATGTAACAATTTTCTTTGAGACAATTTGACTATTAATAAAGATTTGTTTATTTCATATATCTACGTATTGTCCTCTTTATGTTCATAATAGTTGAATGTATGATAAGCAAACAGAAAGTCTGAGACTGTCATTCTAAATCTTTAGATTATGCATGTAATGTTAAGAACATGCGGAAGGCAAGAATCTAAAGATGATAGTCTAAATCTTATGATCCACAATCGACGGAATAAAGTTGGGCACTTTATTCATGTTAAGATTGTTATGTTGTCTACTTCCTAACGGAGACGGCTTGTCTTGGTCGTCAGAGGTGGGACTCCATGGGTAGAGACATTGATATAGTTTCTAATGGTGAAATCTATATTGGATCGGGCCAAAGATGAATTGTTTTAATTAATAATTATGTTTGAATAAAATAATTTACTTTTGACGAATTATATGTTGTCACCTTAATCCTGAGATGGATGATGAACCCGTATACTTGACTTGTATCCTTTGATGTACTAAAGGGAGACATCCTAACATTATGTAAAGGTACGTTTGCCGGTGCATTGGCGGTATGACTCGTGTATGAGTAGATTCATTATTCATAGATAGTGGAATCCATAGCTCCTATAAAGAGTCAATGATATCCTCCTATGCATTATTAGTGGATTGGAAAATATGAGCGCTCGGCGATTAGACTACTCTGTGTTATCTAATGGTTTACTGTTTGTAAAAGTATGAATAATATTTTTCCAATGGTATGATAATGGAACATAAGATAAATGTAATCGGGAAGGTAAAACGGAACTTGACCTCAAGTCGACTATGGATAGCCTATGGGGATGATATACTAATATATTGAGTCATGGACTAGAGCTAATCAGAGCTTTGTAAATATGCTATATAAATCGAGAGTGCGACTCTAGGCTATTAGTAGAATAGCGTTAGAGTTTTATAATCATGAGACGGACTTGTTGGTTTACAAGTAGCGTTGTGATTATAGGAGCATGATTTATATATGTCCATCGGGTCCCTTTGTTAGCTCACATAATTTCCTATAACGATACAGTGTATTTCCTACATATTGGTAACTTGTGTTATTTCCGTAAAAGAGGTGCAAAGTTAATTCATGAGTGATTTATCAGGTGAATTAATTGATAAATTTATTCTAGATAAATTGATTGAATTATTGTTTTAAGAGTTGTTTAATATGGGAAGACTATTATATGACTGTTTTGATCAGGCAATTTCTCTATTGGGTTGTTTGAATCAAAACTGAGGCTCTATGCAAGTTTCCCGTATTGAAAAACTAAGAAAACATTTTTTATTAGTGCAGACCGGTCGACTGGTTAGTGAAGACAGGTCGGCCGATTGAGTATAACTACTCTATCACCGGTCAACCGGTTGCAACGTAAAATGCATGTTGACGGGGCAAAATCGACTCTGGGTGCGATTAAATCTTTGGGAAACCTAATTGTTACGGAAGTATGACTTCCTAAACACTATAAATAACCTATTAAGTTACTTTGTTCATTAGATCACTTGAGAGACTTTTTGGAGGCTATTGATAAGAGATTCCAAGAGGAAAAATTGTTTAATTATCAAGAACAATTTTTCTTTGGCTCTCTTGTGATTGGAAGGAGATCAAGAATACCCAGAGGAGATTAAACGAAGTGTGCCCACCTGCACACCGATCGTGAAAACGAGAATAGCAAAGAAGACCAGTTGGTTGAGGCTCTTCCGGTTCTTTGTTTGGGCGCTTTGATCTGTCGGGACGTCTTTGTTTCCTAAAATCTCAAAAGATATGATTTAGATCTTTAGTATTTATGTTATATAGCATCATGAACATGTTCTTGTTTGGCTTTGACATTGCTTAAAATTTTTAAATTCCGCTGCGCACTCGATGCCATTATTTCCAAGAAATCTCGCCAAGCGGTAGAAAAAGAGCGGGGTTCCCCTGCCCGGCTAAAGCATTCAAGCTCGACATGTCCCTTGTAACCGTCTCATGAAGAGGCTCCAAGAGCTGCGAACCCGCCGTGAGTTCATCCTCCGCCTCATCATTTGTGCCCATTAGGAAGAGAAATTTCTTTGCTGACAGCGGTGGTTAGCGCCGTATTTCTAATCACAATTGTAACAATGTCCTCTTTTTTCTGTTTTTTCACGAAGTTCGGCCGGGTGAGGCGACAAATCGATAATGTGGGTGTGGGGAGAAAAGGGGTGGGTGGTCTAGTTTAGTGGCGCTGAGGCCGAAATGGTGTCTTGAGAGCCTGGGAAGCAACTTTTGGAGTGTTGTGGGATTTGAAAGAGAGGTCACGGGTGGCTTGGGTGGGGTTGGGGAAATAGGTTGGTAATGGGGAAGGATTCCATTTGGGCTAAGGCGGTTACTCTAGCGGGCTTCCTCCGAACGAGCATTGTAAGCACGGACCAAGGCAAATGCCTCCATTAGAGTAGTGGGATGGGTAAACCACAATTCCTGACGAAACTCTAGTTTTAGACCGGTGATAAAGAAACTAATCAATAAGGGTTTAGAAATACTAGTAACCTTACTCATCAGGTCTTCAAAAGCTGATTGAAAAGCAGCAACTGCAGTGGTCTGAGTGAGTTTAGATAGGTTACCTTGAGGATCATCGTATAAGGAAGCACCGAAGCGGTACTTGAGGTTGAGCCTGAATTCCTTCCAGGTCATCAACAGATTATTAGCCTTCATCCACTGGTACCACATGGTCGGGGATCTTTTCATGTGAAACGTCACAATATGAAGACGGAGGTGTTCCGGTGTGCCGTGAAAATAAAAAAAGTCCTCGATCCGAAAAGCCCACCCATGCGGATCGGAACCATCAAACTTAGGGACCTCCATTTTCATGGAACGCAAACTCGGTGGAAGCTTAGAACCATTGACGTGGCCGTCGACCACAAGCGGCAGAGCAGAGGGAGGACCCAAAACACCCCCGGACGTTCCCGAAGAACCATGAATTTACAAGTGCAAATTCTCCAAATGGGAATCAACCGTAGACATATACTGCTTCAAAGTCTGATGCAGGGCCAACGTTTGGCCTTCAAACTGGGTCTGTAACACCTTAATCGCCATGAGAATCTCTGAATCTGCCATGACAAAAGCAATCAAAGCACCAATGATACAATTAACTCAGGACGTTCACACGAATTAGTAGAATTCCACACTCTTCGAGCGAGTGCCGGCTCCAAAAACGCTAGAATCAGAAAGAAGAGAAGAGGAAGGAAAAGGGAAGAGAAGGAAAAAGAGATTAAACCAGTTAATTCATTGCTTAGCAACCGAAAGGTTCCAATCTCTTATACCTCTTGCCTCGATTAACATAGCTAGAAAGGAGGTGTAACGGTTTAACAATAAATTACAGAAAGAAAATGGCAATGGAAAAGATCAAAACAGAATAGGTGGAATCATCACAATCACGAGGTCTTCCTCCTCACGAGCTTACGCTAAACTATTCCAACAATGTACGCCTTCAAACGACGTAGTCTTCCAACCACGCTGGGGGCTTCCTGTTCCGTGTTGGACCTTTGGTAAGCTGGGCTTTGGTATATTCACGTTGGGCGTCCTCTTCTTTGCAAGAGACTTAGGCTATTCCTCAAGCTACTGCTCTTGTGTCTCTTCAGTTTGTCCTAGTTAGACATGCAGGGATGTATCTGTTGGTTGCCGAATCGAATTCGGCGGCAGAAGCGTGGCGGGAAAACAGCGGATCGTGTATAAAAAAAATTTTCAGAAAACTTTTGACATACTCTATAGATTATATTAATTTATGCATGAATAAATTAATCACATTAATTTATATTTTTCAAGGATCAACCCAAAAAAAATACCGGTAGCCGACTCGGATGAGAACTTGAATTTCTTTGACCACGAATAGTCCTTGCTCCAAGTTTCGTGTTTAGAATACCAAAGTCTTCCACGTCAATTCCTTGATTCCACGTAGACCTGTGTGTGGGTACACGTGAGACAAAGCAGGTTTCTTAAACACTCGAATTTCCACAAACACCAACGCATGCACGATGTGGAATTTTTGGAGAAAAATATTTTGCTCTCTTTTTCCTCTATGAGAATTTCGGCCACCACTGATTTTTTGGCTAAAAAATATGTTTCAATCAAAATTGTCTCTACAATTTTCTATCTTTCTCATATTTAAAGAGTAGAAGTCAAACTTCAAAATAAAATCAAATCCTTATCTCCAATTTTGAATTTGGAATAAAAAATCCCTTCCCCTTATCCACAAGGTGGCCGGCCACACTCTAGGGTTTTATCCCTGTGTGTGGTGCCTATATCAGATAGGGAAGGAAGAGATTTTATCATTTATCCAGTAGTCCAATTTTAATTCAGATTCAAATTTGAATTCTAAATTGAACAACTTATCAAATAAGTTTACATGGATAAATCTAGATATGTTCAAATTCAAATTTAAAAAATCACATTATTTAAATAATAATTAATTCTCAATTAATTATTTTTCGAAATTTTACTTTTAGAATTCCATAATTCTAAAATTCCCATTTTGCCCTTTTGTGTGCGGTAGAATTACAAGGAGGACGCGGGGACTAATGGACCTATAATCCCGAGCTCCAATAAAATTAATAATTAATTAAACACTTTAATTAATTAATTAATTATATTAATTCTAATAGTTACTCCACTATAAACTTGGAATTGCACTCTCAAAATTGTAGTCATTAATTACTTCTAAACTGCGAAGTGTCCATTTGATATAGTCATTACATATAGATCAATCCTCCATAAATAATTCATAATTAGAGTCAGGTAGAATCCGTTAACCTCTCTAATTATATCTTTATCCTTGAGTACCATTGATTCTCTAATGGATAGTGATTCATAAAACACATTCATAAACCAGAGCGCTCTTACTAATCCAAGTACCGAATCAACACTCAAGAGAATTATTTATCTGCTTCTTTCTCAAGAATGAATGGATTCCATCTCGTATAATAACATTCTCAGCTACCTATTTCATTATGTCTCCAAAATACAAGGAATAGGATTCAGGGTCTCAGAATCCGTACCGAGTAAATCAAAAGACATAAATCCATAAATAGGAGTTTGTTAAGAACTCAGGATTAAGATCATCCTATATATGACCATCGGTAGACTCAATTAGAATTTCTATGTTTAACGGAAATTATTAGAAATTCATATTGTGTCCGCGTCCATGGTCCACATAATCTCATTATGCGAAATACACTCATTCAATATCTCACCATATTAACAGTGCAAATAACACCGTTCCATTCTAAATGGAAATGACATGAATTAATAATGTTTTATTTAAAGATTCCGAACTTTAATTAAATTCATTATGAACAATTACTTTTGATTATTATCCTTAAACAGCATCCTCTCATATACAACACTTATATATCATGTTTAAGGTTACATAAATAATCAAGGAATTTTATTTGATATTCATAAAATATTCATAAATATATACACATAAAATGATGAATAAACTATTTTATTAAATAAATAATAAATATTATTTTACATCTTATACTTCTATGACACTATTCTCAATAATATTAAGATCCAATTCTATGTTCCTTGCTCTGTTGGATCCTCATCCATATTTCATTGGCCAGAACGGTCTGGCCGTACAAAAAAATATGTTGGATCCTCATCCATATTTCATTCATTGGCCATTGTAATCTGGGGCCACATTACTGTTATAGCACAATAATTGACAGGCATGTCTGTTAAAGGACTGACAATTGATTCCTATTCTTTAGCCAGCAAAACAAGAAAATGATAAGTGAGTGTGGATTTTTCTTGAATCAAAGACAATAATGGAGTTCAAATCAAACAATCATAAACACCTGTAACGGGCATGTAGTTAGAATATCCAATCCCAAAAAGCTCCTTTATTTTTTCATTTAGTTTTTTAGAAGCAATCAATATGAGTACTTAATATTATATTGGTGATTTGTTAATTAAGGGAGAAGCAAGCAAATAACTTTTTTAATAGAAAGTTTGAGGAATTTTAACTAAAAATAAGGGTAAAATGAAAAAAGTAAATTCAAAATGTTAAGAATTTCTATTTACTAACTAGCTAAAATAATTATGCTATTACTACTTATAGTTTAAAAAATCATCTATATACTACAATTTTTGTTCAAAAAATTGTTTTGACCTTGTATTTAGTCTTCCAACAAATTAAAAAAAGGCTAATCTCTCTTTTTTTTTTTTTTTTTTTTTGTCTGCGTTGTTCTCAAATTATAGGTGAAATCTTATTTTATATCCAACTTTTAAATCGTAGTGAGTTGTTGATTTATCAAATTGTCTCAAAAATTAGTTATGTTGTCCATCTGACTGATTAAACTTTGAAAAAAGAAAACACGTAAGGACCATTGATAGCTTCAAATTTAATTTTGCAATTTTATATGTTAGGAAAGAACAGTAAAAAACTAACCCATGCATTTTTTAAGTGTTATCTTTTATGATCAAATAGATCGAATCACAAATTTGATACAATTAAGTACATTAACTGATTCAAGTTTTTAATTTGAGTTGAGATTTGATTTTATGTGAGAGCTTTTTATTGTAACAAAAAAATTAAATGTGATTGTTTTTTAGAGCTCTTTACTAAATAAAAAAAAAAAAAACCTCAAATTTTAAACTCGAATCAGTAAAATAAACGGAACTTAAGAACTCGTTTTTAGACGTTTTAAATGTCTAAGAATAGAAATGAAATTTGAATTATAGTATAATGACTGACTAACCCAATAAAAATTTATTCAGACACGCGTGACATTTCATACTGCCAGTATTTATGGTAACCTCCAAACGCCTCTAGAGGCTGCGTCCTCTATTTCGTGCGCATAAAAAGGCTGCTTCCTTCTTCATAAATCACTGCTCCTCTATTTCCTCTGTTATATTTCCGCATTACGTTTTCCTCAATATTATAAAATGGCATTTCTCTCATCCACTCCGAGTAAGCTCCCTTCTTAAGCTCTCTAGTCCACATCTTTCGATCAATTCTATTTCCTCTGTGAATTTTTTATTGGTGGCATTATTCTTGAACGCTTTTACTCTTTCAATCAATTCGAGTTTTCAATTTTAGTTTTCTTATAGTTAAAAGCTTCATAATAAATCATATCTAACATTTTTTACTACAATTAAAAACTCTAATATAAAATTACATCTCAATTCGAATTGAAAAGTCGACTCAACAAACTAGACGAGGTCTTATAGTTGTTTTTGTTACTTCAAGTATTCAAGATTTATTTACTGTTTTCCAAAATGTAAAGGCCTGATGACGGAAGTTGTGGTACGTCCGACGAATGGCGGAAACGGACTTCATAGTTATAGCAAAAACTCTACTTTTCAGGTGCATATTATCACAAAATTACCTGTAGCCTTACAACCTTATTCCATAATTAGTTAAAGACCTAAAAAATAACCATTACCCTGTTTTGCAGAGAAAAGCTATAGAAGCTGCTAAAGAACTGATCAACAAGGCAATAGCTGAGAAACTTGATATCAAGATTTTCTCTTCTTCAAACACCTTTAAAATTGCTGATTTGGGCTGCTCTGTTGGACCTAATACACTTCTAGCGGTGCAAAACATAATCGATGCCGTGGAACACAAGTTTCAGAGCCAGGGAAAGAGTACTCAACACCCCGAGTTCCAAGTCTTCTTCAATGATCAGGCATCGAATGATTTCAACCAGCTTTTCACATCTATTCCTCCGAATATTCCTTACTTTGCCGCTGGCGTGCCGGGTTCTTTTTATCGACGCTTGTTTCCAAATAACTCTCTTCACTTTGTTCATTCCTCATCTGCTGCCCAGTGGCTTTCTAGAGTCCCAGAAGATGTGCTTGACCAGAGCTCTCCTGCTTGGAACAAAGGGAGGGTTCACTACTCAAATTCTACGCCTCATGTTATAAAGGCTTTTGAAGATCAGTTTGCCAAAGACATGGACAACTTTATGAAACTTAGAGCACAAGAAATTGTCGCAGGAGGATTGATGGCTCTTCTTCTTCCGGCTCGCATTAACGAAACTCCTCATACTGAAGCCTACATCAACAAAGCATTCGAACAAGTTGAATCTTCACTTATAGACATGGCTAAGAAGGTAAGGATAGAAATCTTGAACATTTTCTTAATTTAAAATTTTTATTTAAATTTTCACTTAGTATGCAATGGGGATGAAATTATCTATACTATATATTTTGCAAATCTTTCATCAATTTTTGCGTCAGTAACAAAAACTGTTGAAAACATAAAACTTCAGGAAGTAGTATGTAAAAATTAAACAATCAGGGATCAAATATCACGGTTAGTTTACCAATCTATCCCCAAAGCTTAAGCTTTTAGGAGGTAGGCTAACAATAGTTTTTATACTTTAATACCCACACATGTGGGCTAGACAATGGACAATCGTGTGGGTAAATTGATTAGAAATACCAACACGTGAATATTTAAGTCAGAGATATATTAAAGACCCAACACATGATGACAATTTAAATGGAGATAAAGAGTACAATTACGGGAGTTTAACCTCAGGATCTCCCGCTCTGATACCATATTAACTAATCCATCCTAAAAACTTAAGATTTTAGGAGGTGTGCTAACAATAGTTTTTATACTTTAACAATCACAATACTCATAGTGTAGAGACTAACAATGCCAATAACCTTTTCTTGGCAAAGCATGCATAGATGCGAAAGATTCATCACCTATGTTTCTAATAGAACTATTCTTCAGTTTTTTTAAAATAAAGATTTATAATGCAACATTGGGATACATGCTTCCTATGCGTCCAAAGCTGCTACAAATATTACTTTTTATTTTTACTCATTTCTCTGTTATTTCTTGAGACAGGGCATTATCAGAGAGGAAAAAATAGATTCCTTTAACATACCAATATATTTTGCATCTCTCCAAGAAGTGGAATCAGCTGTGAAACGAAATGGCTGTTTTAGCATAGAAATAATGGAAAACATACCTCGTGAAAAGCCACAACCCAAAGTTATGTCATCAACTCTCAGAGCTGGCTTGGAGGGGACCATAAAAGAGCATTTTGGAGATGAGATTTTGGATGAGCTGTTTGATACATTAGTATGCAATAAACTTGAAGAATCATCCTTAATCATGGAATCATGCAAATCAGTTGGCCTCTTTGTTGTACTAAAACGCAAATGAAACGAATAGAGAAGTGTCAATATGCTGTATCATCAATTGTCCAGTCTGCAAATTTTAAACAATAGAGGAGATTAAAAAACACATTTATCAAAATAATATTAAAAAAAAGGAAGTAGATTAAGTTTAATTGCCTAAAGTTTTTATTAGAGATTTCAATATGTTTACAGAACTCTTTCAGTGTCTTCCTTTACTCATGGTTAGGATGCTTGTATTTAACTTCTTTATCTTTTTATTTTATTTCCATATAAATCGGGCAAAATATTGTCACTGCAATTCAGATGTACGACTTTATCATTGATATTGAATATTCTATGTTTTCCCTCTAATGTTCTTCTTTTCCTCTCTCCATTCTAAACTAATTTGTCTATCTTTTTCTCTAACTGTTCTTCAATTTCTCTCTATTTCTCTACTGTTCTACGTCAATATGATATAAAGACTTTACAGTATTTTGTTCTGTTTTTGCCAATTGCCCCTAAGATAGCTTGTCAAGTGCATAGTTGAATTTGACATTTTATTGACGTGACAATTCGTCCCTCCATTATACGTACTGAGACTGATACTAAAAATTAATCCCCAGCTTTTCCAAAAGATTGTACCTTCTCAATATTGGCATGCACCGTAGGGAATATTTTGAAAATTTTTACAATTTCGTACGATGAACAATAAAAATACAAAATTTGTACTCATAAAAATAATTATGTCATCATGCAAAATATTTGCAGCGGAAGTTTCCTATAATAAAAGACTGTCTCATAATATATATATTTTACATTCAGAAATCGTACCTTTTGATGTTCGGAGATGACGCTCCCACAAGATCAGTTGACGTTCCCATCCACACAGATCTTTCAGACTATTCTCAAGTTTGACTGCACTAGGCGAGTGGACACCTGTACACTACAAGAACAGTCAATTAGTTATATGAACAAAGAGAAACAAACTATCAAAAGAAAATAATATTTGGAGTTTAACTTGAGTATTATTTTTTAAGTTAAATTTGAGTTATAATTTGAGTTTATATTTAGTTGTGTATATTTGAGTTATGATTTAAGATAAGAATCTTTTTGAGTTGTGTTTGAGCCGAGTCAAAACCCTATTATGATTTAAGATAATAGGGTATATTGGTGGGGTTTTATTAAATCTTTTCGATTTGTCAACGCATAGAAAAAAATCTCAATCAGATTTAAAACGAAAAAGTTATAGCATTTTTAAGAATAGAAAAAATACTGTTAATTAATTTGAGTTCGAGTTTCTTGTTAGCGTTTATGCCCTTAGGAATAAATGTAACAATTTTCTTCGAGACATTTTGACTATTAATAAAGATTTGTTTATTTCATATATCTATGTAATGTCCTCTTTATGTTCATAATAGTTGAATGTATGATAAGCAAACTGAAAGTCTGAGACTGTCATTCTAAATCATTAGATCATGCATGTAATGTGAAGAACATGCGGAAGACAAGAATCTAAAGATGATAGTCTAAATCTTATGATCCACAATCGAGGGAATAAAGTTGGACGCTTTATTCATGTTAAGATTGTTATGTTGTCTACTTCCTAACGGAGACGGCTTGTCTTGGTCGTCGGAGGTGGGACTCCATGGGTGGAGACATTGATATAGTTTCTATTGGTGAAATCTATACTGAATCAGACCAAAGATGAATTGTTTTAATTAATAATCTTTGTTTGAATAAAACAATTCAATTTTGACAAATTATATGTTGTTATTTTAATCACGAGATGGATGATGAACCCGTATACTTGACTTGTATCCTTTGATGTACTAAAGGGAGACATCGACATTATGCAAAGTTACGCTTGCCGGTGCATTTGGGGTATGACTGACTGTGTGTCGTAGATTCGTTATTCATAGATAGTGGAATCCATAGCTCCTATAAAGAGTCAATGATATCCTCTTATGCATTATCAGTGGATTAGAAAATACGAGCGCTCGGCCATTGGACTACTCTGTGTTATCTAATGGTTTACTGTTTGTAATAGTATGAATAGTATTTTTCTAATGGTATGATAATGGAACATAAGATAAATGTAATCGGCAAGGTAAAACAGAACTTGACCTCAAGTCGATTATGGATATCCTATGGGGATGATATACTAATATATTGAGTCATGGACTAGAGCTGATCAGAGCTTTGTAAATATGCTATATAAATCGAGAGTGCAGCTCTAGGCTTTTAGTGGAATAGCGCTAGAGTTTTATAATCATGAGACGGATATGTTGGTTTACAAGTAGCGTTGTGATTATAGGAGCTTGATTTATATATGTCCATTGGGTCTCTTTGCTAGCTCACATAATTTCCTGTAACGATACGGTGTATTTCCTACATATTGGTAACTTGTGTTATTTTCGTAAAAGAGGTTCAAAGTTAATTCATGAGTGATTTATCGGGTGAATTAATTGATAAATTGATTCTAGATAAATTGGTTGAATTATTATTTTAAGAGTTGTTTAATATGGGCAGGCTATTATATGACTGTTTTGATTAGGCAATTTCTCTATTGGGTTGCTTGAATCAAAACTGAGGCTCTATGCAAGTTTCCCGTGTTGAAGAACTAGGAAAACAACTTTTGTCAGTGCAGACAGGTTGACCGGTGGGTAGACCGGTCACAGGTCAACCGGTTTGTGAAGGACAGGTCGACCGGTGAGTTATAACGTCTCTGTCACCGGTCGACCGGTTGTAACGCGTAATGCGTGTTCATGTGGCCAAATCGACTCTGGGTGCGATTAAATTTTTGAGAAACCTAATTGTTACAGAAGTATGACTTTCTAAACAATATAAATAGCCTATTAAGTCACATGACTCATTAAATCACTTGAGAGACTTTTTGGAGGCTATTGATAAGAGATTGCAAGAGGAAAAATAGTTTAATTATTAAGAACAATTTTTCTTTGGCTCTCTTGTGATTGGAAGGAGATCAATAATTCCAAGAGGAGAATAAACGACGTGTGCCCACCTGCACACCGATCGTGGAAACGAGAATAGCAAAGAAGACCAGTTGGTTGAGACTCTTCTGGTTGCTGCTTGGAGCGCTTTGATCTGTCAGACGTGCAGTTTCTTGAAATCTCAAAAGGTATGATTTAGATCTTTAGTATTTATGTTATATAGCATCATGAACATGTTCTTGTTTGGCTTTGACGTTGATTTAAAATTTTAAATTCCGCTGCGCACTCGATGCCATTATTTTTCCAACATTTCTGAACTCGAGTTGAAGGGGAAACTTGAACTCAAGTTCTAGTCCCAAACTCGAGTTCAAACTCGAGTTCAAACTTAAAAGAATATGAAATCAAATAAAGTTGTAACTCGAGTTGCATTTTTTTTGAGTTTCTCACTCAACCAAATAGCCCCTTAAATCTCTTGAATGATGTAGGAGCCTTCTAAATCTACTAATTACAATGATGCTCTAAAAGATGAGGATGCTCAAGAATGGTAAAAGGCAATGAATCTTGAAATGGAATCTATGTATTCTAATAAAGTCTAGGAGCTTGTAGATGTACCAAATGGAGTAAAACTTATTGGGTGTAAGTGGATCTACAAGAGATAGAGAGGAGTATATGAAAACCTTTAAAGCTAGACTAGTAGCAAAAAGATATAATCAGAAAGAGAGAATCAACTATGAGGAAACTTTTTCACTAATGGCTATGCTTATATCCATCAGAGATTATGCTTTCTATTGCTACAGTGCTAGATTGTAAAATCAGACAAATAGATGTCAAAACTGACTTCCTTAATGGAAATCTAGAAGAAGACATCAACATGCAATAATCAGAAGTGTTCGTAGTTGAAGGCCAAGTACACATGGTGCCATCTTTTTTTTTTTTTAACCAACCAGCGAGGAGAAGAAAAACGACCCTTGACTACTAAATTTGAATGATGCCTTGTTCTAACATGTCACGAACTAGTTTCTCAATCTCATTTTTTTGGAAATGAGGATAGTGATAGGGCCTCACATTAACAGGGTTAGTATGGGGAAGGAGGTGGATTTTATGATCTATAAGTCGATGAGGCGGCAGACTGCTTGGAGGATGGAATAGGCCATAACACTGGTATAATAATGTGGCAATAGGCTCAGGCAGGGAGCTCAGAAACTCTACCTAAGGGGACTCACCCCTTGAAACTGCTGGCGGTGTGTCAGAATCATCCAACGGTTGCAGCGCAAATAGACTATGGATCTCTTCCCTATGCATTAATGCTTGAAACTGATGAAGGGTGATGAGATTGGAAGTGGTAGCCAAATCACCCCGAAGAACCTCCTGGCGATCCTCCCAACAAAACTCTATAGAAAGACCAGAATAATCGTGAGACACCCGACCAAGTTGCTGGAGCCACTGCTTTCCCAGAACAACATCCAGACCTTCGATAGGCAAAACAAAGAGATCCAATAGGAAGACCGTCCCCTGCATCAACAAGGCTACTTGTGGGCAAGTGATGACGAGTATTTTTACCAACAAATCAAGTACTTTTAAGCTTGAATATTTGTAAGTTTTCAAGCATTTTTGTTAGTTTAATGTCTTTTGTGTGTTTTTTTTATAGGAGTTATAAATAAATGCGAACTTGGATGATTTTGCATGAAGCAAAGAAGAATATTTGCCCAACTCAGAATCAATGGCAAGAGGAGACAAAAGAGGATTTTAAGGCACAAAAGAGGAGGCTTCAATGCAAAAAAGCGGGCTGCAAAGGCACCATTTTGGCCATGGCGCAAGAACGGAAAACAAAAAGTCCAGAGAGAAAAGGAGGCAGGCTGCAGCGCACCAAAACCTGCCCAGCTCAAAAATGCGCGCTGCACAAGACTAGAGGGCTGCAGCGCGCCCAAAACGTGCCCAGAGGCTGGACACACGCTGCAGCGTGTCCCAGGGGCGCTGCAGCACGCCAAAAGGGGCCAGGAATGTGTCCTACGCGCTGCAGCGCGTCTCAGCCCCCTGCGAACAAAATCCCTCTTCAAAAAATGCACGCCGCAGCGCATTTTCACGTGGGCTGCAGCGCGCAATTAAATCCCTAGCTCCAAAATGTTGTAGTATAAAAGGAAAGAGATGCCATTTGAAAAGGGAGCCCGGAAATGTGAAGAAAACATCAATAGGAGGCCGAAATCCTTCATCTTGGAGGTCCTTGGAAGCTCTTCAATGGATATTGGGTTTTATCTTCTTTCATCTATTTTTTCATGTTGAGCTAGACATTAAATCTAGGACTTGATGTAGTTTTATTTGAACTATGTTTTGAATATTTTGTTGATTGTTAATTTAATTTCATTTCTAATTCATTTTTGTTTCTCTATGCTTAATGCTTTTAATTTATTTTGCCAATGAGTTAGATGATTTTTAGATTGCGAATTTAATGCTCGGGAGAGATTGAATTCTTTATCTAGATTTGAGAAGCATAGTCTAGGTTGTTGTGAGACCGAGAGGAGTCAACGCTTAGATAATCAAATTAGGATTTAGGTTGTTGTGAGGCCGGGAGGCGATCGACATTCCTATTTTCTAATCACAAAGGCGAAGCTTAATTTGTGTTTAAATGTTCATTTCGAATAGGGATATTGTTTTGGGTATTTAAATACAATTTCTTGTGAGGCACTCGGGAGAGGTTGCAAGATGATATTAGAGCCTTGATTAATGAATTGAATGGAATTGATTAGCGATTACATAATAGGATGAACATAGGAATTATCAAGCGAAATCAAGTCCCTAGACCATTTGTGTATAGATACTTTATTTTCTTATTTGTATATTTATTTTGTCTTGGTTTCTTAATTGTCATTTTTTTAGGTTGCCTAGATAAAGTTAAGTTACAATGATTGCGGTACTTAATGGCAATTCTAACCCAATCCCTGTGGAGACGATACTCACTCACCTTATACTCAAAACTTGACACTGTACGCTTGCGGAAATTTAATATACAAAAATTAATTTGCATCAGCAAGAATAATGGCAAACCAAAAAATCACCATTGCCAATGTAAACGGGGAAAGGTGAAGTGGGCTGAATCGCAAGATCAACACATTCGGCGACCACCGGCTTGATAAAGTTATGAGTGCTGCCGTTGTCAATGAGAACTTGAAAACGGTGAGAGCCAATCTCGCCAAGCAGCCAAAAAGAACGAGGGTTCCCCTGCCCTGCTAAAGCATTCAAGCTCAAAATGTCCCCTGTAACCCTCTCATCAAGAGGCTCCAAAAGCGGCGAACCTGCTGTGAGTTCATCCTCCGCCTCATCATACGTGCCCATTAGGAGGAGAAATTTATTGCAGCAACAGTGGTTAGCACCGTATTTCTAATCACAATTGTAACAATGTCCTATTTTCCTATTTTTCCTGAAGTTTGGCCCGGGTGAGGCGACGAATCAGTAATGTGGGTGTGGGGAGCAAAGGGGGTGGGTGGTTTAGTTTAGTGGGCGCTGAGGCCGAAATGGTGTGCGAGCCTGGGGAAGCAACATGTGGAGTGTTGTGGGGACTGAAAGAGGGGTAACAGCTGGCGTGGAGTGGGGTAGGGGAACAAGGTTGGCAACGGGGGAAGGATTCCATTTGGGCCAACAGCGGTTACTCTAGCAGGCTTCCTTCGAACGAGCCTCATAAGCATAGGCCAAGGAAAACACCTCCATTAGAGTGGTGGGATGGGTAAACCACAATTCCTGACGAAACTCTAGTTTTAGACCGGTGATAAAGAAACTAATCATTAAGGGTTCAGAAATACTAGTAACCTTCCTCATCAGGTCTTCAAAAGCTGATTGAAAAGCAGTAACTGTAGTGGTTTGAGTGAGTTTAGATAGGTTACCATGAGGATCATCGTATAAGGAAGCACCGAAGCGGTACTTGAGGTTGAGCCTGAATTCCTTCCAGGTCATGAACAGATTATTAGCCTTCATCCACTTTGGTACCACGCGTAGTGGATCCCTTCATGTGAAACGTCTGTCTGAAGATGGAGGTTTTCGGTGTGCCCTTATCCACAAAGTGGCGGCCACACTTTAGGGTTTTACCTACGTGTGTGTGGCGCCTATATCGAGATAGGGAAGGAAGAGATTTTATCCTTTATCCAAGTGGTTCAATTTTAATTGATTCAAATTGAATTTAAGTCAAACTTAAATTAATTTGAATTCTAAATTGAACAACTTATCAAATAAGTTTAAATAGATAAATCTAGATATGTTCAAATTTAAATTTAAATAATCTCATTATTTAAATAATAATTAATTCTCAATTAATTATTTTTCGAGTATTTACTTTTTAGAGTTCCATAATTCTAAAATTTCCATTTTGCCCTTTGTGTATGCATTTTGAATTACAAGGACGCCGGGGACTAATGGACCTATAATCCCAAGCTCCAATAAAATTAATAATTAATTAAACACTTTAATTAATTAATTAATTATATTAATTCCAATAGTTACTCCACTCTAAACTTAGAATTGTACTCTCGAAATTATATACATTAATTACTTCTAAACTGCGAAGTGTCCATTTGATATAGTCATTACATATAGATCAATCCTCCATAAATAATTCATAATTAGAGTTAGGTAGAATCCGTTAACCTCTCTAATTACATCTTTATCCTTGAGTACCATTGATTCTCTAATGGATAGTGATTCATAAAACACATTCATGAACCAGAGCGCTCTTACTGATCCAAGTACCGAATCAACACCCAAGAGAATTATTTATCTGCTTCTTTCTCAAGAAAGAATGGATTCCATCTCGTATAATAACATTCCCAGCTACTTATTTTGTTATGTCTCCAAAATACAAAGAATAGGATTCAGGGTCTCAGAATCCGTACCGAGTAAATCAAAAGACATAAATCCATAAATAGGAGTTTATTAAGAACTCAGGATTAAGATCATCCTATATATGACCAACGGTAGACTCAATTAGAATTTCTATGCTTAACGGAAATTATTAGAAATTCATATTGTGTCTGCGTCCATGTTCCACATAATCTCATTATGCGAAATACACTCATTAAATATCTCACCATATTAACAGTGCGGATAACACCGTTCCATTCTAAATGGGAATGACATGTATTAATAATGTTTTAAGTAAAGATTCAGAGCTTTAATTAAATTTATCATGAACAATTACTTTTGATTATTATCTTTAAACATTATCCTCTCGTATACAACACTTATTCACTATGTTTAAGGTTACATAAATAATTAAAAAATTTTATTTGATATTTATAAAATATTCATAAATATATGCACATAAAATGATGAATAAATTATTTTTTTAAATAAATAATAAATATCATTTTACATCTTATGCTTTTAGAACACTATTCTCAACAATATCAAGATCCAATTCTATGTTCCTTGCTCTGTTGGATCCTTATCCATATTTCATTGGCCAGAAAGGTCTAGCCGTACAAAAAAATCTGTTGGATCCTCATCCATATTTCATTCATTGGCCATTGTAATCTGGGGCCACATTACCGTTATAGCACAATAATTGACAGGCATGTCTGTTAAAACTGACAATTGATTCCTATTCTTTAGCCAGCAAAACAAGAAAATGATAATTGAGTGTGGATTTTTCTTGAATCAAAAACAATAATTGAGTTCAAATCAAACAATCATAAACACATGTAACGGGCATGCAGTAAGAATATCCAATCCCAAAAAGCTCCTTTACTTTTTCATTTAGTTTTTTAGACGTGATTCTTGGGTTCTAGAACCAATCAATATGAGTACTTAATATTATATTGGTGATTTCTTAATTAAATTATAGGGAGAAGCAAGCAAGCAAATAACATTTTTGTAGAGGGCAAAAAAAAAAAAAAAAAAAGGCTAATCTCTCTTTCTTTTTTTTTTCTTTGTTGTTCTCAAATTATAGGTCAAACATTATTTTATATCCAACTTTTAAATTGTCTTAGAGAGAGTTGTTAATTTATCAAATTGTCTCAAAAATTAGTTATGTTGAAAAATCATCTATATACTTGAATTTTTGTTCAAAAAATTGTTTTGACCTTGTATTTAGTCTTCCATCAAATTAAAAAAAAAGGCTAATCTCTTCTTTTTTTCTTCGTTGTTCTCAAATTATAGGTGAAATCTTATTTTATATCCAACTTTTAAATTGTCTTAGAGAGAGTTGTTAATTTATCAAATTGTCTAAAAAAATTAGTTATGTTGAAAAATCATCTATATACTTGAATTTCTGTTCAAAAATTGTTTTGACCTTGTATTTAGTCTTCCAACAAATTAAAAAAGGCTAATCTCTTTTTTTTTTTTCTTCGTTGTTCTCAAATTATAGGTGAAATCTTATTTTATATCCAACTTTTAAATTGTCTTAGAGTGAGTTGTTGATTTATCAAATTGTCTCAAAAATTAGACATGTTGTCCATCTGACTCATTAAACTTTGAAAAAAAAAAAAACACATAAGGACCATGCGTAGCTTCAAATTTAATTTTGTAATTTTATATTTTAGGATACAAGAGTAAAAAACTAACCCATGCATTTTTTAAGTGTTATCTTTAATGATCAAATAGATGGAATCAAAATTTGACACAATTAAGTACACTAATTGATTTAAATTTTTAATTTAAGTTGAGATGTAATTTTATGTGAATCTTTTACTGTTATAAAAAAATTAAGTGTGATTCTTTTTAAAACTTTTTACTGTAATAAAATTTGAATTTTAAATCATTTTCAGACGTTTTAAAAGTCTAAGGAAAGAATTGAAATTTGAATTATAATATAATGACTGACCAGACTGTAACCCAATAAAAATTTATTCAGGGTTCGTTTGGTTCCTAGATTCGAATCCCTGATTCGATTCATGATTCATGATCGCTACAGTATTTTCTCTCACAAAAAATACACGTAAATAAAAAATGGTTCAAATCACATGATTTGAATCTAAAAACCAAACGGACGACCAGACACCCGTGACATTTGGTACTGCCAGTATTTATGGTAACCTCCAAACGCCTCTAGAGGCTGCGTCCTCTATTTCCTGCGAATAAAGGCTGCTTCCTTCTTCATTAATCACTGCTCTTCTATTTCCTCTGTTATATTTCCGCATTACGTTTTCCTCAATATTATAAAATGGCATTTCTCTCATCCACTCCGAGTAAGCTCCCTTCTTAAGCTCTCTAGTCCACATCTTGCATTTCTAACTGTGGCACAGACAATACTTAATTCAAACAAATATTAGCTTAAACTTTGTTTACTAACTTGTTATGTAATTTATGTGGTTTATGAAGTTCGATCTGTCCTTGGTGGCTGCTTTCATGTGCAACCTAGCATCCGAAATTTCATCGTTCAAAATTTGTTTTAAAATAAATTGGTGTGAATTTTTTATTAGTGGCATTATTCTTGAACTCTTTTAGGCTTTTGATCAATTTGAGTTTTTCTACGGTTAAAAGCTCTCACAATAAGTCACATCTAACTTTTTTTTACTACTGTTAAAAGTTCTTACATAAAGTTGCATCTCAGCTTGAATTGAAAACTCGAATCAACGAACTAAACGAGATCTTATAGTTGTTTTTGTTACTTCGTGTATTCAAGATTTATTTACTGTTTTCCATAACTGTTTTCCATTATGTAAAGGCTTGACGACGGAAGTTGTGGCACGTCCGATGAATGGCGGAAACGGACTTCATAGCTATAGCAAAAACTCAACTTTTCAGGTGCATATTATCACAAAATTACCTGTACCCTTATAACCTTATTCCATAATTAGTTAAAGTCCTAAAAAATAACCATTACCCTGTTTTGCAGAGAAAAGCTATAGAAGCTGCCAAAGAACTGATCAACAAGGCAATAGCTGAGAAACTTGATATCAAGATTTTCTCTTCTTCAAACACCTTTAAAATTGCTGATTTGGGCTGCTCTGTTGGACCTAATACACTTCTAGCGGTGCAAAACATAATCGATGCCGTGGAATGCAAGATTCAAAGCCAGGGAAAGAGTACTCAACACCCCGAGTTCCAAGTCTTCTTCAATGATCAGGCATCAAATGATTTCAACCAGCTTTTCACATCTATTCCTCCGAATATTCCCTACTTTGCCGCCGGCGTGCCGGGTTCTTTTCATCGCCGCTTGTTTCCAAATAACTCTCTTCACTTTGTTCATTCCTCATGTGCTGCCCAGTGGCTTTCTAGAGTCCCAGAAGATGTGCTTGACAAGAGCTCTCCTGCTTGGAACAAAGGGAGAATTCACTACTCAAATTCGACGCCTCAAGTTATAAAGGCTTTTGAAGATCAGTTTGCCAAAGACATGGATAACTTTATGAAACTTAGAGCACAAGAAATTGTCGTAGGAGGATTGATGGCTCTTATTCTTCTGGGTCGCCTAAACGAAACTCCTCATACTGAAGCCTACATCAACAAAGCATTCGAACAAGTTGAATCTTCGCTTATAGACATGGCTAAGAAGGTAAGGAAAGAAAGCTTGAACATTTTCTTAATTTAAAATTTTCATTTAAATTTTCACTTTGCAATGGGGATGAAATTATCTATACTATATTTTGCAAATCTTTCATCAATTTTAGCATCAATAACAAAAACTGTCTGAAAAAACAAAAAATTAGGAAGTAGTATGTAAGAATTAAACAATCAGGGATCAAATATCATTGTTAGTTTACCAATCAATCTTAAAAGCTTAAGCTTTTAGGAGGTAGACTAACAATAGTTTTTATACTTTAACACTCACCCTCACGTGTGAGCTAGACAACGAGCAATCGTGTGAATAAATTAATTAAAAATCTCAACACGTGAATATTTAAGCCCGAAATATATTAGAGACCCAACACATGATGACAATTTAAATATGAATAAAGAGTGCAATTACGAGAGTTTTACCTCATGACCTCCCGCTCTGATACTATGTTAACTAATCCATCTCAAAAACTTAAGATCTTAGAAGGTGGAGCAACAATAGTTTTTATATTTTAACAATCGCAATACTCATAGTTTAGAGACTAACAATGCTAATAACCTTTTCTTGCCAAAGCATGCATAGATGCGAAAGATTCATCACCTATGTTTCTAATAGAACTATTCTTCAGTTTTTAAAATAAAGATTAATAATGCAACATATGGGATACATGCTTCCTATGCTTCCAAAGCTGCTACAAATAGTACTTTTTGATTTTTACTTATTTCTCCGTTATTTCTTGAGACAGGGTATTATCAGAGAGGAAAAAATAGATTCCTATAACATGCCAATGTATTTTGCATCTCTCCAAGAAGTGGAATCATCTGTGAAACGAAATGGCTGTTTTAGCATAGAAATAATGGAAAACATACCTCATGAAAAGCCACAACCTAAAGTTATGTCATCCACTCTCAGAGCTGTCTTCGAGGGGACCATAAAAGAGCATTTTGGAGATGAGATTTTGGATGAGCTGTTTGATACATTAGTATGCAATAAACTTGAAGAATCATCCTTAATCATGGAATCATGCAAATCAGTTGGCCTCTTTGTTGTGCTAAAACGCAAACGACACGAATAGAGAAGTGTCAATATGCTGTATCATCAATTGGTCCAGTCTGCAAATTTTAAACAAAATAATATTAAAATAATATTAAACAATAGAGGAGATAAATCGGGCAAAATATTGTCACTGCAGTTCAGATGTAAGACTTTATCATTGATATTGAATATTCTAAGTTTTCTCTCTAATGTTCTTCTTTTCCTCTCTTCATTCTAAACTAATTTGTCTATCTTTTTCTCTAATTGTTCTTCAATTTCTCTCTTTCTCTACTGTTCTACGTCAATATGATATGAAGACTTTACAGTATTTTGTTCCGTTTTTGCCAATTGCCCCTAAGATAGCTTGTCAAGTGCATAGTTGAATTTGATATTTTATAGGTGACAATTCGTCCCTCCATTATACGTTGGGACTGAGACTGATACTAAAAATTAATCCCCAGCTTTTCCAAAAGATTGTACCTTCTCAATATTGGCACCACTGTAGGGAATATTTTGAAAATTTTTCAATTTCGTACAATAAACAATAAAAATACAAAATTTTTACTCATAAAAATAATTATTTCATCATACAAAATATTTGCAGCGGAAGTTTACTACAATAATAGACCGTCTCATAATATATATAAAACAATTTTACATTCAGAAATCGTACCTTTTTGTGTTCGGAGATGACGCTCCCACAAGATCAGTTGACGTTCCCGTCCGATATGATATTTTCTGAGAGCTTTTTACTTTAGAAACCTAAAACTGAAAACTCGAATCGGTAAAATGAACAAAGCTTCAATGCTGATGGAAAATTTTAATAGGGTACATGGGAGAGGTTTTATTCGTCTTTTCGTTTTCAACGCTTAGAAAAAAAAATCTCAATCAGAATTAAAACGAAAATGTTATAGCATTTTTAATAATAGAAAAAATATTGTTCAGTAATTTGAGTTCGAGTTTATGAACTCGAGTTTAAGGGAAAACTTGAACTCAAGTTATAGTCCCAAACTCGAGTTCAAACTCGAGTTCAAACTTAAAAAAATATGAAATCAAATAAAGTTGTAACTCGAGTTACCTTTTTTTTGAGTTTTTCACTCAGCCGAACAGCCCCTTAATCTATTGAAATGTAGGAGCCTTCTTAATCTACTAATTACAATGATGCTCTAAAAGATGAGGATGCTCAAGAATGGTAAAAGGCAATGAATCTTGAAATGGAATCTATGTATTCTAATAAAGTCTAGGAGCTTGTAGATGCACCAAATGGAGTAAAACTTATTGGGTGTAAGTGGATCTACAAGAGATAGAGAGGAGTATATGAAAACCTTCAAAGCTAGACTGGTAGCAAAAAGATATACTCAGAAAGAGAGAATCAACTATGAGGAAACTTTTTCACTAATGGCTATGCTTATATCCATCAGAGATTATGCTTTCTCTTGCTACAGTGCTAGATTATGAAATCAGATAAATAGATGTCAAAACTGATTTCCTTAATGGAAATCTAGAAGAAGACATCAACATACAACAATCAGAAGTGTTCGTAGTTGAAGGCCAAGTACACATGGTGCCATCTTTTTTTTTTTAACCAACAGAACAGGAGAAGAAAATGACCCTTGACTAGGCTGAATGATGCCTTGTTCTAACATGTCACGAACTAGTTTCTCAATCTCATTTTTCTGGAAATGAGGATAGTGATAGGGCCTCACATTAACAGGGTTAGTATGGGGAAGGAGGTGAATGTTATGATCTATAAGTTGATGAGGCGGCAGACTGCTTGGAGGATGGAATAGGCTCAGGCAGGGAGCTCAGAAACTCCACCTAAGGGGACTCACCCCCTGAAACTGCTGGCGGTGTGTCCGAATTATCCAACGGTTGCAGCGCAAATAGACTAGGGATCTCTTCCCTATGCATTAAGGCTTGAAACTGATGAAGGGTGATGAGATTGGAAGTGGCGGCCAAATCACCCCGAAGAACCTACTGGCGATCCTCCCAACAAAACTCCATAGAAAGAGCGGAATAATCGTGAGACACCCGACCAAGTTGCTGGAGCCACTAGATTCCCAAAACAACATCCAGACCTTCGATAGGCAAAACAAAGAGATCCAACAGGAAGACCATCCCTTGCATCGACAAGGCTACCTGCAGGCAAGAATAATGGCAAACCAAAAAATCACCATTGCCAATGTAAACGCAGAAAGGTTAAGTGGGCTGAATCGCAAGATCAACACGTTCGACGAGCACCGGCTTGATAAAGTTATGAGTGCTGCTGCTGTCAATGAGAACTTGAAAATGGTGAGAGCCAATCTTGCCAAGCAGCTAAAAAGAACGAGGGTTCCCCTGCCCCGCTAAAGCATTTAAGCTCGATATGTCCCCTGTAACTGCCTCATCAAGTGTCTCTGAGAGCGGTGAACCCGCCGTGAGTTCAATCTCCACCACATCATCCCTGCCCGGTAGGAGGAGAAATTTTCTGTGGCAACGGTGCTTAGCGTCATATTTCTAATCACAATTCTAACAGAGTCTTTTTTTCATGTTTTTCCTGAAGTTCGGCCCGGGTGAGGCGACGAATCGGTAATGTGGGTGTGGGGATCCGAGGGAGTGGGTGGTTCAGTTTAGTGGGCGTTGAGGCTGGAACGGTGTACGAGCCTGGGGAAGCAACATGTGGAGTGTTGTGGGGGACAGAAAGAGGGGTCACGGCTGGCTTGGAAGGGGGTTAGGGAATAGGGTTGGTAACGGGGGAAGGATTCCATTTGGGCCAAGAGCGGTTACTCTAGCGGGCTTCATCAGAACAAGCCTAATAAGCACGGGCCAAGGCAAACGCATCCATTAGAATGGCAGGACGGGTAAACAACAATTCCCGATGAAACTCCAGTTTTATACCGGTGATAAAGAAACTAATCAATAAGGGTTCAGAAATACTAGTAACCTTATTCATCAGGTCTTCAAAAGATGATTGAAAGGCAACAACTGTAGTGGTTTGAGTGAGTTTAGAAAGGTTACCTTGAGGATCATCATATAAGGAAGCACCGAAGCGGTACTTGAGGTTAAGCCCGAATTCCTTCCAGGTTGTCAACAGATTATTAGCCTTCATCCACTGGTACCATGTGGCGGTGGATCCCTTCATGTGAAACGTCACAATACGAAGACGGAGGTTTTCCGGTGTGCCGTGAAAGTGAAAAAAGTCCTTGATTTGAAAAGCCCACCCATGCGGATTGGCGCCATCAAACTTAGGGACCTCCATTTTCATGGAACGCAAACCCGGTGGAAGCTCGGAACCATTGACGTGGCCGTCGACTACTAGCGACAGAGCAAAGGGAGGACTGATTAAGCCCAAACATGTACAAAAACAAGCTGTCAATTGTAGTACAATTTGAACTGTCAATCCCACGAGTAAGTGTTAATTTGAACAAGAAATGATTAGCAAATAAAAAGCGTTAGGAAAGGAAGCAATCAAACAAAGAAAAT
This sequence comes from Morus alba, assembly GCA_012066045.3. Classification (NCBI taxonomy): domain Eukaryota; kingdom Viridiplantae; phylum Streptophyta; class Magnoliopsida; order Rosales; family Moraceae; genus Morus; species Morus alba. The sequence continues at coordinate 15,959,078 of CP050231.2, forward strand.
GAATGAGTGTTTTTGATATTTTTCGAACAATTTAAAATAGAGAAAATTCAAAAAATAGAAGTGGTAAGGCTTTGAGAATCCTCCATATGCTTTGTTCACCTATTTGGATTTTGATTCATAAATCGACTCAATTGAAAGTTTCACATCCCAAACAATCAATCGGAAAATAAATATTTGAAGAAAATATGAATTAAAAATGTATTCGAGTAAATAAAATTCTAACGTTTAGAATTAGGAAAAATTATCTTATGAGAAATCCAAGAGCGACAATATACCGTTGGCAATAATGCAGTAAAAGACTACTCATAAAACAATACCGATCAATATATAATATAATGCAACAATCACATAAAAAGAGCTTGACTAGATTTATATGAGAGTTGACAATAAAATATATTGATAAGAAGAAGAAATATGATAAAAGAAAATTATTTACTCAAATGTATAAAACTTACAAACCATTGGAGAATTAAAAATCCAAATAAATTCACTACACATATAGGATCATCTCTAGCCTCACCTAAATACTCTAGCCTAGCTTGTACATAATTCTCATAAAATTCTAAAAAGAAAATATGAGAATAAGAACAAGAAAATACGTGAGAATTTAGGCTCTAAAAAAATCTAAATCTAATCACCTTCACAATGGCCCTATTTATAGAGTTCTGAGAATGCTAGAAAGCTAAAAATTGGATCATAATTAAGAAGTTACAAGGCTTAATCCAGGGAGAAAAATCATCACGTTTCTGAAAGTGGGACACGTGTCGGCTGGCGATTCGCGCGCGGGAGAGAGTGACGCATAGCTGGACCACTCATAAGAGAGCTGGATGGGCGCAGGAGAGGGAGAGTGCGCACAAAACGCACATACGCGGGAGAACAGCCGGGACGTGTGGTGAGCTCTAGGTGGAGGGGCGCTGGTACGCAGGACCCACGCGGAAGAGAGGGGAAGTCTGGGTGACGCGTGCGTGGAGGAGACTCGCGCAAGGGAGGGGCCGTGAGCTCCAAGCGCGTGTCTGTGAGGGGACAGCTGGGTCCCGCGCCTGCGGTGTGGCAGTTCTCGACATGTGGCGATGGTTGGCTCGAGGCTTCGCGGCTTGTCGGTTCGGCTCGGGGAGTTGATGGGCTGATGGGCTTTGGGCCGAATTAGGATTTTGTTGGGCTCAAATTTTGGGTTTTGCTTGGTAAACTAGCCCAAATCCAATTGTTTTCTTCAAAAACCTGAAAAATAAACTAAATCTAATTAAAATTAAATCTTCTAAATTTAGGAATATTTGAAATTAAAATCACAAATTTGATAAAATAATTTGACAATTATGAACATTAAAAGTGCAAATTCGTGCACTTATCAAGGACGCAAGACACCTCCAGACGTGCCCAGAGAACCATGAATTTGCGAGTGCAAATCCTCCAGACGGGAATCGATCGTGGACATGTATTGCTTCAAAGTCTGATGCATGGCCAGCGTTTGCCCTTCGAACTGGTCTCAGAACGCCTTAACGGCCAGCGAGAATCTCGAATACGGCATGGCGAAGCAATGAAAGCACCAATGATACAATTAACTCGGGGACGTTCACACTAATTAGTAGAATTCCACACTCTTCAAGCGAGTGCCAGCTCTAGAAACGCTATAATCGGAAAGAAGAGAAAAGGAAGGGAAAGGGAGAGAAGGAAAAGGAGAATAAACGAAGTTATTTCATTGCTTAGCAACCGAAAGGTTCCAATCTCTTATACCTCCTGCCTCGATTAACATAGCTAGAAAGGAGGTGTAACGGTTTAACAATAAATTACAGAAAGAAAATGGCAATGGAAAAGATCAAAACAGAATAGGTGGAATCTGTCCACAATCCTGAGGTCTTCCTCCTCACGAGCTTCTGCTAAACTATTCCAACAGCGCTTCTGCCTTCAAACGACGTAGTCTTCCAACCACGCTGGGGGCTTCCTGTTCCGTGTTGGACCTTTGGTAAGCTGGGCTTTGGTATATTCACGTTGGGCGTCCTCTTCTCTGCAAGAGCCTTAGACTCTTCCTCAAGCTGCTCTCTTGTGTCTCTTCGGTTTTCCCTAGTTAGACGTGCAGGGATGTATCAAGGTCCAATTCTATGTTCCTTGCTCTGTTGGATCCTCATCCATATTGTACCAAAAAATCTGTTGTAATCTGGGGCCACATTACTGTTATTGCACAATAATTGACAGGAATGGCAGTCAAAGAACTGACAATTAACTCCTATTCTTTAGCCAACAAAACAAGAAAATGATAATTGAGTGTGGATTTTTTCTTGAATCAAAAACAATAATTGAGTTCAAATCAAACAATCATAAACACATGTAACGGGCCTGTAGTAAGAATATCCAATCCAAAAAATCTCCTTTACTTTTTCATTTCGTTTTTTAGACGTGATTCTTGGGTTCTAGAACCAATCAAAATGAGTACCTAATATTATATTGGTGATTTCTTAATTAAATTATGGGGAGAAGCAAGCAAATAACATTTTTCTAGAGGGTAAAAAAAAAATTATAATAGAAAGTTTGAGGAATTGTAACTAAAAATAAGGGTAAAATGAAAAAAAATAAATTCAAATTTTTAAGAATTTCTATTTACTAACTTGCTAAAATAATTATGCTATTACTAATAGTTTAAAAAATATTGTTAGCGTTTATGCCCTTAAGAGTAAATGTAACAATTTTCTTTGAGACAATTTGACTATTAATAAAAGATTTGTTTATTTCATATATCTACGTATTGTCCTCTTTTATGTTCATAATAGTTGAATGTATGATAAGCAAAATGAAAAGTCGAGAGATCGTCATTCTAAATCTTTAGATTATGCATGTAATGTTAAGAACATGCGGAAGGCAAGAATCTAAAGATGATAGTCTAAATCTTATGATCCACAATCGACGGAATAAAGTTGGGCACTTTATTCATGTTAAGATTGTTATGTTGTCTACTTCCTAACGGAGACGGCTTGTCTTGGTCGTCAGAGGTGGGACTCCATGGGTAGAGACATTGATATAGTTTCTAATGGTGAAATCTATATTGGATCGGGCCAAAGATGAATTGTTTTAATTAATAATTATGTTTGAATAAAATAATTTACTTTTGACGAATTATATGTTGTCACCTTAATCCTGAGATGGATGATGAACCCGTATACTTGACTTGTATCCTTTGATGTACTAAAGGGAGACATCCTAACATTATGTAAAGGTACGTTTGCGGTGCATTGGCGGTATGACTCGTGTATGAGTAGATTCATTATTCATAGATAGTGGAATCCATAGCTCCTATAAAGAGTCAATGATATCCTCCTATGCATTATTAGTGGATTGGAAAATATGAGCGCTCGGCGATTAGACTACTCTGTGTTATCTAATGGTTTACTGTTTGTAAAAGTATGAATAATATTTTTCCAATGGTATGATAATGGAACATAAGATAAATGTAATCGGGAAGGTAAAACGGAACTTGACCTCAAGTCGACTATGGATAGCCTATGGGGATGATATACTAATATATTGAGTCATGGACTAGAGCTAATCAGAGCTTTGTAAATATGCTATATAAATCGAGAGTGCAGCTCTAGGCTGTTAGTAGAATAGCGTTAGAGTTTTATAATCATGAGACGGACTTGTTGGTTTACAAGTAGCGTTGTGATTATAGGAGCATGATTTATATATGTCCATCGGGTCCCTTTGTTAGCTCACATAATTTCCTATAACGATACAGTGTATTTCCTACATATTGGTAACTTGTGTTATTTCCGTAAAAGAGGTGCAAAGTTAATTCATGAGTGATTTATCAGGTGAATTAATTGATAAATTTATTCTAGATAAATTGATTGAATTATTGTTTTAAGAGTTGTTTAATATGGGAAGACTATTATATATTTGTTTTGATCGGGCAATTTCTCTATTGGGTTGTTTGAATCAAAAGCGAGGCTCTATGCAAGTTTCCGTATTGAAAAACTAAGAAAACATTTTTATTAGTGCGAGACCCGGTCGATTGGTTAGTGAAGGCAGGTCGGCCGATCGAAAGTATAACTACTCTATCACCGGTCAACGGTTGCAACGTAAAATGCATGTTGACGGGGGCAAAATCGACTCGGGTGCGATTAAATCTTTGGGAAACCTAATTATTTACGGAAGTATGACTTCCTAAACACTATAAATAACCTATTAAGTTACTTTGTTCATTAGATCACTTGAGAGACTTTTTGGAGGCTATTGATAAGAGATTCCAAGAGGAAAAATTGTTTAATTATCAAGAACAATTTTTCTTTGGCTCTCTTGTGATTGGAAGGAGATCAAGAATACCCAGAGGAGATTAAACGAAGTGTGCCCACCTGCACACCGATCGTGAAAACGAGAATAGCAAAGAAGACCAGTTGGTTGAGGCTCTTAGGTTCTTTTTTGGGGCGCTTTGATCTGTCGGGACGTCTTTGTTTCCTAAAATCTCAAAAGATATGATTTAGATCTTTAGTATTTATGTTATATAGCATCATGAACATGTTCTTGTTTGGCTTTGACATTGCTTAAAATTTTTAAATTCCGCTGCGCACTCGATGCCATTATTTCCAAGAAATCTCGCCAAGCAGCCGAAAAGAACGGGGGTTCCCCTGCCCGGCTAAAGCATTCAAGCTCGACATGTCCCTTGTAACCGTCTCATGAAGAGGCTCCAAGAGCTGCGAACCCGCCGTGAGTTCATCCTCCGCCTCATCATTTGTGCCCATTAGGAAGAGAAATTTACTGCAGCAACGGTGGTTAGCGCCGTATTTCTAATCACAATTGTAACAATGTCCTCTTTTCCTGTTTTTCCTGAAGTTCGGCCCGGGTGAGGCGACAAATCAGTAATGTGGGTGTGGGGAGAAAAGGGGGTGGGTGGTCTAGTTTAGTGGGCGCTGAGGCCGAAATGGTGTGCGAGCCTGGGGAAGCAACTTTTGGAGTGTTGTGGGACTGAAAGAGAGGTCACGGCTGGCTTGGAGTGGGGTTGGGGAAATAGGTTGGTAACGGGGGAAGGATTCCATTTGGGCTAAGAGCGGTTACTCTAGCGGGCTTCCTCCGAACGAGCATTGTAAGCACGGACCAAGGCAAATGCCTCCATTAGAGTAGTGGGATGGGTAAACCACAATTCCTGACGAAACTCTAGTTTTAGACCGGTGATAAAGAAACTAATCAATAAGGGTTCAGAAATACTAGTAACCTTACTCATCAGGTCTTCAAAAGCTGATTGAAAAGCAGCAACTGCAGTGGTCTGAGTGAGTTTAGATAGGTTACCTTGAGGATCATCGTATAAGGAAGCACCGAAGCGGTACTTGAGGTTGAGCCTGAATTCCTTCCAGGTCATCAACAGATTATTAGCCTTCATCCACTGGTACCACATGGTCGGGGATCTTTTCATGTGAAACGTCACAATATGAAGACGGAGGTGTTCCGGTGTGCCGTGAAAATAAAAAAAGTCCTCGATCCGAAAAGCCCACCCATGCGGATCGGAACCATCAAACTTAGGGACCTCCATTTTCATGGAACGCAAACTCGGTGGAAGCTTAGAACCATTGACGTGGCCGTCGACCACAAGCGGCAGAAAGCGGAGGAGGACCCAAAAAACACCCCGGACGTTCGAAGAACCATGAATTTACAAGTGCAAATTCTCCAAATGGGAATCAACCGTAGACATATACTGCTTCAAAGTCTGATGCAGGGCCAACGTTTGGCCTTCAAACTGGGTCTGTAACACCTTAATCGCCATGAGAATCTCTGAATCTGCCATGACAAAAGCAATCAAAGCACCAATGATACAATTAACTCAGGACGTTCACACGAATTAGTAGAATTCCACACTCTTCGAGCGAGTGCCGGCTCCAAAAACGCTAGAATCAAAAAGAAGAGAAGAGGAAGGAAAAGGGAAGAGAAGGAAAAAGAGATTAAACCAGTTAATTCATTGCTTAGCAACCGAAAGGTTCCAATCTCTTATACCTCTTGCCTCGATTAACATAGCTAGAAAGGAGGTGTAACGGTTTAACAATAAATTACGAGAAAAGAAAATGGCAATGGAAAAGATCAAAAGCAGAATAGGTGGAATCATCCCACAATCACGAGGTCTTCCTCCTCACGAGCTTACGCTAAACTATTCAACAACTTCGCCTTCAAACGAGCGTAGTCTTCCAACCACATTTGGGGCTTCTGTTCCGTGTTGGACCTTTGGTAAGCCGGGCTTTGGTATATTCACGTTGGGCGTCCTCTTCTTTGCAAGAGACTTAGGCTATTCCTCAAGCTACTGCTCTTGTGTCTCTTGATTTGTCCTAGTTAGACATGCGGGGATGTATTCATTGGTTGCCGAATCGAATTCGTTGGCGAGCGTGGCGGGAAAAAAAGCCGGATCGTGTATAAAAAAAATTTTCAGAAAACTTTTGACATACTCTATAGATTATATTAATTTATGCATGAATAAATTAATCACATTAATTTATATTTTTCAAGGATCAACCGAAAAAATACCTGGTAGCCGACTCGGATGAGAACTTGAATTTCTTCGACCACGAATAGTCCTTGCTCCAAGTTTTGTGTTTAGAATACCAAAGTCTTCCACGTCAATTCCTTGATTCCACGTAGACCTGTGTGTGGGTACACGTGAGACAAAGCAGGTTTCTTAAACACTCGAATTTCCACAAACACCAACGCATGCACGATGTGGAATTTTTGGAGAAAAATATTTTGCTCTCTTTTTCCTCTATGAGAATTTCGGCCACCACTGATTTTTTGGCTAAAAAATATGTTTCAATCAAAATTGTCTCTACAATTTTCTATCTTTCTCATATTTAAAGAGTAGAAGTCAAACTTCAAAATAAAATCAAATCCTTATCTCCAATTTTGAATTTGGAATAAAAAATTCCTTCCCCTTATCCACAAGGTGGCCGGCCACACTCTAGGGTTTTATCCCTGTGTGTGGTGCCTATATCAGATAGGGAAGGAAGAGATTTTATCATTTATCCAGTAGTCCAATTTTAATTCAGATTCAAATTTGAATTCTAAATTGAACAACTTATCAAATAAGTTTACATGGATAAATCTAGATATGTTCAAATTCAAATTTAAAAAATCACATTATTTAAATAATAATTAATTCTCAATTAATTATTTTTCAAAATTTTACTTTTTAGAATTCCATAATTCTAAAATTCCCATTTTGCCCTTTGTGTCTGGTAGAATTACAAGGACGACGCGGGGACTAATGGACCTATAATCCCGAGCTCCAATAAAATTAATAATTAATTAAACACTTTAATTAATTAATTAATTATATTAATTCTAATAGTTACTCCACTATAAACTTGGAATTGCACTCTCAAAATTGTAGTCATTAATTACTTCTAAACTGCGAAGTGTCCATTTGATATAGTCATTACATATAGATCAATCCTCCATAAATAATTCATAATTAGAGTCGGGGTAGAATCCGTTAACCTCTCTAATTATATCTTTATCCTTGAGTACCATTGATTCTCTAATGGATAGTGATTCATAAAACACATTCATAAAACCGAGCGCTCTTACTAATCCAAGTACCGAATCAACACTCAAGAGAATTATTTATCCGCTTCTTTCTCAAGAATGAATGGATTACATCTCGTATAATAACATTCCAACTACCTATTTCATTATGTCTCCAAAATACAAGGAATAGGATTCGGGTGGTCTCGAATCCGTACCAAGTAAATCAAAAGACATAAATCCATAAATAGGAGTTTGTTAAGAACTCAGGATTAAGATCATCCTATATATGACCATCGGTAGACTCAATTAGAATTTCTATGTTTAACGGAAATTATTAGAAATTCATATTGTGTCCGCGTCCATGGTCCACATAATCTCATTATGCGAAATACACTCATTCAATATCTCACCATATTAACAGTGCAAATAACACCGTTCCATTCTAAATGGAAATGACATGAATTAATAATGTTTTATTTAAAGATTCGAACTTTAATTAAATTCATTATGAACAATTACTTTTGATTATTATCCTTAAACAAAGATCCTCTCATATACAACACTTATATATCATGTTTAAGGTTACATAAATAATCAAGGAATTTTATTTGATATTCATAAAATATTCATAAATATATATACATAAAATGATGAATAAACTATTTTATTAAATAAATAATAAATATTATTTTACATCTTATACTTCTATGACACTATTCTCAATAATATTAAGATCCAATTCTATGTTCCTTGCTCTGTTGGATCCTCATCCATATTTCATTGGCCAGAACGGTCTGGCCGTACAAAAAAATATGTTGGATCCTCATCCATATTTCATTCATTGGCCATTGTAATCTGGGGCCACATTACTGTTATAGCACAATAATTGACAGGCATGTCTGTTAAAGGACTGACAATTGATTCCTATTCTTTAGCCAGCAAAACAAGAAAATGATAATTGAGTGTGGATTTTTCTTGAATCAAAGACAATAATGGAGTTCAAATCAAACAATCATAAACACCTGTAACGGGCATGTAGTTAGAATATCCAATCCCAAAAAGCTCCTTTATTTTTTCATTTAGTTTTTTAGAAGCAATCAATATGAGTACTTAATATTATATTGGTGATTTGTTAATTAAGGGAGAAGCAAGCAAATAACTTTTTTAATAGAAAGTTTGAGGAATTTTAACTAAAAATAAGGGTAAAATGAAAAAAGTAAATTCAAAATTTTAAGAATTTCTATTTACTAACTAGCTAAAATAATTATGCTATTACTACTTATAGTTTAAAAAATCATCTATATACTACAATTTTTGTTCAAAAAATTGTTTTGACCTTGTATTTAGTCTTCCAACAAATTAAAAAAGGCTAATCTCTCTTCTCTTTTTTTTTTGTCTGCGTTGTTCTCAAATTATAGGTGAAATCTTATTTTATTTCCAACTTTTAAATCGTAGTGAGTTGTTGATTTATCAAATTGTCTCAAAAATTAGTTATGTTGTCCATCTGACTGATTAAACTTTGAAAAAAGAAAACACGTAAGGACCATTGATAGCTTCAAATTTAATTTTGCAATTTTATATGTTAGGAAAGAACAGTAAAAAACTGTTCATCAATTTCTCTCTCTCTCTCTCTCTCTCTCTCTCTCTCTCTCTCTCTCTCTCTCTCTCTCTCTCTCTCTCTCTCTCTCTCTCTCTCTCTCTACTGTTCTACGTCAATATGATATGAAGATTTTACAGTATTTTGTTCTGTTTTTGCCAATTGCCCCTAAGATAGCTTGTCAAGTGCATAGTTGAATTTGACATTTTATTGACGTGACAATTCGTCCCTCCATTATACGTTGGTACTGAGACCGATACTAAAAATTAATCCCTTGCTTTTCCAAAAGATTGTACCTTCTCAATATTGGCAGCCACTTTGAACATTTTATAAAATTTTTATAATTTTGAAAATTTTTATAATTTCGTACGATGAACAAGAAAAATACAAAATTTTTATTCATAAAAATAATTATTTCGTCATCCAAAATTTCTCACAATATCTCTTTCAGACTATTCTCAAGTTTGACTGCATTAGGCAAGTGGACGCCTTGTACACTACAAGAACAGTCAATTAGTTATATGAACAAAGAGAAACCAACTATCAAAGAAAACAATATTCTATTTTCTCTGTACTTAGCTTCTTAATCTCTTGAATGATGTAGGAGCCTTCTTAATCTACTAATTACAAGGATGCTCTAAAAGATGAGGACGCTCAAGAATGGCAAAAGGCAATGAATCTTGAAACAGAATATATATATTCCAATAAAGTCTGGGAGCTTGTAATTTACCAAATGGAGTAAAACTCATTAGGTGCAAGTGGATCCATAAGAGATAGAGAGGAGTAGATGGAATCCGTTAAAGTAATTAGAGCCCATTCACTCGCTGATTCGAGTTTGAAATTTGAGTTGAGATATGATTTTATATGAGAGCTTTTCTTTGAAGCAAAAAAGTTAGATGTGACTGTTTCTGAGAACTTTTTATTATAGCAAAACTCAAATTCTAAACTTGAATCGGTGAAGTGAACGAGGCCTAGACTGGTAGCAAAAATGTATACTCAAAAAAAGAGAATCAACTATGGGGAAACTTTTCACCAGTGGCAATGCTTAAATCGATCAGAGATTCTGCTCTCTATTGTTGCAATGCTAGATTATGAAATCTGGTAAATAGATGTTAAAACTGTTTTCTTTATTGGAAATTTAGAAGAAGTGGAACATTAGGTTTGATCAAGCGATTGAATCACTAGGATTCAGTCAAAAACTTGAGGAGGCATGTGTTTACAAGAAGATTAAGGGAAAAGCTGTTGTTTTTCTAATTCTTTAGTGGATGACATTTTACTGATTAGAAATGATGTAGGAACGTTATCCACTGTTAAAAATTGGCTAGCAAGATATTTTGATATGAAAGATCTAGAAGAGGCTAGTTACATTCTTGAAATCAAATTATATGGTGACCGGAAGAATAAAACTATTACTGTGTCCTAAGCTGCATACATTGATAAAATTCGGGCTAGATTCAACATGGAAATTTCCAAAAGAGACGTGTTGACATTTAGACATGGAATTACATTTTTAAAGGATCAGTCTCCTATCCTGAGAAAATTGAGCAAATGAGAAGGATTCCTTATGCGGAAGCAGTAGGAAGTCTCATGTATACAATATTGTGCATAAGGCCAGATAGTTACTTTATAGCTGGCATGGTCAGATATCAGTTCAACCTTAGACCTCAACACTGGACTGCAGTCAAGAATATTTTGAAGTATCTGAAAAGAACTAAGAATTATATGCTCGTATATTCATATGATGAGCTTGTTCCAGTAGGATATGCAGATTTTGATTTTATGTCAGATAAGGATTCTAGAAAGTCTAATTCCGGATATGTGTTTTGTAGACTCAGTATTTTTGAGCAACTAGCTTAGTTAAGAAAAATAATATTTAAGCTTATTTTATGACTTTTTTTTAAAGTAATTTTTTGCTATGAATATGACGTTCTAAAAGCTAAGCTTGAGAAGTCATTTAGTTATGATATCTGATATCAATGATTACCCTTTTTTTTTATACGTGAGGAAGGAATTAAGGAAATATCAACATGGGTTGATGATATGAGGATGGGAGGAGGTAAAAACATGAATTGATTACAATTATTATTGGATGTTGAGATGGAGTAGTTTGTCAGATTAGTCATCAACTAAAGCTAGAGGTGGCACTAAATAGCTAAATTTAGCAAGAGATAAGTTAAGCATGAGGTGTTCCCATCAAATTATTTAGGGTCCGTTTAATTCGTTGATTCGAGTTAAGATGTGACTTTATGCGAGAGTTTTTACTGTAGCAAAAAGTTAGATGTGAGTGTTTCTGAGAGTTTTTACTGTAGCAAAACTCGAATTCTAAACTCGAATCGGTGAAATGAGCGGGGCCTTAAGATACATCAATTATTGCATGGTAAAGCTTGAGGTGTCTTACCATCATACAATTTATTTATTTCTTAATTAGCACGACGTCGCTTATATGTGGCTAAAGGTAAAATTAGTTGAAAGCTTAGAGGATGGTTTGACATTCAAATGCTTACCGTCTATGTATTATGATTGAACCAAGTTTAGATTTAGGATTCCCTGTAGCATACTAAGCTAACGTTTTGGCATGCAGCAAAAGAAGAAAAACAAAAAAAAAAAAAAAAAAAAGACGAAAAGAAAAGAAAGAGAAATAAGAGGAGAGAAAAAAGAGAGAGAAGGTTTTTATTCTCTATCAGTTAGTATGTAAATAGATTTTTTATTGCATCAATTGAACAGTAGTATACTTTTAATGAAAGTTTTCATTTTATATGTATTTTTATTGATAAGTTTTTATGAGATTTTGAAAGTGTTACTGAGTATGAGTTGAAATATTGTTTTAGTTATAAACTAAGATATGAGAATGGTCGAATTCTTGAGCAATAAGAAATTCTAAGATAGGTTGCTACATGAAAAAGGTTCTAATAATACAAAACTAATGTCCTGCAAGAGAACCCTAAATGTTAAGGGAAATTATTTTGAAAGTGGAAATTATTTTTGGTTTGCTTACTAAGCGCAAGCTCATATAGTTTTTGTGATGCAAGTAAGTGTAAAATTAGAGATTTCAATTGACTGAGCAAAAGTGATCTAAGGTCCCATGACGAGTTTAGAGATCCTAAGATTTGAAACTTGTATTCTTAAAGAGTTCTGTTTAAGGATTGTATTTGTGACATATATTATTTTTCTATAATGGAGATTTATTTTTATTTCAGATATAACGTTTATCTTAAGTTGGCGGCGTTTTTATTAACTGTTAGTTTGGAAGGGGCGTTACATGTTTATTTCAAAAAATGGAGCTGTGAGTTGAAGGAGTGTGAAATAAAGCTGTGTTGCAGACTCGACAATTGAAGCCGAATATGTGGCTACTTCAAAAGCTACAAAGGAGGCTGTTTGGGTCCGTAAGTTTTTGCAAGATCTTGAGGTGGTACTTATAGCTTCTGCACCTATATAAAACTCTGTTGTGACAACAGTGGAAATCATAAGAAGTAAAAACACATCGAGAGGAAATTTCATTTGATTAGAGATATAGTACAAGGTATAGATGTTAAGGTCACTCAGATAGCTTTAGCAAATAACTTAGCGGATCCCTTTACAAAAAGCTTTAGCTGGGAAACCTTTGACATGATCTTTGAGTCTATGGGCATGCGTGAGCTGCCGAAGATGCTTTGAGAGTTAGTAGGAGATTGTTGGATTACATGCTCTTCAAAGCATATTTTGTAATGATTTTTTGATGTCAATAAAGTATTGAGGTATTTCATTTCATTATATCTTATTTGCATACAAACTATTGAGCAAATGTCTTTTTAATCATATTATATGTATTTATGTGATTTTTGCAGACAATCACAGAATTCATAAATACAAGTTATAAGTAAATGAACCTCGCAGTCAATAAATAAAATACTGTAGTAAGTTTATTGAGTGATTTGTCTATATCACATATGAATTTACTAATGTAGTTTTTCTACATTGAACTGGATAAAAAATGAGATTTAATTAACTTTTAAATAATTGTCAGACATTAAATCTCATAGGTATTAATTTTACTTTAATCTTAATCCTAAATTAATTATAATTTCATATTTATAAATTTTTTATTTGAGTTACTAACGAGTGAGACTTAAATCAGAATTAACATTCTGAGTAACTTAGTGAGAATATTTATGAATAGTGAAAAGTAACGTGACGAATTTTCAGTGCTTGTTCATTGAAAGTCTGGCCATTATGTGTCAACAAATACAAATCACGGGTTTTGTTCAAAATTCACATCTAAAACAAGCGCAAATCCTTTTTTTGTCATCCAAGTCATTACAAGGCTATAAAAGCCTATATGTCCCTTCAAAATTTGCAAAATATTAGGAATCCAAATCTGATCAAAAAATTCTTTACAGATGAATTCATCCGTTTCTAAGCATATAAAAATTCAAACAAATTTGCTCCAACATTCAAAAAGGTCATACTAAAAAGTTCATAAAATTTCAAATCTCAAATTTTACAAGAATATGAAGACTTGATTCCATTTCAAATACAAGATAACCTTGATATAAAATCTAGATACAGTCACATTTTTCAAATTCGGATGTCCAATTCAAACATATTCAAATTTCACAAAATATTTTTTTCAATTCCTGGTTATACTTTTAGGAATTATCCAAATATAAATCTCAACTTAAATCAAATATTCAAATTCCCAATCAAAACAATTTCTAAAAGTACCCTCTTAATTCTTCATACATTCATATACAAGGGAATTACGCAATCCAAATCCCAACTTAAAAAAAAATTTAAAATTCCAAATCAAATTCACAAAGGTTATAAAAATCAATTTCTAAAGGTCTTTTTAATTTCTTATATACGGTCACATAATAAGGAATTATCCAAATATAAATTTCAATTCCAAATTTTGAACTACAAATGGCTAGACCCTTAATGGAGTATGTAGGCAACTCGGCCAAATTTACTGAGCTCAGTCGTAATTTTAAATCAATCTAAATTTTCTAAATTTACAAAATAGAATTTACCACTTTGATTGGAATTAAAAGGTCTCCCCTTGTACTAAGGATTGTAATTAAGAGATTATTTTTATAATCTTTAATTGGTCAAACTCCCCTATATGCTAATCAAATCTTAGTATAGGTAAAATTATGTTGGGTGTGAAATATTGTTTTAAAATAAATACTTTTGCCCAACAGATGTTTTATTCACAAGTATGTTGAGTGTTTCAATATGTGTTTAATATTTGTGATTGCTTGATCAACAATTGTATGAATCGGTATTTGATTTGAGACCGAGAGGTGATAATTAAATAAGCCCTTGTTTGGATTATCATAAGTTAGAGACGCGTCGGACTATCCTGGTTGGCCCCCTTCTGTGGCCTTGGTGCCCTTGGCCATACATAAACGTCGTTTTGAGTAATGTGAGGTTGAACACCTCTACACGGACCACTTGGGATGCCAAATGGATTATGGTCCGAGATATCTTATGTTTTTAAATTTGAGATCCATACTGAGACAAATACTATAATACATGGAGCTTTTAATAAATCCGTAAACCAAACAATATAATAAAATTCTTTAATGTTAATCAATATTTTCTGAAAAAAACATATAAATGTTGGAAATGTTTCTTTATTTTTGAATAATGAAATAAATGTTTTCAATTATGTGACCCTTTTAAATTTTACTTTAAAAAACCCCCACTTCATATATATTTCTCTAAAGGAGAAGGGTCACACCCTTTGATGAATAACTATTTATCTGTTATATGTCTTTTTTGATGGGAAGAAGACATCAGAGAAAATATTACGTTAAAAGTTTCAGAGGGATATATAGGGTCTCTAGTCTTCAAAAAAAGTCTGTGAGTTTTCATCTCTGCGTCGGCATAAGGTCTTGGAAAGACTAGCAACAAATTCCTAATTTCTTGTGATCTTAATTTGTTCGTGGAGATTGTGAATCTGATTGCTACGGCTGGAGGTATGATCTTGGACTTCCGCTTTTTTAAGAATTGCTAACAATAAAAACATGTGTTTTTACGAAGTATGACACCGTAGTCTCATAAATAATGACCTTTTCATGGCGTCCTTTGGTGTGTGAAGTGCTCTCAGATAAGATGGAAGCAAAGGAAAACGGCAAATCATCTGCAGCATATCCAATGAACAGTGGAGATAGCCCCTACAGCTATGCCAAGACCTCCACTTTTCAGGTATACAGATTATTTTGTATTTATTTTTTACCATGTCTTTGCAACGACAAAAGTTTTCAGGCAGAAGTTTTTATGACAAAGGTGAAAAATCCCCAAATACAAAATTTTGAAGGCGGATTTGTGTATCTATGAGCCCTCTAATTCATTTGAGTTGCATATATATTTGAATCATGATTCGTGGTTCGTTACAATACTTTCTCTCACAAAAAATACACGTAAATTGAGAATGATTTTGAATCATGATTCTGAATCTATGAACCAACCGTCCACTTATTTTATTGTTGCAAGTCATATTTCAAATTGATTGTACTCTTTGCAGAAAACGGTCATACATTTTACCAAAGAACTTGTGCAAAAGGAAGTTGTGGAAAAGCTTGACATAGGATTCAGCAGTACGGCCAGTCCTCCAACAATCTTTTCCATTGCAGATTTAGGTTGTTCTGTCGGGCCAAATACATTCAGTGCTGTGGAAAACATCATCGAAGCTGTGGAGTTGAAGTTCCAATCCCAAGGCCTCACTTCAAAAATACCAGAATTCCAAGTTTTATTCAACGACCATGCCTCAAACGATTTCAACATGCTCTTCAAGTCCCTTCCTTCAAACCGAAGATATTACGCTGCCGGAGTTCCAGGTTCTTTCTATGGCCGACTATTCCCTGAGGCTTCTCTTCACTTTATTCATTCTTCTTTCGCCCTACATTGGCTTTCTCGAGTGCCGAAAGAAGTAACGGACCAAAGCTCCCCTGCTTGGAACAAAGGGCGAGTTTATTACTCGAATTCTAGGGATGAAGTAATTGAGGCTTATAAAGCTCAATATCAAAAGGACATGGAAGATTTCTTGCAAGCCAGAGCACAAGAAGTTGTTTGTGGCGGATTTATGGTTTTTATCATTATGGGAATAGCCAATGGAATTCATCCTTCTGAGGCTGCGGCAAATACGTGTTTTGACCTTATAGGGTCTTGCCTAATGGACATGGTTAATAAGGTACCTCTCTCTCTCTTTCACTGTCTCTCTCTTCTTTTATAAAAAATGGTTTGCCCAAATTCTTGTTATTTTTAACTACAAAAGCCAAAAGCGGTAAGATCAGTGCGCCCACACATATAGACCAATATAGTCTGGCCTTGTTCATTTTTGACCGATTCGAGTTTTCAGTTTTAAGTTTCTACAGTAAAAAGCTCTCATAAAATGTAACATCTAACTTTTTTTGTTACAGTGAAAAGTTCTCAGAAAATGTCACATCTCTGCTCAAATTATTTCTTTTTCTATCTTTATTAATGACCGTTTCAGATTTGAATTCTAAATATTGGAGGTGACTGATGTCTGCAAGACATCCCTTAGAAATGAATAGCAAATGTGGAAATTTATTTGTCAACTTATATAGGCATTATGTATTACAATAATTTCGTTACGCTACTCTTCTTAAATGGTTAATTTCCTCTTCTTGGACAAGCTGAATCAAATTATTCACGCTCCTTTTAGCCTTACATGATTAGTCCTAAAACAGATCATATAGAAATTATGATCAAGAAGAAGACAACAAGGACAATGTTTAAAATTTTTGTCAATAAGAAAACGAAGTTGGCACTTATATGTGTTATTAACGATTTTTATAGTTTCCTTTCTCGTGCTTCTTCAATTAAATTTTAGGGAATAGTTAGTGAGGAGAAAGTGGACTCCTTCAACATACCGATTTACATGACGACTCCTCATGAATTCGAAACTGCTGTGAAACGAAACGGGTGTTTTAGCGTAGAGAGAATGGAAGTTCTTCCTCATGAAAAGGTAAATGGTGTAGCTAATAACGACCACCAGATCATTACATACCCTATGAGATCTGCTCTCACTGGACTAATCAAGCAGGAAATTGGAGAAGAGATTGTGGACGAGCTCTTTGACTTGTATCTTAAGAAAGTCAAAGAGATATATCTAAGCTTTATCCTTGATTCAGGGAAATCATTGAGCTTCCCTGTTGTCCTTAAACGCAAGGCCTCGCATTAAAGAAAAAAAAATGCTGTTTGGTTTGCTCAGAAAAGCTTCAGGATATTATTTTGGGATCTCAGAAAACTTAGCCTTTTAATTCGGCCGCTGCTTGTTGTTTGTAAAACTACCAGCTTGTTTCTAGTTAATGGATAAAAATAAATGTTATAGCGTCTGTAGAACATACGCATTGGTGTGTGCATATATATATATATATATATATATATATATATATATATTATGATGAAGAAGAAGTTAACAAAGATTTGAGGTAAACAATTTTTTATACCGAAAGTGAAACAATTACTATGTGAGCTAAGGCCTAAGAGTTTGGATCAAAATAGATCTTCATATGTAGGAGTAATAATACCAAACAAACCAATCTTTTTTTGTGTCATTTTAATAGAAATTTTAACAAATGGGGTAAAGCAGGACTGATACAAAATTCTGAGAGAAAAATCACAGTTTCTAAAGCTTGGGGGCAACTACAACGATAATGCACTTTAACGATGACACTTTTAGCGCCAACTATATAGCAACGACTTGACGTCGCTACAACTTTTTTAGCGACTACTTGGCATGTTGTAGTGATGATTCGTCATCACTAAAGTTCCTTTTTGTTGTAGTGGCAAACTGGTAATGACTCTAAAATTCAGGAGCACCAGTGAGTTTAACCCAAAAAATTGTCACCAACTTTAAAGATCATCACTCCTGTTATCATATATATACAACAATTACCGAAGTATCAATATAATTTGAAAATAAACCTCTGGACCGGATGTTCAAGCAATCCAATAACTTCGCGAGTTCTCCAACCGCAGCATCTTTCTTACTCATCGCCATAGCTAGTCTAATCTCTTCAATAAATTGATATGGATTAAGGAAAGCTCTCTCGATTTAATTATTTTGTTTTGTGAAGATCATAAAGTTTTACGATTTTGGGAATTAAGATTTTGCATTTTTTTTTTTTTTTTTTTTTGCATAAATTACTGACATCCCTAACGTGTGGTATTAGATCCCTAAGTTTCTGAATTTATGATTCCCACTGATGTTTATCACTTTTCTTTCTAATTGAAAAACCCTAATTTTAATGATGAATGAATTGATTATTATAATTATTGTTATTACATATATGATTCGTGATAATTTCAGATTTATTATTTCATGATGCGTTGTTACTGAATGGGATTTGTTTGTCATTTTCCAAGTTGGTTTCGATCAATCGGTTCTGCCTACTTCCTTGTACTAATTCATTGACCACATATATATTATTAATGTCATGATTAACCATATGTATACAAGTTTTTGTATTCTAGTGTTATTTATTTGATTTGATATCTCTCGGATGGAGTCACCGAATTCATATACATATACTGACCATATGGCATGGTAACTTTAATATAATAAATACGAATTTAATTTTTTAATAAATTAATAATATATTTTATTTTTTAACACTATTTTTTATTTTTATTTATTTTATTTAAATTTTATTTAAATTTTATTTTTATATTTTAAATAGTTGTACAATTTATATTTATTATTTTAGTACCCAATTATTACACTAAATATTTTAATTATGATTAATTTTAATATAATAAGTACACAATATATTTTTTAAATTGAAAATATCAAATTGATTTAAAGGGTATATTAGTATTTTTACACTCTTTCATTCTAATTCTAGGTGTAAGTAAACGTATGAATGAGATTTAGAATGACTCTTATTCTAAATTCTATCACTAAGTAAACAACTTATTTTGACTCCGAGTTCTCATTCCGAATCCTACCCACTCTGATTCATGTTCATTCTAATTACGCGTAGGTAAATATTCCATGAATGTTATGTGATGAATCATTACTGTATATTGTTGACTTTGTTATTTTATGATGAATATGATTGTTATTATTATTATGGTTATGATGGTTGTTTATTATTGAATATATAGCATACTGATAACATGATTGTTATTTTTATGATAGTGCTTGTTTCATCAAAATTGTGCTTTTTTTTTTTTTTTTATATGGTTGAGTGCTTTACGCGCACTATGATGTATATAACATATATAATAATATTTTATATATGTCTGTATTGTACCTTGTATAAAGAGTGCAATAATTATGTGATATATTTCTATTATATTTTTCATGTTTACGTTGGTGCTATTTTACGATTTGAAGTTTGATGTTAATTACTAACAATTTGATTCTTGAATAAATCAATCTGAACGGTTTGTTAGTTACGAAACGACCGAACCTTAAAGTTTTATATTTATCAAATTGTATCTTGTCTTCTTAAGTTGGATAATAACCAATTCGTCATGTATTAACAATCATTTAATGTCAAAAAGAAAAAGAAAAAAATAAGCAATGCGCGTCATCCAATATTGTTTGACTACCAAATAAAAAATTTCAGATGAATCAATTATCACTTTACAAGAACAGGAATCCATTATACAATAGCCAATTCGTCATGAATTAACATTTATTTATATAAGAAAAAAAAATTAAGCAACGTCATCTTTTATTGTTTGACTACCAAATAATAGAATACGAATCCGATGTCAATTCTTTAACTAACATAGTTTTCATATTGGCTTTATACTCACCTATAGTTCGTGGTTCGCTACAGTATTTTCTATCATAAAAAATACACGTAAATCAAAAATAAATTTAATCACATGGTTCTAATTTATAAACTAAACGTGTTTTTTTTTCCTTTTTTACTTTTTTATCTTTATTTTTGTGAATTTTTCTACATTTTAATTTTTTGTGTTTTTTAAAAATACGACATTCCTAGTACTTTTATGAGAGTAATTTTCCTCGCATGTGTATTTATTTTATTTTTAATTAGTTAAAATAATTTTCTTTAAATGTGTCATTGCTTAATTTTTTTTTTTATCAATTGTTATCTTTACACATATTACTTTTTAAAATAAATTCAAAAATCCTTAAATGATTATATAAATGAATTCTCATTATTCAGTAAATGATAAGCTCGTCTCTAACACGACAATATGTAAGGAGCACATTAAAAAATTAGTATACATGAACAAAATTAGGATTACTCTTTATGTCATTGTATGCATTCACTATTTGATATATGAACTCTAGTAAAACCGGTTTTGTATAGTGAAATTTACTTTCACGCGTTTCGAGTAAAATTTTTGGGCATTATATTATTGTAATGGTGATATAATTGTCTTCATGACCATTAGTTGACAATTTATGGGTGTAAATTTGTAATTCGAGTGAAAAGTTGGAGGGGTAATAATGTAAATTTTGGCATAAACCTAATAAAAAAAAATTCATCTGATCGTAATGCAGAAAGGGACTGATGTAATGTTAAAGCCTGGGAATGTAATCGGTAGTGTACTAGCATTTTTCAGTCTATGAAAATTCATGGGTCAGGACTTCGGCCGTGCTGTGTAGGCACAACAGACCCAACATGAGCTGGCCTATCCCGGCCAACATAAGGCCCATATAGGCTACAATGGGCCAGCCTAGCCTATTGTAGCCCAATTATATATATATATATTATATATATATAATTGCATATATATATATATATTTTTTTTATGTTCACTCGTGGGTGAACCTCCTTGGAGAATGGCCTTCTACAAGACCTGGCATATCACATGGGCCTGACAAGCTTTTTCTTTTCCTTTTTATTTTTTATTTTTTTCTTGCTTGTCCGCATGATTTGTGTGTGAGAAGCAAAGCTGAGATTTAGGTGTGTTTCGAGTAAAAATTTGAGGGTTTAAATTATAATTCCTAACTCGTTATAATATTTTTTCTCATAAAAAATATATATAAATTAAAAATAATTCTGAATCATAATTTTAAATTCATGAACCAAACGTTCTCTTAGCATTAGGGGCTAATTTGCAATCCCAATTCTCTGTTGGGAGGAGCTACAAGATGGCTGTTCGTGCAGGGTTGAACAACAAGCTCAGTGGACAAATCTCGGTTAGGACAAGCAGCTCAGAACAGCTTCAAAACGCGCTCGTTGCGCTTCTGCCTATTGTCAGGAGCATTTGTAAGATCCTCTGGCCCGGGCCTGCTGTCGAGAAATACTCTCTCTAATGAGGTGGAACCTTGAGGGAATGCAACAAATGTCTGGTGGTAGCTTTTCCTTTCATTTCAAGTACTATATGTTGCTGCCATTGCTATATTTTCTTACCAAGCTTTCACATCTATTAGTTTTTTTTTTTTTTTTTTTTTTCATTCAAAATCATGTCGTTTTCCTTCGTATCAGAGTAGTGTTTGTCATTGAAATTATTTATGCTTCGTAAAATATTTTCCTAACATGGAATTCGAGCGAATCCAACAAGTTGACAAGGTATCTAATGCACGTCTGGGGTGTAATCTGGTCACTGTAGCCTCCAATTGGAAGTTTGTGGGTTGCTCCTTGTTCTTCTTAGACTTCGTGTAAACATTGCAGATAGATGTGAGAGTTTAGTGTTTTTTTATTTTTTTTTTCCTTCATTTAAGACTATAGTACTGAATAGTAATTAACTGCACAAAAGAACCCATATAAATTTTAGGCAACCAGAATGTCCAAAAGGGTAAAATTTGTGAAGAAAATATAGACTTTCAGGAGACGTTTGGTTCATGAATTAGAATCATGAGATTAGAATCATTTTCAATTTACGTGTATTTTTTGTGAGAGAAAATATTATAACGAACTATAAACCATGATACAAATCATTGTATGAATCTCCTTACTAAATGTCTCCTCAATCTTGGCAATGTAGAGTAATCGTCTCTAATTCTCTATCAAATATATGAAATTCATACTAGTTTTTTGCCAAGAGAAATCATATAAGTTTGCCTTGAGGAGTTCACATACAAGCTTGTCCTAACCGAAATTTGTCCACTGAGCTTGTTGTTCAACCCTTCACGAACAGCCATCTTGTAGTTCCTCCCAATAGAAAATTGGGACTGCAAATTAGCCCCCAATGCCAACCATGCACTAACATTTCATTTAAAGTTGTAGATCTTTCTGTTATCTTTCCAACGCTGCTTGAATTGCTCAATTCCAATGCTGGAATAAAAGTTGTTACCACAATACTGATTATACATCCGGATGATACTGTGCATACAAAACAGTGCATTATAGTAATGAGCGGTCGACCTGTACAAGCAGCATGTGAACTGATTGGTCAAAACTATGAACTTAAATTTTTTTGGCCTGTTTAGTTCGTTGGTTAGAGTTTTTAATTCGAGTTGAGATGTGACTTATATGAGAGCTTTTTACTATAGTAAAAAAGTTAAATGTGACTGTTTCTGAAAGCTTTTTACTGTAATAAAACTCGAATCGGTAAAATGAACGTAGTCTATACCTGTCAACTTGGACCTCTCTGTTCCTTTAAAAAATCATAATAAATTGTACAATCATCTAATTAAACTAAAACTAGACCCAAGTTAAACTAGACTCGTAGATTTTTTTTAACGATATATCATAAACCTAATTCCAAGTCAGTTAAAACATTCAAATAGCATTTATAAAACGAAGTATAAAATTTGAAAATTCCAATACATACATATTCCAATTCAAACATCTCAATGGCACTCTTTCCTAATACTATAAAACATTATTTTTTTAAGGTAAAATGAGCTACCTTAATTTGTAAGGTAACATTTTATCAGTAAATTCTTCTATCTTAATACTTGATATAATTAATAAGCAGCCATACCTTAATTTGACCATAATGCATTTACTAAAAAATAAAAAAAAAATAAAAAAAAGAAGGAAAAAGAAGACCATAATGCACAATACATGGAGTAGTAGAAGTTCTGAAACATAAGAAAACCATCAATTGTAATTAGGTACATTGATACAAGTGCATGAAAAAAGAGTTAATTATATATATATATATATACACACACTATATATATATATATATATATATTGTAATGACTGAGAAAATCTCAGACTTTAAATAATACAATTTATTTATTTAAGCCAAGGATTTTCCTAGAAAATATTATGTGATTGAAGGATTTATGAAATCAATATCTGTATTCCTAAATTCTGTAACATATTTCATGTTAGGTTTATGTTTTCGATCAAGTAAATTCGATCGATAAATTATTGCCGTACTTTAAGGCGGAATAATTTTCAGTACAAGTATAGTTTGAGAATCTTAATTTCAAGAATCTCCAAACACAGCATGATGTTAGCAGCGTAAAAAAAAAAACGCACTGACATTTTAAAGAAGAGAAAATCCTTAATTGCCAGACAGTTAGATTAAAGTCACAAGATAAATACCCATAACAGAAGGGTACAATGTGAGCTCGGGATTTGACACCATCAGAAACAATGTCATTCCTGGGATATGATGCAGAAAAGTTAAATGTAGAATTTGTTCAGTCTAGAATTAATTTCAAGACTTGAAACAGTTCAAGACATTACGCAAGTAAGAATTTAATGTGATGTCAAAGTAGTCGAATTAATATTGAACGTAAATGAGCAAGAGAAAAGGAACCGTCGAAACTAGAATTTCCTATCGACTAGGTACTTCCTTACAATCATTATAATTTTTTATCGATTCAAGGAAAATTTAAGTAGAACAAGAGTACAAGGGTAGGTGAGATTTTTTTTCTCTCTCCTTCTCCACTTGGCCGGCCATGCATAGGAAAATAGAGCCAAAATTTGGCTAGTTAAGTGTGCTAGAAGGTTACATGTAAATATGATGTGATGGGGTTAGGTTTTACTTTTCTCTCTCCTTCCTTCACTTGGCCGGCCAACCTTAAGAAATTAGAGCCAAATTGGCAAGTTGAGTGTGCAAGTGGATGACATGGTAAGGTGATGAGATATGAGTGGTTGAAGGGGAATTAATGGCAAGGTTGCTTCTTCTTTTCTCCTTCCACAACCGGCCAAGAAAGGGGGAATTTAACCAAAATTTGGGTGAATGATGAAGGGGAATTAGTGTTAAAAAAAATAATTTTCAAGTTGCCTATAAAAGAAACCAACATAGGATAAGCTTCATTTTTTTCTCCTAGCTTTTTCCTCACTCAAAAATCCCGCCATACCACCCATTCTCTCTCAAAAAAATTTTCTCTCACTCTCCCAACCTTAAGCCACTAGCAAAACCATAGAAGAAGAAGAAGAAGAAGATCAAGGGTTCTAGGAGGAGTTTAGTCAAGCATTTCTCCAATGGTATAAACTCTAAACCCTATCTTTTTATGCTCTAGTAAAGTTTGAGATGTAGAGATATTATTCTCAAATTTTCTTACACTGCTCTAGTTCCAAGCCATTATCCAACCTTAGAGGAGGAAGAATGTGAATAAGAAGCTAAGAGAAATCAAGTATATTGGCCTTCAAGGGTAAACTCTTAATCTCTCATTTTCTAGTAAAGTTTAAGTTTAAGAATCCATTAATGTAATTTGTGATTCTTGAGGAAATAAGTTTGTAATAAGGGTGTGTGAGTTTTATGTTGGTTTTGTGAGTTTTGAGCTTAGTTTGATGTGGTATGCTTATGCTTGATTTAAGCTTGCTTACTTCCGGTTAGAGGAAAAATTTCCGGTTACTTTGAACGTAAAAAATAAGGACTCTAGAGTGAGATTTTACGATGTTTTAAAGTTTGACCTTATAGCCCTTGATGTTGTGAACATTTTCTGTGACTATAACAAAATCCAAATTTAACTCTAAAACTGAGTTTGAAGCCATTTTGTAAAAAACGGACAGGATGTCCAAACACAGTTTTGGAAAAAAAAAAAAAGATTTGCTGCAGCAACCTACAGCATTTTAAAAAAGATTGCTACAGCAATCTTACAGCGTTTTAAAAGAGATTGCTACAGCATTTTTAAAATGCTGCAGCATTCTAGGTAAACAAAAGAAAAATAGCAGCCACTGTTTTCAGCTAAACGAGGCCTTTAGAGGCCGAATTTCAACTTTCACCAAAAACGAAAATTTTAGATCTCGACGAGACGAGAAGGTTTCATGAAGAATGAAATTTTGAAATCCGACTCTAAAATGCGGTAAAACGCAGATTTCAGAAACTGTACAGTTTTAACAAAACGAAACTAAAACAGTGTCGTTTTTAACAAAGGTTATCAAAGAACCCGAGATGTGAGTTTAGTAGAATAATATGGTTTTAGACCTCACTTTAATGAGGAATAGCAATGAAGAAAGATTTCAAAAAAGGTTTCTACAACATAGTTTCACGGTGGTTTACAAGTTAACCGTAAAACGACTTGGGGAATAGTTTTCAAAAGTTGGTATTCGAAAAGAGATTTTACAACGGGATTTTAGTGCTTGTAACTAAATGAGTGAGTTATCGTTTCATAAAAATTGAATGATAGTTCTTTTAAAAGCTTAATAGTTTTCGAGCAAAACATCCCAACGGGCACCCACGAGCCCAATACGATAGGTCCGTAGAATTTTGAAGGTTGATGTGGGTCCAACGCCCGCATTGATCTAAGAGACTCCGTTTGAGTTTAAATTTCAACGGCCTCACGAGTTAGAATGTCGTGAATAAGTTCTAGGCGAATTGGGCCTTAATATCATAGTAAGTCTAATGAGGAAAATTATGGAGAATAAGTTACTAGATTGGATAATTGATTTCCAACCTAGACATAAGTACGTTAAGGGCAATTAAGGAAAATAAGATTTTAAGGATTTAATAAATCTATCCTCATAGTAAATTATCCTTCAGTAAAGGAAAGGAATACATGCCTTAAGTAAAGGGCTAGATTTCCTTCACAAGTTGCTAAATAGGATAGCAAACGACAATTAATCTGACACTCTTAATGGGTGTTCATTTTCAGAAGTAAACAAGTAAGAGAATAGGCTGTTTGGCGAAAAGTGGATTCCAGCTCTGTAAATCAGGTAAGTAGGAATCTCGCCTACAGCATGAATAGATTTTAAAGAAAAATTTACACATGTTATATATATATATATATATGTTTATGCTTTAAGTATGGTATACGATGCTATGTAATGATGCATACACATAAGCAGTGCACATGAATTATATGTGCTTAAATTAATTTAATGTTATAGTATGCTATGTTAGGTCATATTGCATACACCTTAATAAGTCAAGAGGAACTTATAAGAAGAAACTCAGTTGAGTGCCGTACCGGCCTCCACAAGGAGGTAATCGAGACTCCACAAGGGAGATAAATGAAAAAAAAAAAAAAGGGTCCTTCGCAAGGGAGGCACTCGGTTCAATTTAAATCACGGGTCGTTGGGGACCTTGCAAACCCTTACGTCCCGATGATTTGCGCGCAAGTGGTACGTGAGCACTCGGGCCCATCAAGAAGAAAGATAAGATAAGATAAGATAATAAGACTATGATAAAACATCATAATCAAGCATAATCGGCTCATGCATATTTATACATGTGTACTTACGGTTATTTTGTGAGATATAGTTCCTACTTGCGAGCGAAAAGCTCAATCGATATGTTCATCTTTGAGGTAGAAAACCTATCGGCAATTCGAAGGGCAATGGTGAGCGGCGGACGAATGGTGGAGATGGGAATGGATACCGCTTACCACGATTATTTCCTTGATAAGTTTAAGAAGAAAAATCATGTATATGTCTATATGATTCAAAGGTTTTAAGTATGTATGTTTAAAAAGTATTCGTACATATGTATGTTAAGAAAACCAAGGTTGCGACTAACAACCCTAGTTTTGAGTATTTAAGTTTTAGAACGTTGCAATAGTTCATGCAACAAATAAGCAATTTTAAACATAACGGTTTAAATGATTGATTTTGAAAGGACTTTAAAATGTACTTGAATATAAGATTTTTCAAGAAATCGGTTTTAAAGTCAAATGAGATGGCCAATTGAAATGACTAGTTTTAGAAAGGCTTTTTAAAGAGTATTTGAAACAAGTGTTCAAATGCTATTATTTTGAAAGATATTTCTAAAAGGTTTTATCTTAACTAAAATTAAGAAAAGCTTTAAGAAATTTAGTGATTCACTTATTTGAAATTATTGTTACAAATTATGAAAGTATTCCTTCTTATGTTTAAAAAAAAAAAAAAAAGTTCCGCAAATTTTAAGAAATGCCAGTAAGTACCAGTTAATAGTAAGTTACGGTGACGGCCTGAAAGGAGGGTCGTCACATATATAATGCTTCTACAATTTAAACAATAGTGATAATTTTCATAATAATTATCTTAATTGTGTAAGAGGCATACCATCTGTTTAAAAATGTAACTTCACTTGGATCAAATTTGATTCAAACAATAAAAATAACAATTTAGAGATTAATTGTAGAGAAAAATATTAATAACCAATTCAAGAGAAGTAAAAAATATTTGAGATCTCAACTAAGACAAAAGTGTAAAATAAAATAACTTAAAAATTGTAATTATTATCTAATTTAACGGATTCTATCTAAAATTATAACAAAAAGACTATTTATAAGACATTTTTTCCAATTTAGGGACCATTTATGAGACAAATTTAACTATAGGGATTAATTTTAGAGACAGAAAAGAATTGAGGGACCTTTGATGAATTTACTTCAAAAATAAAAAAATAAAAAAATAAGAAATCTAATCCACAAGGTGGGACTTGGGATGGGAGTGAACGACAAATCACGATCAAAGCCTCTGTGGAAACAGAAATGGCTGCTATCCAAACGAAAATCATCTTCAGAAGCCATAAGAAACATCAATGGGTTTACAAACAGCTTCATTCCAGCTATTATCTTCCCGTTTCGCCAACTGGGTAGCTCCAAATTCCGCTCTTTTCCCTCTTCAAAACCCACATATTCTCAAGTCCACAAACCTTAATCTTCACAAACCCAGATTTGAGCGAGCAAGAACCTGGGCAACCTTAGATGAACAAAGCGCCACTTCCCCTCTTCTTGGCCAGGAACCAAAGCCCAACAGAGTAAGCTTCTTTTTCTCTCCATTTTTTGGTCCCATTTTTGTTTGTTTTCCACTTCAAACTGTTCGTACTTCCTGTTTTGATGGAATCTTCACTTTTGTTATGTCCAAACATGAATGAACCGCCATTTATATTTTCATAGCTTTTTGTTTATTCCACGGAGCAGAAACTAGAAAGTCAGTTCCACTCTTTAGTTTTCTTGGGAATTGAATAGATGGTGTTTGATTTGTGTTATGTTTGTTGCTGTTAGGAATGTTGATTGGAGAGCTACTGATCTAATTCAGTTAAGGTTTTTTGTTGCAGTGCCTTATTGCAAAGGTTAATCTCATCTATAGTTGTCAAACTATAGGTTAAATCCATTTGTACTTCACTGACTTTAAATCCAGAACGAATGATGTGCGGTTTAGTAGGAGTTAATTTTCTCTAATTTATGTGTTAGGAAATGACTATTATGAAGGAAATCGTGCTTTTTTTTTTTTTTATTCAGATTTTGACAATCGAATGGACAAAAAGAGTAATTTAGAACAATTTGGTAATTCAACGATTCGTTCTGGTACATTTTAAATGCAGTACTTAAATGGAACTTGGCTTATAATTTCGAGAGTAAATTCTACCCTACATTAGAAGTGTTCAAAGCTCTAATCAGTTTAGTGTACTAAGCTAGTTAGATTACTCATAACACGTCGCTCATATGCAGTGGTTTAGCTTCTAGTTATTTATATTACTTTGTAGCTATGTAAGCCTCTGATTGTACAGTTTCACAATTAAATAAGATAATCGTTCTTTCATGTCATATCAGAGTTCTTTGATATTCACTCTCTAGTTTTCATGCTTTTATTTATATTTTCACAGTTGCTGCAATAGCTCGACGCCAGTGCTACATAGATTTATTTTTGCGTAATGGGAATTTTTATTGAGCTTTGTTGTTCTTCTGATTAAGGATGTTGAAGAGAGTGTGAATTTGCTAAAGGAGGCTGCAAAAACGAGAAAAGTACCCAAAGATGAGGTTCTGTCTGCGCTATCTGTAATTGAGAAGGCAAAACTCGATCCTTCAAGATTCCTTGATACACTCGGTGGTTCAAAATCCCCAGGGAGAACCTGGATGCTCATTTTTACCTCTGAGGTGGATATATTTCTAAATCCGTGGTGTTCATGTTTGCAGTTATATGTTTCTTCCCTCTTGGTATGATCCTTACTCTGTGTTTGTTCCTGGAATTGCAGAAACAATTGAAGGGCGGTAGATACTTCCCTCTTACAGCGGTTCAGAGGTTCGATGCTGCTGTAAGATAAGTTTCATTGCTGTTTCCATTTATTAGCTTATGCAAATTTTTCTCTTATGAAAAATAAGGGAAAAGGGGGAACAAGATGTAGATAAGAAGACAAAAGTAACAAATTTTATTGTTCATCTGTTGATACTTTTATGTGTCGTAGTTGTTAATTCTTTTTCGTGCGAAAAGGCATCATTCAAGTGATGAGAGTTGTCTCGGATTCGTTGTTGCTAAAAAGAATAGAAGCTTTCAAATGTTTTACATATCAATTAAAGGCCATGGAATGTGTTTCTTTTGGCCTTGTTTTTGGAAACTTTGAAACTAACAATTGTCTTCATGAATTGTCAGGCAAAAAGAATTGAGAATGGTGTATATCTTGGGCCAGTTGGAGCCTTGACTTTTGAAGGTAGATTTTCCTGGAAAAATAGAATATTGGCTTTCATCTTTGAGTGCATTAGAATAAAAGTTGGATCTTTAAACCCTTTGGAGATCAGTCTAGGCCAAAAGGATGAGAGAGAGCCAAGCACCAAAGATCCTTTTTTTATTTGGTTTTACATTGACGAAGAACTGGCAGTTGCTCGGGGCAGAAGTGGGGGCACGGCATTTTGGTGCCAGTGTCGCCGTGTCATGACTTGATTTCTTCGTAGTTTCCGTACTTTGAGTTCCTCTGTGTATGCAAAGATTGAACCCTCGTCAAATTGTACTAGAATGAGCAAAAGAGCTCTATGTCTGGTTATGTGGTTTCTCAACTTGTATTGCTTTTAGTTTTTCGCTCCGAATCCATTGATCGTAATTTGAAGTCAAATATTCGAGTGTGCTAAATATCGAGAAAGAATCTCTAGTCATTGCATATAAAGATCATGTATACTATATGGAACAATACTTGATGCTTGGATCTTTTGTATTTGGTATGCGCCTTTTGATGATTTGAATTTCAATGACCGCCCTATTGCTGTGTCCATTCATTCATTAGTGTGGAAACTCCGAATGAAAACCATCACGCCTGCAAAAATTTTCTGTTTATCCATGTAACTGCATTCTTTAATTTTTCTTCTTCCTGTCTGCAATAATTTTCTTCCAGTAAATTTCATGTGGGTGACTTTGGTGTATATCGTGAAAAGAACACCAATAAATATTGAAACTACAGGGTCGTTTAATTTGTTGATTCGAGTTTTTAATTCGAAAGTTAAAATGTGATTTTATGTAAGAGCTTTTACTTGTAGTAAAAAAGTTAAATATGACTTTTTCGAGAGCTTTTTTTACTGTAATAAACTCGAATTCTAAATTCAAATCGGTGAAATGAATGGGGCCGACGTATATTTACATTTGACTTCATAAATGTTTTTTGTATTCTTTTGGTCTGTACGCTCTAAACCTGTTGCATACACACTCATATGAATGTATGAGGTTCATAAAAAAAATAAAATAAAATAAAATAAAATAAAAGAAAAGAAAAAGAAAAATGAATGTGGTTGCGTATTCACACGTTGTGCACAACATGCATTTATAATTTTTTGATTTAAAAAAAATTTTAAAAAAAAAAAAAGCATTCCTAATTTGTTCTACGCTTATAAGCCTTATTTAATTTGACAATCGTCGTTGGAATGAAAATTTCATAGTATTAGTCCATTAAATCTAGATTGACGATCAATGACATATATTCAGACATCTGTCTTATATTATACATCAGAAATATTTCATACACGGCAAACCAGCCGTCTCTCGGCTCATCTGCCCGCTCATTCCCGTCCGGAGCCCAAAACTCCACATGTTTCGGAATCCCATATTGCGTCCACCATGCCTTGACATCCTACCCCGTCACATAAGGCGCATGTAATTGTCCAAACAGTCCCAGCCTCAATAAAATCCCTCATCATTGATTTTTAACTCTTCACGTCGGGTCGCTTGCAGATCAAGGCTACGGGCAGTACCTGGGGAGTTCGGCTGCCTAACATCCGCAACGACTGATGAAGAGGACGACCCAAATTTCTCTAAAAATTCAGCCATTCTCACGGGTAATTTCACTCCTTTTGGTTTTCCTTTACCAAATTGTGTTTTGCAGGTCCTAGCAACAACCAAACACGCAAGAGCAACCAAGAAAAAATCAACATAGGTTCGGCCAAAATCCAAAACAAACAAGTGAAATTTCTGTTTATTCTCTTCCAAAATCACTCAATCATGAAATTTCTTCCACCAAAAATGGAATTTCAACAATAAGAAAGCCGAAAAAGGCTGAGAAACCGCGGACTTACCTCAAGGAACGGCGGCGAAGTCTGGAGTTGTGCGAATGGAAGAACGCCAGAAAGAGAACGGCGACGGAGGGAAGGCTGGCAAATGGTGTTGGAGAAAAAATGAATAACAGACAGAAACAGAGGAAAAGAAAGAGATATAAAAAGTTTGAACTCTAAAAACTTCTCTTCGGTGATTTCTTCTTTTGATTGATTGATAAAAAATATTGAAGCAAATGTTCCTATATATAGGCTTGCAATCAAAACAAACAAAACAGAATTTTACGGACCACTAAGTCCACTAAGTCACTAACGTAAACCCACTACAACCACTAGCATAATATTAGCAACAATATTAACTACCTAATTGACTAAACAAACTCAGAAAAATACGGACACTACTAACAACCCGAGCAGAGCGTGTTAGACATTGAATCAATCTTCAACACTCCCCCTTGATTCAAAGTTGCAAACGCCAAGAAAAGCTCTGAAGTAGAAAAACTTTTCTTTTGACAGAGACTTCACAAGATATTAGCCACTACTCCACGAGTGCTACTGAAGACTTCAAAGTTATCTCCTCCTTCGCAACCAAATCACGAATGAAATGGAAACGAATATCTATATGCTTTGTTCTGCTATGAAATGCTGGATTTTTTGTCATAAAGATGGTTGCCTTGTTGTCACAAAATATCTCTGTTGCTCCCTCTTGCCTTTGTTGAAGTTCAGCTAACATTCTTCTTAACTACATGGCTTGACAAGCTGCTGAAGTGGCTGCAACGTACTCAGCTTCACGAGGACGACAATGCTACTATGGCTTGCTTCTTTGAGCTCCAAGTGATTACTCCCGATCCAAGAGTAAAAACATTTTTTTGAAATACTCTGCCTATCATCCAATGAACTTGCCCAATCACTGTCCGTGAACCCACATAATTTGAAGTTGGAAACTTTTGCATACCAAATCCCATAATCCATAGTTCCAGCGATGTAACGCAAGACCCGCTTCGCCGCTCCAAAATGAAGCTTTGAAGAATGTTGCATAAACCTGGAAATCACACCAACAGAAAATGCAATATCGGGCCGAGTGTGGGTTAGATAAATTAAACCTCCAACCAAGCTTCTGAATCTTTTAGCATCAGCCATCTCTGCCCCATCTTCACACTGCAATTTTTCATTGATATTCATGGGTGTAGCTGCTGGTTTACAATCAAGCACGCCAAATTTATTAAGAACATCCTTGGCATATTTTCTTTGGGAAATGAAAATTCCATCTTCGCTTGTTGGACTTCCAGGCCAAGAAAATAATGCAAACAAACCTATATCAGACATTTCAAACTCATGCATCATACGTGATTTAAACTCAGCCACAAGAGAACTAGAGGAGCTTGTATAAATGATATCATCAACATAAAGACAAATAATGATGAAATCATTTTTACCTTCCTTCTTCACATAGAGAGTGGGCTCATTCTCACTTCTTAAGCATCCATTTCGTTGAAAGTATCCATCAATTTTGATATACCATGCCCGAGGAGCCTGCTTCAATCCGTACAATGCCTTTCTCAACTTGTACACCTTTGTTTCTTTGCCTTCAATCATGAAACCTTCTGGCTGAGTTACGCAAACTTCCTCTTGTAGATCTCCATTTAGAAATGCCGACTTCACATCAAGTTGATAAACAGGCCATTGTAGTTGTGCAGCCAATGCTAAAACAATCCTCACAATTTCAAAACGAGCTACTGGAGAAAAGGTTTCTTCAAAATCAATACCATGTTGCTGTGCATATCCCTTCGCCACAAGCCGAGCTTTGTGCTTTTGTATGCTTCCATCTGCACCAAATTTTGTCTTGAATACCCACTTCAAACCAATTGCATTTTTGCCTTCCGGCAAGTCCACCATCTCCCATGTTTCGTTCTTTTCAATTGCTGTCAATTCTTCCATCATTGCTCTTTGCCATTCTTGTTTTGCAGCTGCTTCTCCATAGGTTATAGGATCTGAAACAATAAGAGCAAATTGGCAAGACTCGTTGATGTCTCTCAAGGATCTAAACTTTCTGGGTGGTGTCTCATCTGAAGACTCTTCAAGAGTGGACAAAGATTCTCTGCTTAGTGATGCAACTTGGAGACGCCGTAGAGGAGCTGGCTGGAGAACTTGTAGGAGTTGGCTCTTGACATTCATTTGGAGAGATTCCAATGGACATAGGAACCTGTTGTGGCCTCTTCTCATCACTTCCACGCCAATCCCAGCTTGCATTTTCATCAAATACTACGTCCCTTCTAATTAAAATCTTGCCACTAAGAGGGTTATATAATCTATATGCTTTGGATTGTGTACAGTAACCAATGAAAATACATTTTTCAGATTTTTCATCAAGTTTATGACGAAATTGAGAATTTACCAAAGCATAAGCAATACACCCAAAAACTCTTAAGTGACTTACAGATGGTCTTGTGCCTCGCCAAGCTTCAAATGGAGTTCGATTCATGACAGCCCTTGTGGGAGAGAGATTCAATAAGTAAACTGATGTTGCCACAGCTTCAGCCCAAAATTCATTCGAAAGTCCCTTTGCTTGTAACATGCTTCTTGCCATCTCCACAACAGTTCGATTCTTTCGCTCGGCGACGCCATTTTGCTCTAGAGTGTAAGGAGCTGTCAACTCCCTATGAACGCCATTTTCTTCACAAAAAAGATCAAAATCTTTGGACAAGAATTCTCCACCTCTGTCAGTGCGAAGAACTTCGATGCAAAATCCATTTTGCTTCTCAACTTTAGCTTTGAAGTGCCTGAATTTCTCAAAAGCTTCTGATTTGTTTTCCAAAAAATAAACCCAACTCATGCGACTATAATCATCAGTAAAGAGCAAGAAATAACGACTCCCACCAAAAGATTTAGTTTGCATAGGCCCACATAAATCAGCATGAATTAATTCAAGACACTTTGAAGCTCTCCAAGCCTTTCCAACTGGAAATGACTTTCTAGTTTGTTTCCCATAGATGCACCCTTCACATAATTCAATAGAACCAATTTTCGGTAGTCCAAAAACCATACCTCTTTCACTTAGCAATTTCAGACCCTTGATGTTGAGATGCCCGTATCGCAAATGCCATAGCTTCGAGTCATCTTTTCCACTAGCAGCAAAGACAAAATTCTTCATGCTTGAAACTTCCAATGGGAACATTTTGTTTTGAGTCATGTTGATATTAATCAACGTATGGCCTGAGTGCTTGTCTTTAATAACACATGCATCATTGTCAAATGAGATGGAATATCCATCAGCCATTAACTACCCAACACTTAGCAAATTATATCCCAAATCAGGTACAAATTGAACATTATGCAAGAGCTTTACGTTATCATGGGTAGTTTCAATGCCCACTGTACCTTTCCCCTTCAACTTGCATTTCTTTGCCATTTCCAAGCTGCACCTTGAACTTCTGCGTCTCATCAAGCTCTTTGAACAAGGATTTCATCTCTGTCATATGATTCGAACAGCCGCTGTCTACAAACCACACATCGCTTGACTTTTTGTTAGTATCAAAATGAGCCATGAAAAGCTTACTACTTTCTTCTCCATTCTCTGCTGCATAATTCACAGGCTGATCTTTGTACCAGCAATCAGCTTTTATATGACCATACTTCTTGCAATGATAGCATTGAACACCATTCCTATTGGTTCGTTGCTCACCGGACTGCCGTTGCCCGTCGAAGCGACCTCTGCCTCTTCCGTTACCACGACCACGACCACGACCACGAAATCCTCCTCTTCCACGGCCCCTGCTTGTCGAACTGTC
The DNA here is from genome assembly GCA_012066045.3 of Morus alba. Lineage (NCBI taxonomy): Eukaryota > Viridiplantae > Streptophyta > Magnoliopsida > Rosales > Moraceae > Morus > Morus alba. The sequence goes on from CP050231.2 coordinate 15,994,470, forward strand.
ACTTTCTGCAGCTTTGGTGACTGTGTCCTTCACTTGAAATGCCTTTTCTTCATTCTTTTCAAGTGATCGATTAATTCTTGTCTCATGTGCTTGCAAAGATCCCATTAGTTCATCAAAGGAAAAAACTGACAAATCCTTAGATTCTTCTATGGCAGCAACAACGTGATCAAACTTTGGAGACAAGCTTCTCAATACCTTTGCAACAACCGTTTCATCAGACATCTTCTCACCGTACGAACGCATTTGACTGACTATTGTCGTTGCCCGAGACAAAAAATCAGCAATTGATTCTCCACTCTTCATGTACATGGTTTCAAAGTCACGTCGTAGTGATTGCAATTTCACCACGATAACTTTTGAACCACCTTGAAACTCCTTCTGCAAAATTGACCAAGCTTGCTTCGATGTGGTTCTTGGCCGCATTGTGAGAAGATCTTTGTCATGGACAACCTCTTTGAATAATCACCAGCGCCTTCAAATCTTTCTTCTTATTCTCCTTCAATCTTGTTTCTTCATCAGGATCTACGTAGCCTTGTTCTACCAAGTCCCAAAGATCTTGAGATTTGAGTAGAGTCTTCATTCGGATACTCCAGAATTCATAGCCTTCTCCCTTAAAGATGGGGATGAGTGGTTGTGCAGTGCTCATTGCATTACCGTTGCTGGCCATTGGTTTTCCTTTCAGGTGTTTCACTTAACTCACGTGTTTACCCTCTCTACTCACTCTCTCAAGAAAGCTCTGATACTAAATTTGTTGGAGAAAAAATGAATAACAGACAGAAACAGAGGAAAAGAAAGAGATATAAAAAGTTTGAACTCTAAAAACTTCTCTTCGATGATTTCTTCTTTTGATTGATTGATAAAAAAATATTGAAGCAAATGTTCCTATCTATAGGCTTGCAATCAAAACAAACAAAACAGAATTTTACGGACCACTAAGTCCACTAAGTCACTAACGTAAACCCACTACAACCACTAGCATAATATTAGCAACAATATTGACTACCCAATTGACTAAACAAACTTAGAAAAATACAGACACTACTAACAACCCGAAGAGAACGTGTTAGACTTTGAATCAATCTTCAACAAATGGTGGCGGCGTGCGCATTGTCGGCCGCTGGGTTCATCGGCGGCGAGTGCAGGTTGGCAAAGTGTGGAGAGGCTTCGGCCGAGAGGAAGTTTTAAAGGGGTGAGAATAAGGCCTCGTTCATTTCACCGATTCGAGTTTTCAGTTTTAGGTTTCTACAGTAAAAAACTCTCAGAAAATATCACATCTAACTTTTTCTGCTATAGTGGAAAGCTCTCTAAAAATGTCACATCTCAGCTCGAATTGAAAACTCGAATCCACGAAATGAACGAGGCCTAAAACTTGAAGATTTTTTAGGATTTAATTGGTTAACTTCCTATTTTTCAAACGAATGGCTGAGATCAATTCATCTCCAACGGCCCAAATTAATTCGGTAGCCCCTCATCAGGAAGTTGTCCCGATTTTCACGCCTAGCTTGTCACGCCCCTACACAGACTTCCTTAGCGGTTATCTCAACTGCCAGCCATCCGAAGCATGCCACATCAGGCACTCAAACGAAGGCTCTATTTCATGTGACTCAAGAATATTGACGAGCCGCGGGAACCACACATGAGCCGTCAACGCCGTCCAAGTTCGTTCAGGGCCGCTCGAACGTTCAATCGAGTAGCCGAAGATGATGTTGGCTAGCAGATCACACAAACTACTCTTTAAGCTGATTATCATCGACTACAGAGTGGGGGGGCTAACTGTTAAGATCAAATTTCCTTCCTTATTTCTCATCATACACGTGTCCTCATACGTCTTAAAGAATGAGGCTGAATCACGAAATCAGCTTTCAGAAATAGTTTGCTACCCGTCAGCAGGTTCGGCCGCCCTAACAATCATTCGAGCGCATTCTGAGATTATGGATTGATTCCATCATTAAATTAGTACCAAACCGTGAGATCTTGCCCAGAAAAACAAAAGGGAAACTCAATTACACTAAGGCTTGTTCCCTAAGTCACCTCTCTATAAAGAAAGAATCTTCAATCAAAAGTCAAAGGGGAAACTTGCTCTAAATAATTTTTCCCGCAATCAAGGCCTATTAAACTAGCCCTTGCAAGACCACAAAGGGACTGTATGGATACAGATACATGCCATCTCCTTTCTCACATTTTCCTAGAAGCTTTTAGACAGATTTCTAGACATTTTCTTTGTATTTTCCACATATTCTCTTGACATTTACGGAGTTCATTGTATTTTTCATTAATATCATAGTGGAACATTTGAAGATCCCACGGTGAACATACCCGAGTTATCGGAAAACCACTATAAATCTTTGTGTATCACTATCTTTCTTTTTTTTATTTTTTCGTTTATTTTCTCTGCGATCATGATACTACTAACGCTCTAATCATTCGTATTCAGTCATTGGCCTCCTGGCAAATTTAATTGTAGATTTCACCCTCTACAGTGCTCTACATGTGGCTCATGTACTTGACTTCGAGGATCAACTAGCGAGTGCCCTCACCAAGCCTCTACCGGCACACATGTTTTTCTCTCTCTCAAGAGCAAGACTCTAGCTTCGTAGTTTAGATTTCTATTTATTCGAATTGTAGAAAGTCTCTAGATCAAGAAAGATTATTTTATTGAATTAGGATGAGGAAATTACCTACCTAAAAAAGCCTTGTATTTTGTATATAAATATTCTTTCACTCAATAGAAAGGCTATTATCATTATTTTCCAAGTTGTGTGTCAAGGGACTTGTGCTAGCTGCAGTCCATCACCAAATAAAATTTAGTTAGCAAGATCAATATGCAACGTTCTTTATAACTATAAATAAGGAACCTGCCCAGAATTGTGTAATATGGGTCATTGAATCTCAGTGGTTCTTGGAACATCATCAAGGTCATTAATAAAGTTGGAGAAATAGTTAGGTTATATGGTGTAATTACATGTATGGAATTTCATATATATAGATAATTGATCATTGGTATTAGACCTATATCAATATAGAATAGATCGAAAATTGTTAATGGATCCTTGACGATCAGTCGGTAATAGTTTCGTTCGTTGACGCTAATTCCGAATGAGCAGTGATGGATTCTTGGACTCTGGTTGTAGCCTTTGCAGCCTGGAAAAGAGAAAGCAAGAAAAGGTAGTAAAATCACGCGTTTCAGAAATTGAAGCGTGAAGGAAAAGATAAATCTCCATAATCTGCCCATATAATTAATTGAAGAGGATAAACAAAAATGGAGTTAATTCAGTAGTATACTTTTGCTTTTAGGTGGAGAGTGTACAAAGGCCATTGTTAGCGAGAGTGTACAAAGTCAACTGTTGTGAGGAAAACCAAGAATTTAAGGTTAAGCTTTTCCTTTGTTTATTGTTTGGATCAATAATTGTAATATTGTGCGTGAAAAAAAAAATCAATTTGAAAAAAAATCAATTTAAATTATACGAATTAGTTTGTCTATTCAAATACATCATGGAAATTTGATTTTCATGTGTGCACCTAGTATTTTTGTTTTTAACTTCAGTCCTTAATTGATGAAAACCCATTTCTTCTCTTTATTTCTCTGTGCAAACTAAATTCTTCTACTTAATCTCTGGTTCGTCTCTTCTTCGCTATCTCTTTTCTCTTTTATCTAATTTAATTTTGGTTCTATGTAATTTCTTTTAATGGATTGTATATTGACAAATATTCTCGGATCTTTGGCATGATTCTTAGCTTGAGGCTTCTGTTGTTAGTGTGATCAATACATTCCTAAGTCGATCGTTTCCTTTAGAATACAATGTTTTAAGTTTCATTGTTGAATATCAATGGGTTCTTGAGGCGAACTTTAAAAATACTCCCCCTGCATTTACTGCTATTATTGAAAGGTCCTAAAAACTTGTTTGGATGAAGGCAAATTAGAGGAAAATATTAAGTTAAAAGAATATTTTCAAATTCATCCATCCACGATGGAAATCTATGGGGGCATAAGATTTGGCAAACTATTGTACTCTGTTGGGAATTTCGGATTTGTTTTAATGTTGGTATTATTTTACAAATTGATTTACTAGCTGTGGGATTGATTTGCTGCAGGATGTTGATTTGGAAGTTTTCTATTCTTGTGGTAACTGTTTTAGGAAAGTCTATTGGATTGAATTGGACTTCCATACCTAAGAAGTCAACTATTGCAGGATTTGGAAACTTTGGTTTTAATGGATTGATTTGCTGAAAGTAAAGATATTGATATGCTGCTTAACTCGTCCAGCTGCATAGAGAATCGTCAATTTGGTTCATGGATTAGAATTGTAATGACTGAGAAAATCCCAGACTTTAAATAATACAATTTATTTATTTAAGCCAAGGATTTTCCTAGAAAATATTATGTGACTGAAGGATTTATGGAATCAATATATGTATTTCTAAATTCTGTAACAGATTTAATGTTAAGTTTATGCTTTCGATCAAGTAAATTCGATCGATAAATTATTGCCATACTTTAAGGCGGAATAAATTTTCAGTACAAGTATAATTTGAGAATCTTAATTTCAAGAATCTCCAAACACAGCATGATGTTAGCAGCGTAAAAAAAATACGCACCGGCATTTTTAAAGAAGAGAAAATCCTTAATTGCCAGACAGCTAGATTAAAGTCACAAGATAAATACCCATAACAGAAGGGTACGATGTGAGCTCGGGATTTGACACCATCGAAACAATGTCATTCCGGGATATAATGCAGAAAAGTTAAATGTAGAATTTGTTCAGGTCTAGAATTAATTTCAAGACTTAAAACAGTTCAAGATATTACGCGAGTAAGAATTTAATGTGATGTCAAAGTAGTCGGGGAATTAATATTGAACTGTAAATGAGCGGTAGAAAAGGAATTGTCGAAACTAGAATTTCGTCGGCTAGGTATTTCCTTACAATCGTATAATTTTTATCCGATTCAAGGAAAATTTAAGTGGACAAGTACAAGGGGTAGGTGAGATTTTCTCTCTCTCCTTCCCCACATGGCCAGCCAAGCATAGCAAATGTAGAGCCAAAATTTAATTGATGGAGTGTGTAAGTGAATGACATGGTAAGGTGATGGGATAGATAGTGGTTGAAGGGAATTAATGGCAAAATTGTTTCTTCTTTTCTCCTTCCATAGAACCGGCCATGTGAAGAGGTTTAAGCCAAAAAAAAAAAATTGTGATTGGTTGAGTGTGCTAGAAGCCTTCATGATGAGATGTAGTCAAATCAACTATTTATAGAAGTGGCTTACCTCACTTCTCTCTTGAGACTCCAATCCGGCCATGACTAAAGGGGAGGTTAACATGACTTTAGTTAATTAAATGAGGTCATTAAAAGAGTTAAAATAATCACCTACTTGCCTATAAATAGAACCACCTCAACCTAAGCCTCATTTTTGCTAATTTTTCCTCTTTCTCTCACTAAAGAACCGGGCCTCTCCTTTGCCAAAATACACTCAAAAGTTTCCATACATTTCACACAAATCTTAGCTTAAGTTGGAGGAGAAGAGAAGGATTTCAAAAGTTTTCAAGAGAGAGTTCTTCAAGGGTAATTTCTTGAACTCTTCTCCATTATTTTTCTAGCAAATCTTAAGCTTGGGATTATGAATGTAATTTGTGATTCCTTAAGGCCATGGGTTGTAACAAGAGTGTGTGAGTTTTATGTTAGTTTTATGTTGGTTTTGTATGTTTTGAGGTTAGTTTGATGTGATATGTTTATGCTTGATTTAAGCTTGCTTACTTCCGGTTAGAGGAAAAATTTCCGGTTACTATGAACGTGAAAATAAGGACCCTAGAGTGAGATTTTACGATGTTTCAAAGTTTGACCTTATAGCCCTTGATGTTGTGAACATTTTCTGTGACTATAACAAAATCCAAATTTAACTCTAAAACCGAGTTTGAAGCCATTGTGTAAAAAACGGACAGGATGTCCAAACACAGTTTTGGAAAGAAAAAAAGATTTGCTGCAGCAACCTACAGCATTGCAAAAAAAAAAAGATTGCTGCAGCAATCTTACAACGTTTTAAAAGAGATTACTACAACATTTTTTTTAAATGATTGCTACAGCATTTTTAAAATGCTGCAGCATTCTAGGTAAACAAAAGAAAAACAGCAGCCACTGTTTTCAGCCAAACGATGCCTTTAGAGGCTGAATTTCAGTTGTCACTACAAACAATAATTTTAGATCGCACTGAGACGAAAAATTGTCATGAAGAATAGATTTTCAAAATCCGATTCTAAGATGCAGTAAAACGTAGATTTCAGAAACTATACAGTTTTAACAAAACGAAACTAAAACAGTGTCGTTTTTAACAAAAGGTTATCAAAGAACCCGAGATGTGATTTTAGTAGAATAATATGGTTATAGACCTCACTTTAATGAGGAATAACCATGAAGAAAGATTTCTAAAAAAAAAAAAAAAGGGGGTTTTCTACAACATAGTTTCACGTTGGTTTGTAAGTTAACCATAAAACGACTTGGGGAATAGTTTTCAAAAGTCGGTATTCAAAAAGAGATTTTACAACGGGATTTTAGTGCTTGTAACTAAATGAGTGAGTTATCGTTTCATAAAAATTGAATGATAGTTCTTTTAAAACCTTAATAGTTTTTGAGCAAAACATCCCGACGGGCACCCACGAGCCCAATACGATAGGTCCGTAGAATTTTGAAGGTTGATGTGGGTCCAATGCCCGCATTGATCTAAGAGACTCCATTTGAGTTTAAATTTCAACGGCCTACGAGTTAGAATGACGTGAATAAGTTCTAGGCCGAATTGGGCCTTAATATCGTAGTAAGTCCAATGAGGAAAATTATGGAGAATAAGTTACTAGATTGGATAATTGATTTCCAACCTAGACATAAGTACGTTAAGGGCAATTAAGGAAAATAAGATTTTAAGGATTTAAGAAATCTATCCTCATAGTAAATTATCCTTCAGTAAAGGAAAGGAATACATGCCTTAAGTAAAGGGCTAGATTTCCTTCACAAGTTGCTAAATAGAATAGCAAACGACAATTAATCTGACACTCTTAATGGGTGTTCATTTTCAGAAGTAAGCAAGTAAGAGAATAGGTTGTTTGGCGAAAAGAGAATTCCAGCTCTGTAAATCAGGTAAGTAGGAATCTCGCCTACAGCATGAATAGATTTTAAAGAAAAAAATTTACACATGTTATATATATACATGTTTATGCTTTAAGTATTGTATGCGATGTTATGTGATGCTGCATACACATAAACAGTGCACATGAGTTATATGTGTTTAAATTAATTTAATGTTATAGTATGCTATGCTAGGTCATATTGCATACACCTTAATAAGTCAAGAGGAACTTATAAGAATAATATCAGTTGAGTGCCGTACCAGCCTCCGACCTAAGGGAGGTAATTCCAGCTCCACAAGGGAGAACAGAAAAAAAAAAAAAAAAAAGAATGTCCTTCGACTTAAGGGAGGCATTCAAGTTATAATCACGGTGTCGCGGGGGACCTTGCAAACCCTCACGTCCCGATGATTGCGCGCAAGTGGTACGTGAGCACTCGGGCCCATCAGTAAGAAAGATAAGATAAGATAATAAGACTATGATAAGACATCATAATTAAGCATAATCAGCTCATGCATATTTATTCATGTGTACTCACAGTTATTTTGCGAGATATAGTTCCTACTTGCTGAGCGAAAGCTCAATCAGATATGTTCATGTTGTAGGTAAGAAACCTATCAGCAATTCCTGAAGGGCAATGGTGAGCGGCGGACGAATGGTGGAGATGGGAATGGATACTCACACGCATTATTTTCCGATAAGTTTAAGTAAAATCATGTATATATTTATATGATTCAGAGTTTCAAGCATGTATATTTTTTTAAAAAAAGTATATGTACATATGTATGTTAGGGAAACTGAGATTGTAGCTAACAATCCTAGTTTTGAGTATTTAAGTTTTAAAACATTGCAATAGTACAGGCAACAAATAAATAAATTTTAAACACGACGATTTAAATGATTAATCTTAAAAGGATTTTAAGATGTACTTGAACTTAAGATTTCTCACGAAATCAGTTTTAACGCCAAATGAGATGGCCAATTGTTTTAGAAAAACTTTTAAAGAGTATTTGAAACAAGAGTTCAAATGCTATTCCGTTTGAAGGATATTTCTAAAAGGTTTTATTTTAACTAAAATTAAGAAAAGCTTTAAGAAATTTAGTGATTCACTTATTTGAAATTATTGTTACAAATTATGAAAATATTCCTTCTTATGTTGAAAAAAAAAAATGTTCTGCAAATTTTAAGAAATTCCAGTAAGTACAAGTTAAAAAGTAAGTTACAGTGGCGGCCTCATAGGAGGGTCCTCACAAGAATCATATGATTAGAACCATTTTCGATTTACGTGTATTTTTTGTAAGAGAAAATACTGTAGCAAACCACGAATTATGATTCGAATCAGGGAACGAATTCCTCTACCAAACATTACATTAGATTGATTTGGTGAGAATCAACTTTTGGTCTTTTTTTAGTAAGTTGGAAATTGATAGAATAATTGACTTGTGATTGAGATTTTACTGGGTTGGTCGAATCACCCATGTTTTAGAGGAATACGTCTAGGTTCATAGGATTTTTATGCGAGAAGATTTCAAGAATCAATATTATTGGCCTTCGAATTAGTTTTGACAGCTTTGTTGCAAGAAATTGTTGCAACAAAATCTGCAACAGAATCTGCAACAGATTATTAATAACGAATTGCATTGAAGATTTTTGACAGCTGGATTTTTTTGGCTATTTAATTGAAGCCCCACAATGGTCTTAGCACGCCTTTTGAGTCAATGAGTCATATTATTTGTGAGTGTTTATTTTTCTATTTCTCTTCGGGAGAGAAGATTAAGGCCTCATTCATTTCATTGATTCGAGTTTTTAGTTTTAGTTTCTACAATAAAAAGCTCTTAGAAAATGTCACATCTAACTTTTTTTCTGCTACAGTGAAAAGCTCTCAAAAAATGTTATATCTCAGCTCGAATTAAAAACTCGAATCCACAAAATAAGTACAAACCTCAAATATCCCATCAATATTTTCATGTATTTGTATCAGAGGAGAGCTTAAGATCAAATGCTTTGGCATGAAAACTATAGGCCGTGTTTGGTTTGCATGTTCGATTTATAATGATTTGAACGTTTTGGTTATCTGAACTGTGGTGATTTGAAGTGCAAAAAATGTAAGATTATTTGGATTGTGTTACATACACACCACAAAATGGGATTAATTTAAAAATAGGCTTTTCACTTCACCATCTTATTATTATAAGTAGTCTAATAACAAGTTAATGTGATAATGATTACTTGTGTGATGGATTTTTATATTTTTATATTTTAGTTAGGATTTTGGTTATTTTTACTTTATTTCTGTTTTAATGTGATAATGATTACGTGTGTGATGGATTCTGTAGTTAAATAATTTGAGATTATGCATATGTAGTTGATTTTTTTTTTTTTTTTTTGGATTGTGTAAGTGTATATATCTGTTTTCTGGATTTGAATTTTTGTTATTTTTAGGTTTTGGTTGGGTGATGATAGATGCTAATTGTAGTCAATTAATTCAGCTTGATGTAACTTAATACGTGATTATGTGGTTAATTTGACTTTGAGGTTGACATTTGGTCATTTGATTTTGTTTTCTGTGTTATCGTTAGTATGGGACGATGTTAGTTTTTTTTATGTTAGTAGGATGGTGTGGTTTCTGTGTTATGGTCAATTAATTAATTAGAATCTCAATTACCAAAAATTTATAAATTAAGCATAATAACACCAAGTAGTATGTATGTTGTTTCTGTGTTACCGTCAGTAACCCCTTTGCTTACTAGTGAATCAACATAAATTAATGGATAATCAGACTATTTTTTCTTTCCAGTGGAATAAAACAGAGAGCTCTGAAGAAGTTTAGAAGACCAGAAAGCAAATAAGTGCCTCCCACACATTTAAATATATATATATATATATATATATATATATAACACTATTATTGACTAATCTTTTAATAGCGTAAACTTTTAAGATGATAGATAAACTATAGTATCAAAAATAAAAGGTCCTGAATTTAATTTCCTTTAGGGCATTCTTTATAATGGCCTTTAAAAAAGTTGTAAAAATTACACTACATGGAAAATTTATTGGAGTGTAGTTGAAATAAAGCAAATTTTCAAAATATTCTAAGCAAAACAAAGTTACATTATAATTATATTCACAGTTTATATTACAAAGTCATGTAGTCTTTTCAAAAAAAAAAAAAAAAAAAGTAATTATCATAAGGATTTGAACTTTTTTAATTTGTATAATATTTTAAATTTTCGCTATATTTTAATGTGACTAGAAAAATTTTAGCTTACCTCTTTAATTGTAACAAAGCTTCGAGACTTTAATATATGTCAGATTTTTGTATTGGACTTTGTAAATAATATTTGCCAACAAATTAGACTAGTATTTGGCCTAAGAATATAAAATTATTATGGGCTCATCTCAGCGTAATCTTTTATTTATTGTAAAACTAACAATAAACAAAAATAAATGGATGAATGGAATATAATCCTGACCTATATTATTGAGTACTGATTGCTTTTTTTCCGTCTAAAAAAGATATGTATGTTAAATATAGTTCACAATTTACATAACCCATAGGCCAAATTAATATACAGAGATTATGAGATATATTATGTCCTAATTAAATAAGACAAATGTGTCTGCATCCAGCTCTCCATTGTCATATGCCCACAAATTCAATATTCAAGACACCCATATTTTTGTTATTATCATGTAAAAGGATACATGCATGTCAAAAGCTCGCACTTCTTATGTAAAATATGACTAGAGATGTCAATCTTGTCGGCTCAACTCGGCCTGACCACTTTAAATTAACTTTAAGCGTGTTTTTTGTCGTACTTGAACCGATCCATTTATTTACTGTGTCATACTGAGCCTGACTTATTTAGTTTTTAAGGTGTCAAGCCCGGCCGGTGGCCCGTTTATATATAGATCGTGCTCGTAGTTGTCTGCAGCTTTTTTTCTTCTCCTGGATTCAGCACAACAAATATGCACCAAATTACCAGCTTCCCAATCAAAGTATAATCAGCTCATATTTTCCTTATCAACAAATATTTGATTTCTCCAGTGTTTATTGCAATTTTATTTTGCTTCTATTTCTTTTGTAATTTTCCATTTTTGTGTTTCGGTCATGCTTGTGCCCGTACCTGTGCTTGTACTTTTATCATGCTTTTAACTTGCTTTTGTCATGCCAAATAACATATTTACAACTGTAATGACTGAGAAAATCTAAGACTTTAAATAATATAATTTATTTATTTAAGCCAAGGATTTTCCTAGAAAATATTATGTGACTGAAGGATTAATGGAATCAATATCTGTATTCCTAAATTCTATAGCAGATTTCATGTTAAGTTCATGTTTTCGATCAAGTAAATTCGATCGATAAATTATTGCCGTACTTTAAGGCGGAATAATTTTCAAGACAAGTATAGTTTGAGAATCTTAATTTCAAGAATCTCCAAACACAAGATGATGTTAGCAACAGAAAAAAAAACGACCGACATTTTAAAGAAGAGAAAATCCTTAATTGCCGGACGAGCCTAGATTAAAGTCACAAGATAAATACCCATAACAGAAGGGTACAATGTGAGCTCGGGATTTGACACCATCAGAAACAATGTCATTCCTGGGATATGATGCAGAAAAGTTAAATGTAGAATTTGTTCAGTCTAGAATTAATTTCAAGACTTGAAACAATTCAAGATATTCCGCAAGTAAGAATTTAATGTGATGTCAAGGTAGTCAGGAATCAATATTGAACTGTAAATGAGCAGTAGAAAAGAAACTGTCAGAAACTAGAATTTCCTGTCGGCTAGGTACTTCCTTACAATCAGTATAATTTTTATCTGATTCAAGGAAAATTTAAGTAGACAAGAGTACAAGGGGTAGGTGAGATTTTTTCTCTCTCTCCTTCTCCACTTGGCCGGCCATGCATAGGAAAATAGAGCCAAAATTTGGCTAGTTAAGTGTGCTAGAAGGTTACATGTAAATGTGATGTGATGGGGTTAGATTTTATTTTTCTCTCTCCTTCCTTCACTTGGCCGGTCAAACTTAAGAAATTAGAGCCAAATTGGCAAGTTGAGTGTGCAAGTGGATGACATGGTAAGGTGATGGGATATGAGTGGTTGAAGGGGAATTAATGGCAAAGTTGCTTCTTCTTTTCTCCTTCCACAACTGGCCATGAATTGGGGGATTTAAACCAAAATTTTGGTTGACTAATGGAGTGGACTTGGGGTAAAATTAAATGATTTCCAAGTTTCTATAAAAGGAGCCATCATAACCTAGGCCTCATTTTTTTCTCCTCTCCTTTTTCCCACAATAAATCCTGCCATACCACCCATTCTCTCTCAAATATTTTCTCTCACTCTCCTAACCTTAAGCCACTAGCAAACCATAGAAGAAGAAGAAGAAGATCAAGAGTTCTAGGAGGAGTTTAGTCAAGCATTTCTCCAATGGTATAAACTCTAAACCCTATCTTTTTATGCTCTAGTAAAGTTTGAGATGTAGAGATATTCTTCTCAAATTTTCTTATACTCCTCTAGTTCCAAGCCATTATCCAACCTTAGAGGAGGAAGAATGTGAATAAGAAGCTAAGAGAAATCAAGTATATTGGCCTTCAAGGGTAAACCCTTAATCTCTCATCTTTTAGTAAAGTTTAAGTTTAAGAATCCATTAATGTAATTTGTGGTTCTTGAGAAAATAAGTTTGTAATAAGGGTGTGTGAGTTTTATGTTGGTTTTGTGAGTTTTGAGGTTAATTTGATGTGGTATGTTTATGCTTGATTTAAGTTGCTTATTTCCGGTTAGAGGAAAAAATTCCGGTTACTTTGAACACGGAAGTGAGAACCCTAGAGCAAGATTTTTAGGTGTTCCAAAGCTTAAACTTGTAGCCCTTTATGTTTTGAACGTTTTATGTAACTATGACAAAACCTAACCTTAACTCTAAAAGCAAGTTTGAAGCCATTTTGCTAAAAACGGACAGGATGTCCAAACACGGTTCTGGAAAAAAAAAAAAAAAAGATTTGCTGTAGCAACCTACGGCATTTTAAAAGATTGCTACAGCAATCTTACAGCGTTTTAAAAGAGAGTGCTACAGCATTTTTAAAATGCTGCAGCATTCTAGGTAAACAAAAGAAAAACAGCAGCCACTGTTTTCAGCCAAACGATGCCTTTAGAGGCTGAATTTCAGTTTTCACTAAAAACAATAATTTTAGATCGCATTGAGACAGAATTGTCGCGAGGAATAGATTTTGAAAATCCTACTCTAAGATGCAGTAAAACATAGATTTCAGAAACTGTACAGTTTTAACAAAACGAAGCTAAAACAGTGTCGTTTTTAACAAAAGGTTATCAAAGAACCCGAGATGTGATTTTAGTAGAATAATATGGTTTTAGACCTCACGTTAATGAGGAATAACCATGAAGAAAGATTTCTAAAAAAAAAAGGGGTTTCTACAACATAGTTTCACGGTGGTTTGTAAGTTAACCATAAAACGACTTGGGGAATAATTTTCAAAAGTCGGTATTCGAAAAGAGATTTTACAACGGGATTTTAGTGCTTGTAACTAAATGAGTGAGTTATCATTTCAAAAAAAGAATCGAGTGATAGTTCTTTTAAAAGCTTAATAGTTTTCAAGCAAAACATCCCAATGGGCACCCACGAGCCCAATACGATAGGTTCATAGAATTTTGAAGGTTGATGTGGGTCCAACGCCCGCATTGATCTAAGAGACTCCATTTGAGTTTAAATTTCAACAGTCTAAGAGTTAGAATGCCATGGATAAGTTCTAGGCCGAGTTGGGCCTTAATATCGTAGTAAGTCCAATGAGGAAAATTATGGAGAATAAGTTACTAGATTGGATAATTGATTTCCAACCTAGACATAAGTACGTTAAGGGCAATTAAGGAAAATAAGATTTTAAGGATTTAATAAATCTATCCTCATAGTAAATTATCCTTCAGTAAAGGAAAGGAATACATGCCTTAAGTAAAGGGCTAGATTTCCTTCACAAGTTGCTAAATAGAATAGCAAACGACAATTAATCGACACTCTTAATGGGTGTTCATTTTGAGAAGTAAGCAAGTAAGAGAATAGGCTGTTTGGCGAAAAGTGGATTCCACTCAGAAATCGGGTAAGTAGGAATCTCGCCTCAAAGATGAATAGATTTTAAAGAAAAATTTACACATGCTATATTTATACATGTTTATGCTTTAAGTATTGTATGCGATGCCATCTCATGCTGCATACACCTTAATAAGTCAAGAGGAACTTATAAGAATAATATCAGATGAGTGTCGTACCAGCCTCCGACCTAACGGAGGTAATTCCAGCTCCACAAGGGAGAACAAAAAAAAAAGAATGTCCTTCGACTTAAGGGAGGCATTCAAGTTATAATCAAGGTGTCGCGGGGGACCTTGCAAACCCTCACGTCCCGATGATTGCGCGCAAGCGGTACACGAGCACTCGGGCCCATCAGTAAGAAAGATAAGATAAGATAATAAGACTATGATAAGACATCATAATTAAGCATAATCAGCTCATGCATATCTATTCATGTGTACTTACAGTTATTTTGTGAGATATAGTTCCTACTTGCTGAGCGAAAGCTCAATCAGATATGTTCATGCTGTAGATAAGAAACCTATCAGCAATTCCTGAAGGGCAATGGTGAGCGGCGGACGAATGGTGGAGATGGGAATGGATACCGCTCACGCAGATTATTTTCCATGAAGAAGTTTAAGTAAAATCATGTATATACTTATATGATTTAAAGTTTCAAGTATGTATGTTTAAAAAAAAAAGTATATGTACATACGTATGTTAGGGAAACCGAGATTGTAGCTAACAATCTTAGTTTTGAGTGTTTAAGTTTTAGAACGTTGCAATAGTTCATGCAACAAATAAACGGATTTTAAACATGACGGGTTAAATGATTAATTTTAAAAGGACTTTAAGAAGTACTTGAATTTAAGATTTCTCACGAAATTGGTTTTAAAGTCAAATGAGATGGCCAATTGAAATGACTAGTTTTAGAAAAGCTTTTAAAGAGTATTTGAAACAAGAGTTCAAATGCTATTCCGTTTGAAGGATATTTCTAAAAGGTTTTATCTCAACTAAAATTAAGAAAAGCTTTAAGAAATTTAGTGATTCACTTATTTGAAATTATTGTTACAAATTATGAAAGTATTCGTTCTTATGTTTAAAAAAAAAAATGTTCCGCAAAGTTTAAGAAATTCCAATAAGTATTAGTTAAGACGTAAGTTACGGTGACGGCCTCATAGGAGGGTCGTCACAACAACAAATGCAAGGAAATAAGCACTCAACAAATAATATAAACTTCCATATATATATATATATCAAATATGATAATATTATATAGGCTAATGTGCACCTATTTTGTTAGTTTGCCAATGCAAATAATCTAAAAAAACCTATTTGTTTTTTTAACAACTATTTAGTTTTTATTTGGAAGAATCGGTTAAGTTTTCATTTTATTAGCTTAATTATTATTTTTATTTTTATTAAAACTTCTTAATAAAACTAATTTTTTTATGTCAAGTAAAATAGATCAATAAAATTAGTTTTATCCTTCATCTTCATTAATTAGGCCCTTATCTTACTTTTAACGTGGTGTCCCTGCTTGTGCTCGTGTTGTGCTTTTAATAATCATATCGTATCAACTTTTTAACGTATCGTACTCGTGTCGGCCCATCATGCCCGGCCCGTTTTGAAATCTCTTAATACATATGATCTCATATAAAATTTAGGGAAATAGTAGAAAATAGGCCAACATGAAAAGCTTAAGAAAGGAAATAGGCCAATTTTTAGTTATAGAAATTAATAGGCCATAACTTGTCAAGTTATGATTCATAACCGGACAAGTTATGGACAATTATGAATAATAACTTGTTAAGTTATGGTTCATAACCAGACCAGTTATAGACGAAAATAATAATTTGGCCTATTTATTAACTTATGTAAACTATTAGCCTATTAATTTTAATTCATCTCAAATTTTGGCCTATTTTCCTCTTTCTCCCTATAATTTATATGTTAAACTAAGACAGTTACAATTACCTCCTCCCGTCGTATGCCCAGAAGTTCAAAACTAAGAAAAGCTCCTTCGTATTTAATTACCTTCTTTTACGTCTTTCGTTCACCTTTGAAATTTACCGGGATCGTCTCATTCAGGAAATTTGTCAAATACGATCCCATTTAGGAAATTTGTCAAATAAATTCATAAACTTGAATGCGAGTAAACTTCACAAATCGACATATTTATAATGTAGCAAAACAATTTATTTAATTGGTTTTTTTTGTACAAACACCCTTAACTTTTTAAATTTAGCAATTCGGTCCCTATTTATTTTCCTAGCAATTGGCGCCTTTAAGTTTTAAATTTTTAGAATTAAGATCCAATCGAAAACAATGTCTATTTTTAGGGTTTTTTTAATCACGTGAACGCGCATGTGATCCTCTGATATGGGCAATAACGGTTATTTCTAACTCTATTTGTTCGGTTATATTGATTTCGGAGTCATCTAATATATATGAACACAATCAACTGTTATTGCCCTCAACAGACGCTCCAAGTGTGAGAAATGACCTTTATTGCCCTTAACAGATGCTCGCATACGCGTTACATGATCAAAATTATAAAAAAAAAAAAAAAAAAAAAAAAAAAAAAACATATGTTATTTTCAACTGGACCTTAATTGTAAAGATTTTTAAGTTGAAAGGCCCAATTACCAAGAAAAAAGAATAATGACCAAATTGCCAAATTCAAAAAATTAAAGGGGTGTCCATACTAAAAAGCCTATTTAATTTGCATCACCAAATTATGTTGACATAGTTCAATAAATAAATGGGTAATCCACTATCTAAATCCGAACAATATAATGTTAGATGTTAGATTGTCAGATGTTTCTTTGAAGGAAAATAAATAATGATAAAAAAAAAAAAAAAAAGATTGTCAGATTCTTGAGATTCTTTGCCTGAAAATTCTCCGCCAACGCCGTAGCATTTGACTAATTCATAGTCATTCAGTTCAGCAGGTCCAGAATTATAATACATAATTTACTCGCAAAATCTTACTCAAAAAACAAAAATTGTGGTTGTGGCTACATTTTTGTTACAAATTAGAAGGACCGGCTCTTAAATAACCAAGCTTGTAAAACAACTTGTGACGCGGCCAAGGTTTTTTTTTTTTTTTTTTTTTTTTTTTTTTTTTTTTTTTTTTAGAACGCCGCCAAGGTTTTGGCTATACAGATATAAATACAATACAATTATGCAAAACGTGTGGCCACTCTAAAAGCAGCCAACGAAAATGGAGAGAGAGAATTACAAACCATCTTTAGTCACTCCATTGATACAATCTTGTGAGGAAAATGGGCTCAACAATGGAAGGGACAGAGTTGGTGAAGAGGGTATTAAGAGAAAGCAAATTCTTGAAGAAGTGAAAAGGCAGTTATGGTTAGCAGGGCCTTTGATAGCTGTGAGTTTATTGCAGTATTGCTTACAGATGATTTCTGTGATGTTTGTTGGTCATCTTGGTGAGTTATCGCTATCTGGTGCTTCCATGGCCACTTCCTTTGCAGCTGTGACTGGTTTCAGCTTTTTGGTGAGTCAGTTTTTTTCTCTAACTTTGAATGAATTCTCTTTGCTTGATGAATTGACAAAGCAAAAAGAAAAGTATACATTTGAATACATTTCTGATGATAAAGTTGAGTTTTTGTGGTGTGTTTATTGACTGAATAGATGGGAATGGCGAGTGCTTTGGAGACCTTATCCGGGCAGTCATATGGGGCAAAGCAATATCATATGTTGGGAATACATACACAAAGATCTATGTTTGTTCTTTTACTTGTGAGCATACCTCTTGCAGTTATCTGGGCAAACACAGAGCCTATTCTAATTGCTGTAGGTCAAAATGCTGATATAGCCGCAGAAGCCGGGCGATATGCCCGGTTCATGATCCCGAGCATATTCGCCTATGGTCTTCTTCAGTGCCTAGTCAAGTTCTTACAAACCCAAAACACTGTTTTCCCAATGGTGGTTTCCTCTGGGATTGCAACTTTGCTTCATATACTTTTGTGTTGGGTATTGGTATTCAAATCTGGACTTGGAAGCAGAGGAGCTGCCTTGGCGAACTCCATATCTTATTGGAACAATGTGCTGTTGCTAGCTCTTTATGTGAAGTTTTCTTCTTCGTGTGCGAAAACTTGGACAGGGTTTTCTAAGGAAGCCTTTGAAAATACTCTTACGTTTGTTAGACTTGCCATTCCTTCAGCTGTAATGGTTTGGTAAGTTCTATTCTGCTCTTAATGTGGCGTTTTCAGGTTTAATTCTATATCTGTTATCTGCAATAGCAGAAAAAGTTCTTGGCCAAAAGCTCTGTAGCACTGTTTGAAACAGTATTTTCCTCAATGATGCTAATGCTATTTACCATGACATTTTGCAATGTTTTGTACAGCTTAGAAATGTGGTCATTTGAAATGGTAGTTCTTTTATCAGGCCTTCTTCCCAACCCAGAGTTAGAAACCTCTGTTCTCTCTATCAGGTTTGTTGTGACAAAAGTTTGATTCGGGTTGGTTTTTAAAAATTTTTTGCTACAAGTTCTTGATTTTTGAAATTTTAGTTACATAGCTTATGACTTATGTGCATTGCCAGCCTAAACACAGCCTCAACTGTTTGGATGATCCCTTTTGGACTCAGCGGTGCGGTGAGGTTAGCTTGAAAACAGCGTTATGTTAGCAAGATTTAATTTCATCTTTCATGCTAGCTTACAACTTGTATGTCAGTACAACACACCCTTTCTTGTATGGTTGTTATTATTATTATTATTATTATTATTATTATTATTATTATTATTATCATTATTATTATTATTTTGCGCATATCTAAAGGTTTTATTTTGATACCATTGATAAGGGTTTCAAGACGGAAGTTTTAAATGGATCATCTTAACTTAGGCTCTGTAGATATGAGGGTTTAAACCATGGTAATTCTAATTCGAATCATGATTTATGATTTTGGCTCCAATCATGATTTTGAAACCATAATCAGAATCGGGGTTTTAAACCACCTAAAACCAAGGGGGAGATAGTTTTAAAACCATGAGTGATTTTAGTTTAAAACATCACGTCAGAGTTCAAATATTGAATTAGAACCATTCAAACTAAATACTGGCTTTCAAATCTTGAACCAAAATTATTTTTTACTTTTTACAAACAAAGGTTTGAACCAGAATCATGATTCTAGGTCTAGAACTCTCGAACCAAACGCTATCTTACTGTTTTCCTTTTTTGTTTATGATTAACAGCACTCGGATCTCAAATGAATTAGGAGCAGGTCACCCAGGAGCCGCTCGTTTGGCAGTGTGGGTTGCGGTAGTCATGACTGTCACCGAGGCATTATTGGTGGGATTAGTTCTTATACTGATACGTAATATCTGGGGTTATGCTTATAGCAATGAAATAGAAGTTGTAAAATACGTTGCAAAGATGATGCCTATACTTGCAGGATCCCACTTTCTAGAGGGATTGCAGTGTATTCTTTCAGGTTTTTATTCCTTCTGCTTACTTCTTATATCAAAAATCACCCTAGACATTTTGTTTTAGGCCCTTGAAGATGAGGAAAATTAGAGGAAGATGAACAATTTGTAATGGTGTGAACAAAAAATTTACCAATTATATGCACAATTATATGATGTCGGTACCTCCTTACGTACATCAGGAAATGCTAGAGGATGTGGGTGGCAGAAGACCGGAGCATATGTGAATCTTGGATCATACTATATAGTGGGAATTCCATCAGCTATTTTATTGGCTTTTGTCTTCCACATTGGTGGAAAGGTTTTTTCTTCGTATGCCTTTATCATGTTATACACTTGAATTTCGATGTCAAGAATGCAGACTTTTTCTGAAACATTTTCTTCTTTTTATTTCCTTAATAGGGTCTCTGGTTGGGGATAATATGCGCGCTCGTCGTGCAATCTTTGTTCCTTCTTGTGATCACCATAAACACCAACTGGGAGGAACAAGTAATATCTATCTCGCTTTCACTACTTTGAAGCTATTTGTTTCTTCAAAATCTAACTCAAATCAATCATTTTTTTCTCCTTGTATTTTAGGCCAACAAGGCTCAAGAGAGAGTTTACAAGTCTGTAGTTCCCGTAGAAGCGGTCTCTTGACGATTAAACGCGGCCGAAATAGAGAAACTTCATTGCTGAATTGAGTGAGGAAGGCAGGCTTGGATAATCATGAAGCTTAAAAAAGTGGATTTACAAGGAATTTTGGTATCCTTGTAGGAAATGATTATTATTCATTGCGGCAGATGAATAAAGGCGCAATCTAAGATGCGACTTGTATGATCTGAAGTTATTTGTACTTTTCCATATATTAACAGTGAAATATGCATAAAATCGAAAGTTTATTTTAAATAAAGTCTGTCTTGGTCTCTTGAAGCTGTTGAAATCTTTTGGTATTATTCAAGGCATTATTGTTGGTTCGTGAAAATTGCAATTTTAAGTAAGCTTTTCTTTGTCATCTCATATGAACTAGTAAAATGATGGGATTTTTTTTTTTTTTTTTTTGCAAGTAACATACACATACAGAGAACGTGCAAGTACAAAACCAAATTTTGTTCTCATATAATGCAGCGAAATGATAAAATATAGGACTGAATAGATCACATAGGACTTAAAATATTTGACTGGCTAATCAGGTAGTACATTTGTATAAAAATATTGACATCATACTATATGATTGAGTGCTTCATTGCATGTCGTAGAAAAAGACATTGACCCCTAAATGTTGAAAATTCAATTAGTAGGGAAAAGGTTTCAAATCTAGTGTAAATATATAGACGTTGCCGGTATTAAGGCCGTGTTTAAAATTAATCCCGTTTTTGTTTTTCACGTTTTTTGAGAAAGAAAAATGAAAACGTTTCTAAGACAGCGTTTGGCACAATAAAGACAAAAAACGAAAATGAAAACGATTTTTTAATTTCGTGTAAAGTAAGAGAGAAATAAAAAATGAATTTTAGTCATTTTTCCTTTTTTTGTTTTTGTTTTCTCCTCTCTCGAGCAGAAAGATGAGAGAGAAACATTAATGGGTTTTTTTATACTGAAAATAATCTCTTGATAAACCTACCAAGCGCATTTTTATAAATGATTTCTGTCTGAAATTGAAAACATTTTCATTTTCATTTTCATAAAAAAAAATCATTTTGAAACGAATTCCAAACGCACTCTAAATTTTCCTATTGATCTAAGATACTATTGCTTTAAATAGATATGCTCAGATTATTGGAACTCTAAGTCCTTATTTACAAAAGTTGTATGAACCCTTGTGCAAAGTATCAGAAAAGCTACAGCTTATTATAAGCGTATTAATTTTATTTAGCAAAAGAGTTCTCTGAAATAGCGATGACTTGCTTCTTAACGTAAAAAAGTTGTTCAGACACTTATTAACAATTAAAGAGATGGTTGCACCAAAGGAAAAGAAAAAATAAATAAATAAATGATGGATCCTGATTTCCAAAGAAACTAATCAAATATAAAATTAGCAACTTATTCTAATCTTGCAGTGGCGGAGCTAGAAAATTTTTTGAGGGGACATGAGTTAAAGTACAAATTTTGAAGGAAAATGACTTTGTAACTATTTTTTTTTTCTTTTTAAAACGTTTGGTCTTTCTCTTTTAGCTTTTTTAATCTTTTTTTATCTTTTATGTATTCTTATAAATGAATCAAACCACTAATCAAGTTTGATTCACATTTTAAAGTTAAAAGTCTACAAAATTATGACTTTATATAGTAGTGTAGTTTATTTTTACTTTTATTGAGATTTTAAGTTTGAGTTATCAATATACTTAAGAGTCAAAATTTAAAGTTTTATCTAAAGATTTAACAATTTTTATTAAAAATTAACACACATAAAATTAGAATTTGGAAGATAATAGAAAATATTTTAAAACCTACGCAAAAAAATTCTCAAGTATAAAAATTCAGAGGGGGTGAAAGTGCTAGAAAAAAAAATTCAGGGGCTAAAAATTAAAAAGCCACTTTGGTTGGTGGGGGCAGGTACCCCCGGACCTCAAGTGGCTCCGCCCCTGTTTGCCTCCATACTTACGTGACTCTAACTTTTGAGGGGGAAAACGATGGTGACATGCTTTATATTAGCCTACAACATGATATAATTTAATATTTCTGATAGGCTACTCATAAAATGAGACAGTCCTTAATTTTAACAAGGAATGAGAAGTTCAAAATATTGCCATATTTCAATGCTTTTGTTTACATCTTTTCTTTCTTTTTTCCTTTTTGTTTAGTAAATTGAATTGGGGCCTTAGCTGGTCCGTTGTTTAAGCTCAGTTTCTGTTTATATAGATTAAAAATAAATAAATAAATAAATAAACTCAATTATGAAAAGGAAATCTTTTGAAAACACCAATGAGAATTTACTTGAAAACATTAGGTTTGCATATTATTAATCAAAAAGGGAACGGTTGCCAAATGGGTTGGGGAATCTCCCATTAACGCAAAAAATTTAGGACAAATTACATTTATTCCCCTTGAACTATAAGTGTATGAACAAAATGCCTCCTAAACTTTAAAAGTAACAAATTTTTCCCTTGAACAATTTGCCGTTAGTATGCGTTCTCCTTTTCTGGCCCCTCGGTTCAATTTTGAACGTTAAGTGTCACGTGGAAGTCATTGAGACATTTAATTTTAATTCTATTCTAAAATGACGATTTTGCCCATTAGATTGGTCAATCTCACCCAATCAGAAGCATCTCATCCCTCACTCTCTTTCCTCTACCTTTCCCATGCATGACCACCAAGTTCCGGCAAGTATTCCGGCGTCCATTTTCGACACCTCCCAGCTCATAAGAAAGCTATCATCAAGCCGAGTCCGGATTGGTGTCTTCTGGCCGCCAACTCATTGGATGAAGGCACACTTTTTCTAGAAGTTCAAAACTCAAAACTTCTAATGGCCATAATTTTTTCGTCGACCCGATCGGTGTGATTCCGGTCTCTATGAAATCGAGTGATGAGAGGAACAAGACCAGCCAAAATTTGTTGTTGATTCCGCTGAAAAAGCTTCTCCGTAACCACCATCCATGGCCGCCACATCTCCTCTCAAAAAACCATAGTCTCGGCGGTGGTGAAGTGCACTGTCCCCATCATTTCACTCAAAATCTATAGATGAGTCAATCCCGACAGTAGCCACCGCCATCCTCACTTATTTGCAAGAATTCAAAGTAGCCGCCGCTCACCGTGGAGGAGTTTGGTTCCGTCGGTTTGTCAAAACACTCAAAAGTAAGTAGGTAACAAAAGCCTCATCTCAATTTCTCCGATCTGTGGTTCAAAAACTGAGAACCGAGTCACTGGAAACCGAGAACCAAGTCGGGGTATTCGAATGAATTTTGCCCTATTTCTAACTCAACACAATAAATTACTTTTTTACCTTTAAAATGAGAATTATATGCCATCCATGTGGCACTTAACGTTCAAAATTTAACCGATGGAACAGAAAATGGGGACTCGTGCTAACGGCGAATTGTTCATGGAGAAAATTTGTTACTTTTAAATTTTGGGGGGCATTTTGTTCAAACGATTATAGTTGAGGGGGAATAAATGTAATTAGTCAAAAAAATTATCGTGTTAGGAAAATTGTTGTTCTCCAATGCGCCTATGCTATAGTATAAATTGTAACATATATTACGTTTGGTACTAATTAATGCTAATTAAATAATAAGATGCGTAGGCTCTTATTCTTTCAATTCACTATTCATAAATAGAGATTAAGCATCCGTTTAGATAAACTATTCATAAATATAGTAAACTATCATCTTCAATATCGGATATGAACAAGTCAGAGCAAATCATATTTGAATTCTACAAATCATACCAAAAAGAAAAACTTCCCAATACAACACCAATTTTCTTCATCCGTCATTCTCAATTTTGAAACCTACCCTCAAGTTGGAGATAGACGTATAGAATGCCCAAGTTGCTAAGAATGCAACAACACCTCACCAAGTGGCTTGGGGTGAACTTCTGTTTTGAAAAAAGAGAATGTGTGAGGGTATATATATATATATATATATATATATATATATATATATATATCTTCTTACTTAATTTTCTCTGACTATATGACAATCTAACTGAATATGCTTGCCACGTCCATGAAGGACTGCTTTTGTCGCTATGTTCACGGATGTGTCTGATTATCACAATGCATCTTTTTGTTGCTCACAAATCTGTAACTTGAAAATTTTGAAGAATATATCTCAACCAAATAAACTCACAAGTGATGAAAGCCATAATTCTATTGTCGGCATCTCCTTACGAGCGATACATAATAGTTTTCTTCTAGTTGTTTTGAAACTGAGTGACATTCCAAGGAAAACACGGTGTATTATGGTTGCAAATTTTCTTGTTGGTATTAGAGTTTGAGGAGAGAAGTGAGGGAGAAGAATTGCACTTTATAACGTATTATGTTTCCATTTTAAAAGGTTAACCAGTTTAAGTGAGGTGGCTTAATATCTTTATATGACTGTGATTAAGTTTGTATTCATATGATGTGGGACACGGGTATTTTATCCTTAACAGTTGGGTCACAACTCTTCCACTTTGCATTATAAAATCATAACTTGTCAAGTTATGGTTCATAACTCCATAACTTGACAAATTATGGCCTATTAATTTCTATAACTAAAAATTGATCTATATACTTTCTTAAGTTTTTCATATTGGCTTATTTTCTACTATTTCTGAATATTTTAAGTAAGGTGAACTCACGGGCCTCACACTATAAGTAAAATTAGTCCGTCCTATTATGAACCATATTTAGCATGCATGCATAATTAAAATACGAACAACAAAGTTGTCCATAATATGTTTTAGCTCATATTAGAGTGAATCATTATGATTATGAAAGACTACATAAAAACATTTCAACAGATATGTCTTGGCTTGTGATAATGAGATAATGTACCATAGATGAAGTCATTTGAGCAGCACCAAGAGTGACCCCATGATATCATCATCTTGGATATACAAAATGTATTTCACTCGCAAAATAAAAACTCCTTGCTTCTAGCGTGCAACCTTAATTTGTAATGGCTGGGAAAATTTGTTATGTTAATCTTGGATTTGATCAAGATTTAGCATATGAATTTCCTCATTATTACATCTCTTTGAAATTAAAAATATTGTAACTTATGAGGAAATTTATATGCCAAATCTTGATCAAATCCAAGATTAACATAACAAATCATTTTGCAATTAAAAAAAAAAAAACTGTAACTTTTCCATAAATATATATATATATATATATATATAACTTTAAAGCTAATGGGTGATCAACTTTACGATCATACTTTGATGTATGCCTCTTAATTCTTAAATTGATGATAGAAATGTTCATCAAATTGTAAATGTACTTTTTAAGCAAGTGTTATTAAAAATTATCCAGAGTGACAAAATAGATTCCAAGGATGTCCATAAATCGGGTATGGACCCATAATATTAAAAGTATGGCAAGTCCAGAGCTTGAATTAAATTGACTTTTTAAATTGTCAATTTAACTAGGTTGACATCTCTATTGTCTTTACCAACTATGATACGCTAAAATGTAGGAAAATGATCTTATTTGAAATGGAGGGCTAGGATCAAAAGGTGATTTGAATAATGGTGGATGAATAAATGAAAAAAAATATATATAGTGTAAAGGATGGGGTAATTTCACGCACAAAATAGAAGGAAATTGTCCCCAAGATGAAAAGGTGGACTATGATTTTGTGCCTAAAAAATAATTGATTCATAAAACATGTCTCGGTGACAGTAAAACAGCGCACTCGTAGAAGTGTTCTGTGACTACCATCAATTCTTTAAGACACAAGGCTAAAAAATATTAAGTTGTGCAATTTCACATCATCTGAAGATGAAGATGGGTTTTTATTTATAAGAAATAACATTACCTCCTAATGGTATGAGGTCTTTTGGGGTGAAGTCTAAAAGTAAAACCGTACGGACTCAGGTCCAAAACAGATAATATCATATCAGGTAGGGGTGCGGGTCGTTACATATGTAATGACTGAGAAAATTTCAGACCTTAAATAATACAATTCATGTATTTCTAAACCAAGGATTTTCCTAGAAAATATTATGTGACTGAATGATTTATGGAATCAATATCTGTATTCTTAAATTCTATAGCAGATTTCATATTAAATTCATGTTTCGATCAAGTAATTCGATCGATAAATTCTCACCGTATTTTAAGGCGTAATAATTTTCAGTACAAGTATAGCTTGAGAATCTTAATTTCAAGAATCTCCAAACACAGCATGATGTTAGCAGCATAAAAAAAACGCATTGACATTTTTAAAGAAGAGAAAATCTTTAATTGTCAGACAGCTAGGCTAAAGTCACAAGATAAATACCCATAGCAGAATAGTACAATGTGAGCTCAGGAGTTGACACCATCAGAAACAACGTCATTCCCGAGATAGAATGCTGAGAAGTTAGATTTAGAATTTGTTCAGTCTAGAATTAATTTCAAGACTTGAAACAGTTTGAAATATTACGCGAGTAAAAAATATAAAACAATATTGAATTATTCGTAAATTAATGTTGGACCTGTAAGTAGTATATTAAATTACGTGAGCTAAATTAATTACCTCTAACCAAAGATAAATTTAATCTGTTTAGAAAAAATAATTGAGAATAAGATTAGACCCGTAATCTTACCTTAATTAGATATTTTATATAGTGAAATTTTTAGGGTTCTTGTCATTTCTTTCCCTTATTCCCGCTCACTCTCTTCTCTTCTCTCACTTTTTCTCACAAAAACCATCAATGGCCAAATACTCAAGTTGAGATTCCGATCTCCATTTTTGACACCGCCGGTGTCAATAGAAAGATCTCGACGAGCTGAGTTCAATGACATGCGGCACAACCTCTAACTCTGCCGGAATCAGCCGCAATCGCCGGTGGAAGTTCCGAAATTACCCATTTCTTCCCGTCGTGATATCTCCGTCATCCGACCTCCGATTGAGATGATTTCAGTCCCTATGGACTCAGTGCAACGAGACGAAGAAAACCCATCCATTTTCATAGCTCAATGATGGCCGGAGCGCCGCCGTCTGTGGTGGCCGGAATCGCCTATGCCGCCGCCGTTGTTTCTCTCTCTCCAGGCCGTCATGGATGCCACCTCCCCCACCAATCGACTCAGAAGCCGACACCCAGTAGATCCCGACCAGCAGCCACCGCCACCGTCGCAGTTTGGCCGGAAAACGGAGCCACTGCCGTCGTCCGTGGAGGGAAGTGGTGGTTCCGACGATCTAACCGTTGGATCGTCGTAACTTTGGTGTCACAACACTCAGAAGGAAGTGGGTAAGAAAACCCCTCAACCAATTTTAATAATTGATGGCCGGAATATTGAGATTTGGATCGCCGGATTTTACCTACGTTGTCGGTCCCGATAGGTACTGTTACAGGCCGAATGGTGTGAAATTGACCGCACCAATAGACTCAGAAGGGTCAAGTTAGGGGGGGTAGGACCCAAGTCCGCCGCGGAAAAACTCTCCGGGATCCTCCGCCGCCGTACGCCGCCGCCACCGCCGCCATATTCCGGTGAGGTGTCGTTTCTCAGGCTATCGACCTCCGTTTGATGATCTGAGACCATATCCCGACTCGTTTCGACGTGCTGAACACAATGGTGATGTCCGTTCAACTAAATTCAATCCTAATAAGAATGGTCTGGTACTGGTTACACGCGGATCGATGTGGTTCATACTAAACAAGTAAAGATCAGAATTAAGTGTTTAAAGTTACGATGTTCCATAAAGGATCATTCATAGTGCTTGTAGCTTTTCTCGAATTAGTTTTGAGGAATAGCGGAGGACACGACAAGCGAGATGCTATCGTAACCGCTTAGCTCGGAACCCGTGCAAGTACAAACCTTGCTTCTGTTTAATTAAGATAGTCATATAAGGCGTATGATTTTCACGAAATACGTTAATTATGAGATTCGTGAATTAGGTTTATATTTAGGTTAAATGTCGTATGTAGTTTTCAATAAAACTTGGGTTTTCAAATAAGCATGTGTTTAAAATCGTAAAAAGAAACGAGCACGCTAGACCCTTAATTTTCTGACGGTAAATATGGACCTCAACACTATTATGAGCCCGTCAAGTGAGGTAAAGTAAAGTTTGTTAAAAGTGTATTATGGATGATAATTTAATTAATTATTAAAACTAATTAATTAAATTATCTAAGACTTAAAATATGGTTAAGAAAGTTAATTAATTACTAAGATTAATTAACTAACTTATGTAGACTTAGTATATGAATAAGATGGTTAATTAATTATCATAATTAGTTAACTAAATTATTAGACTTATTATAAGGATAAGATAATTAATGAATTATCAATTTAGCACAAATTTGTAATGGCAATTAAGGAAAATAAGATTTTGAGGATTTAACAAATCGATCCTTATCGTAAATTATCCTTCAGAAAAGGAAATGAATATTGGCCTTAAGAAAAGGGTTAGATTCCTTCATAAGTTGCTAAAATAGAATAGCAAACGACAGATAATCTCACACTCTCAGTGGGGGTTTATTTTCAGAAGTAAGCAAGTAAGAGAATAGGTTGTTTGGCGAAAAGTGGATTCCAGCTCTGTAAATCAGGTAAGTAGGAATCTCGCCTACAGCATGAATAGATTTTAAAGAAAAAATTTACACATGCTATATTTATACATGTTTATGCTTTAAGTATTGTATGCGATGCCATGTCATGCTGCATACACCTTAATAAGTCAAGGGGAACTTATAAGAATAATATCAGATGAGTGTCGTACCAGCCTCGGACCTAAGGGAGGTAATTCCAGCTCCACAAGGGAGAAAAAAAAAAAAAAAAAAAAAAAAAAAAAAAAAAAAAGAATGTCCTTCGACTTAAGGGAGGCATTCAAGTTATAATCACGGTATCACAGGGGACCTTGCAAACCCTCACGTCCCGATGATTCTGTGCAAGTGGTACGCGAGCACTCGGGCCCATAAGAAAGATAAAATAAGATAAGATAATAAGACTATGATAAAACATCATAATCAAGCATAATCAGTTCATGCATATTTATTCATGTGTACTTACAATTATTTTGCGAGCTATAGTTCCTACTTGCTGAGTGAAAGCTCAATCAGATATGTTCATGCTGTAGGTAAGAAACCTATCAGCAATTCTTGAAGGGCAATGGCGAGCAGCAGACGAATGGTGGAGATGGGAATGGATACCGCTCACGCAGATTATTTTCCATGAGAAGTTTAAGTATAATCATGTATATATTTATATGATTCAAAGTTTCAAGCATGTATGTTTAAAAAAGTATATGTACATATGTATGTTAGGAAAACTGAGATTGTAGTTAACAATCCTAGTTTTGAGTAGTTAAGTTTTAGAACGTTGCAACAGTGCATGCAACAAATAAACGAATTTTAAACATGATGATTTAAATGATTGATTTTAAAAGGACTTTAAGATGTACTTGAATTTAAGATTTTTCACGAAATCTATTTTAAAGTCAAATTAGATAACCCAATTAAATTGGCTAGTTTTAGAAATGCTTTTAAAGAGTATGTGAATCAAGAGTTTAAATGTCACTCAATTTGAAAGATATTTTTAGAAGTTTTATCTTAACTTTTAAGAAAAGTTTTTAGTAATTGAGTGATTCATTATTTTTAAATTATTATTACGAATTATGAAAGTATTCATTCTTATGTTTAAAAAAAAAAATGTTTCGCAAATTTTAAGAAACCCTCGATGAAAGTACAAGTTAAAAGTAAGGCACGAGTGGCGGCCTCATAGGAGGGTCGTCACAACATATGGTATCGTAGTCTCTACCTAGCCAAAAATGTGGCCAACGAGGACATTAGGCCCCCATGAGGAGGGGTGATTGTTGCAACCATCAATCCCTTGAGGTACAAGGCCAAAAAAGGGTAAGTTGTGCAGTCTCACATTGCCTAGGGATGAAAATGGGTCCTGGTTTATAAGGAATGACACCACCTCCCAATGGTATACCATCTTTTGGGGTAAAGTCTAAAAGCAAAACTGTGCGGGCTCAGGTCCAAAACAGATAATATCATACCAGGTAGGGATGCGAGTCGTTACATGTTCTGACTAAAACTTATAACCCGTGTTCTTACTTTCTTAAAGGATAAAAGGACACTGATCTTATTGTGTACAAATTAGGCTTACGGAATACAAATTTCTGCAATATCAATGCTTTAATAAGCCCAACACTTCTAGCGTGTCAAATATTTTCTCCATGATTTTCTGTTTTCGGTCACCGATAAGCTTCATGAGACCAAATCAACTGGAGCTGGTGAATCACAGATTCTCTCTGTAGCCTTCTCAGCCTAAACAAAATCCAATTATTGAGTCATACGAGGAAAATAAATGCAAAGAATATCAAAATAGAGAGAAAGAGAGAGATGTTACTTCTTTCTCCCAGTTGGTTTTTATGGTGATAACAAGAAGAGATAAAACTTGAACAATTAGCGCGCATATTATCCCCAACCACAGACCCTACTCAGAAATAAAGAAGCGAACATTATTTATCAGAAAATCACGTTATTATTTGTTTGTCGAAATGTAAGCGTGTAGTATGGGAAAAGGCATGAAGAGGAAACCTTTCCGCCAACGTGAAAGACGAAAGCAAATACGACGGCCAACGGAATTCCGACTAAATAGTACGATCCAAGATTCACATATGCTCCAATCTTCTGCCACCCACATCCTCTAGCAGTACCTGGAATGAAAGGTTTTACATCATTTTAACTAAAAGGTTTTACATCAACATCCCCTTTCACCAACTTTGTTTTTTAATTTTTTTTTTTTTTTTTTTTTTTTATGTAGCGTGATCAGTACCGAAAACAATCACAGTCCTTATCTAACTATGAGGATCACCAAATCTGTTTTTATTTAGCATTAGAGTGCAAATTATGGATGTGAGTTAGGATCTGTCAAGTGATGTCGTTCTAAATTTGGGAAAATTTGGGGTCACTCAACTACAAGATCGACAAAAAGTAGCTTTCAAACCCTCTTTTTTTTTTTTTACTTTATTTTCCCTTTTAGCTTGCAGAGTTTGTTTAGTTAGGTGCACCATAGCAATTTATTTATCTCTGACTTCTCTCCTTGTGATTATGAGCCTAAAAGAAAATGTCAAAAATGACGTTGATTTATGAAGCTAGGGAAAGTTACGAAACCTGAAAGAACACCCTGCAATCCGTCTAGAAAGTTGGCCACTGCAAGAATTGGCATCATTTCTGCTAGATAATTCACCACTTCTACTTCATTGCTATAAGCGTATCCCCAGATTTTGCGTATCAGTACAAGGGCTAACCCCACCAATAAACCCTCAGTAATGGCCATGGCCACTACAACACAAACCGCTAAACGAGCTGCTTCTGGACGCCCTGCTCCTAATTCATTCGAGACCCTAGTGCTGTTATAAAAAAATAAATAAATAAAGTAAATATGATCTGCTATGATGTGCCCGTTTTGTTTACTGATTTGACTTTTTAATTCGAGTTGAGATGTGATTTTATGTGAAAACTTTTACTGTAGCAAAAAATTTAAATATGACTATTTTTTAAAGCTTTTTACTGTAACAAAACTCGAATTGGTGAAATGAGCGGGGCCTAAAACAGTGCTAATGACATTGCTCAAAAACAATATATAT
Organism: Morus alba; assembly: GCA_012066045.3. Classification (NCBI taxonomy): domain Eukaryota; kingdom Viridiplantae; phylum Streptophyta; class Magnoliopsida; order Rosales; family Moraceae; genus Morus; species Morus alba. The sequence continues at coordinate 16,026,316 of CP050231.2, forward strand.
ATATATATATATATTATTAACTTCTTATGGGAAATTAAATAAAATCATTAAGGAGAGATTCTGTATATCATAGCTCACCTCACTGCAAGACCGAGTCCAAAAGGAATCATCCACACTGTCGCAGCTGTATTTAAGCTGGAAATAGTTTGACTTTGTGAGTAGAATTTCAAGATTTATGATCCTAAATAGAAGGCATTCACTTCAAGTTCTGACTTGTATCACTTCAATATCAAAATTATAAACCAACCTAACGGAGAGCACAGACGTTTCTAACTCTGGATTAGGAAGTAGCCCAGATAAAAGAACCACCATTTCAAAAGACCACATTTCCAAGCTAATCAACATCATCCGACCAAAAAAAAAAAAAGCGTTAGGATCGACCGAAATGAGACTGATGGTCTAAAAACACAAGTTCTTTAAGAAATTTTATGCTCCTTATAACTTACCAAGTCATGATAGCTGAAGGAATGGCAAGTCTAACAAAAGCAAGAATATTTTGAAAGGCCTCACGGGATAATCCAGTCCATGTTTTTGAACATGAAGAAGAGAACTTCACATAAAGAGCTAACAACAGCACATTGATCCAATAAGATATGTTGTTTGCCAAGGCGGCTCCGCTGCTTCCAAGTCCAGATTTCAATACCAGAATCCAACACCAAAATATATGTAGCACAGTTGCAATTCCAGCGCAAACCACCATGGGGAAAACAATGTTTTGTGTTTGTAAGAACCTGATTAGGCACTGAAGAAGGCCATAGGCAAAAAGGCTCGGGATCATAACACGTGCATATCGACCGGCTTCTGCAGCGATATCAGCCTCTTGACCTACGGTAGCTAGAATAGGCTCTGTGTTTGCCCAAATAACAGCAAGAGGTATGCTAACAAGTGAAAGAACAATCATGGATCGCTGCATATAGACGCTCATCAAATGATATTGCTTTGCCCCATATGCCTGCCCTGATAAAGTCTCTAATGCACCGGCCATTCCCAGCTACTTAGACAAGCAAAATATAAAAATAAATAAATAAACAAACGGCATGCAAATTACTTGGAATCAACAAATAATTAGGAACTTCACTTAACAAATCCATGGCTACCATATCAAAAGAAGACAAATCATTTCTAATTGACTCTTTTCTGTAGGATCTTTCTATCCTTGTTGAACATCTTGATAGAAAAATAATAAGAAGCCTTGATCCAACTCACCAACAAGCTGAAACCGGTGACTGTTGCAAAGGAAGTGGCCATGGAAGCACCAGAGAGAGATATTTCACCAAGATGACCGACAAACATGATCGATATCATCTGCAAGGAATACTGCAATAGACCCACAGATATCATAGGCCCTGCTAGCCATAACTGCTTCTTTACTTCTTCAAGAATTTCCTTCCTCTTAATACCCTTTTCATGAACTCCGTCACTTCCATTGTTGAGCCCATTTTCTTCACGAACTTGAATCAATGGAGCGGTTAATGTTGGTTTATGACCGTCTCTCTCCATTTTATTCTTTCAGATAGAGAGAGAAGCAGAGAAAAACCCCAGGCCTATACGTTTATGATGTGTGTTGTGTGTATTTGAAAGTTGCGGGAGTGCTAATTTATAGACGGCGTGATTCTAATGGGACTGGGAAGTCACTGTTTGCTTTCGCTAGTTTTTCTTTTTTTTTTTTCCTCCTTTTCTGGTCAAAAGTATAATTTTAATAATGGAAGCTCGTTGCATCACTGCGTGTGAATGGAAGCTATACCAACAGAAATGGAGGGTATCTCTTCTTTTCAATAATATCAGAAATGGATCCTGCAAATATGAGCCTACTCCAAAAGCCAACAGACCCGGAGATTTATTTTTTGTTGGAAAAATTTCAAGTTTAAATAGTGTTTTTTTCCAATTTTATTATTTATACTACTATATAAAATTTTGATGTCATTATAAAAAATAACCTGTAAATTATAAAATATAATCTTAAGTTATGAAAAAATAACTTGCAGATTACTAGTGACATGACATAAATTTATAATAGTGCAAAAAAAATAAAATAATGTTCTTCTAATGATGATTTTTTTTAGTTTTTATCTTGTTTGTTTATTATTTTTTTGTTTTGACCCTTGGCGTGTGATGTTTTTACATGCTGCACAAAAAGAGTACGTATTCTTTTGAATGCGATTGTATTGAATGAAATGAATTGATTCGCATTTTTAATTCATGACAAATTTTAAAACGTGTTTCGCGACGTATTGTCGATTTGAATTACTTGTATAATGATGAATTTATTTATACAATAATTTTAAGTGTTTTTAGTTTATTTTACAACTTTTTTTACCATTTTCGTTAAAATAAAACTCGTTTTGATTTAAACAGTTAGAACCCATTTGTTTCAGGAGGACCGTTGTTTAAATTTTTTTTTTTCTACCCTATTTTCTTTTTACAAAATTAGAAAGCAAAAGAAAAAGGGAGGAAGGGAGGAAGAAAAAAAAAAAAAAAAAAAAAAAAAAAAAAAAAAAAAAAGGCAAAACACATCTTAAAATATAAGAATTATAATAACACAATAATGAGGGAAAAGGGTATCAGATAATTAATGGAAAAAATATTGAAAAGAAGAAAAGCAAAACAAAATAAAGGGAACAAAATGGGATGAGTGACGTGGAGGAACAAAAAGAAAATAAACATATTACCACTTTATATTAAAAAGAAAATGAACATATTACCACTTTTATATTAAATAGTTTGGTAACGTGCGGCACGTTTTACCGTATAGGATTTGACAAAAAAAAAAAAAAAAAAAAAAAAAAAAAAAAAAAAAAAAAAATTGAATAGATGCACATTTGAAAAATTATTTTAACAGGAGTAAGGGTATATTTGGGATTGCATTTTACAATTCATAAAAATATTTTACACAAAATCCAATGTACTTTGTAATTTATTTGGCGAACTTGAAATTTATGGCCACATTTAAAATTGAACCTATTTTTTATTTTTTTTTTTCATTTTTTAAGAAAAAAAAAAAAAAAACATTTTTAAAATTGCATTTAGTGCAATAAAGACCAAAAAAAGAAATAAAAACAATTTTTTGATTTAGTATAAAATGAGAGAAAAATAAAAAATAATTTTTAGTCTTTTTTCATTTTTTTTGTTTGTGTTTTCTCTCTCTCTCGAGCAGAGAGAGAAAGAGAGATATTAATAGATTTTTTATATTGAAAATAATCTCTTGATAAAATTACCAAACGCATTTTTAAAAATAATTACTGTCTAAGATTGAAAATGTTTTCATTTTTATTTTCATATAAAAAAATAAAATCATTTTGAAACGAGTTCTAAACGTACCTTATAACTTTTAAATTTTACTTCTGCTTTTATTTTTTATTTTAAGTAAAAATAGCGATTATCTTAAAAGCACAATAATTCTAAACTCACACCAATCAAGTAAAAAACCATATCAAATAAAAATTACACGATAAAAGTGCTTTTGGAAAGTATTTCAAAAAACTCGTGGTAGTAACTCAACTGTAGAGTAGTTTTCAGCAAAAAAAAAAAAAAAAAAAAAAAAAAAAAAAAGCATAAAGAAAAAAAAAAGGAATAGGGGACAAAGAACCAAAAAATGAATTTAAAAAAGTAAAGAAAAAAAAAAGCAAAAAAGATGAGAGTTGACACTTATCAAGTAGAGGATGGTGAATAGAAAAAGACTTTTAGGGTATTGTTTATTTCGTAACTCAAGTTATATTATTATAATATTTCACTCACACACAAAACTCAAAGTTAATTTTTTTGTTACAGTATTTTACTCACATATAAAACTTAAATCATAACTCAAATCTTGCGAAATGACAAACCTTAATTTTTTTTTTTTTAATGTATGTAAAGATTCATAGATCATATTTAGTATAAAGGAAAAAGAACACTAATTAAGGTGGTTAAATGAGGAGAGAGATATTTAAGTAAGAGTATATTAACAAAAAAAACTATATTAATATGCTAACCGAGAAAAAAGTATTTTAATGGACACATCTTAAAATATAGGATTAATTACAAAAATATTCTCCACCCTTCTCCTTCTATGATTTTTGTAACATTTTGTCTCTTAATCTTTAAACGCAACAACTGTTTCCTCCAAATACAAAACGTTAAAAAAAAAAAAAAAAATCTCTTTCCATTAAGGCTTCTATTAAAAAGATAAAGTGTTACAAAAATTATAGTTCAAGAGAACTTTTATAATTAATTCTAAATATAAGACTATGGACAGAGAAAGAAAATGAGGATGAATTATATAAGATAATGAGGAAAAAAAAAGGTTAAAAGAGAGAAAAAAAAAAAGTAATGAAAGTCTCGGCTACTTAAAGGATAAAGATGAAGTATCATCGGCTTTTTTTTAGGCCCGTTTAGTTATTTGATTCAAGTTTTTAATTCGAGTTGAGATGTGATTTTATATGAGAGCTTTTTTTCTGTAGCAAAAAGTTAGATGTGATTATTTGTGAGAGCTTTTTACTGTAGCAAAACTCAAATTATAAACTCGAATCAACGAAATGAGCGGGAATGTTAAATGATTTCTAAAGGCTTCAATCAAAATGTCTGTTTTTGTTGAATATCGCATATGCATGGACAGATAGAAAATGAATGGAAAAAAAAAAAAAAAAATTAGGCCCCGTTCACTTCACCATTTTTGACGCGTGGACAACACTTTTCCCGCATTTTTTTCATTTTTCTTTTCTTACTTTTATTCTAATTTGATCGTCAATTATTTTTTATTTACATACTTTTTTTTTCTTTTCTTACTTTTTTTTATGTTTCTTCTTATTTTCGACTTTCGCGTATATTTTTAAATCCACTTCCTTAAGTTCTTTCCCTCCTCTGTTAAATTCTTTTTCTCTTCTCTAATTTCTCAGGCAATATTTTTTAAAAATATGTTCTTACTCGAGTAATTTTTTTACAATCATCTATATAATTTAAGTTACATCTTACATGTGTTTGACTACTTTTTTTTACTCTACTGAAATACTTTTCCTCAAATATATCATTAAGTAAACATTTTACGTACATCCTAATTAGTTTTCTATGTGATTTTTTTAAATATGTGTTTTTTTTTTTTTTTTTGCTAGAAATATGTGTTATATTTTCATTTTTTTTTTAAAAAAAAAAAAAGACTACTGAAATAATGATGCTTAAATATGCACTTACATAAACATTTTCTTTTTCTTTTCCATATAATATGTACACTCTAATTAGTTTCTATTTGATTTTGCGAAATCAAATATGTTCAATTTACAATATTTAATAGAAAGATACATTGTGTTTGAAACACACATTTTAAAACATTTACTTTTAAATTTTTAAATGTGCCTCATCAAAAATTGTATATATATTTAATTCTTTTTCAATCTCTTCTACTACTATGCGTTTAAAATCAAAATGTGCCTCATATTTACTTTCTAAATTTTAAATTTTTTAATATGCCTCATCAAAAATTGTGTATATATTTAATTGTTTTTCACTCTATTCTACTATTATGCGTTTAAAATCAAAATGAGTTTTTTCTAATAAACTGCTCAAGTGATACACTCAGCAATAGTAGTTGAAAATACCCCTGCAAAAAAAAAAAAAAAAAAAAAAAAAAAAAAAAAAAGTTTGAAATTCATAATATGGACTTATTTAAGAAAAAATTCCTCGAAGATATCAAATTAGAAAAAAAAAATATAAAAAATAAATAATTGAAAGGTTATGCGTAAATAGCTGTTTAAAAAAAGACATGTTTAAGAAAAATTATTTTGGTGGTCTAATTAGAAAACAAAATATGTATAAAGATCAATTTCTATATACTACGTATTACATGAAAAAATAAATTAAGTAGAGAGACATTTGTAAAAAAAAATTATTTAATAGGATCAAGAGAAAAAAAATTGTTTAAAAAAAAAAACACATCAAGAGAAAATTATAATTTACATAAGCATCTGGTAAAAAGGAAAAACACAAAATAAAAATGAAGTAAGGATACATTTGAAAAGAAATATTTTAACCGGAGCAAAATAAAGAAAAATTAATTCGAAAGAGACTTGCCATAAAAAATAAATTGATTAGAGCTTTAAGCAACAAAAAAAATAAAAAAAATAAAAAAAAAAACAAATAACAAACAAAACGTTAAAAGAATCGGGAAATGTGAAAGAAAAAGAATAACAAATGGCCATAAAAGAACCACGAGTAAAACTTCTTTTTGACTTGTAAAATGTAAGATAAGATTATTGATTTTGACACACCTTTAACAATAATTTTCACTTTAGTGTTAAAAAATATATACGAATATTTTTATTCCTTACAAGTGACTATGCTTCTTACAAAATAACTATGTATAACCATATTTTACACTTAAAAAAAAAAAAAAAAAAATCCATCACCAAACATTGCTTAAAAAAAAATAAAAACCCTAAAACTTCCTTTTTAAGCTAGCTTCAAATTCTAATTTAGCCTTCTTAAAAACCCTTATTTAACTAAAACTCAACAATTAAAATAATCTTAAATGAGGAATCAAATATGTTATTCAAACCTATGAACGTAGCCACATCCAAATCATATTAAAGATACCACATATAAAAATTGACGACACACCAAAAGTGAGCCCTAGAAGGGTGGCTTGTCAAAGGGAAGGGGTGTGGTTGGTGGGGTTGGTGGACGAGAGAGTGTCATGCGTACGCTCGTTGGATAGGGGGTTTCGCAGGTGGTATTTTCGCGGAAGTGTCTCATAGGGCTCGCTCGAAGTGGGGTCGGGGCTGCCATGGGGCGGAGGAGCAGTGTCATGAGATGGCAAGGTGGGGGCAGTATTGCTGCTATGCGCACAATAATGTTGAAGTGTGAAGAACATTTCTAGAAAATTCTTAATCACTAAGAAATACAACTAAGCATAAGTCGGAAATGAGCTGTTTGGAGGAAAGTCAGCGAGATCACAAGCTGCTGCATCATTATCCAACTAAATTAATCATTGTTTTCCAACTAAATTGTCTCTCAGCCTATCTCCTATTGATCGAAAACACGCACTTTCATTATTCAACTAATCACAATCAGACCATGAAGACTCAAAAGTGGACCAACAGCCGACACAAGCACCCGGATTTGATGTCTAGGCAGCCTCATTTTGTAATCTTAATCACTTGTATTTAAGACGAGTTACAAAGTTGTTCTTGCTTGATTAAATTCCAATACAAAAAGTTGTCATTCTAGCTAGCTATTACCGTTTTGTTTGAGGGTGTAACACGTCTATTTATATACAACTTTAACAAATAAACATGGAATTTCCTTCTTGTTAAATATCTTTACAAAATTAATGTTTATATAGTAAATGATCGTATTCCCACACTCTGTAAGGACATGTAGGACCATTTGTGAAGGACATAAGCCACCATGTTGTTCTCTTTATTTATTTATTTTTTGAAAGATAAAGTTGATCCAGTTGTAATATACGTGCCAAATAAGATTTTAGTTTAAACACACACGCACATAATATATATATATATATATATATATATATATATCATATAGACTCAATTTTAGTGTCCCAATATACACCAATTATATTTGTCATGGCGTGTAAAAGTTTGAATTACTTTTAAATTATTTTTTTTGTACTTATCATGGAATAATGTAGTACGATTTGATTAGTTGAATCACAACTAGACATAAAAAACATCAAACCGGATCCATATCATAAAGTAGATAGTATCGCATAACATAGATATTTAAAGAGATCTTTTAAAAAAGTTAAAAAAATATATATATATATATATATATATATATATGAGGAGGTACAAATGATCACTTTCTCAAAACTAATCTCTCTAATCATGTATTTATCATATGGGTTAATATAACATGTAACAATTGTTTAAGAGTGCAGTACACAAGTATCAAATTGTTTAAGTGTGCGTAGTATACACGAGTAACAAATGAACTGGGGGCTGAAAAGCCACAAGCTGCGATTGTAGCAATAGATGTTGTTTTAGTGTTAGTGACGGTAGAAGGACTTCTGATAGGAATAGTGATCACAATGTTGCGCAGTGTGAGTTGGGCCGAGATCATTTTTATACAGACCGACCCAGCCAGACTTATAAAATTAGTGGGTTGGACCGGCCCGGCCCGCGTGGACCTAAGAAAAACGGATTGGGCCGGGCTGTTCTTGCATCTCTACTGCCATTTAGTTGCATAATTCTATTATTGGTAACATTTTAATATGTAACTAAGTGAGTAGCTCGTTTTATTTGATTATCTTATAATTGCATTCGGGCGTTGTTAGGGGATCATGTGGGCAACAGAAGATTGGCGCTTCCTTGTGCAATTGTGTTTGCTTTTTTCGCCCACATGAAAGCAAAAGTACTCATGACTTTGGCTCTATTTTCTAATTTCCCTTCACTAATGATTTTCTAATATCATTTTACATCATAATCATAATCTTGAGCTTGTTCTTTAGATGTAACATAATTCTTTGGTATATTTTAATTAATTTGATTTTGAATTTATAGGGTTTTCATTGGGGATTACTCTCTCTCTCTCCCCGCGTGTGTGTCGGTGCATGCTTGCGTGTGTATAGGGTCAAATTTGTAATTTCAATCTGCTGCGTGTATGATTATCTTTTTCAGGTTGAAAAGGCTAAAGACAGGGTCGATGACAACAGAAAAAAAAGGGTATATGACAGCAAAGTCCCTTTTGAAGAAACCCCGTATATAATAAATATATTACTAAAAAATAGCACACTATTAACTGTTCATCGAAAGATAAATCACTGTTTTTATACAGTGATTTTTTTTTCCCTTTTTTGCCTTTGGGCTGTGCGTGGCTTTTTAGTCTTTTTGGTTTATTTTAGTGTACATTGACTCTCTTGCCCTTTATTGTTTGTTCTGATAAAGAAATATTGAACAATCAAAAACACAAAAATAATACAAACACAACATATCAAATCTTAAAACAAATCTTAAATGTCAGAATCTTGTATGTGATATTTGATCACCAATAATCCCTCAAATAAACATAAAATCAACATTTATGTAGGCAGTGCCACTAAATGCTCCTTTGACACCACTTCCACCGCTCTCTCAATTCACCTTCATCCTACACATGCATGATTAAAACTTTAGTGGTTACAAATGTTGGTTGCCAAATTGAATTCGGCAGCGGAAACGCTGTAAAAAAGCGGATCGTGTATAACAAAAATTTTCATAAAATTTTTGAGATACTCTATAGATTATATTAATTTATGCACGAATAAATTAATCTCATTAATTTATATCATTCAAGGTTCAACCGAAAATACCTGATAGCCGACTCGGATGATAACTTGAATTTCTTTGACCACGAACAGTCCTTGCTCCAAGCTTTGTGTTTAGAATACCAAAGTCTTCCACGTCAATTCCTTGATTCCACGTAGACGTGTGTGTGGGCACACGTGAGACAAAACAGGTTTCTGAAACACTCAAATTTCCACAAACACCAACGCATGCACGATGTGAAATTTTTGAAGAAAAATATTTTTCACTCTTTTCCCTATGAGAAAATTCGGCCACCACAGAAAACTAGGGCTGAAAATTTTTCAAAAAATTGTGAACAATTTTCTATCTTTCTCATATTTAAAGAGTAGAAGTCAAACTTCAAAATAGAATCAAATCCTTATCTCCAATTTTGAATTTTGAACAAAAAATCCCTTCCCCTTATCCTTAAGGTGGCCGGCCACACTCTAGGGTTTTATCCATGTGTGTGGCTCCAATTATAGATAGGGAATGAAGAGATTTTATCCTTTATCCAGTAGTCCAATTTTAATTCAGATTCAAATTCGAATTTAAGTCAAACTTAAATTAATTTGAATTCTAAATTAAACAACTTATCAAATAAGTTTAAATGGATAAATCTAGATATGTTTAAATTCAAATTTAAATAATCTCATTATTTAAATAATAATTAATTTTCAATTAATTATTCTTGAGTATTTAATTTTAGAATTCCATAATTCTAAAATTCCCATTTTACCCTTTGTGTTTGGTAGAATTATAAGGACGATGCGGGGACTAATAGACCTATAATTCTGAGCTCCAATAAAATTAATAATTAATTAAACACTTTAATTAATTAATTAATTCTATTAATTCCAATAGTTACTCCACTATAAACTTGGAATTGCACTCTCGAAATTATAGACATTAATTACTTCTAAACTGTGAAGTGTCCATTTGATATAGTCATTGCATATAGATCAATCCTCCATAAATAATTCATAATTAGAGTCAGGTAGAATCCGTTAACCTCTCTAATTACATCTTTATCCTTGAGTACCATTAATTCTTTAATGGATAGTGATTCGTAAAACACATTCATGAACCAGAGCGCTCTTACTAATCCAAGTACCGAATCAACACTCAAGAGAATTATGTATCTGCTTTTCTCTCAAGAAGGAATGGATTCCATCTTGTATAATAACATTCCCAGCTACCAATTTCATTATGTCTCCAAAATACAAGGAATAGGACTCAGGGTTTCGGAATCCTTACCGAGTAAATCAAAAGACATAAATCCATAAATAGGAGTTTGTTAAGAACTCAGGATTAAAATCATTCTATATATGACCATCGGTAGACTCAATTAGAATTTCTATGCTTAACGGAAATTATTAGAAATTCATATTGTGTATGCGTCCATGTTCCACATAATCTCATTATGCGAAATACACTCATTCAATATCTCGCCATATTAATAGTGCAGATAACACCATTCCATTCTAAATGGGAATGACATGTATTAATAATGTTTTAATTAAAGATTCCGAACTTTAATTAAATTCATTATGAACAATTACTTTTGATTATTATCCTTAAACATTATCCTCTCGTATATAATACTTATATACCATGTTTAAGGTTACATAAATAATCAAGGAATTTTATTTGATATTCATAAAATATTCATAAATATATGCACATAAAATGATGAATAAACTGTTTTATTAAATAAATAATAAATATCGTTTTACATCTCATGCTTTCAGGACACTATTCCCAACAATCTCCCACTTTTCCTAAAGCGGTGTGTCATGTCTCTAATCCCAAACCATCTTAGTGCCGATCAAAAACATTCAATGGCAATGTCTCCGATCAGTGATATTTCCTTTCTATATGTTTCGCAATCTTATGGCTTCTAGGTTATTTTGAATTAGCCACCGCCTCCTTTGTTGTCACAAAGAGAGCTTAATTGGCTTATCCATATCCGGAACAACTTCCGGATCGATTAAGAACTTCCCGAGTCATGTAGCTTCTTTTGCGGCTTCACAAGTCGCAACATATTAAACTTCCATGGTAGAGTCAAGAACACACTTTTTGCTTTATACTTCTCCATACCACGACTCCTCCATTAAGAGTGAACACAGATCCAGATGTCGACCGTCGACTATCTCTATCCGATTGAAATCAAAATCAGGTATCCGTGAGAGATAGATCTTCTCCGGAATACACCAACATATAGTTTTCGTTCTCCTAAGATACTTGAGAATACACTTTATCGCATCCCAATGATCCAATCCTCGGGTTGGACCGGTAGCGACCGACTACTCTCACCGCATAGTAGATATCCGGGTCTTGTACACAACATGGCATATATAAAGCTTCCCACAGTAAGGCGTAGGGATACCTTCTCATATCTTCTTCCCGCCGGGGTCTTTGGACATTGCTCCTTAGAAAGATGAATACCATGCCTAGAAGGCAAATTCCCTTTCTTGGAGTTTTGCATCGAATACCTAGACAACACTTTGTCTATATAAGATGCTTGTGATAACGCCAAAAGCTTTTTCTTGCGATCTCGAATAATCTTGATTCCAAGAACATAGCTTGCCTCTCCTAAATCTTTCATTTGGAATTGGCTGGCTAACCACTCCTTTACATCTGTCGTCATTCCCAAATCATTCCCAATGAGTAGGATGTCATCGACGTAAAGAATTAAGAAGACCACTTTCTCTTCTTTCTTGTACTTGTAGACGCATGGTTCATCAATGTTTTGATCAAATCCATAAGACTTCTGACCTCATCAAACCCGATGTTCCATGATCTAGAAGCTTGCTTCATCCATAAATGGACCTTTGCGGTTATGCAGACTTTCTCTCGCTGTTGGCCTTCCTCTATGTAACCCTCTGGCTGATCCATATAGATGGTTTCATCAAGATAGCCATTCAGAAAAGCTGTCTTGACGTCCATCTGCCATATCTCATAGTCAAAATATGCTGCAATGGCCAGGAGTATCCATATGGACTTAAGCATGGCTACCGGCGAGAAAGTTTCCTCATAGTCAACTCCCACCTTTTGGGTATAACCCTTAGCCACTAGCCTTGCTTTATAAGTCTCTACTTTTCCATCCGCTCCTCTCTTTCTCTTGAAGATCCATTTGCATCCAATGGGTTTTACCCCCTCGGGTAGATCCACAAGTTGCCAGACTGAGTTAGAATGCATAGACTCAATCTCGAGTTTCATAGCTGCTTGCCATTCTTCCTTATCAGAATCATCCATCACATCCCTAAAGTTCGATGGATCCTCCTTACCGTCATCAGTAGTAACGATTTGAGCTTCCCCGGTATAACGGTCGGGTAACCTACTTACCCTCCCACTACGACGAGGTGTCGTAGGAGTCTGATGAGGAACTGTGGTCTTTTCTCTGAGTGGTCCGACAACTCTTATCGGATGTGGTCCGATCTCATTAGAAAGTAACTCTTCTAATACTATCTTACTTCTGGGCTTAAAATCTATCATATAGTCATGCTCCAGAAATGTGGCATTTGTCGACACAAACACCTTTTGATCTTCAGGACTATAAAAGAAACCTCCATTTGTCCCATCGGGATATCCTACAAACATACATACTTCTGACTTGGGTTCCAACTTCCCAGTCTTTCCCTTCAGCACATGTGCTGGACACCCCCATATGCGCATGTGTCTCAAACTAGGTTTTCGACCGCACCACAACTTTAAGGGTGATGTAGGTACAGACTTAGATGGTACTCTATTCAGAATATAGGCAACTGTTTTTAGGGTATAATCCCAGAATGAAGTAGGCAGTGAAGAATAACTCAACATTGATCTCATCATGTCAAGCAAAGTATGATTTCTCCTTTCCGCTACACCATTCTGCTGTGGTGTACTAGGTGCAGTCAATTGGGATACCACACCTTCTTCAATCAAGAAATCCCAGAACTCTTGGTCCAGGTATTCACCTCCTCGATATGATCGAGGTGTCTTGATTGGTTTACCTAATTGTTTTTCAACCGCTCGTAATTCTCTAAACTTTCCAAAAGTTTGATTTCACCGCATCGGTAAACATAACCATATCTCGAATAGTCATCAATAAAAGTGACATAATATTCGTAACCTCCTCTAGCTTTGGACGTTTAACGGTCCACATACATCTGAATGTATTAGCGAAGGGATTCTCGTAGCTCTTTCTCCTTTCGTCGTGAAAGGCCTCTTGGTCATTTTACCTTCCAAACAGGATTCATGCATCGAAGCTCACCAACTTTTAGTTCGCGTAAAGGATCATCCTTTACCGATCGTTCAATCCTTTTTAGATTAATATGACCAAGCCCAAGATGTCATGTATATGTATTGTTATCGTGAGAAATCTTTTGCTTTTTATTCTTAGGTTCGGCAACTCTGAACATTTCAGCGTTAAGTAGTGAGTTAGGTATTGGTTTTATACAATATAAACCATCATCCAGACGTCCAGAACAAATATTTAAACCATTTCGAGAAATATGAACGAATTCATTATCAAAATAAACTTTAAATAATTGTTCGAATAAGTTGGCCACAGAAATCAAATTTCTACGAATGTCTGGAATAAAATAAACATTGTTCAAAACTAAAAATTTATTTTTCCTAAATCGAAGTCTAACTTCTCCCACTGCTTTTGCCAAAACTCTTGCGCCATTGCCTACTTTCATCGTATAGTCCCCATCGGCTAGCTCGGCATAAGAACTAAGACTCTGCAAAGAGAAACAAACATGATTAGTTGCTCCTGAATCAATTATCCAGGCTGAGGTATCACCCTCTACTAAACATGTTTCAAGAACTAGCAAATCTGATTTACCTTGTTCCTTTTTCTTTTTCAGCTCCTCGAGATACTTGTTACAGTTTCTCTTCCAGTGCCCTTCGTCATTGCAGTGGAAACACTTTCCTTTGGGTTTCTGGATGGAGCCATTTGCTTTCTTGGGTCTCTTGTTCTTTCCCTTCTTTGCTTTTCCCTGGTTCTGGTTTTTCCTTTTGTTTTTACCAGAACTTCCTGCAACTACAACATTTGCTTCTCCTCTCCTTCTTTTGTTGGTGGATTCGAAGTTTTGCAGGTCATTCATGAGTTTAGTGAGATTGCACTTTTTCTTGTTCATAACAAAGTTGTTTACGAACTCATGAAAGTCAGGGGACAGGCTTTCCAAGATGATGCCAACTTGGATGGCTTCATCGATTCTGGCACCATTGAGCTCCGCATCATGGAGGTGATCAATCATGTTCAAAACATGTGCCTTGACTGAAGAACCTTTCTTCATCTTGTCGTTCATGAAAGCCCTTACGGCATCCAAACGAGCCTTTTCAGAGGGAGCGCCGAACATGGCTTCTAGAGACTCCATTATCTCATAAGCAGTCTCCATCTCCTCATGCTTCTTGCGAAGCACATCGCTCATACTAGCCAACATAAAGCACTTTGCTTTATTGTTGGCCTTGATCCAGCGATCAAAAGGCTCCCTTGCGGTTTTGGATGCATTAGCCACGGGTTCAAGAGGACATTCCTCCGCTAGGACAAACTTATAGTCTTCGCAGACCAATAGTATGTTCATGTTACTTTTCCACTTAGCATAATTATCACCGTCTAATTTTTCAGTCGCTAGTAGTGTGATAATGGGATTCGACATATTGCTGGAAATAAATAGAATATTCATCTAATCAATTTATGTGCATGAAATCAAGGCATGTTAATTTTGGCACAATTAAATATGATGCATGATGCACATGAAAAATACATAAATCATGTTTTAATTTTAGGTGCCAACGATAATCTAATTTTCCACATATAAAGTGTACCTTTGGGTAGTCAAGTTATATGCCAATTAGACCGATACTCTTCTCAGTTAATAAATATAGTCAAAATATCTCATATTTTCATATTTATTAGCTACCGTTATTTTCAGTCAAAATATAACCAATAAATTTGATTATATTTCATGAGTGTAACCCACCATTTCAGATCCCATAGACTTAACTCCGGATTGCTACCTTTGGGTAGTCAATTCGGAAATACATCCTGAAATCCTATCTCTAGGAAGCAAATCTTGTTATTGATCCGGCAAGGACACTCTCCTTTAGGAGGGCGATTCAATGTCGCCGAAAACCTCTTTCCGGATCTCACGATGTTGCGCTAACGGCGGAGACTAGTGGGTCGTATTGTCATACAACCCTCTCCCACTCATTATTTTGCAAACATGTATTTTGTTTTTGAAAAACATCTCATGATTTTCAAATCAAAAAATAAACAATTTATTTTTCGGATATGTGAAATTTCAAAATTTAACTCTTAAATTCAATTTCACATGTAACATTATTTTGCAAATCAATTTTGCAACTTAAATCAATTTCATCATATTAAATCAATTTTCAGCGCATGGTTCTTATTTTATTTTATTTTTCTAAAACATTTTTTATAATAAATAAAATAAACAATAACGAATGCGCGTGTATGCATGGCATGTTATAAAAACATATGACTAGGCACATTTTATCAATCCGGCATGTTATATGCATGGACATATAATATTTAATTATCAACATAAAATATAAATATATGCAATCAACTATTGAGATGGATTTGACCGGGTCCTATGGAAAAATAAATTACAACTCAATCGAATCGAACAAATAAATAATTACAATAATTATATTCATCCGTTACATCAACGGGTCTTCAATTCTTGAATTCTTTATTCTTCGGCTTCATTCTTTGTCTCCGGGCTGGATTTCACCTTCCTTGGGATCCAGAACTTTTTCGGACCCTTCAGCACGCTTTACAAGGGTTTCGGAAACCTTCGAGCCCGTTCGGGATCAAATCCCGAACTTGGGCCGCCAGCCACGCTGGGCCGCAGCCTGGCCGTGCGTTGGGTCGCGTCTGGGCCACTTTTTCTGGAATTTTCTGGGCAGTTTTCTGGGCTTCTTTGAAGGCTTCAAATATGATCTTCAAGGCCTCCTTTTGGATTCAAGATCAAAAACCCTAATTCTACCCAAATCCTAGAATTACAATAATTCTAATCCCGAATTAAATTACAAATAATTTATTAACGAATTAATATAACTGATCCATGGAACCATATAATTAATGACCAAATCCATCATCCATACATTCATCATCATGAATCAAAAATAAACATCCATAAATGCAAGTGCCTACTCATCACATACATACATAATTAAATATCACATATTTAATATCAATTATGATTATCAAATAATCGAAGCATAAATTAATATCGTCTATAGACCGCTCTGATACCAATTGTTGGTTGCCAAATAGAATTCGGCGGCGAAGACGCAGTAGAAAGGCGGATCGTGTATAACAAAAATTTTCATAAAACTTTTGAGATACTCTATAGATTATATTAATTTATGCACGAATAAATTAATCTCATTAATTCATATCATTCAAGGTTCAACCGAAAAATACCTGGTAGCCGACTCGGATGATAAATTGAATTTCTTTGACCACAAACAGTCCTTGCTCCAAGCTTTGTGTTTGGAATACCAAAGTCTTTCACGTCAATTCCTTAATTCCACGTAGACGTGTGTGTTAGCACACGTGAGACAAAACAGGTTTCTGAAACACTCGAATTTCCACAAACACCAACGCATGCACGATGTGGAATTTTTAGAGAAAAATATTTTTCACTCTTTTCCCTATGAGAAAATTCGACCACCACAGAAAACTAGGGCTGAAAATTTTTTAAAAAATTGTGAACAATTTTCTATCTTTCTCATATTTAAAGAGTAGCAGTCAAACTTCAAAATAGAATCAAATCCTTATCTCCAATTTTGAATTTTGAACAAAAAATCCCTTCCCCTTATCCTTAAGGTGGCCGGCCACACTCTAGGGTTTTATCCCTGTGAGTGGCGCCAATTATAGATAGGGAAGGAAGAGATTTTATCCTTTATCCAGTAGTCCAATTTTAATTCAGATTCAAATTCAAATTTAAGTCAAACTTAAATTAATTTGAATTCTAAATTAAACAACTTATCAAATAAGTTTAAATGGATAAATCTAGATATGTTCAAATTCAAATTTAAATAATCTCATTATTTAAATAATAATTAATTCTCAATTAATTATTCTTCGAATATTTAATTTTAGAATTCCATAATTCTAAAATTCCCATTTTTCCCTTTGTGTCCGGTAGAATTACAAGGACGACGCTGGGGACTAATGGATCTATAATTACGAGCTCCAATAAAATTAATAACTAATTAAACACTTTAATTAATTAATTAATTCTATTAATTCCAATAGTTACTCCACTATAAACTTGGAATTGCACTCTTTAATTATAGACATTAATTACTTCTAAATTGTGAAGTCTCCATTTGATATAGTCATTGCATATAAATCAATCCTCCATAAATAATTCATAATTAGAGTCGGGTAGAATCCATTAACCTCTCTAATTACATCTTTATCTTTGAGTACCATTGATTCTCTAATGGATAGTGATTCATAAAACACATTCATGAACCGAAGCACTCTTACTAATCCAAGTCTTGAATCAACACTCAAGAGAATTATTTATCTTCTTCTCTCTCAAGAAGGAATGTATTCCATCTCGTATAATAACATTCTCAAACTACCTATTTTATTATGTCTCCAAAATACAAGAAATAGGATTCAGGGGGTTTTTAACTGCATCGAGTAAATCAAAAGACATTAATCTATAAATAAGAGTTTGTTAAGAACTCGGGATTAAGATAATTCTATATATGACTATCGGTAGACTCAATTATAATTTCTATGCTTAACGGAAATTATTAGAAATTCATATTTTGTCTCAAGGTCCATGTTCCACATAATCTCATTATGCGAAATACACTCATTCAATATCTCGCTATATTAGTAAAGGCGGATAACACCGTCCATTCTAAATGGGAATGACAATATATTAATAATGTTTTAATTAAAGATTACGAACTTGAATTAAATTCATTATGAACAATTACTTTTGATTATTATCCTTAAACATTATCCTCTCGTATATAACACTACCATGTTTAAGGTTACATAAATAATCAAGGAATTTTATTTGATATTCATAAAATATTCATAAATATATGCATATAAAATGATGAATAAACTATTTAATTAAATAAATAATATATATCCTTTTACATCTCATGCTTTCAGGACGTTATTCCCAACAAGAAACCCGTAGTAGGACTATAAAAAAACCTTAAAATTGAAACCGATTGAAGAATCGATTGCTCAAAAATCAAAAAAGATGGCGCCACGTGGAACCGAAGCAAATCGGTTCAGTTAATTGACCGAACGTTCGACTTCAGTTATGCTTCGATTTTAAACCGAACCGAGCCTGCTTTTTTTTTTTTGTAATTACTAGATCCTATCCTTCCTCTCCCAGATGTCTAATGTCATTTTTTTCCCTTCTATCTTGCTTTCACTCTCACTCTCACAGTCTCTCACATTTGGAAAAAAAAAAAAAAAAATCTTAGTTGCCTCTCCGTCTCTCCTCATACGTCCACCCTCTGCCATCTCCCTTTGAGTTAACCTCCATCATATCGTTGTCTCCCTATCGCGCCGAGTGTCCAGGTACCAGCCAACCACCACCAATTTAGATGACTTTTACACGTGTTGTAGACTTTATAAGTGGACTTTAAACATTAGTATTGTTTGTTGTGACTCTGTAGTTTTTACTTTGAATTTTGGACATTGAATTTAGACATTTTGTATTTATGGTATTCTCAATTTGGATGTTGTGTTTTGTTTTCATTTATTGTGATTAAAGATTTGCAAAGAATGAAAATTTTACATTTTTTAATATTTTTTTTGGTCAAAAAATGCAACTAAAGCTATTAGTAACCTGATAGTCAACTAATGGCTACCTTCCTGATTACCAAAACTAAAAACTAAAATTCAGTTAGCCTAACCAACTACTCTCTTGTGCGGTTCGATTTTGATTCACAATTTTAAAAAATTGAAATAGTCGGTTCAGCCACTAAACTGACAAAAATCATTGGTTTTTAACCGACAAATAGCAAACATGCAGAAGAGACTTACATAAACCAAACAAAAATAAAAGTTGCAACAAACGGAGAAACGGTTAAAAAAAAGGCAACAACTCATTACGGAAAGCAACAACATAAATATATTAAAAAAAAAAAAAAAAAAAAAAAAAAAAAAAGAAGAAGAAGAAGAAGCCAAACATGAAGAATATATTCCAAAAAAAATAATAAAACAAATATACTAATAATAAATATGTATGTCTTTATGCAATAATACGATTTAAGTAAACACAGAATTAACACAAATATATAATGCAATCATTTAATAATATCATGAATGAGGCACTCGTATCAGATAAGTTAAAATCTCTGCATTGTATCCTTTGATCAACAAGTAATATTAGAAAAATCAACCATCCTCTAAGGCATAACAAATAATCATACTAATATTTTACAAAGAAAATTAATATCATATCCGATTATAAACGAAACGATCAAATCAGATTTAGCACATCAGAGACAACGACGATCGTCGTCGCTCCATTGTTGATTCCATGCCATCTTAATACAAAAACAAACAGTGACTTAAAGGTAAAATATGCAATTTTTTCTAAAGTTTAATAGGCCAAAGTTTAAAAATTGTTAGTAAATAGGTCATTTATGTGTAGACTTACACCCACTTTTAATTTGGAAATTACCCATGTAAAAAAAAAATAAAATAAAATATATGTATGTATGTACGGTTTTTTTTTTTTTATATTGCTTGGTTTTTGGCTTGAATTTTAGATTCGGTATATATGTATTATGTTGCTTGGTTTTTGGAATATATTGCATGGTTTTTGCTTCAATATTAGATTCAGTATTATTAACTATAAAAATTTGATAACGTGACGTAATAAAAATCTAATCTCATTAATAGTCATAAATTTTTTGGGTCAACTATCCTATTTTTTACAAATGTTAGATTAATGTCTTGCGATTAAAAAAAATAACACATTGATAGATAAATATTGAAGTAACTGTTAAATTAAGTGATCATCTGTTTTCTTCAAATCATGTCAATGACATTATGTTTAGTTGAAAAAGGTGTGTGTATGTATATAGGTGCGGTTTTAATTGTTGCTCCAATATTTATCCATCAATAGGTATTATTGTTTTAACTACAATATATTAATCCGATTGTTATAATCAATAGAATAGTTGATTAAAAAATTAATGACAATTAATAAAATTAGATTGTTATCATGCCACATTATTAAATTTCTATATTTATAGGTGACCACCAATAGAAACATAATCATTTAAAACTCGTCTATATATATATATATATATATATATATACACACACACACTTAATCATGTATCAATTGATTTGTCAGTTTTCTGGGAGTTTGAGGTATGGCTTGGTTGCTCTGTTGATTTTATTTTGAGATTTTTTAGTTCTTCTGCATGGGCTCATGTTAATGATGATAATAAGCTTGAGCGAAGAATAACAATATGGCTATTCCTAGGATTTGTGTTTGGGGTGAACGGTTATTGGTCATGATTTGTTAAGCCATTGGTAATCAACAGAGTTAGTAATTTTGATGAATTTGTCATCCTATTTGAAGAAAGGGAGTTAGTAATCGTAGATAAAGATCTCAGTTTCCATAAGCATGAGTTTGACAATTTCATTTGTTTTATATCAGTTGTGATAAGTTCGGTGATTAAGCTAGTTGTGAATTAGAAGTTTAGGCGTCAGTTGGACTTATTTAGTATTGGAAATTGTGATTAACCCTAGGAGATTTTGTAAGAGATGGTAAAGGAATTTTATTATTTGGCTTCGGCTTAATTTTCGTTAGCGAAAATTATTGGGTTTGTCTTTAATTAAGCCTACAAAGTCTTTGTTTTTGGTTTGGGCCAAAAGCCCATGTCTCTTCTAATAAGAGGTGTCGGCAGATTTTGTTTTTGAGAAAATATATCTCCTATTCGCATTGGTTCGGCAACTCACGTATTGGGAAGCATGTGTGTATAAATATGCTTATACGAGAAACGTGCGGACTGAGGAGTCATAGAGCAGCCACACGAGCCTTTTTGTTATTTCTATTAAAATTATTTTTAATTTACGTGTATTTTTTATGAGAAAAAATATTATAGTACATTATGAATCATGATTTAAATTAGAATACGAATTTTTCAACTAAATAACTCGTTATTTTTGTTGAGCGAGATTTAATTAGAGATTTATCTCTTTGATATTTACTATTTTTATTTTTAAATTGAGAGACTTTAAGTGTATTTAAAATTTAAATGGTAAGAGATATTTGATAAATTTTTGTAATTTTTTTTTTTTAACTATAATGGAATTTTTGTTGTTTTTATTTATAGACGTATGTCAAAAAATGAATCAAGATTAACGTCTATAAAATTTTTTTATTATTCATACGTTTGACACAACAATATACATATATACTGAGAACTATCATTAAAAATATAATGTTATCTAAATAATGCAGTATAAATTTATGTGATAGGTGGCTGCCCGATAATTGTGCATGTGGCATAACAATAATACCCGCAGTTTAAACCTTAGCCAAGCCAGAAATGTTAGGTAGGCCTTGTTCATTTCACTGATTTGAGTTTAAAATTTAAATTTTATTATAGTAAAAAATTTTAAAAAATTCTCACATTTAACTTTTTTAATACAATAAAAAATTCTCACATAAAGTTATATTTTAATTCAAATTAAAAATTTAAATCAGTAAACTAAACATATTCATTAAGCGAGCCTATAAAGCATGACTTGTCAAATTCTTATCTCTTAATGAATCTTGATGATGTGTCGTGCTTAACAAGGTAAAATGCATCTACTCATAAAAAAAAAATAATAATAAAATAAAAAGAAAGAAAGAAGAAAAAAAGGGTAAAGTGCAACTTGTTGACTAGCACTTACGTGGTGGCTATATCAACTAGCTATGAAATCCGAATTCATATGCCACGTCAAGCTTTAATATATAAATATTTGTACCAAGAATTCTAATATTCCATTTTAATCCCATTTTTCTTAATTAAGTTAGTAGCTCAAACATTCTAAATTTTACATTATGCGAGCTATATATGACAGAAAATAAAAAGATCAATCATATGGGATGAACATGTTTAGTTTTAAATAACTTATTTTTGTGACTTTGGTTTATTATGATTTTAATTGTAAGATTGTTTTAGACTTTCTTAATTTTATTTCACAATATGGATTTCAAAATCTATATTTGACATGTAGATATAAAATAAACTTTAATTTCAAAGAAAATTCTTAGAATTTACTGAAATTTTCAAGGTCATTTTTCCATTAAGTTAAGAACATGATTTTAAATTTATTATTTTTCTGCAATTTCTCAAAAAATAAATGTTTAAAAATTAAATCAACTGCAACTGTCTGAGGGGTCATCAGTGACTCATGACAACCGAAGGTCTGGACGCCGCAATAATTAGCGGACAGGAGGTTTTCTTTTTTTATTCTTTTTTTTTGTTTTTCAAGAGTTTGATAACAGTTTATTTCACGTCCGTTTAAAACGTGAATTTATTTTCTGATTTAAATTATAATTCGTGATTTATCATAATATTTTTTATAAAAATATACATAAATAAAAAAAAATAATTTTAATTATATAATTTAAATTTATGAATTAAACGTCCATAGAAAAATCGTGAATAAACCATTGTCTTGTCAAAATTGTCGCCAAAAGATTCAATTAGATTTCTGGAATGCGGAAACTCCGTGGCGCATTGTCTAAAGGCATATCCGATAACGATTTTAAAAATTATAATCAAATACGTGTTGTCAAATTTAACATTTGTAGTCAACGTCAAAGATCGCTTCTTTTGATTTAATACCACCTTAAAGAGTTCTAAGAATACATCATTTTTTTATGGAAAAATTTGATCTTACTTTTCACATAAAAATAGTATGGATGAATAAGTAAGACTTAATTCATAAGTGATATTATTTGGTCTAATAAGAACTTTTATTTATTAGAGATTGATGCATGAGTTTAAATAGTGCATTGGGCTAAATAAAGTGGGAAAAATGAGATAAATATCTCTAAGAGTGTATGAGTCTAAATTTTTACTTCTTATTCTTGATTAATACTTTTTTAAGTCAAATAATTATATTAGTCATTTTTAAGTCAAATAATTATATTAGTCAAAAAGGGTATTAATCCGGACTTAAGCCACTGTAAGGGTAAGTTCAGCACCAAACTCGACACGGGTATTTATGATCCGTTTAGTTCGCTGATTCGAATTTTTAACTCGAGTTGAGATGTGACTTTATATGAGAGCTTTTTATTATAATAAAAAAATAAATGTGGCTGTCTCTAATAGTTTTTTATTATAACAAAACTCAAATTTTAAACTCAAATCGATAAATTAAATGAAACCTTAAATTTTACGTCACATCACCAACCCTTTGATTAATTTTCGCGTGAGAAAAATGATCGTACAAACAATTGACATGTGAAAACAAAATGTAAACATCATACTAAGATACTGGTAGAATCCATTGGTAATTGCTAGTATCTCGCCATGATATTTGAAGGTAGTCTATCTTGATACTAAAAAATTTTAGTAAACTGTCATTGAGAGTTGATAACCGTTGATATCCAATCAAAATACTGGAAAATTTAGGCAATGTGCGGTGGTCTGCCAGCAACTGTGGCAGTAGACCACCGTCATATCAAACACTTTAGCAACTGGCCGATCACAAACTGTGCTACCAACGGCCACCAACCGTGATATTACAAATTTTCTTGTCAGAATCTAAAAATTCAAATCACAAAATCCTTAAAAATTGCGAGCAGCCATATAACCGGAAATCAGTAGCAACCCCATGATAGCAATCTCTGGCGTGAGATCTCCTCCACATGGAGGAGATCTCACCAACGCAGCAGCCCCTGTGAGAAGATCTCACGCAGACGAGGCTTGAGACAGTGATCAACCCCAGGATAGCCGATCTCTGGCATGAGATCTCACCAACGTCACGGCCCCTATGAGAAGATCGCACGCAGACGCGAGTAGAGACAGTGAAGGGGCAATGCAGGGTCGTTCTACACCAACACCAATCAAGGTGCGTGGCATAAGGCTGCAAAAGGTTTTATATGATTGCATAATATGATCCGGGGAGTTAAAGGGAAGAAACACGTCCTCATTATCTCCCTGACGTCAAATGGCATATTGAATTAGATGGTAGATGGGCCGAAAAACGGGATGTTGCCAATGTTCTGTTTCCTACTTTCCTAATTCTCCGTTGTTTTTGAGAATGATATTTAACTACTACCTACAGTATAACTTCCTATCTAATACAACTAAAATTTAGCTAGTTCTATATGATGACCATCCAAGTTTGTTGTGAGCATTTCTCTGCTCGTACCTGAAATCTAGAAGAAGATTCCAAAAATAGGAATGATAAACAGAATGTGATGAAGTAGCATCCTTGTATTAAGAGGAAATGAACACAGAATAACAAAACTAACTTTTGTGCCGAATTAAGTTATATGACAGAAGCAGCTATTCCTTCAAAACTCTTATCAAAAATAATTGATATCCTTCTTCATATCTCCCGGTGACAGTAATCTAGCAATATTAAAGCTTTAATAAGCACAATACTTCAAGGATGTCAAATTAACCCAGGTCTACAGATGAAACACTTTCACTAAACTGGTGTTCTGATACCAACTAGGGATGAAGGTTTTTCGTTTTCGGTCGCAGCTAAGCCTCATGAGACCACAGCAACTGGAACTTCGGATTCATAGACTCGCTCTGTCGCCTTTTTTGCCTAAACAAAATGAAAGTATCGAGTCAAATGAAGAAAATGAATGCAAAGGATATCAAAATTGATAGAAAGAGAGAGAGATCTTACTTCTTGCTCCCAGTTGGTTTTTATGGTGATAGTAAAAGAGATAAAACTTGAACAACAAGCGCACATATTACCCCCAACCACAGACCCTGCTCAGAAATAAAGAAGTGAACATTATTATCAGAAAGTCACATTATTTGCTTGTCAAAATGTAAGCATCTAATATGGGAAAAGGCATGAAGAGGAAACCTTTCCGCCAATGTGCAAGACAAAAGCAAATACGACAGCCAACGGAATTCCAACTAAATAGTATGACCCAAGATTCACATATGCTCCAATCTTCTGCCACCCACATCCTCTAGCAGTACCTGGAATGAAAAATCACACATTAACATAGGTAATATTCATTAGCGAGAAGTAAATTTATGCCCTGGCGTTTTGCCTAGATTTCAGAGAAATCCTTTTAACTAAAAGGTTTTACATCAACACCCCCTCTCACCTTTGTTAATTTTCTATGTAGTACAACACTCATATCCATAATTTGTACTCTAATCTCAGTCTTTATCTATTTTATCTAACATTAGAGTGCAAATTATGGATGAGTGTGCAGGATCACTTAACCTCATTTTTGCTGGTTAAATTCGGGTAACAAAGCACTTTTTTGCCCCTATACGCGAGTGAGATAGGTTTTTATGCAAGGGAATATTTTTGTCGTTTCCAAAGAATTCGAAAACACTCTGGGGGTGTCTTTGTAAACTTTAAAAGGATAATGAGTGTTGACATATGTATCTGTCAATTGATATCTCTCTAAACTCAGCAAAATTTTGGGGGTGTTAGTATGAAAAGTCATGTTCACTAATGCTTCTTCTCAATGTATTCTTCCTTTGAGCTTGCAGAGTTTGTTTAGTTAGAAACACCATAACAATGTGTTTATCTCTGATTTCTCTCCTTGTGATTTTGAGCCTAAAAGAAAATGTCTAAAATGATGTTGATTCATGAAGCTAGAGAAAGTAGCAAAACCTGAAAGAACACCCTGCAATCCATCTAGAAAGTTGGACACTGCAAGAATTGGCATCATTTCTGCTAGATAATTCACCACTTCTAATTCATTGCTATAAGCATATCCCCAGATTTTGCGTATCAGTACAAGGATTAACCCCACCAATAAACCCTCAGTAATGGCCATGGCCAGTACAACAAAAACCGCTAAACGAGCTGCTTGTGGACGGCCTGCACCTAATTCGTTCGAGACTCTAGTGCTGTTAACCAGAGGGGGAAAAAAAAAAAGAAACAGTAAATTAGGTCTGCTATGCTCACATTGTAAAACAGTTCTAATGAGATTGCTAGTAACAAATTGTCAACTTCTTATGAGAAATTAAATAAAATTATTTAAAGGAGAGATATTCTGTATATCATTGCTCACCTCACTGCAAGACCGAGTCCAAAAGGAATCATCCACACTGTTGCAGCTGTATTTAAGCTGGAAATAGTTTTAGACTTTGTGAGTAGAATTTCAAGATTTATGATCCTAAATAGTAGGCATTCACTTCAAATTTTGAAATGTATCACTTCAATATCACAATAATAAACTAACCTAACAGAAAGCACAGAGGTTTCTAACGCTGGATTAGGAAGTAGCCCAGATAAAAGAACCACCATTTCAAAAGACCACATTTCCAAGCTGATCAACATCATCCGAAAAAAAAAAAAAAGAAGCGTTAGGATCGTCCAACATGAGATTAATGGTCTAAAAAAACAAGTTCTTTAAGAAATTGTATGCTCCTTATAACTTACCAAGTCATGAGAGCTGAAGGAATGGCAAGTCTAACAAAAGCAAGAATATTTTGAAAGGCCTCACGGGATAATCCAGTCCATGTTTTTGAACATGAAGAAGAGAACTTCACATAAAGAGCTAACAACAGCACATTGATCCAATAAGATATGTTGTTTGCCATGGCGGCTCCGCTGCTTCCAAGTCCAGATTTCAATACCAGAATCCAACACCAAAATATATGTAGCACAGTTGCAATTCCAGCGCAAACCACCATGGGGAAAACAATGTTTTGTGTCTGTAAGAACCTGACAAGGCACTGAAGAAGGCCATAGGCGAAAAGGCTCGGGATCATAACACGAGCATATTGACCGGCTTCTGCAGCTATATCAGCCTCTTGACCTACAGCAGCTAGAATAGGCCCTGTGTTTGCCCAAATAAAAGCAAGAGGTATGCTAACAAGTGAAAGAACAATCATGGATCGCTGCATATAGACGCTCATCAAATGATATTGCTTTGCCCCATATGCCTGCCCTGATAAGGTCTCTAATGCACCGGCCATTCCCAGCTACTTAGACAAGCAAAATATAAAAATAAATAAATAAACAAAAGGCATGCAAATTACTTGGAATCAACAAATAATTAGGAATTTCACTTGACAATTCCATGGCTACCATATCAAAAGAAGACAAATCATTTCTAATTGACTCTTTTCTGTAGGATCTTTCTATCCTTGTTGAACATCTTGACAGAAAAATAATAAGAAGCCTTGATCCAACTCACCAACAAGCTGAAACCGGTGACTGTTGCAAAGGAAGTGGCCATGGAAGCACCAGAGAGAGGTATTTCACCAAGATGACCGACAAACATGATCGATATCATCTGCAAGAAATACTGCAATAGACCCACAGATATCATAGGCCCTGCTAGCCATAACTGCTTCTTTACTTCTTCGAGAATTTCCTTTCTCTTAAAACCCTTTTCATGAACTCCGCCACTTCCATTGCTGAGCCCATTTTCTTCACGAACTTGAATCAATGGAGCGGTTAATGTTGGTTTATGATCGCCCTTCTCCATTCTATCCTTCAGAAAGAGAGGGAAGCAGAGAAAAAAAAAAAAAAAAAAAAAACCCAGAGATCGTCCGCTGATGTTATGTGTGTAATTGAAGGCTGTGGGAGTGCTAATTTATAGGCAGCATGAGCTGTTGAAGGCAACACCGGCCACATAAACAAAGAAACGTAAAAACAAAAATGAAGTTTGCTTACTATTAACCAAACTTTTGCCGCCTGTTTGCTAAATAAAACAAAAATAAAAAAATAAAAACTAAAAATAAAAAAATAGACAGCTGAATAATGATTTGAACGGGTAGGAAAGTTGTCTGAGCATGTGGCCAAGGCTCGTGAACGCACGGTAGTCCCCACGTGTTTGGTAAAACTGTTTTCCTTTTAAGTTAGTCCAGCTATAAAGTAGACAGCAACGCGGTACAAAAGTTTTTCAAAATGAGATGAAAACTAAAAATAATTTTTTATTTTTCATTAATCTAATCTGTATTAAAAATTATAAATGTGTTTAGTACGAAGATTTTAAAATTAATTCTGCTTTAAATTTTTGTTTGTTTATAAAAAATAAAAAATAATTCTTAAAAATTAATATTTAATTTAAATAGTTATAATTTAAAATATAAATTTTAATGTGATATTTTAAATTAAAATCATATAAATAGTCAAATTCTTGATTCTTATTTTAATTTCAAAATTAAAGATTATATTTTAAATTTAAATTATGAATTATAATTTTAATTTTAAAATTAAAATTATTTTAATTTAAATCCTCATACTAAATATAATTTATATATTTTGTATATATTTTAATTTAAAGTAATTTTCATCGAATTTAATAACCAATAATTGACGCTAATGACAGGCAGGCATGCTAGAGTAGGTCATAAATTAAATTATTAGTACAGTGTCCCACATATTCGTCATCATTATTGTTTGAAATTATTAACCACACGTCTTTTAATGGTTTAGATTGAAAAAAAAACTACAAAATTACTCGAAGATTAAGGGGTTGTTTTTTTTTAGTGTAATTTAAATGTAGTTTTTTAGTTAAATTTGAGTTATAATTTGAGTTAAAGTTAGAATTTAAATAAAACTGAATAAAATTAAGTGAAGTTAAAACTTAAAAGAATGTAAACTTGAATAAAGTTAAAATTTGAGTTGTCTTTTTTTGAGTTTTATGTGTAAAAGAACATGCCCTAAGACTCCGTTCACTTTGTCTATTTGAATTTAAAATTTAAATTTTGTTACAATAAAAAATTTAAAAAAATAATCACATCTAACTTTTTTATTACAGTAAAAAACTCACATAATATTACATCTTAACTTGAATTAAAAACTTAAATCAATAAACTAAACGGACTCTAAATAAGTGATTACAACAAACACCCTTAGAAAACCATTTGAAAAAAGAAAAAAGAATCCCCACCTTCCTCTTGCAGCCCAATTTATGAGAATTTTAAAATAATCTATTCGAATTTAAAATTTGAGTTTTGTTATAATAAAAAAATTTCATAAACAATCATATTTAATTTTTTTACTATAATAAAAAGTTATTACATAAAATCATATCTTAATTTAAATTAAAAACTCAAATCAACAAATTAAACAGGTATAAATCTCTAAAACCTTTTAGAGGTATGTCGAGTCTATAGTTAATTGAAAAAATCAAAACATAAGCTACTATAAAAGTTCTAGAGGAGAAGCCCGGAAAACTAGAGAGAAAATTTTAAAGGCTTATTCATTTGCATATACTTAAAAAAAATAAGTTCATATTCTTTTATAAAATTTGAGTTTAAATTTAAATTTTAACTTGAATTTGCGGCTAAAATCTTAGGGTTAAGTTTTCTCTTTAATTCAAGTTCTTAAACTCAAACTCAAGCTAATGAATAGTTTTTTTAAAAAAAATGTCATAATTTTTTCATTTTAATTCCGATTGAGATGATTTTTTTATGTGTTCATAACGAAAAGATGAATAAAACTCACCCATGTACCATATTAAAATTTTCCATCACCATTGAGTTTTTATTAAAAATTATATCTAAATACACATTTAAGTTTTGACCCACTCAAATACAAATTCAAATATATTCTCAATTCAAACCATAACTCAATGTGCACATCTAAATACAAACTCAAATTAGAATCTTAACCCAAACCATACTTAAATACACCTTTAACTCAAATTAATATATGAACTTAAGTCATCCTAACTCAAAAAATATAAATGAACAAACCCTAAGTTTAATCATTATTTTTTTCAATCTATTATTTATGTCACTGTATAAAATTTTAATTTCACTATAGAAAATAGCATGCATGATATTGAAAGATAACCTGCATATTACCAAAAAAATGTTACTTTATTGAGAGTATTTTTAAAAATTCCCTTCATAAATGAAGGACCCATTGTAGTAAAGGATGTAGAGCTGGTTGGGTTTTATGAAATTGAGTGTGTTGGGGTGGGGGGGGACCTTTTTTTATTTTTTATTTTTGGTAATAGACGTCTATTTAACTGGCTTGAAATTGGAGTCTTGTGAAAATAGAAGTTGAATATTAATTAATGGGGAACGTGCTATTAATTAATGGGGAGCGTGCTTATTAATTAATGTGGACAGTACTAGTTAATGCGGACATTAACTAGTAGAATATTTTATGCAGCATGGTGAAATTCAGCGCTATGGGTCAGACGTGTTTAAATAATTCTGAGGTCACTAAGCAGGAAAAAAAAAAAAAAAAAAATACTCCCTATGTGAGACCTCTTAAAATATCTTTTCAGTGTAATATTTTATTTTGATGATTAGATTATTTTTTTAATAGACAGATCTATAGAGAGCGTGATTATATGCAGTGCATTGTAAATTTTTATTATTGATCTGTATAAATTTAACCGTTAAAATTTAATTTAATGGTTAAAATAGAGTATCTCACTGATAAATATTTTAAGAGATCTATAAAAGTTAAGGTAAAAGGCATTTTACTAATGGCAAGATATAATGCAGCCACAGAGAATCATATTAGGTGTGTTTAGAATTCGTTCTAAAATAATTTTATTTTTTATATGAAAATAAAAATGAAAGTGTTTTTAATCTCAGACAGAAATTATTTTTAAAAATGTGTTTAGTAATTTTATCAAGAGATTATTTTCAATATAAAAAACCAATTAGTATCTCTGTCTCTTTCTCTCTACTTGAGAGAAAAGAAAATGAAAATAAAAAAAAAAAAATGATTAAAATTCATTTTTCATTTCTCTCTCATTTTACACTAAACTAAAAAATCGTTTTCATTTTATATTTTTATTTTTATTGTACTAAACGTTGTTTTACAAACGTTTTTTTTTTTTTTCTTTCTTGAAAAATGTAAAAATAAAAACAAAATTAATTTCAAACAGGACCATTGTTTAGGGATAAGTCAAAAAAAAAAAAAAAAAAACAAAAAAAAAACAGAGTTAATCGGGTCTCATTCACTTTGCAGATTTGAGTTTTTAATTTGAGTTGAGATATGACATTTTTTTAAAATTGTTTATTGTAATAGAAAAAATTAAATGTAATATTTTTTTAAAATTTTTTATTATAAAAATTTAAAATTAAAAATTTAAATCGATAAAATAAATGAGATCTCAATAACCAAATAAAAAGCCGACATCGATGTCGTACTCATGTAGTCCCGGTGTCAATTACACGATGCCAATCAAATTTAAATAGAATTGAAAAATACGAAATGGACAGCCCATGTCGTTTACCAATGGGCGTTGCCACGCATTTATTTATTGAGCTGTCGCCGCTCGTAATTTAGATTGGTGTCGTGATCGTTTCTTAAAAGAGCGCCTAGATTTTTTCAACGACATTATTTTAAGAATATTTTCATCGTGTTCCATATGGGATAATATCTTACTCATTGTGCACATGGCGCCGCGTCATCGTTGATAGCGGCCAAGTTTGACTGCAAAAAAAAGATCGTACTCGTGTCCACATGGGACGCACGCAAAGCGGATTACATGAATCTTGATCGATTTAGCCAAAATACTTGAATTTTTCTTATGCAGTTTATGTTATATATCAGTCTAGATCTACATCACAGACAAAAATTTCCGTGGACTTAAAAATAATGATTTTTTTTTTAAAAAAAAGTCAAGTACGAAACTACCATGGAAACTAGAAACTAATTAAAATAATTTATTAATTGAAAAAAGTTAATTAATTGAGAGGATATTTGTTTTATATATTTATATATGATGTTAAATTATGATTCATAATTCTCTATAATATTTTTCTTTCATAAAAAACACACGTAAAATTAAAATATCAAAAAACTTCAGATCATTATAACCAAAAAAAAAAAAATAATATTTTACTCAGTTTACTAGATATGATAAAGATTTGCAGCTGGGTTAGAGTGTATTTTTGAATGTTAAATTAAACATCAAAATAAAGAAATATTAAAGTTATTTTTTTATCATTTTTATCACTTTTATATGTTTATTATTTAATACGTACACTCTATTATATTATTTATATTAAAATAATAATATGTAATATTACTAAAGTATGCACAAAGTGACAAATAACATTTAACATTTTTCAAAAGGGTTTAGCTACATTCCCCAGTTGAGAAATGAATGGGCTGGTGTCCATTGTTTTTAAGTTTTGTTTTTTTCTTTATGTCCCAACGGTTTGGTGTGATGAGGTACAGGGGCATTAATTTTTTTTGGGTGAAAGGGCTAAATGAAGGCCGCACATGTGGCAATCACAATCGTTATGATATTTGATACAATCCCTTCAATTATTGAAATGTTAGGTTGATTCATCGCTCTTTTTGATTTGGTTCATTTCACCAATTTGAAGCTTTAATTTTAGATTTTTACAGTAACAAACTTTCAAAAAATGTCACATCTAACTTTTTTTACTACAGTGAAAAACTCTCAAAAAATATCATATCTTAATTCAAATTGAAAACTCAAATTTGTGAAATGAATGAGGTCTTTATCACTCTCTCATTTTTTTTCTACTTTCTCACTTTTTTTTCTACGTCCCATCTCAATTCCACAAAAAAATAAAAGGGTTAATATATACCATTATTTCTACCTTTTATTACAATTCTACAACTCTATTTTTTTTTTTCCAATATATATATATATATATATTATATAAAAAAATTTGCGTTACATAATATTACTAAATAATTAGGTTAATTTCATAAATGTTCCCTAAAATTTACTCTCATTTTCACTTTAATCTTTAATTTTTAAAATATCTCATAGTTAGTCTATATGATTTTACTATGTTTTAATTTTAATCATTACATTAGCGAGTGTTACATATTTGACAAAATTTATACAAATTAGACTCTAAAATTAAAAATAGTTAAAATTTAAAAATTAAATTTTATTTTTTGTATTGTTCTAGTATGTAAACTTTAAATATTTCTAATTTTAATCATTGATTTTCACAGATTCTATTAAATATGTAATATATAGCTAACAGAATGACAAAAACTGAAACAAATCAAAACCTTAAGGATCAATGTTGATACTATTTAAAAGTTAAAGATTAAAATATAATTAAAGATAAACTTCAGAAATTATCAGTGAAATTAACCCTAAATAATTCTATTCATGCATGAGCCAATAACATTCTTTGCAAGTCCTTGAAAGCATTCATCTCGCCAATACTATAGTAACGAGTTCTCTTTTTTTTTTTTTTCTTTCAAATCTTCAATTTATAAAAAAAAAATCAAATAAAAAAAAAAAAAAAAAAGCTCAAGAAAATACATATAAAAAATGCTAAGGAACAAATAAAGAATAGCACAATAACAGTTTTTTAATATTCCATTTCAAAAAAAAAAAAAAGCAATTTGAAAGAGTGGCAGAGTTGTAATAAATTGTAAAAATAATGGTCTATTAACAGAATAATTAAAAAAGTGATGAAAAGAATAAATTAATATTTATCCTTACACTACGTACCACGCACTATTTCAAGGACCATGCCCTCCGGAATTGCCAGCTCAACTTCTCCTTAATATTTCTCCTTTAATATTTCAAAGACCACGCAGTATTCCTTAATAACATGTTCTTTTACACATAAAATTTTAAAAAAAATAACTTAAATTTTAATTTTATTTAAATTTACGTTTTTTTAAGTTTTAACTTCACTTAATTTTATTTAGCTTTATTCAAGTTTTAACTTCAACTCAAGTTATAACTCAAATTCAACTCAAAAACTATACTCAAATTACACTCCAAAAGAATAACTCTGGGGTTGTTCTTTTAAGATGTAACTTGAGTGTAATTTTTGAGTTGAATTTGAGTTATAACTTGAGTTGAAGTTAGAACTTGAATAAAGCTGAATAAAATTAAGTAAAGTTAAAACTTAAAAAAATATAAACTTAAATAAAATTAAAATTTGAATTGTCTTTTTTTAAATTTTATGTGTAAAAGAACATGTAATATTCCATTAATATTTCTACTTACACTCTGTCTCATCAATTTAGACACCTGATTGGAATTGCCAGCTCAACTTTAATTATTTTCTCATCTCCGTTACATCTTCTAACCTCACATGGGCCCCAATTTTTTTATTTATTTATATGGGGCCCACAAAAATCTCTCTCAAATGTTTCCCTTTCTTCTTTTGGCTCTCTCCAGTTACCTTTATGGGCGACATTATCAGAGGTCTAATGTAGCAGAAGCATAGTATGAAACTTGAGATTTGTTAAGGGTACAAGTAATTAAGATCCGTTTAATTTATTAATTTGAGTTTTTAATTTAAGTTAAGATATAATTTTATGTGAAAATTTTTTACTATAATAAAAATATTAAATGTGATTATTTTTAAAAATTTTTTACTGTAACAAAATATAAATTGGTGAATAAAATAGATTCAAATAACACCGAAAAACAAGTAAAAAGATATAATAATATCTGAAATTTTTATAAATCAATCAATCAAAAATAAAAAGTACATCCCGTTCTCTTTAATTTTCTGTTCGATAAGAAAGAAAGAAAATACGAGAAAAAAAATTATAATGCATAAAAAATTAAAAAAATAGAAAAAATTTTAATTTTTTCTTGACTTATTTAATATGATAGAGAAAAAAAGATAATGAATTTATCTTTTTTTATTTATAATTCATTTATTTTGCTGATTTAAATTTAAAATTTGAGTTTTATCATAGTAAAAAACTTTTAAAAACTGTCACATCTAACTTTTTTACTATAGTAAAAAAGTTTCATATAAAATCACATCTTAATTCAAATTAAAAATTCAAATCGGCAAACTAAATTAACCCTTAATATTAAAAGTAATTAAAGAGATAAAAAAAATTATTATTGATGTAATTATCTATATTTTTTTTCTTAAAATTCATTCACTTTCAAAGAAAATTAAATTGATAAGACTCATCAATAAAAATTTTCATTTAATTTTTTTTTTCTTCAAAATTTTCTTTCAAGGTTGATCTCCAATATGTTTTTTAATTTCCATCTTAAAATTCCTACAACATTTCCTTCCCCTTTCATTTTTTATTCATCCCAAAATGGACGATTCAAAGTCAAAATTAAACTTGCCCTACTTTAACATCGAAATTCAAATTGTAAGAAACTAACCCCATCCTAAATTTGAAATCAAATATAATACAAAAGAATCAAATCTAATTTGAAAAAGGAAATATTAAATAAAAATACA
The DNA here is from genome assembly GCA_012066045.3 of Morus alba. Taxonomy (NCBI): domain Eukaryota; kingdom Viridiplantae; phylum Streptophyta; class Magnoliopsida; order Rosales; family Moraceae; genus Morus; species Morus alba. The sequence continues at coordinate 16,061,913 of CP050231.2, forward strand.
TCTTAACATTTGAATTTAAAAACGAAAAATGGCTGGGTCATGCTGCATCAAGGTCAGAACTTCATCATCGAAGGGGGAAAAAGTAGCAATCTCTCTCTTCCGGCGGGTCTCCGATGATCGAATTCAGCGAAAGATGTGGCAATTAACATGAATGGGAAGTAGGAACCACCGCTGGACCTGCCTTAGGGACTTGCCGGCAGTTTTGGCTACAAGGCGAATCTCCGGTCTTCTTCTTGCCACCCGGCCCCGCCTTTGAACATGAAAAATTCTACAATTTACAGATGTAGTGCTGGCCGAGTGAAAAAGATTTGGAAGGAAATAAGCTCCAAAATTGCCAATATTTCAAACTTATTAAATAGACATATCCATTGTATGGTTTAAAAACATTTCATCCAGCGGATAAAAAAACGTTTCTTCCAGCAGATAAAAAAAACGTTTCATATAAAGGTCCACTTCATTGATTCGAGTTTATAATTCGAGTTAAGATGTAATTTTATGTGAGAACTTTTTACTATAATAAAAAAGTTAGATATGACTGTTTTTGAAATTTTTTTACTATAATAAAACTTAAATTTTAAACTCAAATGGGTGAACTGAACAAAGCTTCAACTTATTTAGCTCTTCTAATTTCTGGATTGATGAAACTAAAAAAATTTAGGCCCACTGAGAGTTAAAATATTTGTGGTCCTTAATTGCTAGTAAAGCATTAAAAATATATAAATCTCGTTCACTTATAAATTTAAATTTTTAATTTAAATTAAAATATAATATTTTTTTAAAAAAATTTAATTATAATAAAAAAAAATTAAATATAACATTTTTTAATAATTTTTTACTGTAAAAATTTAAATCGATAAAATAAACCACTGTAATCTTTAAGCTTCTGACTATATTTCTTCCTGCTCCACATTTTCTTCTTATTACTTGATGACTGGTCATATCTCTCTTGAGGAAGATTAGCTTTTCTTTAAAAGTAAAAAAAAAAAAAAAAAAGCTCTGCACGTTGCATTTGTCGAAGGAAGAAGACAAAAACTGACACATGGGCGGGCTTGACTCTAGAAGGAGGCAGAGTCCAAGAGAGGTTAGCCCACTGGATTGAGTCAGCGGCCAACTGGAGGAGACTAGGGCCCAAATCCAGATCAAGGGCCTGCTAAAGGAGGGTGATCATATAGCAATGCAAAAGGAAAAGAGAAAGAGTTTCCAGAAACAAAAAGGAAGGAGGCACGTGAGATCAGGGTGCGTAAGAGGCCAAGCAAATTGGACGACTTTGTGATGGATGGAGGCCGTTGAGACCGTTAGTGAGATATCCGGGTTCCTACAGCAATTCTGTTCTTTGCATTCAGCAATAATTAGATATTTTTTCTATTTTCTGGCTATTTCTAGCCTAGATAGAGATTTTCCAATTGTAATGTTTTTTTTTTAAGCAATCACTAAAGTTAACTTTGAGGGAGTTTGGCACTGACTCAGAGAGTGCGATTACATTCTTATCAAAAATAATAAAAACTTAAAATTAACGAAACTTGATGTGTGATGAGAAATCCAGAAACAAGAGATTCGGGAAAAAGAAAATAAATAATGTTAGGGACACTGTATACTAACTAATTTAACATCTAAATTTTTATTTTTATATTAATAAGTGTTTAAAATATTGTCACGTTAATTAATAAAAAAATATTATACTTATTAATAGAAAAATTATCCCTCACATGTTACTACTTACATTTCTCTTTTTAAGTCGTGGAATGAGGATGTATTTGGTTGTGGAAAATGAAAAAGAATGAAAATGAATCAAACTTCATTTTTATGTTTGGTTAGTTTTAGAGAAAGAAATGATCGTTCAAAATAAAATGATTTTTTTATCAAATGGGTGAATCATCATTCATTCTTCATATGAGAGGAATGCCCATTTTAAGTTCTTTTAATTTTTTTCATCATTACCCTTAAATATTATAATTATTATATTAATATATATAATATAATTAATATTATATTATAATAATTTATATTATAATGTAATTATATCTTAAAACATATAAATTAATATATTATAATTATATACGTATATTATATCATATTTAATATTATAATAATATCTTATATTATGTATTATACATTGTAATCATATTTATCATTATAAATGTAATATAATATAGAATATAATTGTGACATTGTAATTAATAATGATTATATTTATCATTATAAGGTAATATAATATAATATATAGTTGTGATGTTGTAGTTAATAATAATTATTATAATTATACTTATCATTATAAGATAATATAATATACTATAATATAGTTGTGATGTTGTAATTAATATACAATAATAATTAGGATAGTAATATTTTTTATAAAAGTAAATATAATAATTATATATTTTATAAATAATAATATATTATATTATGTCATGTTATATTATATTATATGATATAGATGTGATGTTTTCATTAATAATATGATAGTTATAATAAAAATTAGGATTTTATTATTTTAAATATATAATATTATATTTATAAGTAGATATTATATTTTATAATATTATAATTAAGTATTATATAATTACAATATAAATTTAAAATTTATATTATAATAAATAATAGACAATATACTATAATTAGAAATGAAATATACTATATACTATATTATAATTATAATATGTCATATTATATTATATTATTATATTTTATCATTATACTATATTTTCAATCATATAATATAATATAACTGTAACATTATAATATAAAATAATTATAATATTATTATTTTATTTTATTATATATTATTTTATATTATATATTATGATTGAATTATAATAATAAATAATTATATAACTATAATTATAATTATATATATATTATATCCTTATAATTTTTTATATATAATATTAGTTATCGAATAATTATATTAATATATATGATATTAATTATATTAATATGAAAAGTAATTTTATCAACGTAAAAATATTTATATTCTATCTTATTACATTTATAAAAATAGAATTAAATAAATAAATTATTTATTATTATTATTATTATTATTATTATTATTCTCCCACATCTAAACACAACTGAGAGATTTTCTCTAAGCAATCGTGGAATGTGAGATTCAGCAAGAAAAAAAAAAAAAGAAAAAAAAAAAAAAAAACCAAGGATCAGGGAAGGAGGGATTTTCTCAGATTTGTTTTAAAAGATATTAAAACCAATTGTGGGACCACGACGAAAAAAGTTAAGAGAGAGAATTCTTGGGGGCCCCGTGGAAATAAATGCATCTCATTGGGACTGATAATTCGCATTAATGTGACTTGTTCCGACACAATTATGACACCATATATTATTAGCACGAATACGATATAATTAATAAATGTATTAAAAATTTAAACACAAACACATAATGTTAATAATATAGTTAACACTATATGATATGTAAACACAGTTATTAAACAAATTTATGACATGTTTATCACCTAACTAATAAAAATAGTAAAATTTTATATTATACTCAAAATTAATACTAATTAACTATTTAATATCACTTGTAATTAAAATGTGCTGACTATATAATAAGAAAAACACAAATTCTTTAATTCTCTCTCATTGTCAACACACATAAAAATATCTGAATATCAAACACACATGTGTATATATATAATACTATTAGATTATCATATATATATATATATATATTTGAAACATTAACATTTCAATGTTTAGGTGTGTAAAACATAAAATAAATATACAAAAATGTATTTTTTAAATAAGAAAAACACAAATTCTTTAATTCTCTCTCATTGTCAACACACATAAAAATATTGAATATCAAACACACATGTGTATATATATAATACTATTAGATTATCATATATATATATATATATATATATTTCGAAACATTAACACTTCAATGTTTAGGTGTGTAAAACATAAAATAAATATACAAAAATGTATTTTTTAAGGTTGAATGCCTAATTATGCTCTAAAAGCTTCTAATTGTTTAAACCTATTCATGAAAAAACAATATTTTATTAATAAAGAAAATTTGTAGCATGGGCATGCCACAACTTATTCGTAAGATAGATATATAGAAATCTTCATTGTTGTATTGCTCCATTGAGTAAAAAATTAGTGAAGAAAAAATAAACTAAAAAAAAGCAAACCAAACTTAAATCTTGTTTTATTGTTAGTTATTTAGTTATTGGTCAAAGACAATTCATAGAATTACTTGTAAAACTCAATTTATAGATATGAAAGAGCATTATAATATTATATATGATATATATGTTGGTTGCCGAATCAAATTCGGCGGCGGAAACGCATCGGAATAGCGGATCGTGTATAACAAAAATTTTCATAAAACTTTTGAGATACTCTATAGATTATATTAATTTATGCACCAATAAATTAATCTCATTAATTTATAAGATTCAAGGATCAACCGAAAAAATACCTTGTAGCCGACTCGGATGATATCTTGATTTTCTTTGACCACGAACAGTCCTAGCTTCAAGCTCTTGTGTTTAGAACACCAAAGTCTTCCACGTCAATTCCTTGATTCCACGTAGACGTGTGTGTGGGCACACGTGAGACAAAACGGTTTCTTAAACACTCGAATTTCCACAAACACCAACACATGCACGATGTGGAATTTTTGGAGAAAAAATATTTTTCACTCTTTTTCCTATGAGAAATTTCGCCACCACCTTTCTTAGGGCTGAAAATATGTCAAAATTGTTGTTACAATTTTCTATCTATCTCATATTTAAAGAGTAGAAGTCAAACTTCAAAATAGGATCATATCCTTATCTCCAATTTTGAATTTGGAACAAAAAAATCCCTTCCTCTTATCTCTTTGATGGCGGCCACCCTAGGGTTTTATCCCTTTGTGTGTGGCACCTAAATAAGATAAGGAAGGAAGATATTTTATCTATTATCCAAGAGTTCAATTTTAATTGATTCAAATTGAATTTAAGTCAAACTTAAATTAATTTGAATTCTAAATTAAACAACTTATCAAATAAGTTTAAATGGATAAATCTAGATATGTTCAAATTCAAATTTAAATAATAATTAATTCTCAATTAATTATTCTTGAGTATTTAATTTTAGAATTCGCAATTCTAAAATTCCCATTTTGCCTTTTGTGTGCGGTAGAATTACAAGGACGACGCGGGGACTAATGGACCTATAATTACGAGCTCCAATAAAATTAATAATTAATTAAACACTTTAATTAATTAATTAATTCTATTAATTCCAATAGTTACTCCACTATAAACTTGGAATTGCACTCTCGGAAGTATAGACATTAATTACTTCTAAACTGTGAAGTGTCCATTTGATATAGTCATTGCATATAGATCGATCCTCCATAAATAATTCATAATTAGAGTCAGGTAGAATCCGTTAACCTCTCTAATTACATCTTTATCCTTGAGTACCATTGATTCTCTAATGGATAATGATTCATAAAACACATTCATGAACCAGAGCGCTCTTACTAATCCAAGTACCGAATCAACACTCAAGATAATTATTTATCTGTTTCTCTCTCAAGAAGGAATGGATTCCATCTCGTATAATAACATTCCCAGCTACCTATTTCATTATGTCTCCAAAATACAAGGAATGGGATTCAGGGTCTCGGAATCCGTACCGAGTAAATCAAAAGACATAAATCCATAAATAGGAGTTTGTTAAGAACTCGGATTAAGATCATTCTATATATGACCATCGGTAGACTCAATTAGAATTTCTATGCTTAACGGAAATTATTAGAAATTCATATTGTGTCTGCGTCCATGTTCCATATAATCTCATTATGCGAAATACACTCATTCAATATCTCGCCATATTAACAAAGGCGGATAACACCGTTCCATTCTAAATGGGAATGACATGTATTTATAATGTTTTAATTAAAGATTCGAACTTTAATTAAATTCATTATGAAACAGATTATTTTTGATTATTATCCTTAAACATTATCCTCTTGTATATAACACTTATATACAATGTTTAAGGTTACATAAATAATCAAGGAATTTTATTTGATATTCATAAAATATTCATAAATATATGCACATAAAATGATGAATAAACTATTTTATTAAATAAATAATAAATATCATTTTAGATCTCATGCTTTCAGGACACTATTCCCAACAATATATACTAAACAAGGAATGTCAATATATAAATAAAATTTATGTTACCTTCCATTGTATTTGAGGTGTTGATGTTGTGAGAATTTTGAGATGAATCAGAAGTGGGCTTATTGATATCTAAAGTAAAAACATCTTCAGTAATTTCATCTACAGCGTCACGAATCGATTTGTAGTTTTTTACACATAATAAATAACTTATATGGTTAAGATAACATAAGCTAAGTTAGTAAATAAAACAAGAAATAATAAATGCATCTTTATCTCCAAATAGCAAATCCCTAGTACAAACCAATACCTCAACTATGTCAAGTTTAAATGAACTCCTATATTGATCCAATAACTACACAGTTTAAGCGTGTTAAACGGATTTGTATGAATCTAACTCATTTATTTTCTTATTATTCGTGTCAGTCCGTTAACGACTAAATTAATAATTGTGTGGTCCAAACTCATTTATCTCATGTCATTTTCGTATCATTTTATCATGTCGTGTCAGAAATTACCGGCTCTAATTCTCATGTATGGGGATCTATATCATCCCCTCCTGTTTAGTATATGTGTATGTAGTTTTGGGTTTTTTTTTTGTCAAGAAAATGGATAGAGAAAAAGAGACAAATATCACTTAAAAATGTATATGTTAAAATTTTTATCATTTAATCTTAATTAATAAATTTTTATTTAAATAACTATATTAGCATCAAGGTGTTAATAAAAAATAAAGAATAAAAATCCTTTATAATTTTTTCAAATGGTGTGTGTCTAAGTAGTTGTGACTTGTTATTGAGTTAATTGTAACATTTTTTAAAAGCTGAAATGCAGTGTTACATATCAGCACCAAAATAAGTACGCATTAATTAGTGGGAAGACATTGGTAACTAGACAAACCACTCAATTTGCCTCAATGTTTTTTAGGGTGATGTTGTCTAAGCGAATTTAGCCGTTGGATTTTGTTAAATGAAATCGGACGGACAGGTTTAAATGCGTAGGATGTAGATAATGTATTTTGAAAAATGAAAAAAAAAAAAAAAAGATTCCGGATTTGAAACTTGTGCAAATGATATTTAAAGCGGTTTCATTAATTTCATTATATATTGAGAGTCTGAGACCGTGTTAATAGTTAATGATGAAATGGGAAATTTTAATTGTCCATGAAACACTGATAACATAACTAGATTAAGGTGATTTTCCTTCGTTATTAAGAACTGTGAATGTATACTTATATATATGAATGAGAGTTCTATTTTTTACGGTTCAAAAACACGAGCAGTGTTTAAAATTGATCCCATTTTTATTTTTTACATTTTTCGAAATAAAAAATAAAAACGTTTTTAAAACAGCGTTTGACACAATAAAAATAAAAAATAAAAATAAAAATAATTTTTTAGTTTAGTATAAAATAAGAGAGAAATGAAAAACAACTTTTAGTCGTTTTTTATTTTTGTTTTCATTTTCTCATCTCTCGAGCAGAGAGACATTAATGAGATTTTTTACACTAAAAATAATCTATTGATAAAACTACTAAATATATTTTTAAAAATGATTTCTATTTGAGATTGAAAACGTTTTCATACAAAAAATAAAATTATTTTAAAATGAGTTTTAAACGCGCCCATAATCTCTTTATTTTGTACTAACGTGCTTCATTTTTTATGTTTTATATCACTTAAATTTTTAAAAATATTAGTTTGGTAAAAAAGACTCAATAAATTTGTCATAAATTCTTTTATCAGATTTTGTTTGTGTTCTTTCTTTCATCAGATTTTTTTTTTTATATTTTATTTCTTCTCTAAAACTAGCTTCTCTTGTAAACTACTTTCTTTTCTTTTCTCACATATTAATCTAACTAATATAATATTTATTTTAAATCTTTTATACATAAAATTATCACGTCATGTGGTAAAATAAATTAAAGTTTAAAAGTGCATTCATTAATTTAGTTCAAAAATCACCGACGTTTATTAGACGGTGATTTTTGTCAAACCGTCGTCCATTGTTCTATCAACACACGACAGGGGAATTGAAGTCTCGCGCTGGACAACAGACGACGTTTTTTAAAGAAATTGTCGTCTATAGTTCAACGTTACTTGACGGTTTCATGTTAACCGTCGTCTAATGTGAGCGTGGACTTCAAATTGAGTCCTGTCACGACGGTTTCTTCAAACTCCACCATCATCCAGCCATTTCTCTCTCTCTCTCTCTCTCTCTCTCATGCGCGCACGAACACCGCCGCCAGTTTCCGCCATCACTCGTGACGTTCTCTCTCTCTCTCTCTCTCTCTCTTGTGAACTCTCTCTTTACTCTCGCGGCGCTCTCTCTCTCTCTCTCTCTCTCTCTCTCTCACACACACACACACACACACAAAAGCTTCCTGAAGACCTGCCGCTTTCATGGCCATCGCCTTCCGCCTCTGAGACCTGCTGCCAGCGCTGCCGCCTCCTTCCCTGGTTGTAAGTTTGGTTTTAGGTTTAATTTAAAAAAATTTTTGAATTACTTATTAATTATTTTTTAGAGATTGACATTAGACGACAAGTTTAGGTTAGTTTTTTCCTTAGGTGATTATTAGACGACAAATTTTTTTTTTTCCTTATTGTTATATAAATTGATTCTTAGATGTTTAGTTTTGCAAAAATAATTTTCTGATGAAATCCTGATTAGTTTAGGATTAATTTTATTTAAAATATATACATATATATTGATTGTTAGATTAGGTTAGTTTTTTGTTGGTTATTTTGTATTTTTGTTATTTAGTTCATCTGGTTTAAATATTGATTCTTAGATATATTGATTCCTCTATGTTTAGTTTTATTTGAACATGTTTTTGTTGAATGTTGATTAGTATAAGATTAGTTTTATTTAAATATGTTGATTCGTAGAAAAATGTCAAAGACGTGAGGTATTTGAACAAGAACAAAATACAGAGCGTGATTTGTTTGGGGATGAATGCAATTCTGATGAGGAAGAAAGATTTGAACTTCAACAAAGGGAAAAATTTGATCTGGATGCGGATAGAAAACGAAAGGCAACCATAACGAATTGAGTTGTCGAAATGAGGGATAAAGAAAAAGAATTCAAGTCAGTTTTGATGAAAAGGACAACTCAATTAGAACAACGGAGGACGAGCTATAAAGTTATTTATGTGTTCTAGCTCATGAACACGTGCATTTGGTAAAGCTTCGCTGCAAGTTTCACGGTTCCGATGTCTGTAAGAAGAAAGTCTCTAATTATAGGTACTGGAAAGATGGCTCGGGACTTTAGGTCGAAGCTATTCAAAAAGTTTATAGAGCCTTTGAAAGGTAGTCTTCAAGAAACTAAGGGCACGTTGTTTTGACGTTTTTGAGTTAAGTAACTTGAGTGTAGATTTTGAGTTGAGTTTGAGTTATAACTTGAGTTGAAGTTGTAACTTAAGTTTATGTTTGATTATGTACATTTGAGTTATAGTTTGAGATAATAATCTTTTTGAGTTTGTGTTTGAGTAAATCAAAATTTGAATTTGTATTTAGATAGTATTTAATAAAAACTAATGCTGATGAAAAATTTTAATAGGGTATATGGGTGAGGTTTTATTCATTTTTTCGTTGTCAACGTATAGAAAAAGATCATCTCAATCAGAATTAAAACGAAAAAGTTATAGCATTTTTAAAAATAGAAAAAATACTGTTCATTAATTTGAGTTTGAGTTTCTGAACTTGAGTTGAAGGGAAAACTTGAACTCGAGTTTTAGTCCCAAACTCGAGTTCGAGTTCAAACTTAAAAGAACATAAACTTAAACAAAATTATAACTCGAATTACTTTTTTTGTGTTTTTAACTCGAAAATATCACTGCCGAACAAGGCTTAATTGTCAGTTACGGCAGAGCAATGGAAGAAGTTTATTGAGTACAGACTTACTCCGGAGCAACAAGCCATTTCCCAAGCAGCCTTTGAAAGAAGAAAACTATGGGACTATGTGCACTTAAAATTCCCGTGGGGGATATCAGAAAGCAGAGGAAGTATATATACGTTTGAAATTAGATTTCTTTGTCAATTCAATAATTTATTTTATTTTATTTTATTTTATTGTTATCTTCAATTAACCTTATCCTTGAATGCAGATGCGAGTCCACAATACAACGGTGCATCCCGATCGAGCTCCGAGCTCGTCAAGAGGATTGTGAATTATATGAACATTTTAAATATGATTGGGTGGAACATTTCTTTGTCAAAGAGAAAGAATCCTAAGGAATGTTTCAATATCAGGGGACGCATAGAGTTCATTCAGGGCGTGTTCGTGGCCAATCCCAATTTGTTAAATAATCTACGTGCTTTCATTCTACTCGCGAGTCAAGCAGGGATGAGGAGGTGGCTTGGCTACAGAATCAGATCAATATGATGGAGGCAAAAATAGATGAATTTATGCGATCCCAAGGCCACACTCCTACGCCTTTAGGAGAGGAAGTGGGAGCTTTGACTATGGATCAAAGGCGTTGTGTAAAGAAGAGTTGTACCATTCACACTTCTATTACATCGGTTTATAAACCGTCGTCTAATGTCTTATTTAACGACTAATAAAAGCCGTTGTTAAATCGTACAACAATTTAGCGACTCTCAGTTAGACGACAGTTTTCGTAACTATTATTTAATTTTTTAACGACGATTATTAACAATCGTTGAATCTCAGATTTCTACTAGTGTATTAAAAACCATAGCCTATAAGGTGACAAGTTATAAGGTGTTAAGAAATTTTGTCGTTTAACATATTAAAAAAAAACAAAAAAACAAAAACAAAAACCTTTGCAAGGCAATAATGAGTAGAGTGTCGTGTTGATAACGTGCTGTAAAATTAGGGGATTAGTATAAAACAGAAGTAAGGTAAATAAATGGAAGGTAAATACACCAAAGTGTATTAACTTGGTTCTTCTAGCTTCCTACTTAATAAATACACCAAAGTGTAAATACACCAAAGTGTACTGCAGGCAATAGCGGCAGTGGGGATAATTCCAAAAACCGGCTGCAGACGTTGCTCATCAGATCCGGATGTGGACCACCCGCCTACAAAACAAAACAACTGAGTGATGACCAATTCCTTGCAGTAGTAATCTTCAAAGGGATGTACGTTACGGGGAACCATTGCCGCACTAAGGAACTTGCAGAGAAGGAGGCAGCTGCTGAGGCTTTGCTTTGGTTGCAAGGTGAAGGCCATTCAACTTCCACAGATTCTACTAACCGAATGTTAATGGTTTTAGACAAGAAAAAGAATGTTGATACGAATTTCACAGGCGGCTCTGAGAGTCATGTTAGAGATAGATTAGTCTCCTTGGCCTAAAACTTGTGGTGTTACGCCTCGGTTTTTGCATGTCAAAATCAGATCTCCATGTCATGGAAATAAATTCTGGAAGATTCAAATTCACCCTTAGCCTTTACACGGTTAAAGGAACCTTGGATGGCAATTGGCGAGCAACATCAGTCAAGTACTTTCAGCTCAAGAATGGGGAGTGCGAACCCATCGACTTCTTCAGTATAGATAGCAAGTGGATGAGTTGAAGCCGAATGAGGATCATCGAGCTTGAGCTAGCGAGCTGTACTAGTTACGTATAGCTCGCGGACAAGCTCCTCAGCTTTCTGTCAAGCAGACTAGCGCGGTGATGAGTATTTTGGATATATCTAGTGTGTCATCAAAACCACCAAGATGAGATCTCTCTCTCTATGACTTCTGAAGTTGCAGGATTAACGATCAACGTGGCCACGACAACTCTCGAGATTCCGGTTGTTAACTCCCACAATTCTTTAGTGCCTCCAAATTGAGAGTAAAGAAGTCCGGATCAAAGGGAAGTGATTTTACATTCGCAAATTTAATTCGTGTTATGAATTCGGATCGATATTAAGTGTGTTAAGAGGCACAAATGCATTCTTCAATTTAATTAAATGAAGAGAAATAGTAGAAAATAGGCCAATATGAAAAGTTTAAGAAAGTATATAGGCTGATTTTTAGTTATAGAAATTAATAGGCCATAACTTGTCAAGTTGTGGTTCATAACCAGATAAGTTATGGATAAATTTATCAAGTTATGATTTATAATCGGACAAGTTATGGACAATTATGAATAATAACTTGTCAAGTTGTGGTTCATAACAAGACAAGTTATAGGCGAAAATAATAATTTGACCTATTTATTAACTTATGTAAACTATTAACCTATTAATTTTAATTTATCTCAAATTTTAACATATTTTTCTCTTTCTCCCTTATACGAAGTAAGTCATCCCTTCCCCAACAATCATGCGTCAAATTCACCTCTCTTGACAACTGACAACCTCAGGCCCAGTTTGCTTAGCAATTTGGTATGGTTGTGTTAATAAAATATGGGAGGAGGAAACTAGCCTGCTAAAATAGGGGGAATAAAAATTGGAGATGTGCAAAAAATGCCCTTTTTTAGCTATTTTTTAGTGAATTACTCAAGTTCTTAAAAATTAGGAAAATTACCCTTTTATTAGTGATAAATAAATTTCAATCAATATACCAATTTATGACTAATAAAACCGGTTTATCAGTGTTAAATAATAAATAATGGTGTATTACTAATTGATCATGGTGAAAAAAGGCCATTTTCCTAATCACAAGTTCGGTCTTTAATTTAAAAGATGTGGCCCAAATTGGTCATTAATTTAATAACTTGCAAAACTTATTAGTCGATTTATGGAAAAGTTCATAAAATAACCATTTTAGCTTCTTTTTTTTTTTTCCTTTTCTTTTTTAACTTCTTCTTTTTCATCCCTATCTTTTTTATTGCATCATTTAACTTTTAATTTTTATATGTTTTCAAATATATTTCATTTAAATACGTTCCTTACGGTTATTTAAAATATATATATTTAATTATTTTGTTAAATTAATTTATTTTTAAATGTGTTTTTACATAAATATTTTTTCTCTGTGATCTTCATAAATTTCATTTTCAATTGACATTTTGTACAAAAGTTTTTAAAGTTTTTTCCTTAAGTTTGTTTTTGTCTTTTTTCCTTATCTTTTGCTTCAAAATTTTTCTCTTTTTTATTTTATTTTTTTTCTAATAATTTATATAATTGTTATTTTAAATGAGTTAAAGTGTGTAGTTTTGACTAGTTTAGGCCTCGTTCATTTTACTGATTTGAGTTTTTAGTTTTAAGTTTTTACAGTAAAAAGTTCTCAGAAAATGTCACATCAAAATTTTTTGTTACAATAAAAAATTCTCAAAAAATGTCACATCTCAACTCAAATTAAAAACTCAAATTCATGAAGTGAACGAGACTTTATAATACTCTAGTCAACGACTAGAGGAGTGTTTGTTAGGAGAGATTGGGGAAAGAAAGGAAACGAATTGGGGGAAAGGGTGAAGCAGTCAATCATTTGGTTGGGAGGATTGAACAAAGGGGAAGGAAAGCGTTGTAGGTGGAGTTTCCATGGGACCCACCAGATATTGATTGGTCCCTATATGGCCGGAAAGAAGAGGAAACTCTCATTATGACCATATAATTACAGATTTACCTTCATTTTTCTTATATTTTAATACTCAAATTATTTTGAGGCTTTTCTCTTACTTCTTTTTACATTACTTTATTTATTTTTACATTAACTACTTTATTATATATGAAAATAAGGGAATATATATTTACTTAACTACTTTTTTTTTTTTACATTACTTTATTTATTTTTTGACTTTAGTATTGTCTTGTATTTTAGCACTTTAGTAGCTCTTCAATAAATATTTTTTATTTGCTTAAAAAAAATAGAAAATATATGTTGAGAGAGCAGTTACTTGTTTTATTTTTTCTCCCTTTCTGTGAAATAATCAAACATTCGTTTTTTTTTTTTCTTTTTTGTTTACATTTCTAAATAACATATTATTTTAGTACAAATTAATGAATAGGAGTTAAAGTGAGTATAAATAAAAAGCGTATTAAAGCTTACACTCAAACTAAAATATATTTCACATCTAGGGAATGAATCATTTGCATTTCAAGTAGTTAATTTGAAATTAAACAAAGAAGTTAATTCATTTTATAGTATGTGAGCAATAATGTAATTTTATAAAGAAAATTCAATCATTCCTTCCTCTTTTCTATCTAATACCAAAACAAAAGAATGGATTATCATCTTCTTTCCTTCTCATAGGTAAAATTTTCTTAAAAGTTAAATTATTTATGTGTAATGTTGGGTCAAGGGTGATTTAAAAGACAATTGAAGATAATTCAAGGAACATTAAAGATTAAAAGATTGAAGATTGAAGATCAAATCAAGACATTATTTTATAGGTTCATTCTAATTCTAATCTTGTATTGATTTTGATCTCATGCCATCAATTGTTAATTTTAGGTTGAGGCTCTTGCACACACTCACATATAAATTTCACATTCATCCAAAACATTTTCAAATTAACTTCAAACATTATAATTGTTTTTAAATTTGTTTAAATCATGTTTTGCATTTTAAAAATTGATTGAAAATTGTTTATATATCAATTTTGTGTGTAAATTTAGTTTTGGAGTTGTGAGAGGATACAACAGACTTCTCCAATCGACCAGTGGTAGAGCCTTTGTAATTTTACCGGTAAACCAGTGAAGTTCAAATTTCCTCATAATCGGTCAATCAGTGGTAATCCACAGGTCGATTGGTAGTATTCAAATAATCAAATATCTAATTGTTTGACAACAAGCTCAAACATGCAAATTGACCCGTTTTCTCCTATTAAAGACTTTCTTGAGGTCCAAAATAGGTAACAAAAATGCCATAGAGAACTCTTCATTATAAAAAATTCAAAAGTTTCTCAAAAGTACTTACATACTCATCTTTTTCTTTATATTCTCTCTTGAAATTTTTACTGAGCTTACCTTGAATTTCCTTTTGATAGTGTGACCTCATCATCTCCTAATCTTTTTCTTTATGTAAAAAAATTTTTAGGAGTGAGAGTTTGAGTGCTTTACTTATCAAACATCTTGTAATCTTCATTTAATCTTGGATTAATTATAAAAATTCTCTCTAAATTATGTTCTATGTAACACTTTGTTCTCCTGATCTTTAAAACGTAAAAATAATGGTCTATAATAATGCTTACTTTTATGGGAATTCGGGAGTAAGACAACACATGGTAAAAAAATAACAAAAAGACACTATTTCAAAGACCATGCCCTCCGTACTTAGATCTTATGTTTTTTTATCTGGATTTATTTTTTTATTTTATATTAGATCTCGTTTACTTTGTGAATTTAAATTTTTAATTTAAGTTAATATGTGATATCTTTTAAGAATTTTTTACTGTAATAAAAAAATTAAATGTGATATTTTTTTAAAAAAATTTTATTATAAAAATTTAAAATTGAAAATTCAAATCAGCAAAATAAACGAAATTTTAGGGGGTTTTTTTTTGCAACAAAACTCAAGTTTACGTTCTTTTAAATTTTAACTTTACTCAACTTTATTCAAATTACAACTTTAACTCAAATTATAACTCAAATTTAACTTAAAAATTACATTTAAATATAACTCTAAAAGAACGTGTCCTTAATGTCTTAATTAAATTTTAAACAATTATATCATATTAAGTCGCGTAAAAAGTTATTCTTTTTAACCAACTTTTTTGGACATATTATCTGGATCCCTTTTATCTATCTTCTTCTCTGTCTCATCAATCTAGAATTACATTTAAATATATAACTCTAAAAGAATGTGTCCTTAATGTCTTAATTAAATTTTAAGCAATTATATCATATTAAGTCACGTAAAAAAGTTATTCTTTTTAACCAACTATTTTGGACATATTATCTGGATCCCTTTTATCTATCTTCTTCTCTGTCTTATCAATCTAGAATTACATTTAAATATAACTCTAAAAGAACTTGTCCTTAATGTCTTAATTAAATTTTAAACAATTATATCATATTAAGTCGCGTAAAAAAGTTATTCTTTTCAACCAACTATTTTGGACATATTATCTAGATCCCTTTTATCTATCTTCTTCTCTGTCTAATCAATCTAGAATTACATTTAAATATAACTTTAAAAGAACGTGTCCTTAATGTCTTAATTAAATTTTAAACAATTATATCATATTAAGTCGCATAAAAAAGTTATTCTTTTTAACCAACTATTTTGGACATATTATCTAGATCCCTTTTATCTGTCTTCTTCTCTGTCTAATCAATCTAGAATTACATTTAAATATAACTTTAAAAGAACGTGTCCTTAATGTCTTAATTAAATTTTAAACAATTATATCATATTAAGTCACGTAAAAAAGTTATTCTTTTTAACCAACTATTTTAGAGATATTACTGGATTCTTTTTATCTATTTTCTTCTCTGTCTCATCAATCTTTCTCATCTCCGTTACACCTTCTAACCTCACATGGGCCCCAATTTTTTTTTTTTATTTTTTTATATGGGGCCAACAAAAGTCTCTCCCCTCATTTTTCCTTTCTCCTTGTGGCTCTCTCCAGGTCCTCTATGGGCGCATTATCAGAGGTCTAATGTAGCGGAAGCATAGTATGAAACTTGAGATTTGTTGAGGGTACAAGTAATTCGTAGATTCAAAGAATACCGAAAACAAATAAAAAGATATAGGACGCATTTAAAATTTATTTTAAAATAATTTTATTTTTATATGAAAATAAAATTAAAAATATTTTTAATTTTAGATAAAAATTATTTTTAAAAATATACTTAATAATTTTATTAAGAGATTATTTTTTTATGTATAATAAAAATTATTATACTTATTAATAAAAAAAATTATCCCTCACATGTCATGCTTACATTTCTCTTTTTAAGTCGTGGAATGAGAGATTTTCTCTAAAGCAATCGTGGAATGTGAGATTCAGCAAGGAAAAAAAAAAAAAAAAAAAAAAGCAAGGATCA